>CM076995.1:49936784-51167694 GCA_039090855.1 Macrothele yani
AAAAAATTGAACAAAATAGTGATTTTTTGAGCGGAAAGGCATTGTGTGAAAGGTTACTTGCTGTCCATGTGCAAGTAACCATGCATACTGCATATGTGTAAGTAACCATGTTTTAAATGTAACCAAAAGCCTAATGTTAAGAAATCAGAAGTTCGAAATATTCCTTTTTTCCATCCTTGGTTTGCATACGCTAAGCAAAATTGCTTAAGCCACAGGAAGTGACGTCACGTTTCCGAACTCTCGCAGCGCAGACTCCCACCACCTCAGAGAAAAGACAGAAACAGCTGATCTGTTTTGGCTTCACTCAAAACGGGTCCCTTCACCTCCTTTTCTTCTAACCTCCTTGTTGAAAACTGAATTCTGACAAATTGATGCCCACACAAATGTAAAACTTCCTGTGTTCATTAAACATGTTTGCAAGAAAAGAAACATGCTTACCTATACAGTATTTGTAGCCTGAACTTCTGATCTGGTTATTGATGAAATTCGGACCATTAAAAGTAACATTTTGAATGGATTTTTTAATATAAATCCACTACAAAACATTTCCTTCAAACAGTCAATCCAGTCTCAAAGGGAAATCCTTTATCAGCCACAGAAAAATGCATTTCACGGGTAAGTACATCTGCTTGTCCTTTCAAAAGGCTCATTCCTGTACTGTTCTGATATGAAGGGAAACAAACCTGGAAGGAGGTGCATGAATATATACAAGAATACCAAATGGTTAAGAGTTAAGACACAAAATAATAAAAGCTACTAACACATTAGGCACTAGAGATTTACACTGAAGTGCAAAACACATTTTTCCAGCTTGACCACACCTATTAAACTGATACGACAGAATGGCTCAGTTAAGATGCTTCTTGATGTGATCAACTGAGATGCAAATGTCTATCATCTTTCATACCATTTCATGTTGGTAAATGGTCAAGCGATAGTTTAGAAGGTTTTACAGTTCTATCAAATAGTTCAGTGCCTGCCATAAGCAGTTTCTATATAGTATGATCTGAATCATCACTGTCACTCTGTTCTTTCCTAACTGTCTGGAAAGAAGTGGGGAAGCTTTGTTTAACCCCTTGTTTAAAAGAATGCTACACTTGATTTAGTAACAATTGGCCTTGTGCTGCGAAACACTCAGTGCCATAGCCAGCAATCTATGCTATTTAGCAAAGGGACCATTACCTCTCCCACCCAAAGTATCTTAATGAGGAGAGAGAGGGGGGGAACTGCATAGGGCCAGAGAATGTGTATGTATGCTAAGAGGTGAAAATTCAGAAAAGCATACATTTTACAAAGCATGGTAAAAAAATTAAAATATGCAGTGTGCACAAACATATACAACAGGAGAAACAGACATACAATGTACACAGCGTAAAGCAGTAAGAAAATGTAACAATTCTGGTAAATATTAAGTACACTTAATTTACTTGTTTTGTAAAAATGCAATGCTTTTCAGTCAACAATAATTGTTAATGAATATGCAATTAGAAATGACTGCACGCTTAATAGGCATATTTTGACAGGATAAACCATGTGGATATTTTCATCTAGGTTGTAACACTGTTCTGCTGATTCCTGTGTGCAGTTGATGAATTCAAAAACTGTTCTTCAAATGTTTCTGGAATAAGCTCATTACAAGACTAACAAAGGCAGTCAGTATTCACATTAAGCCTCTGTGCTAAGTAATGGTAGATATAAATTTCCAATGGCCTGTCAAATGTTAGATATTGCATACATCTGACAGCTTTATAATTTATTTGTAAACAGAGTATGTATGCTACAGAACCAAATAACTATGCGAACACTATTATGTTCTCCTCAGTTATATCACCTATTGGTTAACCCAACTATTTTGGGCTGCTCCGAATCCAAAAACATCTTAAAATTCAAAGAAAATATGATGGCAAAACCCATGCAAATGAAACTGAAGCTGCCTTAGGTTCTTATCTATCAAAAATTAATATAAACAAATTGAAATAACTTACATCACATTTCTTTGAGCCTATGATGGTTTGGAAACTTTCTGAAAAAATGAATGTGCCCTCTTTTTGAGTAAAGCTTGCATCATTATTCCGATATGAAATGAGAAGTCATATTTGTTGTTGTTTTGTTAGTAGCTATATAGTAGTGATGATGCCTGATCTTAAAATATGGTTCATAGAGAACAAACACAACAGCCCTGGAACAGTGGCGGCTCGTGGTTGAAAAATAGGTGAAGAGCTACAAGAGCAATATGAAACGCTGTCTACTGTCTTCAGTGAAAATCACTATATGAGGACTGACCTATTTTTTGTAAATTAGATCCATTCTTCTTTCTATTAAAGCTGCAAATTTGTCGATATGTCGTCATAGAATGGTTGTTTCTTCATGAGCATCAATAAAATATCTTTCTGAATAGAAATATTTACAAAAGAAGCAAGTCTGTCTTGAGAAATAGTGTTTCTACAGTAAGTTTGTATTCTTTTAAGGCAAGAAAAACTTCTTTCCACTGACACACTAGTAGATGGAATGGTTAAAATGAGGGCAACCAATTTATAAGCTTCTGTAAAAATGTCTTTACCTTCATGAAGCACTCGAAGAAGTTATTGAGTCAATATATTCATTAAGTTTTTGTTGGCATATACAAGACTGAGTTCATTTTTAAGGCGCTGGAGTTTAGTAAATATTTTTCTGTAAAAATGTTGTAGATATTCAAAAGCGCGTGAGGAAAAGCTTGAATTAAATTGTTCGAATTTGGTTGTGTCAGCAAGACAAACAAATTGAAGTTTTTCACACTGTTGAAATCTTATATCCATTTCCAAAAGAATGTGGTCTAAAATTTCAAAATACAATTGTTTATAATTTTGAAAAATTGTTTCTTGTGTAAGAGCTGCATATTCCCGTTTAGATCTGCTTATTTCTGTGATTTTGCTAGTTTTTCCAGACAGTGTTTCAAATACTTCATCGTTCCTTTTATGACTCAAAATTTCACGAGTTTTTTTATTTGAGTTACACAGTAGTTTATGTCTAGTGATTTTTTCTGCAAAATTTCGAATAATAGATCGGTGGGGCCAAAACCTTCATTAAATACGTTTGCCAAAAATGTAAATTCAAAAATGTTCATATCGTTTAAAAACCCCTTGGCAAGTTGAATTGATTTTTTGTCTGATTGCTCACTATTTGTCAGAAATTCGAATACTTCTTTCAATTTATCCCAATCTTCAACAATTACACTTACTAACTTCGAAGTGGAGGACCATCGAGTTTCTGCTATGGTTGGTATGCGTCTTGCGGTTGTAGATGTGAGTGTATAAGATCGCTTCACTGAGTGATGAAAAAACGAAGGATTTCCAGTGCGGCTTGCGTAAAATATACGACACTTTGAAATTTTAGAAAAACTCTGTGTAATACAAGGTTCAAACGATGTACTAAGCAATGAATAAAAACAGTTTGAGAAGCTTTATCCTGATTTTTTCTGGAGCCCATTCAAGTGTCCAGGCATTAAACTTGCCCCATCGCAACACTGTCCCATTAATTTGTGTTGATAATCGAATTGTTCCAAAATTTTGTCTAGCATTTTGTACAACTCCTGACGTTCGATCTCCACTCACGTCGTGGAAACCCAAAAATCGCTCAGTAAATATATCTTCCGAATCAACAAATCTTACTATTAAAAAGCACTGAGGAGAAGTCTGATTTATGTTAGTGGTGTCATCTACTTGAATAGAAAAGCATTGAACTTCATTTTTAACGTGATCGTTTATATATTCAGAAATACATTCAACTAATTCATTTTGATTAGTTTTTGAGTCACCTGTGAAGACATTTTTTTATCTTTTCGTATTGATTTTGAATTTCTAAAGGACTTCTTGATATCAACAATGAAAGTAATTCCTTGAAGTTTCCATGATTTATCGAGTCCATGCTTTCGTCATGGCCACGGAATGCTAGTTCTTATTTGCTCGAATATAATACTGCATTAATCACTGTCTGCAGGAAAAGTCTATTTAAACGAACGTTTTCGTTGAAATGCATTTTCAAAAGCCTAGAATTCTCCCTCAGGGCATCGGCAATGGTGTTCTGATTTTTTTCAAAATTCCTCAGCATTAACTCGCATTTCAGGTGCTCGCTAGAATCACCATGTTTATGAAGTGAGCGCGTTATATTTAATAAATCTGAGAATCCGTCTTTATTCCCCGCAGAATGTTTATTACTAAAAAGTAGGCATGGCCAGCAAAATAATTTTTGTAACACAGAAGTACTACAAATCCATTTATATTCAGTAAACCAACAATTTTAAAACTTAATATTGTAAGATTTACTGCTCTTCTTGATTTCTTTTTTGGCAACAATTGTCAGTGAATCCGTCGGTCGTCCTTGAAGTAAAATGTCTCGTTTATTTTCATCTTTCCATCGATTAAATGGAGTTTGTAATAAATTACAAACAATGTCGTTTACAGGATACATACTTTAATTAAAACTATCACTAACTGTTAAACTGTACACGAAACTACAGTAACAGCTAAACTTTTTGACAAATAGTCACAAAGCACGAAAAAACAAATTCCTTTCGGAAAGCATGTACCACAATACTGCAAATTGCAAGATACCCTTGTCTCGCCGTGATCTCCTTCGAAGGTCACGATTTCATCTGCATAGCTTCGGCGCCGAAAGATAAAACCCTTCACTTGCGCGCCAGATAGGGGAGGTTGACGTTACGGTTACCATAGCAACTCGGTCGAAAGGTGCAGTCTTCCAAGGGTTTTCATTTCAGCTTTTCACTTGCATTGTTTTGCGTATGAGGACTTGTTTTCCGTATTGAACGCGCTAAGTGAATTGATATATAATCAAAATTTGGTATCAGTGGTCTCTAACTGAACAAACGTCTCCCTTACTTGCTCCTTTATTTCTCGACGGAATCTTCTAAAAGTGGCATGGATACAAACTTCAGAACAGAGGAATGAAGCATCACACAAAAAAAATTGGAATAGAAAGCTTTTTTATCTCGTTTTAGCGCTCCAAAGTAAACTCACTCTCAACGGCAGCGAACGCGAGCCGCCATGTAAAGTTCCCGCTGCCGCCCCGGTGGCGCAGTGGTCTAAGGCGTTGGCCTCTGATCATTCGTCCGTAAGGGGTCCGGGTTCGAATCCCGGTCAGGCATGGATGTTGTGTTTGTCTTACGGCACTGGCTCTCTCCCTTCCCTGGAACCAGTGACCCTAAATTAGGGACGGGCGACTGCTTATAGCCCATTGAGTTGCTCACGGCGGTCGTTAAACCTCCAATCAAAAAAAAAAAAAAAAAGTTCCCGCTGTCCGTAAGTTGCTTTCACCGCACAACCTGCCTAGTGGCGCCTGCTAGGAAAAACAGTGTGACGGAAGGGGGAGTAAAATGACGAAACTTCCTGTGACGTAAGTTTCGTCATTTTACTCCCCTTCCGTCACAAACTCCCTGGCTGCTCGGTCGTTTTAGGTAAGTAGGTTTTTCACGCGAA
Organism: Macrothele yani; assembly: GCA_039090855.1. Taxonomy (NCBI): domain Eukaryota; kingdom Metazoa; phylum Arthropoda; class Arachnida; order Araneae; family Macrothelidae; genus Macrothele; species Macrothele yani. The sequence continues at coordinate 49,942,256 of CM076995.1, forward strand.
AATGTTGTTCCGGAAAGGAAGCAACATCGTGTGACGTGTTTCCTTGTCTGACCGCGTCGGAGACAAAACAATAGAGACAAAAAATATATACTATACAAATTATTGAATAAAACTTTATTTTAAGTAAATAGGTGAAGAGGAACTTCACCTACTTCACCTGAAAAGCCGCCACTGCCCTAGAATCAATCACGGCATATCTGACATTGTAAGAGAGGAATGAACCATATTTCCACTGAATCACGGAAACTTCGTGCCAAAACAATGAAAGTTAAAGTTCAGAAAAATATTTAATGTGCCGAATAGTTGTTGTTGGTAGTAGTATTTCATGCCCGTGGATCTAAAATTTTTTTTTTTTTTTTTTGCAATTTCAGGAATCTTGTACGATGAATGATGCGGAAATATTTGCAACACTTCTCCATTTTTCCGTCAACAAAGTCTTTGAAATGCACATTACTGCAAAACTTATCTATCATACCTTCAATTTATGTCTACATATGGCATTTGTTCTAGGTAACTCATCATCTGGAAATGCATGGTAATTTATTCCTGTCACTACACCTTTTTGCAACTGCGAAATGGCACAAAATGAGACACTATGCTGCAAATCTCAAAATATTTATTTTAACATGACAATATCTCCAAAAACAACCCAAATAAATGCTTATTAGCCCATATACCTCAGCTGAAATTAATAATAAAGATTGCTGTTTTGGGGTCGCGATTTGGTGCCCCCGTGTGACTGAAACGGCGTTTTTGCTCATACACGGAATCCCGTAGGATCGGTGAAACTGGCATAGCCTTGTATTATACGATTAAACGCAGAAAGCCATGTCCGTCCTATAGTAATCCTTTCTTTCGCCGCTAGAGGGAGAGCGGACCGCTGAGATTGCCAATTTAGCTGTTCATCATTGGTCGGTTTGTTGACCAAAGACCTTGGAGAAAATAGACGGGCAAACCTAATGCTGCGCTTCGGAGGCAACGAACAGCAATTGCGACAGCAGCGCCATCTGTTTCCGCGAGGAGTTGGCCAGAAATTCATAGCTATGAGGATGTAGCACGTGATGTCATCGAGAAGTTTCAGTTAAGTGGCAAGAGTCTTTGCGAGTTCCTGAAGGACAAACACAGCTGGCTGCCCTGCAGTTATTGTGTAAAATGCGATCATTAGCGATCAATGTTAACATAAAATATTGAAGAGTTAGACTTCTCTGGAAAGGCTGGGAACCTAACTTTTACTTGTTCAAATGCTGTTGGCGTGCAGTGCTTTTACTTATTGGGACAGTCGTTTCACTTGTTGATTCGAAGTTTTCAAGCTGAATTTAAAATGTGTTGGCTTTTGTTTTGCGTAGGTTTTATTGCTACTGACTATTTTCTGATAGAATACCCTTCAGAGTTTGTCTCTTAGTCAAAAAAATTCCTAAATCAACGCTTCGGTATCCAATCTGCACTTCTGTGCGCTTGGGTTTTTCACCTTCAGGGATTTCTATTCAGAAGGTTTCTGGCTGATCAAGGAGGTGTTGAAACTTTTTATAGAGCTGAAAGTTAATTTGTTAGCCAATCTGACTGTTAGTCAGAATCAAATCTCTTCGGCTGTTCTGGAATTTTTAGGAGAGCTTGACCCACTTTTTTGCGAATTTTCGGCTTTTCACCTAGTATTTTCACTTTTAAGATTATTTGGCTCTCAGTGTTGGGAGATTTTTGTTTTCTACTTTAATATTTCGTTCTATATATTTCCTTCCCAAACCACCGTTGATTTTATTTTTAGTAACCTGGATTTTTAACTGGAGCTGAAGTACACCTTTGTGGAAAAATGCAAATAATGGGTAAAATTATTTCCAAATGAATTATTTTTGTGTGTGTGTCTAGGTCTGTTTGCAGACTAGGATTATGCTGCTAAATTTATTTACGGATAAATAACGTAGGGCGCAAATCAAAATTATTGGTTTTTTTCACCACAATTTTGCGTGGAAAAACAGATTTTGCTCTAAATTTTTCTAAGTCTTGGAAAACGTTTCCCATAACTAAGAGAAACAATTTTTATTAAAGAGTTCCTAATTACTCACTAATTAGTGATCACATTAAATTACCAGGTAAAAGAATATTTACGATAATTTTATTTGCTCCAAGACTTTTATATGCCTCGAGCTGTTGTATGGTAAAGGTGGTTCGACCAAAACAAAGTAATAGAAAATATTTACTATTTGTATACTTTCGGGAAACTTTTCGCGTCACCTTCGAAGATACTTGCATTCAGCACATAGAGATATTTTCCTTCAATCTCTTAATTTTTTTCAAAATACCGCATTTTGTACTCTGAAGTTAAACTTTCAAAGTAGGACGCCATCCTTTCAACAGGGACTGGTTGTCCTTCACTTACGTTACTAAGGGTCGTTACCATGCTAAAGTCACGTGTCTGTACCTCAAACTGTTCCTCAAATTGTTTTATTGAAAAATAATTTTATTAAAGAGCAAATTAAAAAAATGTGAGGCAGTGCAAATATTTCATCTTGCTACAGGGTAGGAACACACATACATAGCTGTTTACGCAGAGAGCCTTGGAGGCTTTTCACCGTGTTTTGGGCAATCTTATTCAAAAAACATGATTAAAAATTTTAATTCATAGGAGGAAATAGTTTCCAACTGGTGTTTTTCAGCAAATTAAAAAACTGTGAGGCAATGCAAATACTCCATCTTTACACAGGATAGGAACACACATACACAGCTGTTTACACAGAGAGCCTTGGAGGCTTTTCACCATGTTTTGGGCAATCTTATTCAAAAAACGTGTTTAAAAATTTAAATTCATAGGAGGAAATAGTTTCCAACTGGTGTTTTTCAGCAAATTAAAAAAAATGTGAGGTAATAAATATATTTCTTCTTTCCACAGGGGAGGAACATCAAGTCACTTTTTACCGGGTGGTTCTCGAGGAACTGTACTTGTATTTTTAGTGCTCCCAGACCCAATTTAGAAATTTTGATGTCTCAAAACCCACAGTTTTTGAAATGTTTAGTACCCCATGTTCGAAAATTCCAATTGCAAACAATCCTTAGGCCCCAACTATGATGATTTGGATGTCGAACATGTGTTTCGAGGTTTGATTTTTGAACATTGAATACAAAAAATTGAAATGAACAGGAGAGGGTGTTCAAAAATTGTAAACAGTCCTATATTCAAACAGGGGCGGATTTCCGGCTAGGCGCGCGCCTAGGGCCCCAGTGCTTGAGGGGCCCCAAAAACGTATAAATGGATTGCCAGTTTTGTTTTAGTGTTCATGGACCGAAACAATTCAATCCTTAAAGCAACCGCTTTGTATTGTCAACCGATATTTCACTTTCTGATATTAGTAACATATATTTTTTCTTGCTTTGTTGATACTCCAAAATTTTCGAGTTCGTATCGAAATACTTGTTTTGAAAGGAACAGTTAAAATAATTTAGCCTTTCTTTTAGTCGTAGGTGTAGGAAGGATAAATTATTACGCCAGTTAAGTATTCCCGCTTTTACACTTTTCAGTGTTTAAGGTGAATACTGGCCTGCTGTTATACAAATTACTTTTATGCTATTTCCAGCCAAAGGAAAACATCTGTGTTGGAACCTTTCCCCCTTCCCCCTAAGTTGCGATGCAGAGTTCTTGTGGATACGGTGATGATCGGGGAAGTTTGCTGTTAATTGTTTTTCCCCTTTGGTGTAGGGTAATCAAGTTTTTCTTAGCCCTAAGCCTCTAAATCAACTGAACCAAAAGAGTTAGTATTTAGGATGAAAAAGATTAAAGAAATTCGAACTATCTTTTTCTTATTTAATAGTGTTAAAGGAAATTTCTATTGTCTCCACTGGTTTGAAACTGATAATTATCAAGTATTCTCATCTTTTCTATTCCTTAAATCGACATAAAACTAACTTTTGAAAAAGCAATAAAAAAGCTTCAATGATACTGCTACTCGAAAAGCTGTGATTCTTGCTTTTAAATTTTCAAACCGGATCTTCTGCATTTAATTTTTGTGCTTCTGTTTCTGATAACTGCAGTGCAGGTATAAAAAAGCACGTATCTTTTTGACAGAATAAAAAAATATTGGAGACCTCAATTTTCCGATGAAAATAATAAGAAAAATGCTTTCAAGAAATGTATTCTCACTTTCCTGTACTGACTGATGAAATCCTTACTGTCCAGCTTTCTTGGTTCATGATATTCGTCTATGTTATGTACGACAGAATCTCTTCTATTTAGGGAATTGTTCGCCACAGGAAAACTCCTGCACGAAAAGCCATCCACCCTTTTCAAGCAAAGTACTGTGCACAAATTGCATTTTACCCGTTTTTTCTAATGTACGGGACTTTTCCGGTTGCAAATGTCTTCAGGTATTTCCTTTTTGCTTGATCCTTTCCTACTGATTTGCAGATAACGTAAAAACAAGACGATTTTCCAAAGCTGAAGCAATGGAAAGAGAACGTTTTGTAATTGAAACGCATTGCAATTTTATGACATTTATACGCAATGTATTAATAAATTTAGTGAAATTTCATTTTCAGCGCCCTTAGCGTTGCATTTATTAAATAACTTGCAACTAAAAAGTGCTAGAGTACTTAGTTTTGCCTAACGTATTAAACTCAGAAAGAACTTTTGCTGTAATTGAAATGGTTTCTTCGTAGCGTAAAGCAAAAATTTATTACATTTCCACTTTGAGAACTCCTAGCGAGAAATTTAAAATGGGCAAGATGTAATCAACGTTTATGTGCTGTCACTCGCAAAAATAATGTTTGAAAAATCTGTGAAAACCAAATTCTTCGGACCTAGCGCCTCTAGCTGGAAATTAATGAACTAACTGGAAAATGTAGATATTTGGGAAGGAACAGTTAAGCCTAATCTGAGAGGCACAAAAATAACTTTTTCCACTAAGTTGAATAGTTTCTTCACAATGGAACATTAATATTTTGAATTTTCGACTTTGACAGCCCTTAGGGGTAAATTCATGAAGTATACGAGATATTTAAAGTGTCAAACTTAATGTCCTTTGATTTCCAATTGGCCGTAAAAATCATTTTTTAAATATCACTAAACACAAGAAGTTCGATGTGCACGGACAAAGTGATTACACTAACACTGTTTCTCACAAAATGTTCGAATAATAGGAAGTTAGAATAGCATTTTAAAAAGCGTAAAACCTTTTTCTTTACTTTTTTTTTAATCTGACGGATGAACATTTTTAAGGCAATGAGAAGGGGAAAGGGGCCCCTGCATCCTTTAGCGCCTAGGGCCCCAAAAGATCTAAAATCGCCTCTGTATTCAAACCCAAAAACATTGTTCTATAGATAATTTATATATATATATATTTTTTATTGGAGGTTTAACGACCACCTAGAGCAACTCAATGGAACTCCTAGCGAGAAATTTAAAATGGGCAGTCGCCCGTCCCTAATTTAGGGTCACTGGTTCCAGGGAAGGGAGAGAACCAGTGCCGTAAGACAAACACAACAACCATGCTTCACCGGGATTCGAACCCGGACCCCTTTTGGACGAATGATCAGAGGCCATCGCTTAGACCACTGCGCAACCGGGGCGGCTTTTTATATTTTTAACATGATGTAATACCCTTATATTCCTTCATACTTAAAACATATATTCCATACTGGTAAAAGGCATCATCTGTGCAATTACAACCAAAGACATTATGAGCAACAATGACCAAAACAATTAACTTACTTGTGAAAATACCCGTTTTTTTATATCAACCGTTATGTTGTATCCATGTCTAAAACAGTACCTGACTCAAACCTGACAATATTTATTTTTGTATGAGAACTGTTTAAAGCACGATTTGCAACACGCACGCAACCAGCATATGATCAGGAACAGCTTTCTCTCCTCGCTAATGACGAAACATCCTGTTTTCAAAAACTCACGGAAGAAGCTAGGTATTTTCCAGTCTATTCTCTCCAAAGTCTTTGTTGTTGACTGACAAGGACATGTAACTGCGTTCAGAAGACCCACGATAAATTCCATACTGCTGAAAACCGATAGACGACAGTCATACCTCAAACTATCAATAAAACCCCGTAAAATATTATTTTCACAATAATGATAAGTTCAACAATTATTATAAGTAATTTTTCTAGAAACAATTCAAAAAGGGCTCCGTTAAACAGAGTCCCGTGCAGTAATCAGGCCCTGACTAAATTAGTTGTATGATGTTTATTTATGTCTGTAGGTCCCTTAAGATAAAAGTTATTATAGCTATCAAGAGTAAATTTTATACTTAGAAGTTTTATGAAATACTATAAAACAGTGCGTTGCCCTTTTCTTAAAGATAATAGAAGTCATTGTGAGTTTAAAAAGTTCTCAAGTTCCAAAGAATTCTGTTATTTCGATAAAAAAAAGTCACGATGAAAAAAATACGTAATTTGTAATAAATCCTCCTACAGAAAAAAATTATTACAAACGTATTCAGAAAAATAATAATTAAGGTTCAACAGAAAATAAAATGACTAACTCACCCACATTAATAACAAATAAATAAATAAACATAATGAAATTAGTGTTGTACCTTGCATGCGAGCAGTGTTAACAGGAATTTGTGGCTCCGTGGTCAAACACCCGCTTCGCAATTGCAAGGTCGTTGGTTCAAATCCCGCTGGAGCGAAGTGAGGAAGGTTTTGTTGTGTCAGAATGGCACGCTGGAAGGGAGAATTTCTCATGAATTCACGCCCCTTAATTATTTTTATAGTGTAGCACACATGACGTGTGATGGACGTATCTAGACTAAGGAGGTTAGAATAAGATACCTGGAGATGCCCTTGTTAATGGAGCAGTACTACTTTGCGTGAAGCCTATAACCGCGAGAGACAGCAGTGAAAGTGTGGGAAAGCGGATGCCTTTCAATGCTATTGCAATGCAGTTTGTGTGGGCTGCCTTCTTTCGTCGCAAATGTCATCACCTTCTTTCATCGCAAATGTTAGCAATTCCGCATCGTAACTGGTTGTCAATGTGTGAGAAAATGCTGAATTTATAAAATTTTTAATTATTTTGACGCTCCTTCCCATTTTTATGTTAAATTGAAATACACGAACGTTAGTACGATTTCTAAACAAAACACAACGTTAAAATCGAAAACTTCACTCGTTTAAGAAGTATAATTCATTCCAGTTTGATATGAACACGGTTTCTGCAACCAAAAGCCACGATATTCCAAAATACACACGCTTGAAACTGCATAGCTATCACGTAAACAACGTCAAATTCCCACAGTTTGCGGCTTCACGGTTAAGAGACTCAGGGCATCTCCAGAAGTATTATTCTAACCTCCTTGATCTAGACTGACGTCTATTTAGCGTCCATAAGTTACACACATACATCCAGTAAGCGTAGACTAAACGTAATCGGGTAAAACTTTGGATAGCCATTAGATATCCAATTACGTAGATTTAACGTAATTTGGACTTTCATGGTGGACGTCAAATGGATGTCTATTAGATGTGAGTGTGTTCTCCTCCAAGGTTTTTGTGGGCGACTGCTCACAGCACCTAGAATCGCTTATGGTGGGAGTTAACCCCAAAAGTATGCCTCCCCGGTGGCTCAGTGGTCTAAGTGATGGCCACACGGCGGATATTTAGTGGATTGGGCGTTCATACCTGCCTGGGATCGAAACTGAGGTCTTCTCCATGGCAGTCACGAACGTTGCCCACTAGGTAACCCGTGGCTCCGAGTGCCCCTAAATTAGGGACGGGCGACTTCGTATAGACCGTATGCATATGCGTCACAGCAAGGTAAAACATCTTAGCAGACGCCCTGGTGATCAACTGGTGAACAAACACTGCTTGGATTTGCATTGTGGAGCGTTAAGAAAGATGGTGTTGTGTGCTATTTTCGGCTGCGGCAACCGAAGTGGGAGAGATAATGATGTGTCATATTATCGATAACCATCTGAGTGAACGAAGTGGGATCAAAATTATAAAAACATTTATTTAGAAGAGCCAAAATTTGTGGTTATCACATATCAGCTGAGTTAACATTGATGACCGGAAACGAGAGAACATTAGAGTGTGTAGTTTACATATTGTAACAGGTAGGTTCATGAATTTACTGATGCGTTATCTACAAAAACTTTATGAAGATCTTTAGACTGGAATCAACCTTTCTTTATGAATGATTTGCACGATTTCATTTGCTCGGGAGTGAAGACGTTAGTGCGAAAAACGTGTTCTATTCGTGGCGAAACCTCAATATTGTTCAGGAAAAATGAGTATAGAATTACATATGGGTCGCCACAATTGCCCAATAACTTTAATTTATCAGAATAAAGTTAATTTTGATCGCCAGATAAACCACTTACGTAGACCATGTAATGCATCTTTCAGTGGCGGCTTTTCGGGTGAAGTAGGTGAAGTGCCTCTTCACCTATTTTACTAAAAATAAACTTTTATTCAGTATTTTTTTATAATATATTCTTTTTTGCCTTTATTCAGTTCCAAAATACTCAAAATTTTGAATAGATATTAATTCACATGGCGCGCTAAATACGGAAAACAAATCCTTATACGCAAAACAGTGCAAGTGAAGAGCCGAAATGAGAATGCTTGGAAGTCTGCAGTTTCCGCCGAGTTGCCATGGTAACCGTGACGTCACCCTCCCCAATCTGCTCGCTCAAGTGAAGTGTTTCAGCTTCACGCGCCTTACCTCTGCATCTTTCAGTTTTTGAGCGTAAAGTCGTGAGAGATCACGGTGGAGGGCGGACTGCCAGGCTACCATGCAATCTGCTAGGACTTTTTCCTTGTAATGCTGTGGTACATTATTTTGCGAAAGGAATTTGTTCTTTCGGGCTTTGTGATTCTTTGTTGAAAGCTTTAACTGATATTTTAGGTTTGTGTACAATTTAACTGATAGTGATATTTTTTAGTATGCATCCTGTGGACGACATTGTTTGTAATTTATTGCAAACTCCATTTACTCTGTGGAAAGATGAAAATGAAAGAGACATTTTGCCTCAAGGACGACCAACGGATTCACTGACAATTGTTGCCAAGAATGAAATCTAGAAGAGCGGTAAATCTAACAATATTAATTTTAAAAATTGTTGGTTTACTGAATATAAATGGATTTGCAGCACTTCTGTGTTAATTTTTGTTTGTGCCCTGCTTACTTTTTAGTAATAAACATTCGGCGTGGAATAAAGACGGATTCTCAGATTTATTAAGCGTAACACTGTCACTTCATAAACATCGTGATTCTAGCGAACACCTGAAATGCGGATTAATGTTAAGGAATTTTGAAAAAATTCAAAACACCATTGCCGATGCTCTGAGGAAGAATGCTAGGCTTTTGAAAACGCATTTTAACGAAAACTTTCGTTTAAATAGACTTTTCCTGCAGACAGTGATTGATACAGTATTAGTCTATACTGTATTTGAGCAAACAAGAACTAGCATTCCATGGCCATGACGAAAGCATGGGCTCGATAAATCGTGGAAATTTAATTGAATTACTTTCATTGTTGATATGAAGAAGTTCTTTAGAAATTGAAAATCAATACGAAAGGATAAAAAAACTATTCAAAATGAATTAATTGAATGTATTTCAGAATATATAAACAATCACGTCAAAAATTAAATAATATTTTATTGTTGATTCGGAAGGTGTATTGGTTGAGAGATTTTTGGGTTTCCATGATGTGAATGAAGATAGAACGTCAGGAGCTTTATACAAAATGCTAGACAAAATTTTGGAACAGTTTGATTACCAACACAAATACATGGGACAATGTTACGATGGGGCAAGTATAATGTCTGGACACTTAAATGAGCTACAGAAAAAAAAGTCAAGGAAAAAGCTTCTCAAGCTGTTTTTGTTCAATGCTTAGTTCATCGTTTGAATCTTGTATTTCTAAAATTTCTAAGTGTCGAATACATTTTACAAGCCTCAGTGGAATTGCTTCGTTTGTTCACCACTCTGCGAAGCAGTTTTATACAGTTATATCAACAACCGCAAGATGCAGACGAACCATAACAGAAACTCGATGGTCCTCCACTTCGAAATTAGTAAGTGTAGTTGTTGAAGATTGGGATAAATTGAAGGAAGTGCTCGGATTTCTGACGAATAGCGAATAATCAGACAAAAAATTAATTAATCTTGCCAAGGGGTTTTTGAATGATATGAACACTTTCGAATTTACATTTTTGGCTCCACCGATCCATTATTCGAACTTTTGAAGAAAAAATAACATAAACTACTGTGTAATTCAAATAAAAATAAAAAAAAAAAACCTCGAGAAATTTTGAGCCATAAAAGGAACGATGAGTTATTTGAAACACAGTTTGGAAAAGCTAGCAAAATCACAGAAATAAGCACGGGAATGTGCTGCTCTTACATATAAACAATTGAATTTTTAAAATTATAAACAATTGTATTTTGAAATTTCGGACCACATTCTTATGGAAATGGATGTAAGATTTCAGGACTGTAAGAAACTTCAATTTGTCTGACTTGCTGACACAACCAAATTCGAATAATTTAATCTACATTTTTACGGGAACACATTTACTAAACACCAGCTCCTTAAAAATGAACTGAGTCTTGTATATGCCGATGAAAAATTAAGGAACATATTGACTCAAGAACTCCTTCGAGTGTTTCACAGAGACAAAGACATTTTTACAGAAGATTATAAATTGGTTTTCCTTAGTTTAACAATTACATCTACAAGTGTGCCACTGGAAAGAAGTTTTCTTAAAAGAATACAAACTTGCACAAGAAACACTAGTTCCCAAGATAGACTTACTTCTCTGGCAAATATTTCTATTCAGGAAGACATTTTATTGATGCTCACGAAGAAACAACCATCTAACCATCTTATGACGACTTATGACGACATAATCGACAAATTTGCAGCTTTAAGAGGAAGAAAAATTGATTTAATATACAAAAAATAAATAAGTCCTCATTAAGGGATTTTCATTGTAGACAGCATATATCTTTTCATACTGCTCTTGTACCTCTTCACCTATTTTTCCAACCACGAGCCGCCACTGGCATCTTTTTGTCTCACTTGTACACCAGTTGTTCTGCAAGAAAGCAGCAGACGAAAAAGTGACGTGAACCGCGGTTTCGTGACGTCAATGCATACGGTCTATTTTTTTTTTTTTTTTTTTTTTTTGGAGGTTTAACGACCACCGTGAGCAACTCAATGGGCTATAAGCAGTCGCCCGTCCCTAATTTAGGGTCACTGGTTCCAGGGAAGGGAGAGAGCCAGTGCCGTAAGACAAACACAACATCCATGCCTGACCGGGATTCGAACCCGGACCCCGTACGGACGAATGATCAGAGGCCAGCGCCTTAGACCACTGCGCCACCGGGGCGGCATACGGTCTATAGGCTAGTCGATGAGTTGCTCACGGTGGTAGTTAAACTTCCAATAACCCCCCCCCCCCCCCAATAAAACCCAGAAATGAAAAACAAATAAACATTCTAAGATATGTAATCACTTATGGAGTCATCACTGAAGACGAAAAAAGGCGTTAATCGATGTACTGTTAAACAATCCACTTGCTGAATTTTTTTTCTTTTTTTTTTTTTGATTGGAGGTTTAACGACCACCGTGAGCAACTCAATGGGCTATAAGCAGTCGCCCGTCCCTAATTTAGGGTCACTGGTTCCAGGGAAGGGAGAGAGTCAGTGTCGTAAGACAAACACAACATCCATGCTTCACCGCGATTCGAACCCGGACCCCGTTCGGACGAATGATCAGAGGCCATCGCTTAGACCACTGCGCCACCGGGGCTGCTTTGCTGAAAATCACCCAACCATACTCGATGCTTTCGTGGCATTTTGGGCAAACACACACACACACACACACACACACACACACACACACACACAAATCAATATTTAATTTAAAAGTAATTTTTTTCTTCTAATGTGCCCACTGAGAAGTACTAAAAGTTTTCTACTGCCTCTGCTTTCTCATTCATTGTGAACAAAGTTAATCCAATCCAGTGTCCTGCTATCAGGTGTCAAGTTCGTTTCATTTCACTGTGCGTGATGTGAGCGCATAACAGCTTTAAACTGTATTTTTAAAATATATCATAAACGAAATAAAAGTTCTCCTTTGGGAAACTTTAGAACATGTTTTTGCTTCAGTAAAATGCTGCATTTTAGTCATGCTTGAAATCCCTTCGCTGTTCATTAATCAGTTAGTCGTTTATTTACAGAAAAAAAAATGTGTCTTTCCATTGATAGTTGTTGAGTAATTAGGTTGAATATGAAGACTTGTGCAAGTTATTCAGAAATAATTTGTTTGAAATACGTAAAAACTGTAGAAATGTTACGAGCACCTTTTCATCAAAATGTTTTTACTCATTCAAAATAGTTTATGCACCCCATGAAAAATGTTTAATGTGCTGTTCGTCCCTGATTCCGACCATAACCGCCGTTAAAAATCTTTTGGGAAATCAAAGGGGTGTATTGTGGTTTGGCCACGGTTCTTCTCGGCGCGATTTAGGGGATACAGGGTAGACGAAAGTTTTGTTGTGTGTTTGTTACTTGTGCTATCATTTGAGAAGGAAAGGTAAGTGGTATTCTAGTTCCGAAAAAAAAAGTTGTTTACTGCATCTATCTGACCAAGCACTGTGCTGTCTGTTTTATTACTGGAGCAAGGTACCGTTTTCGTTTTTGTTCTGTAGGTGGCGCATTTTGAGTTGTCTGATTCTTCTTGAAAGTCGCGGACTGAGCTCGTGCTCGCCTTTCATCAAACAAAAGAGAATAGATCCCTTAGTCAGCATAATTAAATTATATTTTTGAAATAAAAATCACACAAATATATAAAAACTTAGTTGAGTTATAATTTTCCGGGAATTAGCATTGTCTTCACCCATCATTAGATTTCCTGTGCGTTGTGAAACTGTTTTAGGCCTAAGTAAGTGTTATCTAGCCATCGTTCTTTTGTTTTATTTAATCCAAATTATTTCAGCTTTGTATTGTATTACTGTAGCTAAACGTACTGCAGCATATGTGTTATCGTCTTAGTGAAGTATTAAGTTACGCCCGTGTGATGCGTGTGTAGCCTTGTGAAATATTTATGCGTCACCATCTTTTACGGCATGGTGCTTTTTTTTTCTTTATTGCTCCACATTGCTTTGCGTATGAATTTTCAAAGTATAGTGAATTTATTCATTCGTAGATTTTTAAAGGTATTCATATTTCCCCATGTTTAAGATTTCCTAATCACGGAAATGTAAAGTATATTAAAAGACAGTTATGATGCATGCCATGCGGCCAACGCAACGTGTGTGTGGTACAGGTAAAATTTTATTTCCGTGTGCCAACTGATTTTCGTGAATTGCTTTAATAGAATTTTGCAAGTAAACGTGTACCAGCTTCCGTTAATATTGATTGGTGTGGTTAGCATGTTATCCACGGAAGGATAGCCTAAAATTTGAAAATACGGTTGGCAGCTGACATACCAGTGTACTAATTACATGCCTATGCAGATATCCTGGTTGTTTGCAGAAATTCTACAGCTCCGCAATAAGTTCTGTGAAAATATGAAATAGCTGTATTTTATTTGTTGCGTTCAAAGGAGAAATCTTGTACAAGGTAGTAAGGTGCACAATTTGTTCACTGGATTCAAAGGTAGGTTTTTTCTTTTTCCCTACACAGTTTTTGTGTGGTATTTCAGGTAATTTTATAGCAGTTCTGCAATTTGCAAGCTGTCGGCCGATTTTCTCCATTTTATGTTTTGTGAGAAGCTGCTTGATACTAAGCTATCCTACTGTTTTGATGCAGCCAACTTAATGTTAAATAATACATCTTAGATAGAGTGGAATATAGTGGTGGGGGAACAAAATATGAACAGGTGCATAAATTTTGCTTCGCAACATTGACTCAATGGCGTGAAAATGTAGTGGCATACAGTAGTTGGAGTTATACACTATATATATATATAGTGTATACTGTGCGCCACTACATTTTCGTCAAAGTTTTGCTAGTTATTCTTGGGCATCTTGGACAGCTACCTGTTTCAGTATTTGCTGGGTGTGTGCAAGATGGCACACCAGTATGGCGGTGTCAGTGTATCTAATATTCATGAATCAGTATCATGTGATTGTTTATTTTTCTGCAGTGTGTGAATGTTGAAAAAAACTGAAGGTGTTCGAAACAGAAGGTATATTCATCTGAAGTTGTAAAGTTGTGCCATAGGGAGTAAAATGGTATACATTAATATAAAAGGAGTGGGGGAGCAGGCAAATTAGCCCTGGCTTGAGTTCCAAAGGAGGTGTAGATGTTGTGTTTATGCTGTGTTTGCTGGCTCTGCTCCTCCGAAACCAATGGCCTTAAATTAGAGATGGAGTAGAGCTGTAGATGCTCCTAAAATAAAACAAAGTTTAAGAAAAGTGGAAGCTTTGAAGTACTAGTCCTGTGAGAATTCTATTCTTTCTGATTGTTACTAAAATAGATTTATGTAGCATGAGCACATACTGACTGTAAACCTTTGTTTTTGTTTGTTACGTAAGTCCTAGGGCATGAAATGCCATATCCAAAATGCCTGAGGCATGTAAATTATTTGCCTGGGCAAGTAAATAAAATATATTTATTTGCGATATATATCTAGTTGCCCAGAATGGGCAACTAGATATTTTATTTACTTTTTTCTTTTTACTTAGAAGGATTTTGACAGAAAATATGATGCAAAGAAAGTGTTACTATTTGCGCGTGCGGAAGCCTACGTGGCGTGAGAATCCATGACTCGGGAATCCCGCAGAGCTATTCCGTAGCATGTAACCATTCTGTGGATCTCATTGCCTAGTTTTGGTGCACTGATTGTTTTAGTAAGGGATTTTTTTTTATCTTTCGGTATTCAGTTGAAACATTCAGAAATAAGACAATGCTGCTGTGTGCAGTTTCAACATTTTTTTTAGTGTAACTAATAAACTACGGTAATCCTGCAACAGCTAGTGATTTTAGTTCTTTATTAACTTAAAAGTAACACAAAAGTACTTCAAAATGACAGTTACTTTTTCAATAAGACTATCATTTGTTTCTTACATCTTTGGATTTCTGAGTTGGTCCTGTGAATCACAGTTTTCTGTCGGAAATTGTGATTAACATGATCGGTGCGGATTATATGACTGTCGTCGTACATGCCAATTACTACGGACTTAGTTGTCTTACTACAGAACTCACTCTTGAAACTACGGATTCTACGAATTTACCATGACTTATACTGACTTAGTTGTCTTACTACAGAACTCACTCTTGAAACTACGGATTCTACGAATTTTCTTTTTGTTTAAAAGAAATTATTTTGCTATTTTTTTTTGTGATGTACATAAGGTTCTTAAGGCGGATTTGCGGAATTCTCCATGTTTTTTGTTTCATAAAACGTGGAGAATTCGTTATTACAGTTTATAAATTTTTCATTGATCTTGATATGGTATGAAGTGCATATGCAGTTTGTATAATATACAGTAGTACATGTGCAGCTGTGTGAGTAAAATTTAAATTAACAAATTTTTATTAGTATACAATGATTTATGTTTAATTTTTCTCTTGCAGAAGTATAAGTCATGGTAATGGAAACGCCAAGTCCACAGTGTGTGGGTAGGGAATTTGTTCGCCAGTATTACACACTGCTCAACAAGGCACCTTTACATCTACATAGGTATGGTTTCATACTTTTTGATATCATTAAAGTTCTAGTTTAAGTAGACCAACCAGTTTAAATTTAGAAAGGTGTGTGCACATACAAGGTTATCATAGTAAATGTGGAATATTTATTTATATAATACAATTAATTAAAACATGAATAACCATTTTGTTGAAGCAAAATATTCTTTTACAGTAGTTGATGCACAAACACTTCGTATTTATTCAATGCACCCGCCATTGGCGCCGATGACTGCCTCGATCTTTGGGTGGAAACGGTGGCAGGCCTTTTCAGTGTACCTTGTTCATGTGAGTTATGACATTAGCAATTACGTGCCTGACGAATTCAAGGGTGTTTGTGCGGATGCTTGTTGGTCTCTCTCTCTCACCTATGTGCCACACATATATTAATTCAAATCATAGAAGCTGGAGGGTAGGGCATGTTATCTTCCTGCTATTTCTTAGTCGCGGGCTAGGCCAAATCGACTGAGAAATGGCCTAAAAAAATATACACTAATTTCCCTCTCGTACATATGTATTTATACTAGTCAAAAAGTTCCCAAACTTTTTTAATATTTGCCAAATGTCTGTGAATTACATCATTCCCCACTGAGCAAGCAAAGAGCTTGATGTGACAAACCGGTTTGATCCAGATCCAACATGTACAGCATATATGCGTAGCAGGGTGAAAAATAACTGAAATTTTTGGGAAGCGATTTTGCTCCTCAAAGTTAGCATTGCGGAGCAATTGAGTAATTATGTGGAGCACTTCTGAGACTTTTTTTATTATTTAAGTGACTAATAATTTATCAAATAAAACCATTACCAGTACCTTTCAATATCTATCGAAAATATTCTAATCAGTAATAAAAAGTAAAATTTAAAAATATTTTAACCGATATGTAAAAACTACAAATTTTCTTTCTATGGACATATGGTAAAATGTTACCTGGCCAGTTGCCACACATTGCAACAGCTACTTACTGTCACTTGACAGTTAGAGTACTCCTGAACTTATGGTAGCTTCAAGTTCTGCATCTGTTCTCTTTCTTTTCCCGTAAGACTACACTTGTGCGTCGGGGCTTCTTTTTAAAAAATTACTTCCACTGCTTCTTCAGGGTGAAACTCGCATAGTTTTGGTCCTCCTAGCGTAATCTGCAATAGCTGGTTCAAAGCATCAGCATTCATCTGATTACGGAAATGTCTTTATTTTTTTCATCGCAGAAAATGCTTTTTCGACCTTAACATTGGATACGGGCAATAATTTCATGATATTTATCATGTGGTTTAAATTTGGGAATTCATTGGCATACTTTTCTTTCAAACATTTCCATAACTGTTGGTCTGACAGGTGTAGATTTCTTAACCCTTTAAGCAGCCGATGTACCTCAATCAAATGGTGCCAAAAAATTTCTGCTCTCCCCAAACAGAAATGTTTCCTATTATTTGCATCTTTAAAGGCATTAAATACCAACAAAGGGTGCATATTTACGTGCAAGTCATTAATGACATGTCAATCAAAAAAGCCAACCACTTACCTAGCGCCCTATAAGCAAGAAGTTTTCAACCTTTGATGGCCAGCTACATAACAGGATGTTCTAATTGACGTGCATGAAGTAAATAGCAAGAAAGTGGCCAAGAGCTTTATTGAATTGTGAATTTTAAGGCCATGTTGCATATGGGGGAGTGAATTAGGAATATGATAAAAAAAATTTTGCGTAATGAAAGTTGACAACACTCACGTTATAGTGAGTATACACCTAGTGATGACGAGTTATGTTACATCTCAGACGGCAGACAGAAGTCAGCGTTTTTTTGTCCTGTGATTAAAAATACGATGTTTCATGACCGGAAAAACAAATATAAAACAGCGCCCTTATAAGCAAGAAGTTTTGAACCTTTGAAGGCCAGCTACATAACAGGATGTTCTAATTGACATGCATGAAGTGTATAGCAAGAAAGTGGCTAGAAGAGCTTTTAGGTAAGTGGTTGCCTTTTTTGATTGATATGTCAGAAATGTTTCCATAACGACCGAGTTCATGAAAGCTAAGGCGAAACAATTCCTTTTCATCCTCTTATCTGAGCAGTACAGATAGTAAGTGCTCCCTTTTAGTCCTTTATTCTCAGCTCCATGACATGGAGAAGATTTAGTCCCCCAGACACGGATATGCCGCTGGATAGGGGGAAAAAAAAAAAGACTCAAACATTTTCTCTTTCCTTTCTTAGGTTCGTCACTGTTGTTGTGGTACTTCCAACATCTAATCAATCGGAAAGGATCATTGTCAATCACTTCTCTAGATCATCACTTCGAATAGCAAAATAAAGGGAGGAAAATAACTTGCTTATCCTCTGGTTTTTTAGGTCACTCATTGGAGTGGCATTAAGACCACTAAGCATATCCTGAATGAATTCGTTCCAGCCTTATTTCACTCACTCCTTAAAGAGTGAATATATTCGTCTGAGATTACTTCAGTCCATTTTGTCAATCCCAAGTTAACTCGTTTCGACTACTTAAAGGGTTAACCAAAAGGTTTTGAAATAATCCCAGTCCTCTTGAATTTTATCTTTGTCAACGGTCAACAACTCACTGAAACGTTTAGTTAATACAGTAATTCGAAAATCATCAAAATTTACAAGGGTAGATTTGTCTGTTGACTGCAGCTGAGGGTCTAACAGCTTGGTAACGTTGAAAACCTTATTTTCGTGCAAGTCACTGAGCCGGGTATTTACACACTGATAAATGTGATTTAAAAGATATTCACAATTTTCATAGAATAAATCTGTCAAATTACAGCTCAGTTCAATGCCACAAAATTCTACAGTTCTCACTGAATCATATGCTGATACGTTTAGTGAGTCTTTGTAAAATTTTGGACAGTTCGGCCGAAAACTTTTTTCTTCATAATTTCAATAGAATCATAGAATTTTGCTAATGCATTCAAAATACAAGGTAAATCCACATCATCCAACTGGAGAGACAGATAATTTTGACAAAGAATATAAAATGTTGCAACACAACAGCAGCCAAGTTACAAATTTTAATGAACTTAATTTTTCTCAAAATGCCTGTAATCCTGCGTTTTCTCCTAGTAGTTAATAACAAAACATTGTTATTGTACAACTAGGAGAAATTTTAATCAACGTGTCGTTGGTTCTTTGCATATGTGAAACACATCGGGTGTCATGAACTCGCAAAGCTGGTGTATCTGATGCATCTCCATCGAGTATTGTTAAGAGTTCACAAAATTCTAATTCGTTTGGCACTTTTTTTCATAAAAATTATGAATGTCTTCCATCAACTTATGTACCTCTTGAAAATATGTTGACATAAAATCTTTTAGAGTACACACATATTCCTTTAGAGTGTGCAAATCTTCAAAGTGATGACTTATTACACCAAACAAGGGCAGCTTTCTTCAAAAGAGCTGCAACACCTTTTCTCTCATGTTAATATTTGCTCCATCAGCTAAAAATCAAATTCATTTATTTTCAAAATAGACTACTCCAAATCCTGCAATGGACTCTGAAATTGCATTTTTGATACCATTAGCATCAGTATTTTTCAGTTCTTTTAATGCCAGGAATGGGTATTTGGTATCTCCTACTTCATTGACATGCGTGATACAAACAATGTCAATTTCAGATACACTAACACACAGGGCGCACAAAAACCCCCGTCCGCAGCGGTCAAGAATACATTGCGGACACTTAATTTCCCGACCACGACGTCCGCGCTGACAGCCCTTTTTTCCGCAAACTTGCAGTATGATTGATTAGAACAACTTTATTTTAAGTTCTTTTTTTTTTTTTTTTGGCCAATTTAAAATTTGCGCATGTCAAGTGCTACAGTTTTACAAAATCACGCATTCTCTTAAGCAATAAGCCGTTCTTTGTTTTGGCGAAATAGTTCCGTGGGGACACCCTCCATTCCAGAATTTTAACGTACTAAGCCAATGTCTTGCTTTCTCATTCCCTCTCATAAAGTTTTCCCCATCATGAATGCTGTCATGCATTCATGATGAATAAAATTGTCATCAAAGGGCACACACAAAAAAAAAGTAGGTCACTGTCTTGTCATTGCTTAAATGAAATCGTTATTTCTAAAATTGCATCATTCAATTTAAAAAAAAAAAAATCAAAACCTTGAAAATCATCACAATTTCTGAACTCCATCTATGAGTGACTGATACAGAAAAATAATTGAAAACAAGTATCGTCAAACATACTGCTAGCACATCCCATACATTACCACTCTCCCCTAATAATAGATAATCGTGAGTTAACAGTTCTGGTACTGTCACAAATCTTGATTTTAAGATAAATCTTAATTTTAGGGGAAATCTTCTTGATTTTATGGTAAATCTTGATTTTTGCAAGCAATCGTTTTGATTTAGGAAATTTTTTGGTTGGCAGGTATGTGTTCGATATTAACAGACATTCAGCTGTCATAACCAATATCGGCTCGATATGTAGCCGATATTCATTCCCACTTGGGTTATTAAAAATATTAACCATTAAAATAGAAGGGTCATGTTATAAGGTATTTGATTTTATAAGGTTATTACACATTTCGCACATTAATTGCTCATGAAATACCTTCCCACGTTTTAACGATGAGGCTTCGTATGGTGATTACCGATAGGTACCTCATACAAGTATTATAGGTTACACAGTAGTACTATAATATTGTCCTCTACTTTGAAAAAAAAAATGGTGTGCTACGTTACTGAAAATATTACTGAAAAGTACCCTATTGATTACTGATAGGTTCTGCTAGAGCTTGGCACCTCTGTTGCAGTTGAAAATTCTACTCTAGATTCCGTGTAACAAGCTTTTTGCTATGAAAGCAGAAATGTATTTATTTTCTGTATGTACATAAAAAAAAAATTCAGTATAGTGACTATATGTAATACGCACATATTTCTCGACATATCGAGATTAAAAAACATGTTTTTATATGCGTTATTCTTTTTCAGTTAAATCCATTCGATAGTGGTTTAACTGTTGGAACTTTTTGCATGTTATATTTCCTTTGTGTGAAATGCAATTTCTCAGTTGGAAATTATTAGTATTTACTGCGAACAAATACCTCGGTAATCAAATGTAGTTCAAGGAAAAACGTACCTCTCAGTTGTAAATGGTCGATGTTCGAATCTTTGTATGGCTGTTCTCACCAGGCTCTTAAGTTAAGACTTTTAAGAATTTAGTCTGCCCATTTTCTTCACGGGTCCCGAAATTGGATAGACATTAATTTATTCGATGAATTTGTATCCAATTTTGGGACCCGTGAAGAAAATGTGCCGATTAAATTCTTAAAAGTCTAAACTGAAGAGCCTGATGAGAACAGCCATACAAAGATTCAAACATCGACCACTTGCAACTGATAGGTGCGTGAAAAGTTTTTCCTTGAGTTACATTTGATTACCGAGGTATTTGTTCGCAGTAAACACTAATAATTTCCAACTGAGAAATTGCATTTCACACAAAGTAACTATAACATGTAAAAAGTTCCAACAGTTAAACCACTATTGAATGGATTTAACTGAAAAAGAATGACTATATTTAAATTCTACGTAGTTATGGTATTTATACGAGTCTGACGGGTATCTTTCAAAGGAGGACGGGTAAAATTTCAGAGATTTTTCGTGCCCTGCTAACATATGTACTTCTATCAATAAAAAAAGTAAAATAGTATGCCTTTCTTAAGTCATTGTGCAAATCAGTTTCGAAAACATTAGCAATGCCCTTCGTGAATTGAGCACTCATCATGGATGAATGGTAAGTTTGCTCTACATCAACACCATGGCATTTCTCTAACTCAATAATTTTAAGAAATTTCAAAAATGGAATTTCCCCTTTGGCAATCCTATATGCTATATTAATTAATTTTTCAGTTCTTTCTTTAGATGTATTGGAAGCAATAATCATTGACTTGCCAATAGATATTCTTTGATAAAAAATCAGCGAGCGATGTTCTGCCTTGGAGAGACTGGCACGGTGAATATCTGTTCTTTTTAATAATAAATCCAGAAACTCCATCAATAAAAAGAATTGAAGTTTCAAATAAAAATTAGGCTCTCAACATTCTTCAGGCAAATTTCGCAATAGGTTGACAGGATGGAGATTTTATCGGCGTCAACATCATAGCGTAACCAACTACCTTTTGGATCTCCTCCACCCACATTTTTCATGGTTGATATTTTCACTGTGGTAGCCATGATTAAAACAACAAAACTTGCATTCCCCTAAAATTAAGTGGCGGCAAAACCCAAAAACAACGATAAGAGCACCTGTCCTTAAGTAACTCATGGTGCAGACAGGTGGGAACGTGGAACCAATCGTAGACGGCTCTTCAGTCAGACAATAACCACCACAAAACTGCACAGCTAAAGCTACACCAGGAAGCTTTTTCCAGCTAAAAGCAAACATAAAATATTCGTGAAGTTATGAATACATGAATTTAATTTTTTCTTTAAGCGCAAGCAAAATTGTATTTTCGATAAATAACTAATTGCTCTATGGATTGAAATTTTTAATGGAAATTTCATTTTTAAAATTTTAGTCGTAGTTTTGCAATTCAAATATGAGTTTGCGCAAACTGCGATGTGATACCGCTTATTTCCCCCCTGGTGCGTAGTTCGTGATTACAGGCATTCAAGGCTGGACAACAATTTTGAACAGCGTTCAAGTGTAAAATTTTGTGTTCTGCTCGGGAAACCTTTCGCTGAGACTTTTGAAATGATTAAGTCGGAACGATTAGAGTGCAATGAGTCTAAACTAGAGTTTATGCGTGGCATCGATGATTCCAAAACGGGCGACAGTATCGAGGAAAATTAGAGGTCAAGATGACCTTCATCCACAGCGGATGAACAAATTGCCATTGTCAAAGAAATTGTGAAAAATTGCCGTCGAAAAACTGTTGCGGCGATTGCAGAAGTTGCCGGCATCTCAGTTGGAAGTTGTCATGCCATTTTAACAGAGAAGCTGGGGCATGCATCACTTGTGCCAACAAATTGTTCCCAAAAGAAGAAATGTATGAGCGCATGCAAGTTTGTGGGGATAACATTGATGCGGTAGATTCAGATCCTTATCTCTTGAATCAATTGATCACTGGCGATGAGACTTGGTGTTTTCTGTACGACTCCCAATCCAACTGACAGTCAAAAGTGTGGAAACCACTGTCGTCACCATGACCAAAAACATTCAAGGATGACCTCTCCAAAGGAAAGGTCTTGTTAACAGTTTTCTTCGATTGCAGTGGGGTAGTACACAAGGAATTCCTTCAACGTGGTCGTACAGTCACTAAAGAAGAGTACGTCAACGTCCTGAAACGTCTCCGAGAATCAGTGAGACGCAAGCGACCCGATCTTTGGAAGGCCAACTCATGGGTGCTCCATCACGATAATGCACGGCTCACAGATCCCTCCTGGCGTCCAATTACCTGTCCAAACATCACATTCCCGTTCTTCCGCAACCAGCTTATTCCCCTGACCTCGCCCGGTGTTACTTTTTCCTTTTTCCTCGGACAAAGAATTTGCTTTAAGGGGCGACGCTTCTCAAGTTCTGAAGAAGTGCAACGGAAGCACTGGAGGATGTGACAAAAGAAGGCTTGCAATCTGCATTTAAAACTTTGTATGAGTGCTGGCAAAAATGCATAGTTGCACAGGGTAACTACTTTGAATGAAGCTCTGCATAAACAGGTGTTATCTGTACTCATTCTTTTTTTAATGTAAAAAGTTCCAGAACTTTTTGAACGTAGTAATATATACATACATGTGTGCAGGGCTCGACAAATTCCTGGCACCATGTCACCCAGGTGCCTAAAATTCAGGCCATGGCGCCCAATTTTCTTCTTATTTGAGATTTCATAATTTTCAGTAAATACCATAATTTCTGTTATGATCCATAGATTATCTGTTAAAAAGTTATAAATTAGGTACTTGTAAAGAAAAAACAAAACAGATACTGATAAAATAAAAATAAAAATAAAAAAAAAAGTTAGTGTAACGTTTTAAAAAGTCCGCAGGGTAATTGTCAGGAGAGGCGGTGTTATTGGGAAAGTACTGAAAATGCGGTAACAGAAAAAAATTTAACATAACAGCAAGATAGAAGACTGCAAAGAGATTGTAAGAATATATGTATATATATATTTTACTTAAAAGCATATCGACATAGCCGCCCCCGTTGGAATGGTGGTCTAAGCGATGTCTTCTGATTATTCATCCGAGATGGGTCTGGGTTTGAATCCCAGTGAGGCATGGATGTGTTTGTCTTACGGCACTGGCTCTCTCCCTTCCTTGGAACCAGTGGCACCAAATTGAGGACGTGCGACTGCTTACAGCCCATTAGCCCACTGTGTTGCTCACGGTTGCCGTTAAACCTCCAATAAAAAAAAAAAAAATTGACAGAAAATATGATGCAAGAAAGGCGATACTATCTGCGCATGCAGAAGCCCATGTGGTGTGAGAATCAGTGATTCGGGAATCCTGCTGAGCTATTCCGTAGTACATAACCATTCTGTGAATTGCATTGCTTAGTTTTGGGGTGCTAATTGTATTAGTTTAGAATATTTTTTTTGTGGTATTCAGTTGAAACGCAGTCAGAAAAGAGACTACAAAGAGATTGTAAGAATGTCTAAAATTCTAAATTTTTGAACGTAGTTATATATACATGTTTGCAGGGCTTGACATTTGAATGGATTTTTAGTCTGACTAATGAACTATGGTAATGCTGCAACAACTAATAATTTTAGTTCTTTATTTACTTAAAAGTAACACAAAAATACTTCAAAATTAGTTACTTTTTCAATAAGATGGTCGTTTCTTTCTTAAATTTTTGAATTTCTCAGTTGGTCCTGTGAATTGCAGTTTCTGTCTGAAATTATGATTCACGATTAACATGATAGGTGCAAATTTATACGACTGTCATACATGCCAGTTACTACAGAATGTTCGTAGTTTCTACGGATTTAATTGTCCGACTACGAAACTCACTTCGAAACTACTGATTCTACGAATTTTCATTTTTGTTTATAATTTTTTTTTTTTTTTTTTTTTTGCTTTTATTTTATGATGTACATAACATTCTTGAGCATATTTGTAGAATGAATTCCACTTTGGGGGTGGGGGTCCATTTAGATTGTTTTCAAGATTGATGCAAAACTAAAGAGAATGGGGGGGGGGGGTCATTTTCCGTCTGGGAACAAACAGCATTTAGTGTTTCAAAGCTTTCGAAAACAGTAGTTAAATGGAGTAAAAAGAATTAGCCCTAATCGTAATTGTTTTCTCCCGATGTTGCCTTTGTGTCCAGTATTCTTGTTAAGAGCAAGATTCTGAGAGGTTGGCCCAGTGATTCACACCATCTCCAATTTCCCTCAAAAAAATTACCAGTTGTTACAACCCTTACTAGATGGTAAAATCCAAAATTTTGTGTTTCTATGTTGTACTGTTCACATTTTGTGATCAAAGTTCACCTTTAAAAATGAAAAAATCGGTGTCTTTGTGATACATGAAAAATGCTTTTGTCCATACAATGCTGCGCAAATAACTTGCCACCTGCATTTCTTCTGTTATGGAATGTACTAGCATAGACCTTTGTAAAACATACAAAAAGTGCATGGCAAGTAAATTGCGCAAGGTCATACAATGTCGCATTTTCCAATGTTTTTTGCCATTTTCAAGCCTGAATTGCATCTTGCGCACTCGACTTGTCGCTGCAAATGAGGTGTCATTGGATAGGGCTATATTGGTACTATTAATTAATGCATAAAACATTGAGGCAAGTTCAATGCACTGGCAGTTATTTGGTACTAAATTCCAAAAATTTCAGAATTTGGCACACATTTGAACTCTTATCTTGCTGCGCGAACAGTATATTGAGACTACACTATGACTATTTTAACACTCCTTTATTATACTTAATAGGAAATTAAACTTTACTGAGGCATAACTGTTATGTTTGTTTGAAATGTTGTTGCCAGATGCCAAAATGAAAGAAACCAACATATGTTGGTTTCTTTCATTTTGGCATCTGGCAACAACATTTCAAACAAACATAACTGTTTTATTAAAGTTACAAGCTCTAATACACAAACATGATACATTTACTTATTAAAAAAGTCTGTCGATTTTATATGCAAGTTATTTGTTACTTACTTGCAGAGAATATTGCTTCCGTGACATGAAGGTCGTATGTGATCATGATCACTATGTCAACTGCTTCCAATGTCAATCGCTTTTGTCATCTCTAGATGAAATGTCTATCGCAATCACAAATCTTAAAGATTGTTCTGAAAAGAATGAAATGGTTTATAATTTTAACATTGCGAGTAAGCATGCCATGGAGTACATGAGGCACAGTATGAGAGGTTTCCAGCAAAAAAAGGCAAAGGCTGTAGCACTGCATCAAACAGATGAAGAAACAGCATTCTAGCTGCAAGACTGGTCTCAAAAAATACTGCCACAGAACTACCTTGAAAAACAGTAGGATTGTTTTGGAAAAAGAGGCATATCAATGCATGTTGATGTATTTGTTACTGAGGTTAATGGAAAGGTAGATAAAGCAGTTTATTTCATTGTTCTTGAGAGCTGTGACCAAGATGCACTATCAACCTTATGTGTGTCACGGCATACATTGAATCAATTCAAACTAGATTTCCCTCATGTAAAAAAAAAAAAACTACGTTAAAACTGACAATGCTGGTTGTTATTCTGGTAATGTCTGTGCCGAGAATCGTTACCTCAAGGCCAAAAAATTAGGGTTGAAAGTACTCCCGCATGATTGCAAATGAACCTCAGAGAGGAAAGACCAGGCCGATATAGAGAGAATGCTGTTGCAAAGTTGTATATAAGATATAAGTGAGGGTCATGATGTTGCCTCAGCAAATGATGTGCATGATGCTCTTATTTTTAAAGAACAAATAAAGAATGCGAAGATTTCTGTCATTGAAATCAACAAAAGAAAGTTTTATTGGCTCTTAAAATAGCAGTTATATCACTGTGTGCAATTTGAAGACAGTGGAATGACTTTTTGGAAGTATTTTGGAATTGGAAATAGGAAAAAAATCCTACACAGTAATTTGAATATTAACTGTAAATTTTCCATTATTTGTGCATTCAGTTCCAGGCAAAAATCATACCAAACCCTGAAAATTAAGACAGCATCCCTTAGCCGAAAGTTTGTAACTTTAATCTTTTGCCCAGAAGACAACTGCACTTCGACATTTGAAACTGCTGACGATTTATCCCTACATATTGCTGGAGAACACCAGATTCCTAAAATACTCGCAGGGCAAGACAATGCAAAAAACGCATTTGCAAAAAGAATGGAAACAGTAGTAATAAAGAAATTATCAAAGTACTACAGATTTTGAAAAACCCAGTACATGTGATAAAGTCAAATCTATTCAAGTCTAGTGTTTGAAGAATGATGGGGACTGAAACCCAAAAGAAAAGTCACACAACTGAATCAAAAACAGTTCTTTCAAGAATGCTTTAATAAATGTGATATAGGCATTAAAAATTAACAGCACATAATGTTGTCAAGATGATGAGAAATATCTCATTTGATAGGCAAAAGAAATATTGTCCAGATGAATATCTGACGCAGGAACAGTTGATGTCAGATTTCAACAAAATAAAAACGAAGACTGAAACGTTTAGTTGCAGTGTCGAAGATGCAGCAGTTGAACAAGATGATAAACTTCACCCTGCCATAATTGAAAATAATGAGGTGTTATTTTTTAATTTATGAAATGCAATTTTATTTATTTCCTTTCCATTGTCAACACAACTAATTTAACTTTTTTTTTTTTTTAAATACACCAGAGTTGAATAATTACGAAACGCATATAGCGTATGAAATCCGTTTATTTTCGTAGTGTAGTCAGCACAAATATTCACCAAGCTTTCGCACTCCACTGGGAGGCTTTTTCAAGGCAATGATAGACACAAAAATGCAGAAAATTGGAACATGTAAAGAACGAAGATGATTTTTGAAAATAACGCGGGGGACATCACGAGCATATTACATGAATTTTTGTCACGTAATTATACAGAGCGACATGATGTGTTTCCATCTTTTAACAATGTATGCCAAACCATTGGTAGTTTCGTAGAGACTATATCATTGCATGCCACTTTGTTGGATAGGATTTCCACTGTTTCCCTGATTGCAGTCTCTTTGAAATTCGTGTAAGGGGCAATTCTTCTAATATTATTCCATACAGGAGCGGCCGAGCAATGCATGACTTCTCTGGCGAGGGCTGTATTCTGCATGTCTTCCTTCACACTTTGTACGTGTTCTTTGCATCTAGTGTCCAAGGATCGCTTTGTCATTCCGATATGTACCAACGGTATAGCATACACACCCGCCTTTTCTTTCTCACACTGTCTATCCTTGCAGCTTGATATTGTATGTGATAACGGGGTCATGGACTTCATTGCTATTAATATGCTGTATTTGCGTAATAAATTCTTTAACCAATATGTAAAGCCTGTGATATATGTGATGGATCCTGCGTATCTCATTGTCCTACTAGGCGATTTTTCTATTGCTGATATTATACGATTTCTCACAGTCTTATGTCTATATCATCCTTCTTATATCCAGCCTTTAGACCTTTGCTATAGATATTCTCAACTTCTTTATTATTCAGATAGTTGGGTTTGCATACGTTGTACGCTCTATTGAGCCACGCTCTAAATGCGGAAAGTTTGTACTCCTTTGGGCAGTGCGAATGAGGAGGGACAAGGTTCGGTACTGTGGTCGGTTTATAATAAACGTTAAAATCGAAGCTGGATGTTCTATTTCTTCTGAGCGCGGCGTCAAGATAATTCAACGTCCCGTCTTTTTCAAGCTCCATGGTGAACTTTATTGTATTGTGTAGGTTGTTTATCTTGCGCATGAAATCATTTAATTCATCTACTCCATGTTCCCATATGAAGAATATGTCGTCTGCATAGCGGATCCAAACTTGGGGTTTCTTGATACAATTTAAAAGGATGAGATCTTCTAGCGGTCTAAGTACTGTTTCTGCAAGGACTGCACAGATAAAGGTGAACCCATCGGTGCTCCTTTAGTTTGTTTGTAGATGTTTCCATCCAACTTGAAGTATATTGGAAAACTTAAGCAATTTGTTGATCAATCGGACTCAATTCCGCAGTCGAAGAATCCTCTAAACAGCGTGATACGGAAAGTTCAAGCTCTAGCCAGGGACAAAGATCTACTGGAAATTATTAGAATGTCAGCAAAGCTTTCACCAGGCCCTACAATTCCACCACTCTTTGGACGACTAAAGAATCACAAACCTGGATCTACCCTTAGACGTATAGTTGCAAAAAACAACAACAAAAAAAAAAAAACAAAGCTCCTACTTACATATTAGAAAAATCCGTAGCTAAATTCTTCTCTGAACATTAAAAAAACTCGGATTACGTAATCAAGTCAACAAAAGAATTTGTGGAGCGCGCAAGAAAGTTAAATATATTTGATAATGATATAATGGGAAGTTTCGACATAGTGTCTTTATATCCATCTATACCTATACCAGAAGCTGTCGCAAATCTTGAAGAAATAATCGTCACTTCCCGTGAATTCACACCAACCCAAACAAAGAAAATTATCGCCGCCTTAAATCTCATTACTAACCACAACTACTATTGTATGTCCCACGCTTAAACGATGAGGCTTCATATGGTGATTACTGATAGGCACCACAGAAGAATTTTGCACCTCTGTATCTGTTTCCTTTTCCATATTTTACACACACCTAGTTCACCACATGTAGTCATAATTACAGGTAACAAACCTGGAATTTTTTTCATAATTCATCTCATGTTGCAGTGTGACACTTTCTTTCATACACCTACCAGAATTGGAATGTGCTTTGTTTTTCAGTCATTTTGAACTGAAATGACTGCTGATTTCATTATTGTAAAATTCATGAATAGTCTCATTGCTTAACATCTTGTTGAGCTTCAGGTTTGAGGTAGATAACATACCTGTGATGTATTCAAAAGTACTTTCCTAGCCATATAATTTGAGGCTACAAACTCATTTTCTATTTCTTTCAAACTCCATTTTTTGTCAAAATCTGTACTTATTTACTTTTCCTGTATGTGTTTTCTTTCACAAGATGGAATTCCTCTTTAATTTGCTACACAGCAGCATGACCAAATTTTTCTTAGGATACTTTGTTTCTTGCAGGTGCTTCTAAAAAGATGATTCCCCTGCAGCTTTTAGGCTATTGCACTGGAACTTGATAGCAGCATTTGAAGCACTAATATCCTATGCTTCATTATTTTATTGCAGAATTGTGTACATTATCCCAGTTCCTTCATTGCTGTAGTTTTTCTTCTTCAGCTTGTAAAATTTATTTCAACATTTAATGCAAATTTTACTATTATCTTTCATTGTAGATAGAATCTATGATTAAGTAGATCCTTCATTTTTTCCAACTTGCAAATAAATTTCATTAAAATGGTTACAACTGTGAAAACCTTTTCACTCACAGTAGTAGAAACCTTAGTGCACCATAAAATGTAATATACTTGAAATGTTTAGCAGTTTATTCTTTGCACCCTGTGCTGAACACATTCATTTCAGAAATGTAAACTTTAACTGAGTGAAATACAGTAATGTTACCAGTGAAAAGTATTTATCACCCACTACAACTAATGTACGTCGACACTGTGTACTAGCAATAAACAGTGAGTAACAAACTACAATTTAGTTTGTCTTGTGCTGTCAGCATCATTTATGTATTATGACCAGGAAGAAAATAACTAAAATGTTTTTGAGTTCTGCCTTGAAACTTTCTGTGTATATTAGGTTGGTATATGAACTTACTTATATTTAGAATTTTATGAAAATTGTGGGGTTTTGAAAAAGACAAGGTCTAATTTTCAATTTTGTGATGTTGAACATTTTCAACTTAATTCAGGAATTAGATACAATTTTAAGCCCACTGCTGTTACTTGAAAAAAAAAAAGCCTTATTTCAGGAGTTAGTCAAGTAAATACAGAAATTGTCAAATTTGTTTAACATCATTGGGCAAATTTTCTGAATTTCTGCCTTTTTTGAGCAGCAATATACTCAGAAGTATGGGACATGCAGGTATAGATCTTTGTACACATTCATTTCCAATTGGATATAACAAGAGATAAAATAAAAAGCATTAAAATTGGCTGGGGTGAAGTTGTTGATTTGACATGGAATTACCCATAGACTTTTATCTATTTCTCATGCAGCATATGCTTAAACCAGGGGTAGACAAATCCATGGCATGTGAAAAATTTCACTGCGCACCTGAGTTTTCACATTCTACTCTGAAAATTATTTTTCAAACTTTTAATTTCTGTTATAAAATTGCTCTCCTTAATAAAACAAAGTACAATATATAGATTTTTTTTTCTGTTTGTGTATTTTTTGTAGGCTATGTACCATAAAATCAGAATACTGAAGAGGCCAGTATCAATTTTTGGCACTATCACCAGCAGAATTAAACATTCTGCCGTGCAACCCAAGAGGGGATACGTGAGGAGCAGAGCTGAGTTGAGCCCGAGCCCGAATTTCATATTTCAAGGTAGAGCCTGTGCCCCAACAAGCCCGAAAACTGGCTAACCTGTTCAACCATTAATAAAAAAAATCTCCTTTTTCACACTTCCACTCTCTCCTCCTCCTCCTCCTCCTGCAGTTAACCAATGCATTTCTCAAATGGGGAGTGGAGAAAGGACCTCTATCTATTTTTATAGTGTAACTGTACGATTCGCTTTGACTGTTTGTTTCCACCTGAAGTGCTTCCGGCGCCTGGGCATCCAAAATAATCGGGAGGTGCTGCAATTGTATGTTGCTGAAATAATGCTAATATCACACCATAATGCGTTGCAATATGTACGTTGCTAAATAGAATTAGCAAAAAGCTACTGCGTGGAGATAGGGGATAAATAATTGTCGGTGGCCTATCAACTATCCAATATCTATAGTTCTTGAAAAAAAGCCTTTTCTTCTCTGCAAAAACACGCTAGAGCGCGGCTTATGGCATTTTCTACCCAAGTCTGGAATAAATGCTTGCCTTGAATGCTCGCTCCCTAACCAGAACCAGTTGCCCAAGAATTCCCTTTACCACCTGTAAAGTGTCTCATTGGCTGAAGCATATAAAATCACATTTGTATATAAAAAAAAATTTATCTTGCTCTCCCTTTCTCTAAGAGCCCGAACCACAGTAAATATTCTACAGCCCGAGCCCGTTTCGGGCCCAGGCTCTGCTTCAGGCTTTCAGGCTCAAGCTCAGCCTGTCTAAGCTGGTTAGGAGTGAGCAGCAGAGAATTTTGTTGCCGAGGCATTGATTTCGTGTGCAGTGCTTGTAAGTGTATTTATTGAACATACACCAGAAGACAAAGCTGAACTTTATGAAATAAACCCCTTTTTCGAAATGCAACTATTAATACAAGTGCGTAAGTATGTTACCTAGTTGTGGATTTTGCACTGAATTATTGAATGACATCTAAGGAATAATACATTAAGTTTGGCTGTTAAAAGTCACAATTCTGTATGTGTTATTTTTGTTTAGATAGATCTTGGTTTCCCTCGTGTATCTTGAAAAAAAATGTGCAGGTTCTTTAAAAATAGGAGCTGGCAACTGAAAATTCTGGGATTTTAAGTATACCCCTGGATAAAACCAACTCACCATGTTTTCATATTAACTTTTTATGTTCAGAAATGTGTGGCTCAGTTCTGAATGCCCTGCAGATTTCATTTTACCCATTTTCCCAGTTTAGCAAATTTATTGCTGAACAAACACTTTATTTCCATAAGCACTGGAATGAAATGCCTTGCGTACCATAGAATCAGTTTGAACACACAAACACACAAACAATTTGAGCATCAAGTTGGAATGCAGCAGGTTTTGTTTTCATATAACCACAACTGCCATTCACAAATTGAAACCTTGTAACACAACCATGAGTGAGCTTCAAATAGCTCTGCCAATTCATGCTATCAAGGCCTGGAATACGATTCACCAAAGTGTGCTTTCATCTGGGAATTAATGCAAATTTAAAAGTGGTAGTGCACATGCACTACCACTTTTAATCTGCTTGTAGAAGCTTGATGCATAAGTTAGGTACAAAATCACTTTTTCTTAAGGCACCATGTTAAGTTACTTTGTGTGTGTGTGCCTTTTGTAGTATATTTAAATTCATTCTTCATGTAAAGCAGTGGTATGTATGGTAAAACTACTTAAAAATCTTTATGCTTAAAATTGCAGTTCTTAGTGTTGTGCAGTGTGTTGTAAATATTTGCTATTTTTAAACTTAATCTGTGTTATTTGAAATTCATACATTTTGTTAGTTTCATTGCAAGATGATAGTTATTTTATACTTATTCTGTATCTTGTAGGTTCTACAGTCATAATTCTTCCTTTCTTCATGGGGGTCTTGACAGACCTGGCCAGGAAACAAAGCCTGTTGTTGGACAGCAGGTAATCTTTCTATCCCTTATTTAATTGCATAATTTTTATGAAATAATTTTTATGAAATGAAATTATTGAACCAATTGGGGTAGTTTGAAGGATAAGCACATCAAATGAAACCAATTGGGTGGGGCTAGGAAAAGATACATAGTAAAAGTTTTTAAAGGAATTTTAAAATGAGAACTCTTTTGTAAAGCATTGTTTTTGTTGGAAAGCCTGAGTGGAGTAAGATTTCTGTTCTATTAGTAAGCTTTAGACATTGTTATTTGATCCATTGTTATTTGATCCATAATTTTCATTGACAAGGCATCTAATATTCACATCTGGCAGGGTTCCCAATAGCGTGAGCAGACGCGCGTTTCGAGCAGAGAAGTTTGAATTCGCGCAGGAAAAATAGTGACACGCGAAATCGGCGCGCGCACGTATAAAGATTTCAATCGTGAGCTTATTAGCATGAAAAATCTGCGAAGGCGATGTCGTTTCAGATCATGTGTGCCGATTTCACGACGTCACGGTACAATCCTATTGTTCAGTCGTATGTGCCGATTTCATGACGTCACGGTACAATCCCAGTATTTCTCTTCCGGTCGTATATAAACAGATTACGGGATAATCCGCGTACAGTGGTCGCGGGTGGCCTAGTGGCCAATGTTCGTGACTGCCACAGAAAGGGCCTCGGGTTCGATCCCAGACAGGTACGAACTCTCGATCCACTAAATATCCGCTGTGTGTCGAATGGGCACGTTAAGCCGTCGGACCCCGGGTACTGGCCCCCGGTAATAAATAAGGGCGTCTTCCTCCCCCTTTCTACTTCGCTTCCGTGTCACTTTCCTATCAGGCGCTCTAGCCCAAAGCTCCTAGTTTCCTATTTCTAAGGGTTGTTTAAGACCTGGGGTCAGACACTCCCTTCCTAAAATCTTCTACATTTGATCATGATCAATCCACGCACAGTGGGCCGCGGGTGGCCTAGTGGTCAACGTTCATGACTGCCACGGAAAAGACCTCGGGTTCGATCCCAGGCAGGTACGAACGCTCGAACCACTAAATATCCGCTGTGCGTCGGATGGGCATGTTAAGCCGTCGGACCCCAGGTACTGGCCCTCTGGTAAAAAATAAGGGCGTCTTCCTCACCCTTTCTACCTCGCTTCTGTGTGACTTTCTTAGCGGGTTCTCTAGCCCAAATCTCCTAGCTTCCTACTTCTAAGGGTTGTTTAAGACCTGGGGTCAGACACTCCCTTCATACAATCCTCTACATATGATCTGATCTGATCCGCGTAGAGTGCAACGAGACGAAAGCCCACGCGCTGCTAAAGGGTGCCAACCATTACGGTTTCGGCCACATGATTACCGAATTACGGACAGTTTGGAAGAATTGCGGATTTCAATGTATTTCGTAAAAGTTGAATTTTGTGTCCTTTTTTGTTAAAATCACGGTTAAACTGCGATCGCATTTTGCGAATATATTTATAGTTTTTCGCACAAATGCGAAAGCTATTAATTGGTCCCGTTTCTTAGTAAGCGCCTTTGAAATTCAGATATTGGATACATCGCCAAAGCCAATATTGGACGGATATGGGGTGAAGAACGGCCAGAGGATATTGGATGCATTGGCAAAGCCGATATCGGTGCAATGACGTCCGCATACCTGCCAAGTATTCCGGATTTCCCGAAAGTTTTACGGAGTTTTAATTAGTTTTACGGTCGGAAGATAGTTTCTTCCGGATTTTCGCCAAAATTTCTCGTGAATTTTTTTTTTTACTGATGGAAATTGATATCGTTGTTATTTTCGCTTAGTGTAAACTCCTGCTTTTGTTTTATTATGATCTCATAGCGATTGAACCTTATGTTATCTCATGTTTCTAGCTGGGAGCGATCGCACACACCCCTTCCCGCCAATCCTTCCGAACTTGATCTCCCTCAGTGTTGGAATAGCTGCGCTAATTGTGCCAAAGCGCAAATTTTTTTTAATTCTGTGCCATGCAGAGTTCCCCAAAATGCATAACTACGCATCAAAAAGTGTGTTTACGCATCGAAATTTTACCAACGCCTAAAAATACGCATCTGGACGGTATTTCGTCTTTCAAAAACGGAAGTAAACGAAATAAAGATTTCCATAATCGTAATTTCTTTTTCCTGCGATGTTGCCTCTGTCCAGTATTGTTCTTATACATCACTTTATTCCAAAAATATTTTTATTTCAGTTGGAAAATGGAGGAAAATTTTCGAAAACGGAAATTCGACGGCGCAAAAATTTCCCTGTAATCTTCAGGTATGAGCGCGCAACAGCTTCAAGAAATTTCTCCTTTTCCGTCATAATTGGAGTTTTCCTCAAGATTGATGCATAATGAACAGAAATTTCGGGGCAATTGGTAGCAGACGAGAATGTTTTTCGCTGGAAACTTTCGAAAACGGAAGTTCGACGCAGTGAAGATTTCTCTCATAATCATAATTTTATTTTTCACGCGATGTTTCCTCTGCCTAGTATTGTTAAATATCATTTTATATTATAAATATTTGTATTTCAACTTGAAAATGGAGGGAAACTGTCCGAAAACGAAAATTGCGTAGCAAAGATTTCTCCCGTAATTGTATCCCCCTCCCCCCAAACGATGTTCTGAACATGTATTCTTAAATATTCCCCCACCCCCCAAAATAAGGTTTGCATTTCAGCTTGACAAAGAGAGGGGGGGGGAGAGAATAAAGATTTTTCCCATAATCATAATTCTTTTTCCTGAAAACGAAAGTGAAGAAGCTGGAAATTTGTAAGAATTGATGCATGGTGTTCAAAAGTATTCATAAAGTTACACTATTCATCCTTTATCTAAAATAGCGCTATCGTGCATTCATGATGGATAAAATTGTCATCCAAGGGCATTAAAAAAAAGTCACTGTCTTGTCATTGCTTAAATGAAATCAAGTTATTTCTAAAATTGTATCATTCAATTTAACAAAAAAAAATTCAAAACCTTAAAAATCATCACAATTTCTGAACTCCATCTACGAGTGACTGAAACAGAAAAATAATTGAATACAAGTATCATCAAACATACTGCTAGCACATCCCATGCATAACCGCTCTCTCCTAATAATAGATAATCATAAATTAACAGTTCTGGTACTGTCTCAAATGTTCTTGATTTTATAGTATCTTCTTGGTTTGCAATCTTCTTGATTTAGGAGAAAAAATTGATTGAAGGGGGGCGGCAAATGCGGTAACGTACTTTGATAATCATTGCAAGCGAGTGAGATGCATGCCTGCTCTCTTTGCCATGCCTAAAAACCAGTTCAACAGGTGAAAATATTGCCAAACTTTGTGTCTGAAGAATTAATTTCAGTATCTTGGTATTCCATGGATAAACTGTCTTGCCTTATGTGATAAGACTCCTGTTATGGTGGGGAGAAAAATTGGTGATTCTCTGAAAAAAATAGTGTCTCATATATATTTATTCTGCTAAAAAATAGCTATGCTCGTTTTAAATTTGCAGATGTTGCAGAACTTTTCATCTGCAGGTATAAAGATGTGTATCCAAGCACAGTGTTGTTGTGTGAAATTGCTTTGGTTGTGCCAATCAGTAGTGTTCTTTTAGCACACAAAATTGAATAAAAGCTAAATTTCGCAACAGACTGAAAGAATAAACTTTAAAAAATTTGATTCGAATATCAGCAGCAAATATAACACTAGAAAGCTTTCCATTTCACATAGCTACTGAAATATTTAATAACAAAATTAGAAGATATGTATAAATATTTATATTTTTGTGTTTGTTCGTTTTTTCCCCCCAGAAATGTAGTATTTTTTCTAAGTTTAAGATTGTTTAAAATTCACCCGATTTTTCAAAATCACCCCAGAAAAAAAGCCTGGGGGACATTTTCACCCCTGATTCTGGAACCCTGTCTGCTCTGTGTGATATTGTCATATGCTCACAGAGTATGCCTTAGGTTTTCACTTTATATACTCCAAAAAGAAACTCGATCAAAAACCTAATAAAATATGGGAATATAGCAAAGTAACCAACAGAACTGATTTTTGAGAAAGCATCCCATTATTTCTCTTACACTCAAGGTAAATTATAAAAAGTATGCAAAAATAATGGGTAATTTTGGAAACCGAATTAGCAAAAATATCACTAAATATTCATCAAAGGTAAATAGAACAGAACTTGTCTTCTAAATAAATATATAAAATGTTTACTAAATATGAATTAAAACTATACAGAAATGCTTGGATACAACTTCTTTAACATTTGCTGTGCAAAAAGAAGTTTTAAGAATCGCTCTGAGCCCTAATACATTAAGAATTGGATGCCGTGTGAGTAAAAAGAGACCTTAGTCAATACTTTTCACCCGACTTATTGGGAAAGCATTTGGACATGCTTCTAACGCACCTGTATTCCTGGAAATATTTAGGTGACTCGGAGATTTAGGATAAAAGCTCAAACAGAAGGTGCTATTACAACACAAGAACAGCAAAGTAGTGTGGACTGCTTAAGCACAAAAACAAAACAAAGCATCCTAAAACCTTTAAAGGAGTTTAAAAGAAAAGATATCCACATCTACTCTCTGAAGGTACTGCTAATTGCAAAACGTAAAAATTTATCCCCCCCCTACTCCCCCCAAGATTTTGGAGATATTGTACTATGTTATCATAAATCAGGAACTTTTTTTTCAGTTAATATCAAATGTAACTTTTGGTACCAGCATGACATTGGAATTCATACCAGTTATTGAGAGATCCAGGGGCCAATTAAAAAACAAGACGGAACCTTCTAATTTTGAAAACAAAACGAATAGGGAATTAAAATAACGTAGACGAATTCCCAAAACCCAGATATGTGAAAAACAAATTAGAATCCAGAGTTGTTGTTTTTTGAAAAATGTGCATGTAGATGTACCCAGTGGCAGGAACTGCGCACGGCGCCGGGCTCCACAGATTACTTTAACCCTCAGAGCGGTTTAAACGTGCTGTGTGTGTTCAAGGTCACACCTTTCTAAAACTGCTTGACCGCGTAAGACTCGTTCTGTCTCTACTGCCCCCAAAGCGGGTTTGACCGCACCAGGCTCGACTCCCCTGACTACCTCCTAAATCAGTTTGCATGCATGGAATGCGTTCACTATTGTCTTGGGAATTAATGGCTTGGTCGCACTGGGTGCGTTTCTAACGCAGGAGCAGCAATTTTTATTGCAGGGTACTCTGAAATCTGTAATCCCTATTTTGTGCTCAAAGGCTGTTTCCCTAGTCGCTTTAATTTACATTCTTTCAAATGAAAGTCAATTTTGCACAGGTGTGGATTGTAGTATAATTTTTTTTGTGTTTCGAGAGCACAATTTTACAGGTAATCCCAACATATATCTTGAATAGTTTTTGGACATATGATATATCCATATTCCTTTTATTTTTCTCAGTTGCGTTATGCCATTTTGGTGTACTCTGAAGTGCTCCCTTTCATTAACAAAATCTTAAGATAATTACCAATATTTTATAGTAGGTTATAAAATTAAATTAAATATATTGTTACTTAAACATATTATAGAATTGTGGAGACAAAATGCTAAAATATTTCTATCATAATTATGTTTTTAAGTGTTTCACTTATTTCAGAAAATAAGATTTTAAGTGTATGATTTAAGCTGGAACTACATTCTTGGTATGCATGTTTGGCGATGCGTTAAATTTTAATATACTGAAACTTCACAAAATGAATGATTAAATTTTCCTTGGACATGTTTCTCTTGCAGAAATATGTGATTGGGCTCATAGGTGATACGACTTTTTTGTATCTCAGAGCATGCTCCAAAAAAAATGTGCCGTGACTCATATGCACAAATTTTTTCACAATGAATAATTAAATAAATATGTGCTATTATTAACTGTTATCCAGTATTAAAGTTTTGAATAAGTTTGATACTGCTCGTTTTTCATTGTCCTCGTACTTGTGAGTAAATTTGAACATAATGCAGGCCAGAAAAAAAAAACTTTTTATTTTTGTTTGTGGGATTTAAAGACCGCAGTTAGCAACTCTGTCACCCATCCCTATTTCGGGACTGCTGATTCTAGAGAAGGGCAAGTTCATGATGAATCTTTTATGCTTCCCCAGCATTCAAAAACCATGACCCATCTCGGAAGATTGATTTGTAGCCAAAGCCTCATACCAATCGGAAACTGGGGATTCTTGTGTTCCTTCCTAGTTTTCTTAAAAACTGTTTCATTTCTCAATCTCAATAGATTTGAAAACTGTTCGTTTGCTGAATTAAAATGAAATTATGTAACATTTCAGAATTATTTATATTAATATAAAATATTCAACTACACAATTTCAAAAGTATGTTAAGTGTATTCATTTTGATTTTTAATCTCTTACTGATATTAACTGAAAGAAACATCTTATTCCACAAATTCTAATTACAATATACATGTACTAATTGTTACCAAAAGATTATTCTGAAGGGCCATGCTTAAGCAATCTAGCATGCTCTTTGTCAGCACATATGATTCGGCTTTAAGCAAGTTACCAAATCACCAATTCAGTGTCGTGCAGTGAAGTCGACCTTAGAAATGTGTGAGTTTCACGATGAAAGACCGGTTTTCGCGTTGGCAAAATTTTTTGCTTTCACTCGTGAAGTGACAGCCAGCCGTTCTTGAAGCAGCTTTTACATACACTGAAGAGTAATTGAATTAGAGACAGCTGGCATTATGCAACTGTGGCGCTGTGGGCGGCCCTGTAAATGGAAACGACATGACGTACGTATGCAGCGATCTGACAATATAAGGAGTGTTGCGACCGAAATCGGTAAGAGTTGGACGCAGTATGGGTAAGACGAAGGATCTAAGCGCATTTGATCGTGGGCAAATTGTCGGGGCCCGACGAATGGGTCACTCCATCTTGGAAGTCATGCAGTCACTGGGATTTTTACGAGCCACTGTGTCACGGGTGCACCGTGGGTACAACGAATCTGGTAAAACCATCCCTGCAAGGGCCATTGTAACAGCGGATTGACGGGCCACACTGCAAGAAATCACTCTGCAATATAACACTAGTCCACAAAAACATGTAAGCAGCCACACCATCCAGAACCATCTCCTCGCTATGGGGCACAGAAGCCATCGTCCCACGAGAGTACCGCTGCTGACCGCATATCACAGGGTGCAAAGATTAGCACGGGCGCGGGAACATCGCCACTGGACCGTAGACATGTGGGAAAATGTTGCCTGGACTGACGAGTCGAGATTCACGTTGGTACATGCGGATGGCAGGATATGAGTACAGCGCAAACCACATAAAGCGATTGATCCTTCTTGCCAGCAGGGTACTGTTCAAGCTGGTGGGGTGGCATTCTCGTCTGGGGACTGTTTACGTGGACTGAAATGGGACCCCTGGTACGTGTGACATCGTCCCTCACAGGTCAACGTTACCGGGATATCCTGGACGACCATTTGCTCCCGTTTGTGCGTCTTCAACATCCCACTGGGGACCTCATCCTGGCACTGTGCTATCACTCCCGAATTGTATCCGAATGGTTGGATAAACACTCCACCAACGTGACCTCGCTTCCTTGGCCAGCTAGGTAACCTGACCTCAATCCCATCAAGCACATCTGGGATGCCATTGAGAGAGGTGTTTGAGGCTCTGACCCGCCTCCATCAAATCTTCGTAAACTGTAGGAGCTTGTTCAGGGGTCGTGGATCCGTATGGCTTCCCAACGCTTCCGGTGTCTTGTCGAGTCCATGCCGAGACAAATCACACGCCGTCATCTGGGCGAAAGGTGATGCTACACGTTACTAGACAGGTATCTCTAATTCAATTGCTCTTCAGTGTATATCCCAGTAGCGTTTTCATTGCAGCAGAATCATATTTCATTAGCCAGTCGGAGAGTTAACTCTTGCAGATGGCTTTCAGAAAGTTTATATTATGAGTATTCATATATTTAAAAAAGAAAATAAATTTTCTTAAATATTTGCTGAACTTAACCACAAGAGCAGACGCAGCCATACACGAGATTCTGCCGCGGATTTGTAGAATTCCGCTTTTTCTGTCATCATTTAGATCAAGCTCGAGATCTATGCACAAACTGAAGATAATTTTTGGGGGTAGGGGAGGGGGTGTTGTTTTTCGTATGGGGATAGTATTTCATGTTTAAAAACTTTCGAAGGCATAAGTTAAACGAAGTAAAAACTTTTCATGCAATCGTATTTTTTTCTTGCAGTGTTGCTTCTCTCCAGTTTTGTTTTTAAATATTTTATTGCATAAAGTTTTGTATTTCAGTTCAAAACGGTAGGCAACGATTAACGAAAACAGCCAGCACGAACATTTTCTTGTGATCTTCAGGAATCGTGTTAGCTCCCACCAGCTTAGGCCTATGCATCGTCATTTACCAGACGTGTTTTGCTCGTGTGATTACCACGGCATCATCAGCAAAACTGGTGTCTAATTACATCGGTTGAGTTCAAATTTGACAGAAGTGTATTCTTGTGCCTGAGCTTCAGTCCTTTCCTTATCTTGTGCTTCCATCTGTTGGCGATCTTCAAAAGCAGGTTCCGTGTTTTGTTTCTTCATTTAAAGATCACCAACAGATTAAAGCATAGGATAAGGAACGAACTGAACCTCAGGCGCAAGAATACATCTGTCAAGTTTGAACTCAACTGATGTATGTAGACACCAGTTCTGCTGATGATGCCATGGTAATCACACAAGCAAAACACGTCTGGTAAATGACGATGCATAGGCCTAAGCTGGTGGGAGCTAACACGCAATGGTTGGAGATAGAACTGCAGGAGTCTTTTTCCATCTGCTGAAATCAGAATTCTATACTGTACAGTTTCTAAAGGATATTAAGATTGGACTTTTAATGACTGCTGAACCTTGGCCTCATGGAATTATTATGGATATCAACTCAACCTCGGCATGCGAGATTGTACAGTTGAAGATTATAACTACAGTATGAAGCTTTTAGTTCTAAGTTATTTCGTTTCTTCACAGTGTGTGTTTGAAGTAATTAACCTATATTTTAAGTTCCTTTTTTAACTTCACGACTTTTAATAGCTGCTGGACCTGGGTCTTGAGGGAATATTTTGAAGATATTGACTCAACCTTGACAAATAAGCGTGTATAGTTTGAAGTTTTTTATATGAAGATTTTAATTCCAAATTTGTACATTTCTTCATGGTGTGAATTGATGGAAATATTCTTTTTTTTTTAACCCCCTTATATTTTTCATTGAATTAATAACATATTCTATGAGCTCACCTAGGAGGACTAGAGAGACACCTACCAACTGTAAATAAATGGCACATGTTGAAGATGCAACAGTGTAAGAAATTTTGTGAACAGCAAGACTCAAGATAAATAAACTTAGCTTTATTAATCAAATAACAACATAAGAGCAATAAGAACTAACAATTGCATAATGCTGCTCTAGCAAAGGCATAAAAAATGTGATAAGCAGAATAATTCGTGACAGTTATTGTTAGAACATTACAATAGATGTACCACGTAATTGGAACACCTGATGAGAATAACTTAGGTGTATTTCTCACAGT
Organism: Macrothele yani; assembly: GCA_039090855.1. Lineage (NCBI taxonomy): Eukaryota > Metazoa > Arthropoda > Arachnida > Araneae > Macrothelidae > Macrothele > Macrothele yani. The sequence continues at coordinate 49,984,886 of CM076995.1, forward strand.
AGTATTTATAGCTCACAAACATAATCGCCCTTTTTGATGGACTGTTAGGTGGCTGGGTGCTGGAACCCCAATTTTTGTGTAATAAGTATGGCTAGTCGAGTTTTCAGCTATGGAGAACTTAAGTCTGGGTTTGGTCCCCCTTCAATTTTTTTTTTTTTGCCTTATAGTTGCTGCAAAATTTTCAACTTTTGTAGATTTCAGCGTTACATTGTCTCAAAAGAACAGATTTTTTTTTTTTCTTTCTTTCACCAAGGTATCCCTACTGGTACTCAACAAAACCCACGAGTTTCATTTCCTGGTTCAAACTGATTTAGAAGTTACAGGCTCTGAAATATTTGTGAAAAATGGTAACATTTAAGCACTCTGAAATGCACAGAAACTGATGAATGTTTATGTTTTCAAAGTATTTTTTTAAGTCTTATGCAATTATTCCTAAATATCTTTAACCGCCAAATACAGTATGTACAATTTATACATAAGGTAAGTAAAAAAAACCTAGAAAAAATAACCTTACCAGAGCATATTGTACAGTTGGCGATTCACAAACTTAAGCAGCAACACACCCTTGCAACTCACTGATTCATTACTGTTGAATTTAATATTTTGACCAATTTCAATTTGTAATTGATCAAAATGCTAACCTGCAAAACTGTCCTCACAATCACCAGTCAAATCGCCAAAGTTTTTTTACTTAAAAATAATCACCAATTGTGAAAAATGCAACTGACAGGGCCACCTACCCCAAGCTTTTTTATTTGTTTGTTTTTAAGAATACAAGCAACTGTGAAGATTAGGTCCTCTAAATTTCTTACTTATTTTAATAAAAAAATAAACTAATGGAACAAGCCATTTTATGAATTATTTTGACATTGAATGATCCATTTATGTGTGATTTATAAATGAACCCTTCCTTGGTTACATAACAGATAAATGAATTCTTTTCTCTTTCAGTTTGAATTAAAACTAAACACAATTGCTGATTTTCATATGAAAAAAACTTTGAACCAGGTCTCCAGCCTGTTTGGATAGGCAGTATGTTCATTCTTCCTGTTGCAGTGTTTACCTCAACCAAACATAATATGTGTGTTAGAGGTACTTCACAACAATAATCATTATTAGGCCAATAAAAAGATGAAGGCCCATATGGTTGTATGAATTGAACATCACATCACCTTCATCATGTAGTTAATATTTTCAACAAACCCCACATACCAACAGGAATCATTTGCACGTGCTACGTTACAGTTAGCATGTAACTAACTCATCTGGAAAATTAGATACACTGATTTCGGAAATAATGCTGTAATATTTATATGCACTTATCTCTTCTGCACACATAAATAAAAATGTAATTTCTTTCATATTATCTTTGCAGAAGTTATACATTGTTGCAGCAGATGTTATTTGTTGAACTAAAGGTTTCTGCAAACTGGCTGTTGTTGTTAGCCTTTTTATAACTGCACCAAGACCATCACATGGTGGCTTGTTGCAAAAAATGGCCACTTCCCTAACGAATCCAAAAAAGTCCTGTTCATGATAGCACAAGTTCAGAAAATTCTTGCACTTTTTATATTGTGTAGAGCAGCCATCAGTGAAATATTCAATATTTCTCGCAGTCTGTGGTAATGCACGACCTTTTTTCTAAACTGAAGGAAGTAGAAATATCCACAATAACTAGAAATTTCAGGAGGCAAAAATAGAGATAGCAAGTGAGGATAGAACTTCATTTTGAAGTCCTGTGAGGAGGAATGATTTTTTGGGGGGAAGCAGGGACTCGACATTCATTAGTAACTTTGGCAACAAGCATTTTATTTATTGATAAAAAAAAATTAGGTTGAATGTTTTTTTTTTTTTTTTAAGTGTTTACCAGCAGTGGATGAAAACCAAATAAAGAAAATTCCTGTACTTTATTGCAACTGTACATTCAACAGATTGAATTACTTTTATTTGATTGTACGTTCAATATGAAAGTAGAATATTTCTCCTCATTCAGTTTATGTACTATGTACTTAAAAAATATAAAAATCCAAAATAAATTATTTTATTTGCTGATGACCTGAAGTGAGTGTGCGTGCGTTTCTAGACTTAAGTTCTCCATAGCTGGAAACTACTAGCCATAGTTATTACCAGCCTTTGCAAAACTGCTGAAATTTAGCCAATGTGGCTAGTGGAATAAAAATTTTACTAGCCAAATGACAAAATCTACTGGCCATACGAAATTTAAAAAAATAGTTATTCAGTAACTTCTCTACTTGCGTTTCTATGAAATTAAATGGGTGCATGTTTTTTTTTCTTCTTTCTAATGTGAGACACCTCCCTCATTAACTTCATAGAAACAGATACAGAGCAGTTATTGCATAAGATCTAATGATTGACTGCAAATATTGCATATGCCTTTGTTCCAAAATGATTGATTTTTGATAATTTTTTTTGTGTACTGTAATATCATTACTCTTAATATCTTAATTTATGCATACATAATTAATTTTTGAGTCCATTGAATTTAGATGTCTGATTTCTTTTAATAATATTTAAAACAAAATGAAAAAAGCTAGGATATATTTACATAAAGTGGCACTAATAATGTTGATACAGTTTACCACTGATATGTAATGTGTCTGATCTTCCCATCAAAGGTATCTGCCCACCACAATTGAATAGCATTTTGAGGATCAAAATCTTAAATTGAAGTGCCATTGCATCTAATCGTCATTAAGTCGTTTAAAGTGTCACTATTCAGGCATGCCATTATTGGTTTTTATGAGGTTCATTGCTGATGCTTCACGTCAATGGGCTCTTGCATCGCTACTGCCGAAACGCTCGCGGGCTGGAGCGCAGAAATTTTCTTTCGCTCCCGATACTTTCTCCTGCGTTCTTCCGCAAACATTGTGGTGTTTATCAAAAGCTGACTAGTTGCTCTTCCGTGTAGACTACGTTCGATCTATTTCTGCTTGGCTTTTTGACCAGTATATGCTGACGTTGTGAAATTTTTAAACTGCGATCTAAAGTTTTACAACCAACACTGTATTTAATTTCCCTTCTAATGTTTTAAATCGACAGATCTCGACGTTAGCTCTTGTTTGAGACCAATTTCGACGTCGTAGCGCTTTACAGTGCCGAGTTACACTGATTAGAAGTTTCCTGCCCCTCCCCCGATCGCTGTGCGGTAACTCAAGGCCACTAACAAGTCTTTGTTCCCTTATCTGTAGAATGACACTAGGTTGGTTTTGTTCACTTTGATAATATAGAAATTATTAGACCGAACTATATGCCCATTTTTTCGTAATGCTCAACTTTCCGTACTGGTCTGATTTTAAAGATGTATTCATGTAAAAAAACAAAAACACTGCCACATACTTCCTATTGTTCCTAAGCTGCAGTGAATTTCCTAGATCCAACGCATGGAACACGTGTCCTCTTAATAGCATCGTCGACCAGTGGCGGGCTGTCTTAAAGGGCACGTGCTCTACCCATAAGATATCACAGAATAATTGATTCATTAATTAATACCCACAACGCGTAAGGGAAATATTGGTTTACTTAAAAAATATATCGAATCTATAATCGCAAAATGGATCCAAAATACATTTTAATTCAATTAACTGCGAACTTAACGCCGAAGCGAACTTTACGCCAAGCAGCTGTACGTTCCGATCGCCATCTTTCGTTTCCGCCTGTGGGCACAATTTTCCTTGGCTTACGACAACACAGCTCAAAAGTGCTTGCGCATGCGCAGTATAGATCTACTGAAGCCTTTTCCCAAAGCAGAAAGGGTAGCATTGGAGCACATGGAATACTGGCCCATGCGTTGTGTCGTGATTGTCGTCGCCTCTTCTGTTAAACAAACAAGTAGGGAAGCATCCCTCCACTCCGTTTTACGTTTCTTTTCTGGCGAGATTTTTGTAGATGTCTTGGTGTGGTTTGCAGTTTTATTTTGTCCATAACTTACAGGATAAAGTGATAAGTACTTATTTATGCATATCAATGAAATATAAAGTGTTAAAATGTTCTCTTTTTAAACATGAATACTGTTGATTATTTACTGAAACATTCGTTCGCCTCTCATTCATCGGAACGGAAACTGAAAATTAAAAGGCTTGGTAGTTCCACGTCGGATCTTAAATTACAACAAACTTGTAAAGATAAAAATACAGAACGGATCAGAAAGCTTTAACTGTGAAACATATAATAAGAATGAATGGATATGTGGCTGTGATATAAAAGATGCTGTATTTTGCTTCCCATGCTTATTGTTCACTGGTGAAACTTCATGGGCTAAAACTGGTGTTAAAGATTTATGCCATTTAGCGGACAAAATTCAGAAGCAATACGTGTCTTCTATACAAAAAAATAATGTACTGAATTAAGCTATACTAGAAAGAGGAGGGAACATAAGGTCCCATCTAGATTCCTATTGCAGGCAGCAGATTCAACTTCGAAACGAAAGAGTAAAAAAAAAAAAATAGAGAGGTACTATCGCTTCTTATAAATTGTATCAGATTCTGTGGTGCGTTTGAACTTGCTCTGCGAGGAAATGATGAATCGAACTCTGCATCCAATCCTGGAATATTTCGTAGACTGGTTGATTTTAACGCACAGTTGAACGATGCTTTAAAAGCGCATTTAGACAAAGCTACAATGTTCAAGGGTGCTTTTAAAACAATTCAGAATGAACTGCTGGACTGTATGCTTGAAATCTGCCACGAAGAGATTTCTAAAGAAATAATAGCTTCTGATTTTGTGGCTATCATCGCAGATGAAACGACGGACATTTCCAATGTTTTTCAAATGGTACTGGTTTACCGCTATATAGTTCACGACAAGTTTGTGGAAAGGTTTTGGCGTTATGTAAATCCTTCTAAACACCATGCAGCATCATTGTCTTCTTGCATTCTGAAAGAGCTAGATGTGCATTAGGAGAACACCCCAAACAAATTAATTGCTCAGAGTTAACAATGGAGCATCGGTCATTAGTGGGAAAGGAAAAGGAGTGCAGACTTGTGTCAGGGAACACTACCCTTTTGCTTCTTATGTGCATTGTCATGCTCATCAGCTGAACTTAGTAATGTCAAATGCTGCGTCCATAAATCCTAACGTTCGTATATTATTCGCCAATCTGGGAGCAGGTGCACATTTTTCTCCAAATCACCTCAAAGAACCGAAATACTTAATAAAATAGTTGGTCGTCGTTTGCCAAGAATATCAGGCACTAGGTGGAATTTTCAAACCAGATCAGTCAACATTGTGTATGAGAATCGTAAAGAACTACTGTATCATCATCATCATCATCATCATTGTCAACCATTATCAATCCACTGCTGGACGAAGGTCTCCCCAAGTTTCCTCCACAACGGTCTGTCTTGTGCCAGTCTCCTCCATGTCACTCCCGCATATTTACGAATTTCATCCACCCATCTCCCATGTGGTCTTTTCTGGGTCTTTTCCTGTCCCTTGGAATCCAATCTAAAATTTCGGCTGTCCATCTATGGTCTGTCCTTCTGGCAGTATGTCCAGCCCATTGCCATTTCAGGGATTTAACTCTGATCATGATGTCTTCCACTCTCGTCATTTTTCGGATCCACGAGTTCCTCTTCTTATCTCTCCTGGTTATACCAAGCATGCACCTCTCCAGGTTGCTTTGAGTTGTCTGCAGCCTTTGTATGTCTCTTTTAGTTAAGGTCCACGTCTCTGCACCATACGTAAGCACTGGAAGGATGCATTGATCAAACACTTTTCTTTTAAGACATAATGGCATATTGCTCTTGAAAATTATGCTGTTTCTTCCAAAAGCTCTCCAGGCAAGTTTTGTACGCCGATTAATTTCTTCATCAATGTGACCCTCACTTGATATCTGCTGTCCAAGATAAACATATGTATCTGTTATCTCCAGTTTTTCTCCATCAATCGATAAATCTTCATTTCTTGTAAAAGCATTGAACATCACTTTTGTCTTCTGAAAGTTCATTTTTAATCCCACTTCTTTACTCTTGTCAGCAAGTTCCTGGATCATACTCTGCAGCTCTGATGGGGTAGTTGCAAAAATGACTACGTCATCAGCAAAACGAAGGTGGGTTAGATAATCTCCATTAATCTTTATCCCTTTGTTTTCCCAGTTCAGTGATTGAAAGACATTTTCCAATGTGGCATTAAAGAGCTTCGGAGATATGGTGTCACCTTGTCTCACTCCCTTTCCAATTTTTATGTGTGTTGTATTTTCAAACAGTCGAATCTTTGCACTTGCATTTTCATAGATGTTATTAATAATATTAATGTATGCATCTTCAATACCGCAGGATTTCAGAGCCGTGGTAACTGCTGATGGTTTTACCGAATCAAAGGCTTTTTCATAATCGATAAAAGCCATGCACAATGGAAGTTCATATTCCCTCGCTCTTTCAATTAGTTCTCTCAGTACGTGGATATGATCTATTGTGCTGTAGCCACTCCTGAATCCAGCTTGTTCTCTCGGTTGAGCCATATCCAGTGTTACCTTCAAGCGGTGTGAAAGAACTTTAGTGAAGATTTTATAAACCACTGATAGGAGGCTGATAGGTCTGTAGTTCCTGAGATCCTCAATGTCACCTTTTTTATGTAGCAGGATCATTGTAGCGTTGTTCCAATCCTCAGGAATCTTCCCTTCATTAAGGCATCGAGTGAAAATTTGGGCGAGTACTGTTTCAATTTCTCCACTTGCTTCTTGTATGATGTCTATAGTAATTCCATCTTCTCCTGGAGCTTTCCCCCGCTTCATGTTCTTGATTGCATGAGCAACTTCTGCTGGGAGGACTGGAAGAACTCTGGTACCTTTCATGATGTCTGGAGTACATGTATCATCCCTTTCATATAATTTGGAGTAGAAATCTTTCACTCTTGTCAAAATTTCGCCTCTATTTCTTGTTATAGAACCATCTTCTTTTCTCAGAGCCATAATCTGTTTTCTTCCTTTACTGAGATGTCCCTTTGCTATCTTAAGGCTTTGGTTGTTTTCAATTGCTTTCCTCACTAGCTCACAGTTGAATTTCCTTACGTCTTCAGTGATACTTTTTCGTGTTGTCTTGCATAGCTCTATATATTCCACTTTGGAAGTCACATCTTCTTTAGTTGTCCTCATCTCTCTTCTTTTTTGCATCAACATTTTGGTTTTTCCTGATAATTTGTTCACGTGCAACTTGTTCTTAGACCCAGCTAATTTTGTTGCTGTTTCCATTAGAACTTTGGTTACTTTTCTGTTAACTTCCGAAATATCCACTTCTTCCGATGTTAGGCCTTCTAAAGCAGAGAATCTGTTCTTCAGTTCCAACTTGAAAGTATTATGGTGTTTTTTAAGGTTGGTTATGTCAATACATTTTGTTTGTCTTATGAGCTTGCCACGTTCCAGTTTAGTGTTGAGGTGCATCTTACATCTCACCAATCTATGGTCACTACCTGTGTTGAACTTGTTCAGCACACTGCAGTCTTCGATGACGAATTTTTTGTTACACATAATAAAATCAATTTCACTTGTCGTCCCAATTGGATGTCTCCATGTCCATTTCCTGTGTGGCTTTTTCTTGAAAAGGAGTTCAAGATGAAAAATCCTTCTGCCTCTGCAAACTCAACGAGAGTATTTCCACGCTGGTTTCTGTTGCCGTGACCGAATTTACCTACTGAAGTTTCATTCTGTTGCCGTTGCCCTATTTTTGCATTGAAATCTCCCATAATTATCTTCAAGTGCTGCTTACCTTTATTACTGTATATACTCGCATATAAGTCGACCCCCGCACACACGCACACACACACACACACACACACACACACACACACACACACACACACACACACACACACACACTTTCAGAGGAAAAAATCGTAAGAAATCGGAAACTCGTGTATAAGTCGATCCCGGAATGAGAAAACCAAAATTTCTATGAATTTATTCAAAAACATTTGAAAACGAAAAAAATTATATATATAATAAATTTAATTTGCATACCCCAAAACTTCATCGGAACCCTTCGAAATCCGGTTCCGAGTCAGACTCACCAAACAGTTCAAAAAGTCTTTCTCAGTCATCGGCGCGTCATCATAAACATCAGTATTCCCATCTATGCCTGTGTCATCAGAATCACTGTCATCATCACTCATATAAATCTCATCATCCTCTGTGCCATCAAGTGTGTTACTAATGCAACATTTCTTGAATGATTTCATGACCATTTCCGCAGGTATCGCATCCCAAGCATCCTTGACCCATCGCGCAATCAAAACGATATCCGGCTTCTTTAGATTTCCGCCCTTGGTTTCAGTCGGCAAATCGGAACTTATCCAATCTGCCCAATACCTCTGCACATTGTCCTTGAAGGGCTTATTAAGGCAGACATCTAGTGGTTGAAGAACAGATGTCAACCCACCTGGGATGACAGCAAGAGTTGTTTTTGAATTTTCTGCAGTTTTTTTCACTTCTGTGCAACAAACATCCCACACCAAAAGTGAAGGTTTCCTCAAAAGTGCACCTGGCCTTTTGTTCCACACATTCTTTAACCAGTCAATTGTTCCGGATTCGTTCATCCATCCTTTTTCATGGGCACGAATGAGCACGCCAGACGGAAAGACAACGCTTTTTGGCAGAGTTTTTGCGTTTGAAAATAATTACCGGAGGTAGCTTACTGCCGTCGGCCAAACAGGAAAGAACAACCGTGAACTGGATTTTTCGTGGCCAGTCGTTTTGATCAAGATATTTTTTTCGCCTTTTTGGTTCACCGTCTTATTTCCAGGAAGGTCGAAACACATGGCGGTTTCATCCATGTTCCCTATTTGGGAAAGTTCAAAAGCAGTCTCTTTTCTCTTTTGAATTACATACTTTTGAAATTCCATTATCTTTGCTTCGAGGTCACGAGGTAAGTTTTGTGCAATTTTGGTGTGCTGGCGTAGACACAACCCATAGCAGTTCATGAACCTTGTGCACCAACCTGGTGAGGCACGAAAAGTGTTATTTGCGGCTGCAAACTTTTCATCTTTTGCAAGCTTCATTGCTCGCAAACGTATACCAGTTCGCGTTACAATGTAACCATTTTGTCTGCATCCCACAATCCAATCATTCAAGACACTTTCCAGCTCTGGGAGAGATGTCGTTCCACGAGCGCAGCGCCTTTTGCGATTTTGGGATTTTCACCAAGTCAGTTTTTTTTTACGCCAATCTTGAATCAGTTTTTCGTTAATGCCGAATTGACGTGAAGCAGCACAGTTGTTAGTATTTTCTGCAAAAGAAGCCAGTTTCAACTTGAATCCTGCGTTATTATAGGACATCCGTTTCTTTACACAATCCGTGTCACCCATAATAGAAGCGAGACACGTGCGATTAAGAACAAGCAACACCTAACACTGGCTGTCACATGGCTCCGTTACGTCGAAGGTAAGCGCTATCAACTGGTAGTCGGAAGGGCGGAGCTTTCTATTCGCGGCTGTGACTGCGCTGTGGATATGCAAAGCCAGGAGAGCAGAGACTTCAAAGCGCGGAGAAATTCGGAGGGTCGCGATTTCATAATTCTACCACAGTGTTTTTTCTTTCTTTCTTTTTTTTTCTTTCGGAGGGTTGCGATTTCGTAATTAATACCGCGTCGGCATTTTTATTTCTTTTGGGATGGATTGCCTTTCGCCTCACGGGAAGAACTTTTGCACTTAACGATTTTTTAGACCCCGCGTATAAGTTGACCCCATTACTTTGACGCTCTCAATTTGTACCAAATTTCTCGACTTATACGCGAGTATATACGGTAGTCTAAGAACAAGTTGCATGTAAACAAATTATCAGGAAAAACCAAAATGTTGATGCAAAAAAGAAGAGAGATGAGGACAACTAAAGAAGATGTGACTTCCAAAGTGGAATATATAGAGCTATGCAAGACAGTAAGAAAAAGTATCACTGAAGACGTAAGAAAATTCAACTGTGAACTAGTGAGGAAAGCAATTGAAAACAACCAAAGCCTAAAGATAGCAAAGGGACATCTCAGTAAGGGAAGAAAACAGATTATGGCACTGAGAAAAGAAGATGGTTCTGTAACAAGAAATAGAGGCGAAATTTTGACAAGAGTGAAAGATTTCTACTCCAAATTATATGAAAGGGATGATATATGCACTCCAGACATCATGAAAGATACCAGTACCAGAGTTCCTCCAGTCCTTCCAGCAGAAGTTGCACATGCAATCAAGAACATGAAGCGAGGAAAAGCTCCAGGAGAAGATGGAATTACTGTAGACATCATACAAGAAGCAAGTGGAGAAATCGAAACAGTACTCGCCCAAATTTTCACTCGATGCCTTAATGAAGGAAAGATTCCTGAGGATTGGAACATCGCTACAATGATCCTGCTACATAAGAAAGGTGACATTGAGGATCTTGGAAACTACAGACCTATCAGCCTCCTATCAGTAGTTTATAAAATCTTCACTAAAGTTCTTTCACACCGCTTGAAGGTAACACTGGACATGGCTCAACCGAGAGAACAAGCTGGATTCAGGAGTGGCTACAGCACAATAGATCATATCCACGTGCTGAGAGAACTAATTGAAAGAGCAAGGGAATATGAACTTCCATTGTGCATGGCTTTTATCGATTATGAAAAAGCCTTTGATTCGGTGAAACCATCAGCAGTTACAATGGCTCTGAAAACCTGCGGTATTGAAGATGCATACATTAATATTATTAATAACATCTATGAAAATGCAAGTGCAAAGATTAGGCTGTTTGAAAATACAACACACGTAAAAATTGGAAAGGGAGTGAGACAAGGTGACACCATATCTCCGAAGCTCTTTAATGCCACATTGGAGGGTGTTTTTCAGTTGCTGAGCTGGGAAAACAAGGGGATAAAGATTAATGGAGATTATCTAACCCACCTTCGTTTTGCTGATGACGTAGTCATTTTTGCAACTACCCCATCTGAGCTGCAGAGTATGATCCAGGAACTTGCTGACAAGAGTAAAGAAGTGGGATTAAAAATGAACTTTCAGAAGACAAAAGTGATGTTCAATGCTTTTACAAGAAATGAAGATTTATCGATTGATGGAGAAAAGCTGGAGATAACAGACACATACGTTTATCTTGGACAGCAGATATCAAGTGAGGGTCACATTGGTGAAGAAATTAATCGGCGTACAAAACTTGCCTGGAGAGCTTTTGGAAGAAACAGCATAATTTTCAAGAGCAATATGCCATTATGTCTTAAAAGAAAAGTGTTTGATCAATGCATCCTTCCAGTGCTTACGTATGGGGCAGAGACGTGGACCTTAACTAAAAGAGACATACAAAGGCTGCAGACAACTCAAAGAAGCATGGAGAGGTGCATGCTTGGTGTAACCAGGAGAGATAAGAAGAGGAACACGTGGATCCGAAAAATGACAAGAGTGGAAGACATCATGATCAGAGTTAAATCCCTGAAATGGCAATGGGCTGGACATACTGCCAGAAGAACAGACCATCGATGGACAGCCGAAATTTTAGATTGGATTCCAAGGGACAGGAAAAGACCCAGAAGAAGACCACATGGAAGATGGGTGGATGAAATTCGAAAGTATGCGGGAGTGACATGGAGGAGACTGGCACAAGACAGACCGTTGTGGAGGAAACTTGGGGAGACCTTCGTCCAGCAGTGGATTGATAATGGTTGACAATGATGATGATGATGATATACGGTAGTCGAATGCGGGGAAGCAATAGAAACAAGAGATGATATAAAGCAGCAGTCTACTATTGCTCAAACCAGTGGTTTAAAGCATATATTAAAGGACGATGACTTCATCTTCTGGCTTACTATTTTCCATCAAATAATGGCTCGTGTCGATATGCTATACAACCAAATTCAAAAAAGGGCAATTGATCCAGCTCAGATTAAATGTCATATTAACAGCTTCCAATCGAACATGGAGCAAATCAGAGAAAACATTGAGACTGTGACCTCAGAATCAGAAACTCAACTAACTCGGAAGAGAAAACATCAAACTAATCATGAAAGCAGAATAAGAGAAGCCAAAGAAGTATGTGATGTCATCCTTATGCAAACAAAAGAACGATTTGACTTCGTAGGTCATCTATCTGCCGCTAATTTGTTTCTTTCAGACAAGTTTCCCGAATAAGATAAAGAATTTCATGTCGAATATCTGACATCAACAATTAAACCTTACCCTTTTCTGGACAGAAGAATTAAGAAATAAGAACGGAACTCCAGTTAATTTATCGAAGAAATGAATTTAGGACAGTATCGGGAGCCATCCCATTATTATCATTTTTTATTGACACAAATCTTGTCACAAATTTCTCTGAAAGTGTATTACTGCTTAAAATTATTGTTACCATTCCCATGTAAACTTCTGAAGCAGAACTTTGCTTTTCAACTTTAACTTTCTTGTGCAACACAGTTCTCCAAGACATACTATCTGCTCTTGCCATGCTATCTATAGAAAGATACTTTATCATGGATATTCATGACTTTAACAATAAGGTCATTGATAAATTTTCTCACTGAAAAGAACGAAGAATGGACTTCGCCTACAAAGCTTACTAATTTGTGCATTTAAGATATCAGGGGCAGCTTCTGTTTAAATATTTTTTCCTTTTGTGCACTTTAACTAACTGTCCTTCTGTGCTGCACATTTGTATAGCAACATTATGAAATACATATCGCAAAAAAAAAAAAGCTGCCTATTTGTAAACAGAAAAAGTGCTTTCTGTTTTTATGTTTTTAAACAGAAACTTCTCTTTGTTACTCTGTTGTCGAGGAAATTTCCTTTTTTTCCCCAGATAAATTTGAGACGGTAATTTTTTTTCATAACAAAGGAGTGTTTCTGTTTGTACGCTGTACTGTTTACATGCACGCTGCTTTCCGTATTTTTTATCGTTTATTTTAAATATCTAAATACATTATTTCTTTAAGTGTGGTGGTGTGTAATTCATAATTTCATTGTGTTGCAACGCATATTAAGTACTGGCTTGTTATGTGCCCTACCTGCTTACCAAACCACGAGCCGCCACTGTCGTCGACGCATGGAGACCCGATAAGAAACCTGTTTAAACATCGTGATGGGACTCTAGATGGGATCGCTCACGAAGCTACGATGTCCACGATTACTTGCCTGGCAGGCAAATTTTGATGAGCAATTCCCCAATGTAGCGTCTGGAACGAGACAGAGCGAGAAACTACGTCGGAGACGCGTGTGTGCACGAGGTTCAGCTGATATTCACATTCTTGGACTGGGAAAATTGGTTTGAACAACAGTGCTTGGTCACGGCTTGGTGGCGCACCATGGTGATTACATCGCGAGCATTTACATAATGGTGGTGATGAATCATAGTTTCGTTAGCCGAAACACCATAATATCGATGTGGAATTCACACCGGTTTTTCGCAATGTGGCGATACATTGCCGAGTTCTGGTGGAGAGAAAAGTTGGACAAAATAGTTGTTCACTTGGCGGGAAAAATACTACTCGCCATCATTGGCTACTATACTAAAAAATTTACTAGCCACTGCAAAATATCTGGTCGCCATTTGGCAACTGGCAACAGACATTCGCGAGGCCTGGTTATTACTCAAAAATTCCCAACTTGGGGTTCTAACTCCCAGTCACCTTACCAGTCCATCAAAAATGGTGATTATGCTTGTGAGTATTGCAGATTTCAATGGTATTTTAAACAAGGTTTTAAAAAAAAATCATTTCTATACATTTTCTGTAAGCTAAAAATGTCCTATTTTTTAAGGTAATGAAAAGCAAAACTTTCGATCTATAGTAAGAGGAAAGCAATTTGCCTTTTTTCAAAACCATTGTGAATGCCTATTTTGCCCTGCTGCAGAAAAGAAAAATTAGCCTGTATATCCAAAATGGTGGCAGATAAAAATAAAATCAAAAATGTTTTTAGCTAATAAGTTAAACTATGGGGGAAAGGTGTATAAAACAGTCAAGCAACCACTTAAATAAAAAATTTGGTAATACAATGTCAGAATGTCTCATATATAAAACATGCCATTTTCGTTTTTTTTTTCCCTTGCCAAAATTGCAAATTGCTCAGAGTATTTTTTCGTACTGAAAAGGTTTGTTATAAGTGTAGTTGTGCAAACTCATAGCGCGAAAACCCAATTTTTAAAGTGGCAGTACTCAAGATCTACTGGACTGACTGGCCTAGAATTTTCACAGGTTTCATATCTCACAACTGCAATACTTTTTACCAATTTTCACAAAACTCTGAGAAAGGTGGGCACTTCTTGTGAAAATGCTAGGTGATCTGGCATATGACCCATCTGCATTTATTGGTAGTCAAGAAAATAATCCTTAAGAGGAGGCACTGCAATTAAATTCATTATTGCTTGTGTAACATATGTTGTACTGTAACTAAGGAATTCTAATAGTGCATGCAACTTTTTTATTATAAGTTTTTTGTTTTATTCCAGACCATTCTATGACTTGCATTTTAGGGGTTTATACAAGAATTGCTGTTATATTCTGAGTAGTTTTTAAGATAAAGTGTTTCATGTGTTTGTACAGATTTTCTAGTTTTAGAAATTGTGATTTTTCTCACTACCTCTAATGAGCTGTTTTGAGGGAAAAAGTGGCACATACAATTGTGTGTGTGTTTCAGTGAGAGCATTAAGAAATGATGTTTAATGTGTGTAACTTCTGTAAATAATGTACATTTGTTTTAGGAAATACACCAGAAAATAATGCAGCTGAATTTTCGGGATTGCCATGCAAAAATTTTACAAGTTGATGCTCACGAAACTCTGGAGAATGCTGTTGTTGTTCAGGTCAGTATGCATTCAGCTATTATTACTAGAACCAAGTTTTTCTCATATTTTATGGTGGCAGATTGTATAATGTTACGTGGTAATTATATTCCTTTGTAGTTCTGAACTAAGGGTGGATCACTTCTGGTAAATATAAGTGTTCAGGGAAATTGTCGAAAAACCTTACGATTGTATGTTCATACTTACAGTTCAAAATGTAATCTCTTGGTGTGCATACTTACAGTTCAAAATGTAATCTCTTAGTGCACTGCATGAAGATACAAACTGTTCTTATAGAGGTGCTAGGGGATTAACTGGATTTTTTTCTCTCTCAGTAGTGAATGTTTGCTAAAAGGTATTGCAAAGTGACATGAGAAAAAAAGTTACTTTTTTTTTCTTTTGTGGAATAAATTTTGCATTAATGTGACATTTATTTCAGACAGGTGTGTTAGGGCAGATATTTCAGAGATGCATTCTCAGAGAGAAGATATGTTATCAGCATAGCTATATAAAGTTCTGTTGAAGTCATTTGCTGTAGAATTCTGGATCCTACAGTGAGCTGTACAATTACTGTAGGATGTAGAATGAGTCTGTTTGGGTTTGGTCTAGTAAAAGTATTTGTCCCCAGAGATTTAAAGCTCTGTTGAATTCATTTGCTGTAGAATTAGTTCAGTTGTCCATGTAGTAAGGTAGTAGAAACAACTTTAATTTTAAAATTAAGAAATATGCAGTCTTGCTTTAATGGGGTATTCATTTAGACAAGTGCTGTCCAACTTCTAGAGATTTGTGGACCACGACCACATTTTAAAAAAATATAAAAGATGGTGCAGATACAAAGAGATCCTGTTTAATTTATTAAACCTTAATATAAAAATGGTTCCAATTTAAAAATTAAAAAAAAACAAACTTACATTTAATGAGAGCATTTGTTGCATGTCCACTTTGTTGCTTTTCGTTGAAAGTCAAAGTAGTAACTGTTCGAGAGTAGTCATTCATACTGTTCCTGTATTTTAGCTTTATGTATTCCATCTCAAGAAAAATGCCCTCGCATGCAGAAGTACTTTCAAAAATTGAAATGACTTTTAATTATAAACTTCTTATGCTTAGGTATTTCTCTGAAAAATAATTAAAACAATTCTTCGAGCTCGGATCCATCTTCCTAAAGTTTGCAAAATTCCATTCACTAAGTGGACTTTGTGCTTTCAATCCAACCCCACCTTTCAATGAATTATTGAACAAACATCAAACTACTTAATAAGTCTAGCTGTGAAACAAGTACATTATTTTTGGCGTATAATCTGCGGATTATCTACTGAAAAAGTTTAAAATATAGGTTCTGCGGATTATAGGCCAATGCAGCTAATACGCCGATTAAAAAAAAAAAAAAATTACGATCCTCCAATTTTAAAAAAATCTGCAGTGTGATTGTGCAGGGAAAGGGGTATAATTGGAAAAGGAACTCCCTCGGAAGAATTTTCCTTAGTTCAGGAGTTTGTACGGAGGGGGGGGGGGGGAGGAATGTCGTAACGAAAGATCGGGAAAGTTGTGGGGAGGGATGGCAAGGGTCATTTTGTTATCGTTGAGGACAGCTCTGACTGTCGTGCCGTCTCTGTTTTTGGCAAAAAGCCAAAGGAGTACGCACAGCGCTTGCTGCGCGAACCTATGTGTTCCTCCTTTCGGATCTTGTGTGCGCTGCCTTGTGTTTAGTTCGTCTTTTGCTGTTTTGACCAACGTCGTTGCTGCTATTTTCCTTCATTGCTATTCAGGATGTCTTTAAAAGGGAAACGTTTCAGTTACACTGCCGAATTTAAACTTAAAGTGGTGGACAGAATTGAGGATATGATCATGTCACTATGCGATAGTTTTGAGGTCAGAACATAATCCTGCAGTAACATGCGGAAAGCTTCTGTGCCGCGGTCTAAAACATAAACACTAGTGTTCTCCCTAGAGCCTTTTTTACTGGGCGGCCCGCTGTCTTAATTTTGTCTGCCGCCCTGCTATATTTCCCTTAATGAATGTTTTCACATTGCACATAATAGTAAGAATGGAAAACTTATTCCCATGTATACCATCAGTGTTGATGAAAACTGGCTGAAATCTGTGTCACCTCCCTGGTGGCACAGTGAGTGGTCTAAGCACTGGCTTATGATTATTCATCTGAGAAGGGCCCAGGTTCGAATCCCAGTGAGGCATGGATGTTGTGTTTGTCTTACAGCACTGGATCTCTCCCTTCCCTGGAACCAGTGGCCCTAAATTAGGGACAAGCGACTGCTTATAGCCTATTGAGATGCTTATGGTGGTCGTTAAAACTTCAATCTATAAAAAGAAGAAGAAATCTGTGTCGAATATAATTTGTTAGTAAATACTCATTTTTATAACCATTTTTGTACAATTTTCTGTTTATCATGTTATGTTACATTAATGCCTACCACACTGCTAAAGATGTTTGATAAGGGTAATAACGTTAAGGAAAACATTTTTTTTTTTCGATTGGAGAAAGAGTCGTTAAAAGTACCACCCAGCTAAAATTTCTTGCCGCAGGGCTGTAAAAGGAGAACACTAAACACATCTGTCAGTAAGTTCCGCTGCAGAATTCACAGTTTTTATTGGCCCACGTATAAGCCGATCCCCCAACTCTGAAAGCAGAAATTCCTCCCAAAACTTTTGACTTGTACGCGAGTACATACGGTATTCCTGACTTGTTCTGTATCAGCCTTTCGTCATTGGCAAGGTGTAAATGCAATACTCTGGAGCTGCATCGGCGTGATCTATGGATGCCACACCCTTTATCTGTCCAGAGATAAAAATATAAAACAATAACCTTTAAAAATGAATTTCTTCACTTAATAAAATCGCCCCTCCCCCTCTTCGGACTCATGGGTCATTATGTGACCGACTTTTCTGTCGGAAATTCCACTTCCGGTTGAACATCTATAATGTGTGAATTATACAGCAATTTTTTTTTTCCTGAATGTCACAGTCTGCGGATTATAGGCCGGTGCGGATAATACGACAGAAATTACGGTACTTTAAAATGGCTCCAAGTGAATTCTTCGCAAAGCAAATTCTTCGAAAATTGGAGCTTCAGGTAAATTCATTAAAGATGAATTCATCGAAAGCGAAATACTGAAAGATACAATATTGTAGGGTAAGCTTTTGTTGAAAACTTTGACTATAATTGGAATACGGCTAAGTGGCCACAAAAGCGTTTGGGGAACCTATAAAAATTGCATTTTTTATTTCTTAGGTGTAGGATGACCACAAAACTGTTAGGGGGCCTAACAATAATAATACTTTTGATTTCATTGTGTCTACTTCTCCTGTAGACTGCCTCTGAAGATACAGCCTAGGCAGTAACCTTTTAAACAGTTTTTATTCCAACGTGATCATATTTATAATGTTTGGATACCCAGACAGGTTAGTAATATCACCCTTTTTCTTAGGCACTAAAAATAAATTAATGTGCTTGGGCCTTTTTAACAGTTCTTATTCCATCCTGTTCTTATTCACCATGTTTAGACACCAAGTCAAGTTAGTATTATTGCGTTTTTACTTAGGCATTAAATATTAATGAGTATGCCTTTTTAACAGTTTTTATTTCATTGTGTCCATACTCACGAAGTTTAGACACTAAATCGAGTTAGTATAAATGCTCTTTTACTTGGGTATTAAATATTAATACCTTGGCTTAGGCCTTTTCAACAGTTTTTATTCCATCGTGTACATATTCATAAGGTTAGACATCAAGTTAGTATTATTGCGCTTTTACTGGCATTAATTATAATAATGCCTAGGCCCTTTTGACAGTTTTTATTCCATCGTGTTCATACAAATACTAATATCTGTTCAAATCGTTATGTCTAACCACTTGAACGTCACTACGTGGCTTATTATAATGAATTTTGGCAAGTATCACAGAATTCCTGTCATTCTTCTGTTCCTCGCGTTTTTTAAAAAGTCCGTTAAAAATCCCGATGTCCGGACTCTAGCTCCTTATTTAACCAGTGAGTGTCATACTAGGAGTGAATGATATAAACAGGGATGCCAACTTCTACGCATTTCTTTAGCTTTACTGCGCACTACGCATCATATGCCTAATACTACGCTTTTGTTGCTATGACGCCGCATTTTTCCCCGCTAACTTTATTTAGCATAATTTTTGTGTTATTTGCTGACCCCCTTAGCGTTTATCATGGACCCATGTGCGTATTCAGACAACTCAATAACAGGATGCATATAAGAATAGTCAAAAAACGCAATGCAGGATCTTCATTATTCAATGTTTTACCAGCTATACTTTGGTATCTGGCCTGCGTCGTCTGCTACAACGAAGCAACTGCCGATAGGTGGCGCTTCCGCTGCTTCGCCACCGAGGCTGGTAACTGCGCATTAAAGACTGGAGGTTACGCGCTGATCCTCGGCTACATCACAATCCCACTCAATCGCCTGTGTCTCCGTTTCTCTTTGCTACCACACACACACACACACACACACACAATAACCGACTGGAACTGGTTTCAACCTCCTGTGATGGATAGCAGCGTCACGTAGGAATGCGAGTGCGCACGCTCTGTACCAAGGGGTATTCGAAGTGTTTTCACTGAAGTAAGCACGTGGTTTATTTTAGCATATCAGTTGATCTTGCATGTGTGCGCACACGTTTCACGATCTTCTAATCGGACAGCGTGGGAGCGCCGCCATGTCGTTCGCGTAATAGTACAGCTTCGGATTGGATTTTATAGTGCTTTTCTTTCTTTATGACCAAGTGGCGTCTGCTTGCTTTCCACGTGCTTCCGCGACTTGTGAAACACATTAAGTGATTACACGTTTTAATATGGCTGAACAAGCAAGAAAAAAGGTAAAGATTGCAGATCAGAAATTTAAGTCATCATATTCGGAAAAATGGCCATGTTTGCGTGCATCAGATGTGTCATCGAATGATGCATTTTGCACTGTGTGTAACAGCAATTTTTCTGTTAAACATGGTGGTTTCTATGATTGTACCCGTCTATTGCATCAAAGAAGCATCAATCGATGAGTAAAATTATAACTCAGACAAAACCTTTGTCTACTTTCTTGGTGAAAACTGACTTGGAACTAAGGACAACGAATGCAGAAATGCTTTTCACTGCATTTCTGGTTGAGCACAATTTGCCACTGAGTGCAGCGGATCATGCTGGGCCGTTATTCAAAAATATGTTTACAGACTCAGAAATCGCAAAAGCTTATTCATGTGCTCGCACAAAAACTACAGCTGTGTTAAAATGTATGGCTGAAAAAACTGTTTCAGATATCATGTTATCATTAAGGAGTTCACCATTTTCAATGGCAACTGATGGGATGGCAGCAGTGATCAGAATTCTACTAAATCATATCCTGTTGTAGTAAGATATTTTGATGTAAATAAGCAAAAAATAGTTTCTGCAACATTGTCTCTCTTGGAATGCAGTGATAATACTGGTTATGGTATTTTTTGTATTCTGGATAAAGAAATGGAGAAGAAAAAAGTTCCATGGAAAAATTGTATTTCTTTTGGTTGTGACAATGCAAGCACCATGTTAGGGCATTTGAATGGGTGTAGCTGCACATATAAAAAAAGTAAACTCTAACATTTATGTCCAAAGTTGCATCTGCCATTTGCTTCACATATGTGCTAAAAAATCAGCAAAAGAGCTTACTTGTGAAGTTGAATCACTGCTGTTGGACATTTATTTTTATATTGACAAAAGTTCAAAGAGAAAGAAAAGGCTGTTGGACTGTCAAGAAATGTGTGGGCTTAAATCGTATAAATTCTTAAAATATGTCTCAACAAGGTGGCTGTCATTGTTAGATGCTGTAAATAGTGTTATCTCAATGGGATGATATAATAGTTTTTTTGCTCAAAGTCGGATGATTTGAAAGGCAATGACAGAGTCAGAAATGTGAAAAAGATGCTTCTGTCCCCAGATACAGAGTTGTATCTGTTATTTCTGCAAGCAACATTACCTGTATTTACATCATTAAATGTTAAACTACAAAGTGAAGCACCAATGATCCATCTTGTTAGAAAAAACCTTTATTCTTTCCTTACTGATTTATTGGTAAGATTTATCAAACCTTCTGCCATACCAGACTTTTCGAGTGACTTAAGTAAACTAAAATTTCTGAAACTGAGCTATCAAAAAGCAAACGAAGAGTTAGTTATTGGTGCTAAAACCAGAGCATATCTAATTGAAAATAAAATTGGTGAAACAGAAGCAAAGAACTTTTATTGTTGTGTAAGAAAGTTTTATGAAGCTGCATGTACATATACTATCAAAAAGTTCCCCTTGTGTGGTGAATTTTTGAAACATGCTGAAGTAGCTGATCCAAATTTAAGGAAACGAGTCTCTTTCTCTTCAGTCAAGTATTTTGTAGATACTTTCACTGGAATTGTAGCTAATGATGACTTGGACAGTCTGGAAATGGAATTTTTCAGGTATCAAGCAGATCAATTTGACAGTGATTTTCTATCTTCAAATGCGGATATAGCTTGGGCAGAAATTTCAGAATTGAAAGATGGAAATGGGGCAGCAAAGTACTTTTTTCTTCCAAAAATAATGCTAGCGATTTTAGTTATGCCGCACAGTAATGCTGGGGCTGAAAGAGTTTTCAGCATTGTAAAAAACAATATGACTGAGTTTCGACCACGTTTAAGCATAGAAACATTAAATGCACTATTGGTCGAAAAAATCAATATGCTGAATAACAGTGAGCCATGTTATGGTAGGAAATTTTTAAAAGAAGAAATTCAAAATGCAAAGCATGCAACTGTTCAGCAACTGAAACAGACAGAATAAACATGTTCATATATTATTCTTGTTGATTCAGACCATGCTGATTGATAGATGGCAGACTTCTACTTTTGACTTTTTTTTTTTTTTTCTCTCTAGTAAAGAGAGGGTCAGTCAATTAGAAGTTGTGAAACGAGCATGGTGAATCATTTAGTTTGCTATTATAAATAATTTGTGTACAACCGGGGGATATTATATTAAATCATGTGTTCATGCCTAACCTGTGATTTCTTATTTGTGTGGATCCTGTCATTTATTCTAGCAGGAATAGGGGTAAGTAAAACACCCTTTTTAATTTTCTCCATTGTCAATGTTTCGTAAGTCGCCAATTGTGTAAACCAAAATCTCAAATCCGCACATACAGTTCTCAATATTGATTTTTTTCTGGTTATTTTTATAACTGTCTAGTCTGTAGTAAATTTACAACATCTTAAAATACTTTTTCGTAATATTTCTTGTGTCTACACATTTTTATGGCTTGGACTACACATGAATGCTGTAAGAGGTTGGCATCCCTGTATAAATATTAAAATGTGAACCAAAAAAAATTAATTTTTAAAAATGAGGATAAAATAATACCCTTGTTACTTTTTATCGGTCAGTAGCTCCTTCCTGGCTAGTTGCTTTTGGTAGAATTTCATCATTACTTTTTGACCTTCGATTGATCTATATTCTTAAAGAAGAAATTGAGTAGTAAAGAAATTTCACAAACCAAAGTCTCATTCAAGCAATATGTAGGCAAAAGAAGGGTTTGTGGGTGGCAGACACTTCGCAATGAAAACACAACTGACGATCAAAATATTTATGATAGCAAAAATCCGCAATAAAACTCAAATTGAAAAAACTTGACGTCTGATAGAGATTTGAAAGAATTAATCTAATGAAATAATAAAATTAAATTAAAATCCATTTGTCCAACTTCAAATGAAAACGATATTCAAAAATGCCAACTTTACCAAAGAATCCAGACATGGAACCTCCGACCCGTTTCAGCTTACATTTTTCATGGCCATTCTCAAGGGCATTTTGTGCTGTACTGTTCCATGCACGTTAACTGCTAGCTAAATCGAAGTTAGTGCCATCTCGATCGTCCGCATCATCTTCGTGCTCATCACGTAAAACATCGTTGGCGCCATCTAGTGCCGTCCTGTTTAATTTTTTTTTTTTTGCACTTGTCGACTTGATCTTCTTGTTTTAATAATTCGTTGTTTTTCTTGTTTTATCGTGTTTAACCATGTTGGCAATAATTCGACTGGGACATTTAAATTGCAATTATATGCTTTGGTCTTCTCGATCATAATGTCCTCAACTGTCAGGATCTTTTTATGTGTGTTGTGAGAAGTAAGCAACCTAATACAGCCTTTAGACACCAAGGTTTGTTCATACAAGGTTTAGACACCAAGTCAAGCTAATATTATTGCACTTTTACTTAGGCAATAAATATTAATGCCTAGGTTTTTTTAAGTTTTTATTTCATCGTGTTCATATTCATAAGGTTTAGAATCCATGTCAAGTTAGTATTATTGTGCTTTTACCTAGGAATTAAATATTAATTCCTAGGCCAAGGTATTAATATTTAATGCCAAAGTAAAAGTGCAATATTACTAACTTGGACTTGGTTTCCAAACTTTATGAATATGAGTGCAATAAAATAAAAACTTAGGCCTAGTCATAGGCCTAAATATTAATATTTAATGCAAAAGCTCAAAAATACTAACTTGGCATGGTGTCTAAACCTTATGAATATGAGCACGGTGGAATAAAAACTGTTAAAAAGGCCTAAGCCTATGTGTTAATATTTAATGCCTGAGTAAAAGCGCAATACTATTAGCTTGACTTGGTATCTAAACCTTATGAATATGAGCACGGTGGAATAAAAATTGTTAAAAAGGCCTAGGCCCGTTTATTCATCTTAATGCTTAAGTAAAAGCGCAGCATTATTAGCTTGAGTTTTATTATGTAAACGCTATGAATATATTGCTTCGTGCTCAGATTTATAAGGTTTAGACACAAAGACTAGTATTATTGCCCCTTTTACTAAGACATTAAATATTAATTCCTAGGCTTTTGCACACGTCTGAAACCAAGAAACTGCGATTTTTATACAGCCCCTAAACTGGGTGTCCACTTGTACGTTCCCAGTTTTCCTGTGGCCATTTCGATAAATCCATTTCATTTTTATTTTATTTTTTTCGATACAGTAGTTTTCCGGTAAATTGTTCATTCGATAAATTTGTTTGCAATGAATTCGCCTGCTCCCGTTTAAAATCTGTAGTTTCACCAAGTATTGTAATTTCATTAAAACGCACCTTGCAGGATTTGAAATGAGTCAAACTGTTTCTAAATTTAACAATGGCAGCTTGTTGCAAAACCCACCTTATATGACAGTTATAATTACAGACTGGTCTTTCCCTTGCAGATCAATATTTAATGCATTATATCAGTAAGAGAAACTAGTGAGCTAAGGAAAGTGACATCACTGAAAAAATCTATTGCTGCTCACCATAAATTCCCTAGTGATTTGGTGGACAAACTCATTAAAAGGTTAGAAGTAAAGAATGACTAGACTCCCCATTTTTCAGAGGTTAACAGACAATTTCAATTTGCTAGCTGCATCAAATTTTTAAATCCTAGTTACCTAATTAAATTGGTATAAAATTCAATACTACTGTTATGAAACTTATCCTACCTCAGTGTTCCTGGTGTGTGCAGAATTTTTGTTTCTGCTTAAGCTGATACTGCATTTTTAAGTTGTATGTAGTTCTCAAAAAATGTAAAACATCTTGGTGTTTTGAAACCTACTTAAAATATAAACAGGAAAACAAAAAATTGAGAAACTCAATATGTTAAGAAATAAAATCAGAAAACTTGTGGCATTTAGTTGCTGTATTAAGGTAGTTCACTGTTGGTGATATGTTCACACCTTCAACCCTAAATAATGATGGACCGTGCACTGGTAATGGCTGCAAGGTGGGATGGCGAGATTCCTGCCGAAATAGTCATTAGGAGGGAATCTGCTGCCTTACGAAATTTTAAGAAAATACATATATATATCATCATTGTCAACCATTATCAATCCACTGCTGCACGAAGGTCTCCCCAAGTTTCCTCCACGACGGTCTGTCTTGTGCCAGTCTCCTCCATGTTACCCTGCATACTTTCGAATTTCATCCACCCATCTCCCATGTGGTCTTCTTCTGGGTCTTTTCCTGTCCCTTGGAATCCAATCTAAAATTTCGGCTGTCCATCGATGGTCTGTCCTTCTGTCAGTATGTCCAGCCCATTGCCATTTCAGGGATTTTACTCTGACCATGATGTCTTCCACTCTTGTCATTTTTCGGATCCACGAGTTCCTCTTCTCATCTCTCCTGGTTACACCAAGCATGCACCTCTCCACGCTACTTTGGGTTGTCTGCAGCCTTTGTATGTCTCTTTTAGTTTAGGTCCACGTCTCTGCACCATAAGTAAGCACTGGAAGGATGCATTGAACAAACACTTTTCTTTTAAGACATAATGGCATATTGCTCTTTAAAATTATGCTGTTTCTTCCAAAAGCTCTCCAGGCAAGTTTTGTACGCCGATTAATTTCATCATCAATGTGACCCTCACTTGATATCTGCTGTCCAAGATAAACGTACGTGTCTGTTATCTCCAGCTTTTCTCCATCAATTGATAAATCTTCATTTGTTGTAAAAGCATTGTACATCACTTTTGTCTTCTAAAAATTCATTTTTAATTCCACTTCTTTACTCTTGTCAGCAAGTTCCTGGATCATACTCTGCAGCTGTGATGGGGTAGTTGCAAAAATGACTACGTCATCAGCAAAACGAAGGTAGGTTAGATAATCTCCATTAATCTTTATTCCCTTGTTTTCCCAGCTCAGCGACTGAAAGACACCCTCCAATGTGGCATTAAAGAGCTTCAGAGATATGGTGTCACCTTGTCTCACTCCCTTTCCAATTTTTATGTGTGTTGTATTTTCAAACAGCCGAATCTTTGCACTTGCATTTTCATAGATGTTATTAATAATATTAATGCATGCATCTTCAATACTGCAGGATTTCAGAGCCATTCTAACTGCTGATAGTTTCACCGAATCAAAGGCTTTTTTATAATCGATAAAAGCCATGCACAATGGAAGTTCATATTCCCTCGCTCTTTCAATTAGTTCTCTCAGCACATGGATATGATCTATTGTGATGTAGCCACTCCTGAATCCAGCTTGTTCTCTCGGTTGAGCCATGTCCAGTGTTACCTTCAAGCGGTGTGAAAGAACTTTAGTGAAGATTTTATAAACTACTGATAGGAGGCTGATAGGTCTGTAGTTTCCGAGATCCTCAATGTCACCTTTCTTATGTAGCAGGATCATTGTAGCGTTGTTCCAATCCTCAGGAATCTTTCTTTCATTAAGGCATCGAGTGAAAATTTGGGCGAGTACTGTTTCGATTTCTCCACTTGCTTGTATGATGTCTACAGTAATTCCATCTTCTCCTGGAGCTTTTCCCCGCTTCATGTTCTTGATTGCATGTGCAACTTCTGCTGGAAGGACTGGAGGAACTCTGGTACCTTTCATGATGTTTGGATTACATGTATCATCCCTTTCATTTTGGAGTAGAAATCTTTCACTCTTGTCAAAATTTCGCCTCTATTTCTTGTTACAGAACCATCTTCTTTTCTCAGTGCCATAATCTGTTTTCTTCCCTTACTGAGATGTCCCTTTGCTATCTTTAGGCTTTGGTTGTTTTCAATTGCTTTCCTCACTAGTTCACAGTTGAATTTCCTTATGTCTTCAGTGATACTTTTGCGTACTGTCTTGCATAGCTCTATATATTCCACTTTGGAAGCCACATCTTCTTTAGTTGCCCTCATCTCTCTTCTTTTTTGCATCAACAGTTTGGTTTTTTCTGATAATTTGTTCACTTGCAACTTGTTCTTAGACCCAGCTAATTTTGTTGCTGTTTCCATAAGAGCTTTGGTTACTTTTCTGTTAACTTCAGAAATATCCACTTCTTCCGATGTAAGGCCTTCTAAAGCAGAGAATCTGTTCTTCAGTTCCAACTTGAAGGTATTATGGTGTTTTTTAAGGTTGGTTATGTCAATACATTTTGTTTGTCTTATGAGCTTGCTATGTTCAAGTTTAGTGTTGAGGTGCATCTTGCATCTCACCAATCTATGGTCACTACCTGTGTTGAACTTGTTTAGCACACTGCAGTCTTCTATGACGAATTTTTTTGTTACACATAATAAAATCAATTTCACTTGTCGTCCCATTTGGATGTCTCCATGTCCATTTCCTGTGTGGCTTTTTCTTGAAAAAGGAGTTCAAGATGAAAAACCCTTCTGCCTCTGCAAACTCAACGAGAGTATTTCCACGCTGGTTTCTGTTGCCGTGACCGAATTTACCTACTCAAGTTTCATTCTGTTGCCTTTGCTCTATTCTTGCATTGAAATCTCCCATAATTATCTTCAAGTGCTGCTTACCTTTATTATTTAGATGACTAATTTCCTCATAAAATTCTTCAATTTCTTCTTCAGGATGACTTGTTGTGGTGGGTGCATAAGTTTGAATGATCTGAGCCTGGTATCTTCTCGAGAGTTGGATAACGAGTCGTGCAGCTCTGTCAGAGGAACTTTCAACTACTACAACTTTATCCTTCAGTTTCTTGTTTATTATAAATCCAACACCACTAGTTCTTCCAGTATCTGTCTCACGATAGTAGAAGAGATGTCCACTTTTCAGTTCAATGAAATCTCCTTTTCTCCGTACCTCACTTAGCCCGACGATGTCCCACTTGATCCTTTGTAGTTCCTCTTCCAATTCAAGAAGCCTTGAATCAGAAGATAGGGTGAATCAGAAGATAGGGAGCGTCCATTATACGTAGCCAAGGTCAGCATCAGATGGCAGCCTAGTCCGGTCCTCCGGTGATTCTTAGCACCCTCTACCTTCATGTTGCACTGGCCGCTGCCTTGGCCAGGTGCATTCCAGCTGCCGGAGACTGAGGGCCAAGATTTAAGTTCTGGAGTCATTTTGGAGGGGTTTAGCCATAACTCACCACGCTAGCCAAGCGGGTTGGTGAGTGTGGGATAGCATTTCCTCTAATCCCGATGGTATAGTTATACCGCTATTGGAGGTCGTCAGAGCCCCTTTAGTGGGAAGAGGATGCACCACGAGAAGGCGGGGTCGACATTTGTCAAGGAGAGGCTGTGATTTTACGCATCACCTGACCTTACACCGCACACACACACACACACACACACACACACACACACACACACACACACACACACACACACACATACATACATACATACATACATAAAGTTTTGGGTCCGTTTTTGAACCACTTACAAAATTTTAGTGTTAAAAACGCATTCGTAAAATTGTGTGAGTTAGAAACAGACCCTTCAGAGTTCCGAATATTGAAGTTGAATGCGTCGTTCATGTCTAGAATATAATCAGTTTATGGACACATGATTTGGCTTCCATATTTAGCATCATGGGCAGTTCATTTTGTATATCGGGCATAAGATTCTTCCTCAGATTTGCGAATTCTGCTTTTTTCACCATTTCAGTTATACTCAATCAAGGCAACATTGAAGATAATGTTTTGTTTTTGGAGGATTAGTGGATGGGGGGAGGGGAGTGTAACTTTTCATCTGAGATAGGTATTCTGTTTTTCAAAACTTCCGAAAATGAAAGTTAAACGGAGTAAAATTTCCCCCATAATCGTAATTTCTTTTGCTGGTGAAGTTGTCTGTCCAGTATTGTTACTAAATATCAATTTATTGCATAAATATTTGTATTTCAGCTTAAAAATGTTGACAACAATTTCCAATAATAGAAGTTCTACGGAAAAAAATTTTTCTTGTAAACTTTTTAGGTATCTGCTTCTTCCACATATTTGAGGAACTTTTTGCCTTTATTGTCATCATTTGCGTCATTCTCGAGGATGATGCAAAAGTAAAGAAAAATTCTTGTGCGTGGGAGATTGATGGGTGGGGGGCATTTTCCAGCTGGGGACCAAATTTTGTCTTTCAAAATTTCCGAAAACACAAATTAGACGATCGGCAGATTTGACCCGTAATCGTAATTTTTTCTCACGATATTCCTTCTGCTCAGTAAAATATAATTTTGTTCAATAACTGACTGTTTTGGCTTGAAAATGGAGGAAACATTTCCAAAAACGAAAGTTGGATGGTGCAAAGATTTTTCCGTAATCTTACTTCTTTTTTTGCAATGTTCCCACTATCTGCATTGTTGTTACATGTTATCCTCCCCACCCCTAAATAGTTGCAAAGGGAAAAACTGGACATTCCTCGTATCACAAGAAGTGTTGAAGCAACCAAAAGTGTCAAATCATGTGAACTGCAAATATCTTGTAGTATTCAAGAAGAAACCATCAGTAGTTACAATGGCTCTGAAATCGTGCGGTATTGAAGATGCATACATTAATATTATTAACATCTATGAAAATGCTAGTGCAAAGATTCAGCTGTTTTGAGAATACAGCGCACATAAAAATTGGAAAGGGAGTGAGACAAGGTGACACCATATCTCCCAAGCTCTTTAATGCTACATTGGAAAATGTCTTTCAATCATTGAACTGGGAAAATAAAGGGATAAAGATTAATGGAGATTATCTAAGTTGCCTTCGTTTTGCTGATGACATAGTCATTTTTGCAACTACCCCATCAGAGCTGCAGAGAATGATCCAGGAACTTGCTGACAAAGGTAAAGAAATGGGATTAAAAATGAACTTTCAGAAGACAAAAGTGATGTACAATGCTTTTACAAGAAATGAAGATTTATCGATTGATGGAGAAAAGCTGGAGATAACAGAAATTATTTGGTGTATAAAACTTGCCTGGATAGCTTTTGGAAGAAACAGCAAAATTTTGAAGAGCAATATGCCATTGTCTTAAAAGAAAAGTGTTTGATCAATGCATTCTTCCACGTATGGTGCAGCGACGTGGACCTTAACTAAAAGAGACATACAAAAGCTGCAGACAACTCAAGGAAGCCTGGAGAGGTGCATGCTTGATGTAACCAGGAGAGATAAGAAGAGAAACTTGTGTATCAGAAAAATGACAAGAGTGGAAAACATCATGATCAGAGTAAAATCCCTGAAATGGCAATGGGCTGGACATACTGCCAGAAGGGCAGACCATCGATGGACAGCCAAAATTTTAGATTGGATTCCAAGGGACACGAAAAGACCCAGAAGACCACGTGGGAGATGCATGGATGAAATTCGAAAGTATGCGGGAGTGACATGGAGGAGACTGGCGTACGACAGACCATTGTAGTAAAGGCTCCTTTCGTCCAGCAGTGGATTGATAATGGGTGACGATGATGATTCAAGACTGGATTTTTTTTTTGTATTTTTTTTTTTTTTTTTGCAAAGCTGAAGAATGAAGAGCAACATGTTCTCAAAAATAAATTATTTGACACTTGTGATGCCAAAACTTGCACATGGCAATGTCAAGTCAGGGTTTATTTCATCTTTTGTGAGTGAGATGGACTGAAGCAACCATTTGCACTCATTTCCACTGGTATCAAAGGTTCTTTTGCAAGTAGGTCTTGTTTTGTGTTTAACAAATGTAGCATGTGAATGAATGTTACTTTAGCACACAAAACAGAATTAAGTCAAAATTTAAAACATTTATTGAATAACAAAAATGCATATTTCTGAAATTGGACCAGTAAACCCTAAGAAAAAACAACAGCTGATCAAAGCTTGCTAATTGTGTCAAGGAATGAAAGACACATATGATTTAGGCACAATTGTATGATAATGTACTATAAAACGAACAACTCTGTTTTTGTAAAATAATCATGGTAATTTGTATGAGGTTGAATGTAGTAAATTTGTTTATCTAATTAACCTGTTCGTTTTAAAAACCAAGTATAGCTTATATTGTTTGAAAAACTACTATTGTTTTCCCACTCTTTTAATATTAAGTCACACATTCAAAACTTCCCACCTGAAATTTTCAATTTCCTCCATTTGCAAACACAGGTGGGGAGACTGACTCCCTTTCATTTGAATTTTAAGCCCTGGGCTGCAACTAAGCCGCTGCGGTCTCAATATGAGAGTCGTCAGATCGTGTGACATTAGCAGAAGTGGTTTCATACTCTCAGATTTCAGTGCTTTTTTATGGCCTGTCAGGGTACTAAAAGTGTTGCCATTTAGTAAATAATGCAAGTTACAAGTGTGGTTTTTAGGAATAAAAAACCTAACTGTATATTCATCAATAAATTCTCATTTATAAAAATTTAATTCCCACAATTTCGAAGTTACAGAATGGGTCATCAGGACGAAGGAGGTAATTTGTTTCACGTGTGTCCGTGTGCAAACTGGCTGCGTTTGTACTTGATACTCCGTGTAAAGTGGTGCTCTCATTAATAACTTATGATAAAGAACTACAGTATTTCCAGTGTATTAGAACGTGAAAATTCTCAATATACACAGTTAAATACATTAAAATATACAGCAATTTCATTGCCGTACTCTGTAAGTTTACTTAAAATATGTATGTGCATGGATTTGTGACAAATGCTGTAGTATAATATATATAATTGTCACAAGACTTGTTTGTAGTATTTGATTTCAAGAACACACTGTTTATGTTTATCATATACGTTTATGCTACATAGTGTTTAGACCAGGCAAAGCACTGTATTAAACTGGTGTAACATTTTGGAACCAACTAAGCTGCTACACTAAATTGAAGTGTTTTAGAAAGAAATACCAGCTTGACTGCTTTTTCAATTCCTGGGCATTTCTTCAGTTTTGATTTTGAACCAAATGAGGGGGTGTGTGAGCCCTTTCCATGAGAGCTGCTGATGCTTGTAAGTAGCAGTGAACAACTTCAAGAACATCACTATCGATGGATGGTGTCATCGCTTCTGACAGCACGTGTCTTCCACCAGTCCAATCGACTTGCTTGAGTTGTGTCTGATTCAAGCAGAAAATTGTTAAATGGACCACCTTTTGCTGGAAAGTTCAAGACTGAATAATTGATAAATATTTCACTTAAGCAAAATAGGGCTTCTGTGTTTTCTCCAGTTAAATGACTTCCAGTGCAATGTGGGTTATCAAGTAGGTAAGCCAAAGCCAAAAAAAATATGTGAGTGTCTCAAAGTTGCAAAAATAATTTCAAACTTGGTTTTTCAAGCCCTTTACCCTTTAAGCTATCTTCCAAATGGAAATACCAGTTGAAATAGTGCAGTCTTCTGCACAAGATCATTCTTTAAACTATGAATTTTTGGCTGAAAATTTGATTTGCATAGATGTATCATCATGTGAAAATGACATTTCTGACATATCATCATGTGAAAATGGCATTTCTCAAGTTTTATTTATTTTAAATCTAACTGAAAATTTAACTAAAATGTATGATTTAAATTAAAAACTTTACAGGAGGTCTGCACTGATGTATTTCAATCAGAAAACCATGTATGACTGCTTTGGTTCAGTGTTTGATAGCAATGCATCACCTGCTCTGGGACTGTCTTTTAGTGGTTTTTAATCAATCTTGAAACCAGCTGTGCCAACACAGGGGGATGTATAGAATTGGGGGGGGAAGCCCCCTTGGCTTTCCCTTCTAAATATGCCCCTGTACCAGCCATACTAATTTCCTCTGAGTTTATTACTCCAAATATTGTTCAAGGCTGTTATTTCAATATTATTTCCTGTATCGATTACATGAATTTGATGTCTGTTCACTGTTCAGATTGTAGCAACCATCGACGGTTTGTGGTTTACACAATGTCTCACTGTTTGTGTATTGCAGCACTAATGTTACATTTGGCAAATGCATATGTATGTACTCTTGATTTTGAATGTTTTGTTGATTTGATTTTGTTTTGTTCACCAGGTTATTGGAGAACTGTCAAACAATGGCCTACCTATGAGGAGGTTTATGCAGACATTTGTCCTTGCTCCGCAGTCACCCAAAAAGTACTACGTGAGAAATGACATCTTTCGTTATCAGGACGAAGAAGTTTTTACTGAAGATGATGAAACTGAAAACAATGCATTAACTGGTAATGATCACATCTGTATCTAAATGGTTTATTTTAAAGTTGGTTTTCATGTTGTTTTCTCCCTTTTAAGTTTCTCCTGCCAGGTTCTCTTATGGACACATGGAAACTGTTAGTATTTTTGTAAATTATTTTTCAAATAGTACATTAATCCCCTGACTTATGTCACCCCACACTTACGTTGTTCTGCCCAAACAGTAAAAAAAGGGTGGGGTTCATGTCAAGATTTTTTTTTTCTTGCGTTTTTGACGTATTGCCGATCTCAAACTTACCTTTTAAGGTGATGTTAATCATCGATAATGCTCCTTGTCACCAACCTGGAATTCTGGATTTTGACCCAAGAGCAGAATTTGCCAAAATACGTAATTACGCGTCTGGTACGCATCGAAAAGTGTGTTTACGCATTTAAATTTTGCCAAAGCGTAAAAATACGCATCGGAATTTTGCCAATGCGTAAAAATACAAATCGGGAACTTTAAGCTGAAAAAGGTTTCTTTTCATTTTATTCGAATTATGTATTTCAAATATGTGATCAGCGGTATACTTTGTTACCTCAGGCCAGATCTCGCGTTGTATGCGACCCATGTCTGTCCGTGGTTTGCTTGGCGCGACCGGAGCTATGGCGGCGTGTCCCGCCAGCCAGCGAGGGAGACATCGTTCCTCACCGTGATGTAATTGGGAGCGCAATCACATGGGCTAATCTGCTGTCATTGCTGCTACAGCGTGAAGAAGGCTTTCGCAATCTCAATTCCGGAGTGCCTCGTGGATCTAAGAAACCTTGCCTCGTGGTTGTGGAGTCGTGATTTGTACTTTGTCTTGACGGTGGTACGTGGTTGTGATTTGTAGAGATTGAAACAGCTTTATCAGACACTGTAGTTTTGAATGATGTCGAAACAGCGTACTTTAACATTTTTTTTTTTTCGGCAAGACTCAGTCCAATGGTGTAGAAAAGAAACAAAAGGCAGAGGAAGGAAACAATGAAAGCTGCAAAAAACTAGTGGTGGAAATACCAAAGCAGCCAATGAACACGGACATTTCATTAGAAAACGAAGACTGCGTTGATAAAGACCGTTTCCTGTGTTAAATCGACATCAAAGTTGAAAATTCATTCTCGTATTTTACCAAAATGGTACAAAGAATTTCCATGGATTACTTTCGATGAAAAGATTCAGAAAGCATTCTGCAAAGTTTGCAGAGAAAACAAATTTACGGGCATAATGGCAACAAAAAGGATCGTCGAATTTGCAGCGTTCCACTTTTTTGCGCCACGAGTCTTCCGCAGAGCATAAGGCAGCTACAGCTGTTCCACAGCAAGCAACAAGTTTGAAATTATCTCTTGAAAATGCAAATAAAGTAAGTGAACTTGATTTAATTTTATTTCGGACTGTGTATGTGATAAGCAAAGAAGAACTTGCAAAACGAAAATTTAAAAGTATTTTGATGTTGCAGAAAGCAAATGGTGTGGAATCCATCACTTCAGATTGCATAAATATGCATCATAGAAAAATAACAGATATTGAAACAGCTTTATCAGACACTCTTCTTGAGCAACTGATGGTTGATATTCATAAAAGCCCCTTCATATCATTACTGATTGATAGAAATGCAGATGTTTCTGTAACTAAGAAGTTAATTGTGTAGTAAAAATTTTGAAAAATTGCAAACCAGAGATCCATTTTTTAGCCAATCTTTCATTGGAAAGCATGCAGTGCACCTCAGACAATATTGCAAGAATTCTAGTAAATTTTTTAGAAGAGAGAAGCATTCCGCTGACTAAAATCATGGGATTAGAAACAGACGGAGCATCAGTTATGATAGGCACAGTGAATGGTGTGGGCATTCAGTTGAAGAAAGAGAACCCTCTTATGATACACATACATTGTGTTGCCCACAAATTAGCTCTTGCTATCAGTCAGGCAGCTGAGAGTATTTCAAAAGTTAGCAAAGTGCAAGACACTAAACAGCCTTTATTCCTATTTTAATTCATCATCTATACGGCATAACAAACTTAGATGTAATCTGTTTTGGAACAACAACTGATAACCTTAAAGCACCAGCATGCAATACGTTGGTTATCGTTAGGTCGAGCAATTGAAGCCATACACAAAAGCTATGATTCCATAATTTTAGTTTTAACTGAATAGGTAGCCGCTTTAGATAAAAAATCAGCTGGTGGCAAAGCCAGTGGTCTATTAAAAGCAGCATCTACATATGATTTTATATTCTTTATTTGTTTATTGAGGGATGTCCTAGCTCTGATTGATAAGCTATCACTATCTTTTCAGTGCAATGATTTAAGTTTTAGCATTTTAGTGGATAGATTAGAACTGACCAAAACAAGAATTTCAAGAATGGAAAATGACCCAGGTCCTCATTTAAAGGCCTTTCTACAAGAATGTGAAGAAACAAAAGGCTATTACAGAAACATTAAAATATCACCAAATTCACAATCTGAACTAAATATAAAAAGTAGCAAAAATAAATTTATTTCTGCACTCACAGAAAACCTAGACAGGCGATTTGATAAGGACACCATGGAACTTTTTGTCAACTTTGATAAAGTTCTGAATCCATCGTCTCCCACTTCTAATTTAACTCTTGATGAAGCTATGGATAATTTAATCACAAGATACTGTGATAAAAAGTGGCATCCACTATATAAGCAAACTTTGCCACAAGAAGATCTTAGAAAAGAATGGATTTCAGTAAAGGTGTTACTAGAGAAATACAAAGGCATGGAAATGCTGAACTTTTGTCAACTTATACTAGAAAACAATGAAATTAAATATGGTGAAAAGACAGATTAATTGTATCCTGAATATGTAAAATTAATGGCCATTGGCATGACACTTCCTTTGTCAACAGCTGCTTGCAAAAGAGGCTTCCCTGCTCAGAACAGGATAAAAGATAACTCACTCGCCTTGGTGATAAGCATGTAGAGTCTAACTAGACTTTCTACTGAAGGGCCTGAATTCTTTGAAAAAGATGGAAAAGTTTCGTGTAATATGGACTTTGCTGCAGCTATAAAAAAGTGGAAAAAGCAATAAATTCAATGTATGATTAAAAACAAGAGTTTGTCTTAGTTTATGAGATATTTTTAGATGTCTGTAAGGATCTCTAAAAGTGCTCTGTGTTCACTTCTTGAACACATTGCTGTTGCTCATGGTCATTACAAAACTTAAATGAAATATATATAAGGATAAAGGTAGGTCCACTTTGAATAATTATTTTTTATTTGAGATGACTTAAATATTGATATCCTGACAGGTAGGGAAGATGGGATGTCCACTTGTTTCTTTTTTTTTTTTTTTTTTTTTTTTTTTTTGTGGCCAGGGTTTTTAAATTTAGACATCCGCACGAAACCTGTCAGGTTCAGCTGTCGACCATGTATAATTTATGGCTGTCACAAAGTTATGAGTTCTGTAGTGCTTGTAGTGTTTATGTATTATATACAATATATATACATGTGTTATAACTAAAAAAAGAAGCAAACGTCCAAATACATTCAGTGTAGTGAAATATTTTTTAATATGAATAAAAACAGGATTGGTGTTTTATAATTTCCCGGTGTTTTCGTAAGTTTTTTTTTTATTATTATTTCACTCCTTAATTTTTCTAAAATACTCCTAACTTTTAAAAATTACTCCCTAAATTTTTCCAAAGGAGTAAAAATACTCCTTTAGATTATTTTTTCGGCAAACTCTGCCCAAGAGTGAATGTTTTATTTTTGACTCCAAACACAACCAGGTCAATCCATCTCAAGTGGTCCAGAAAATAATTAATTGGTTGCTTCACCATTTAAAAAATATTTTTTACGTAACCTTTTATTCCGTTTTTTATATTTATAGGCGTAAATAACAACACAACCTAAATTACCAAGCTTTCACTTGTCAACAGACATCTTTCTCAAGGTACGTGTTGCAAACAGAATGCATAGAATTAAACAAACGAAAGTAAGCAACCTTCACTTGTTTATCACACGTGATATATTATACCTTGTGTGACGTTTTAAACAGCATTCACACTCTCACGCTTCATCTCGTATAGTATCATATGAAAGTTCGCCATATATGGGGGATATCATGAAACGTTCTTGTTACATGCGTCTTCTCTTCCCATTATCTCCATTGACTCCCGTGTTGAGAATTCTTTGTGTGTAGCACACCTAGCTATACATTTAGCGCCAGACCATTCTGGTATAGCTGCATTATATAGTACCTCTTTAGCAAGTGCTGTGGAAGGTACAGCATCTTTTACATTTCTACTATGTTCCTTAACTCTAGCCTTAAGAGACCTTTTTGTCAGTCCGACGTACACCTTCTTTGTTCCTTCAGGATACCGTAGTGGGATGGTGTATATTCCTGCTTTGTTCATCTCATCAGATATCTTATAATCTGATAATGTTTTACTAATTGATTTTGTCATTTGTAGTCCTACATCATATCCTTTACTGCGTAGCAAGTTTTCGAAATAATAAGAGAAATTTGGGATGTAAAGGTATCTTACCTACAAATTTTATGTTGCACTTGTATTTTGCTGTTACATTCCCTCATTTTTCGCTCTATACTTCTATAATTTTTTTACGTATTTTTTAGAGAAAACAATGTCAGATTTCCTAAAGAACTTCCTTCCAAGCTCAACTAAGGTTGTTGGATCTACAAAAGAATTCGTGCAAAAAATAAATAAATAAAAAGCTGGTTGTTTAGTGATGGGGATATTATGGGAAGTATGGACGTTGTCTCATTATACCAATCTATACCAGTGAATGAGGCCAAAAACAATTTGATCTGGATACAGCAAAAAACCAGTATTCTAGGACAGCGTTAAAAAGCATTGAAAGCGCTTTAAATGTGGTTACTAACAATAATTACTTCCAATTTAACAAGAATGTCTACAAGCAAAACAACGAATAATAGTATAAAATTTTAAATGAAACACTAGAAGTAGAAGGTACTTTACCAGTTTTAGATGTGATGATCAAACGGGCAGATAACGGAAAAGTGAGTACAACAGTGTATTATAAACCTACAGCAGTAAATAATCATCTAAGCCCAAGGTCCCATGCACCAAAATCATATAAAACAGCTGGATTTCGATCACGTTTGCACAGAGCTTAGGTTGTTTGCTTGGACATAAGAGAACGGGAAAATGAAATATTTAAGATTACAAGACAAGGACTTGATGCCGGATACAGCTTCAAAAAGACCATAGTAAAAAGTATAGAGCGAAAAAATAAGAGGGAATGTAACAGCAAAATACAAGAGCAACACAAAATTTGTAGGTAAGATACCTTACATCCCAGATTTCTTTTATTTCGAAAACCTGCTGCACAGTAAAGGATATAATGGATCACAAACAACAAAATCAATTAGTAAAACATTATCAGATTATGAGATATCTGATGAGATGAACAAAGCAGGAGTATACACCATCCCACTACGGTATCCTGAAGGAACAAAGAAGGTGTATGTTGGACTGACAAAAAGGTCTCTTAAGGCTAGAGTTAAGGAACATAATAGAAATATAAAAGATGCTGTACCTTCCACAGCACTTGCTAAAGAGGTACTATATAATGCAGCTATACCAGAATGGTCTGGTGCTAAATGTATAGCTAGGTATACTACGCACAAAAAATCCTAAACGCAGGAGTCAATGGAGATAATGGGAAGAGAAAATGCATGTCACAAGAATGTTTCATATGATATCCCCCATATATGGCCAACCTTCATATACTATGAGATGGAGCGTGAGAATGTGAATGCTGTTTAAAACGTCACACAAGGTAAAATATATCGTGTGTGAAAAATACGTGATGTTGTTTATTTTTGTTTGTTTAATTCTATGCATTCTGTTTCTGTTTGTAACGTACCGTGAGAAAGCTGTCTGTTGACAAGCGAAAGCTTGGTAATTTAGATTGTGTTATTTACGCCTATAAATAAACATAAAAAACGGAATAAAAGGTTGCATAATTGTATTAGGTGTATTAATTGGTATCTATTGGGTTGTTGGAAAAGTCATGACGTATTTTAGCCATGTTTTGCAAAGGTCATTTATTGATAGAAAGAACAAAGATCAATCAATGATATAATGCGCGTTTTGTTCAATAACCTTCTGCCGTCTTTCAGTGAGCTGCAGAATGCCATGTTCAAAGAAAGACCTGTTTTTCGTGGCAAAAAACTGTACAAGGAGCTGATTTACAGCCTCATCTGAATTGAACATTAGATGGGTTCCATTTCAACTCGGGCAGGGTCGTACCATCATGGTCTCAGATTTCTCTAAAAAATTTAAGGGGTGTTTCTTGACTAAAATAAGGAGACCCATATTTTTTCTTTCGTCAAGAAAAATTTTTACCTTCGAGATAGAGGGTTTCAAATCTTACACCGTCAAACAAGCTCTCTAGAAAACAGTTATTTTTCCTAACTTCAGCGAGTCATTGCAGCAGAGTTAAAAAAGATAGCGTGTTCTATTTTTTTTTACATTGTGTGTATCATCATCATCATTGTCAACCATTATCAATCCACTGCTGGACGAAGGTCTCCCCAAGTTTCCTCCACAACGGTCTGTCTTGTGCCAGTCTCCTCCATGTCACCCCTGCATACTTTCGAATTTCATCCACCCATCTCCTATGTGGTCTTCTTCTGGGTCTTTTCCTGTCCCTTGGAATCCAATCTAAAATTTCGGCTGTCCATCGATGATCTGTCCTGGCAGTATGTCCAGCCCATTGCCATTTCAGGGATTTAACTCTGATCATGATGTCTTCCACTCTTGTCATTTTTCGGATCCACGAGTTCCTCTTCTTATCTCTCCTGGTTACACCAAGTATGCACCTCTCCATGCTGCTTTGAGTTGTCTGCAGCCTTTGTATGTCTCTTTTAGTTAAGGTCCACGTCTCTGCACCATACGTAAGCACTGGAAGGATGCATTGATCAAACACTTTTCTTTTAAGACATAATGGCATATTGCTCTTGAAAATTATGCTGTTTCTTCCAAAAGCTCTCCAGGCAAGTTTTGTACGCCGATTAATTTCTTCATCAATGTGACCCTCACTTGATATCTGCTGTCCAAGATAAACGTACGTATCTGTTATCTCCAGCTTTTCTCCATCAATCGATAAATCTTCATTTCTTGTAAAAGCATTGAACATCACTTTTGTCTTCTGAAAGTTCATTTTTAATCCCACTACTTTACTCTTGTCAGCAAGTTCCTGGATCATACTCTGCAGCTCTGATGGGGTAGTTGCAAAAATGACTACGTCATCAGCAAAACGAAGGTGGGTTAGATAATCTCCATTAATCTTTATCCCTTTGTTTTCCCAGTTCAGTGATTGAAAGACATTTTCCAATGTGGCATTAAAGAGCTTCGGAGATATGGTGTCACCTTGTCTCACTCCCTTTCCAATTTTTATGTGTGTTGTATTTTCAAACAGCCTAATCTTTGCACTTGCATTTTCATAGATGTTATTAATAATATTAATGTATGCCTCTTCAATACCGCAGGTTTTCAGAGCCATTGTAACTGCTGATGGTTTCACCGAATCAAAGGCTTTTTCATAATCGATAAAAGCCATGCACAATGGAAGTTCATATTCCCTCGCTCTTTCAATTAGTTCTCTCAGCACATGGATATGATCTATTGTGATGTAGCCACTCCTGAATCCAGCTTGTTCTCTCGGTTGAGCCATGTCCAGTGTTACCTTCAAGCGGTGTGAAAGAACTTTAGTGAAGATTTTATAAACTACTGATAGGAGGCTGATAGGTCTGTAGTTTCCGAGATCCTCAATGTCACCTTTCTTATGTAGCAGGATCATTGTAGCGGTGTTCCAATCCTCAGGAATCTTTCCTTCATTAAGGCATCGAGTGAAAATTTGGGCGAGTACTGTTTCGATTTCTCCACTTGCTTCTTGTATGATGTCTACAGTAATTCCATCTTCTCCTGGAGCTTTTCCCCGCTTCATGTTCTTGATTGCATGTGCAACTTCTGCTGGAAGGACTGGAGGAACTCTGGTACTGGTATCTTTCATGATGTCTGGAGTGCATGTATCATCCCTTTCATATAATTTGGAGTAGAAATCTTTCACTCTTGTCAAAATTTCGCCTCTATTTCTTGTTACAGAACCATCTTCTTTTCTCAGTGCCATAATCTGTTTTCTTCCCTTACTGAGATGTCCCTTTGCTATCTTTAGGCTGTGGTTGTTTTCAATTGCTTTCCTCACTACTTCACAGTTGAATTTCCTTACGTCTTCAGTGATACTTTTTCGTACTGTCTTGCATAGCTCTATATATTCCACTTTGGAAGTCACATCTTCTTTAGTTGTCCTCATCTCTCTTCTTTTTTGCATCAACATTTTGGTTTTTCCTGATAATTTGTTCACATGCAACTTGTTCTTAGACCCAGCTAATTTTGTTGCTGTTTCCATAAGAGCTTTGGTTACTTTTCTGTTAACTTCAGAGATGTCCACTTCTTCTGATGTTAGGCCTTCTAAAGCAGAGAACCTGTTCTTCAGTTCCAACTTGAAGGTATTATGGTGTTTTTTAAGGTTGGTTATGTCAATAGATTTTGTTTGTCTTATGAGCTTGCCACGTTCAAGTTTAGTGTTGAGGTGCATCTTACATCTCACCAATCTATGGTCAGTACCTGTGTTGAACTTGTTTAGCACACTGCAGTCTTCTATGACGAATTTTTTGTTACACATAATAAAATCAATTTCACTTGTCGTCCCATTTAGATGTCTCCATGTCCATTTCCTGTGTGGCTTTTTCTTGAAGAAGGAGTTCAAGATGAAAAACCCTTCTGCCTATGCAAACTCAACGAGAGTATTTCCATGCTGGTTTCTGTTGCCGTGACCGAATTTACCTACTGAAGTTTCATTCTGTTGCCGTTGCCCTATTTTTGCATTGAAATCTCCCATAATTATTTTCAAGTGCTGCTTACCTTTATTATTTAGATGACAAATTTCCTCAAAAAATTCTTCAATTTCTTCTTCAGGATGACTTGTGGTGGGTGCATAAGTTTGAATAATCTGAGCCTGGTATCTTCTCGATAGTTGGATAACGAGTCGTGCAGCTCTGTCAGAGGAACTTTCAACTTCTACCACTTTATCCTTCAGTTTCTTGTTTATTATAAATACAACACCACTAGTTCTGCCAGTATCTGTCCCACGATAGTAGAAGAGATGTCCACTTTTCAGTTCGATGAGATCTTCTCCTTTTCTCCTTACCTCACTTAGCCCCACGATGTCCCACTTGATCCTTTGTAGTTCCTCTTCCAATTCAAGAAGCCTTGAATCAGAAGATAGGGAGCGTCCATTGTACGTTGCCAAGGTCAGCATCAGATGGCAGCCTAGTCCGGTCCTCCGGGATTCTTAGCACCCTCTGCCTTCATGTCGCACTGGCCGCTGCCTTGGCCAGGTACATTCCAGCTGCCGGAGACTGAGGGCCAAGATTTAAGTTGTGGAGTCATTTTGGAGGGGTTTGGCCATAACTCACCACGCTGGCCAAGCGGGTTGGTGAGTGTGGGATAGAATTTCCTCTAATCCCGATGGTATAGTTATATCGCTATTGGTGGTCGTCAGAGCCCCTTTAGTGTGAACAGGATGCACCACGAGAAGGCGGGGTTGACATTTGTCAAGGAGAGGCTGTGATGTTACGCATCACCTGACCTTACAATCCCACATTGTGTGTATAACATATAATAAATATGGTGCTAATATTTGCTACACATTGTATGATTAAAATTTTTAAAAATCGTAAAACTTTGTGATTTTAAAAGAAAATTGAATTTTTTGAAGTTTTTTTTAAACAGGTTTGGATGGAGTTTTTTTCTATATTCGTTTTTTTCTAAAGACATACAAATGTGCACTTTATTTGTAATTTTTTGTGTGTCTGTGAAACTGCTAGTTTCCGCGTTTCGGCAGCGTTAAAAAGGCCATTTTTTAAAATTCTGAAAATTAAATCCCTGTTTTATTATCAACAGGAGAATATCTGTGTAAATTTTCACGGACCTAAAAACGCCCGTTTCCGAGTTAGACGCGTTTGAATTCGGTTTTAATGCCTACAATTTCCCGTGTTCTAAAGGCGCCATTTTGGAAAAATCTCAGGCGTAAAGTACATACGTTATCTCTTACCCGAATCAAAGTGTTAGATATTCTTTGCCCGAATGATGGAATGAGAAGGGGGGGGGTGAGATAACCAATACATAAAGAAAATTCTTGCTGCTCCACTAACAAAGTTGAGTTGCGAAAGACAGCAGCAGTTGTTTGTTTGTTTGCTTGCTTACGTATATACTTAAACATCGCATAAGAAAAGACTATGAAAGAGAAGAAAACTGTTGTGAAATAATTTGAAGAAAAAGAGTGCAGGCACGTGTACTGTAAGTTAATTTTCGATGGCTAAACAACCTCGAGTTTTTCTGGGAGTTGCTAATTGTAGGCTACTGTCAGAAGAGCAGTTTCTGTTTTGTTATAGTTGCTAAAGTTAACTTCTCAGTTTTTCGTAATAGTAAAATATTCGTTCAGGAGAGAGTTGTCCTCTGCGAACGGGGGGAAAAGGTGCAATGCTCTTGACCTCGCTGCTGGGTTGATAGCGCTG
Source organism: Macrothele yani (assembly GCA_039090855.1). NCBI lineage: Eukaryota > Metazoa > Arthropoda > Arachnida > Araneae > Macrothelidae > Macrothele > Macrothele yani. The sequence goes on from CM076995.1 coordinate 50,028,083, forward strand.
GTCGCTACCAAAACTCTGCTTACCTCCTCTCCAAAACGTAATGGCAATTGTCTAATCTACTAAATAAATAACAATTAATACATACGCGTGCATGCTTATTCATAAAATGTAAGTTGAATATATTTCCTGTTCAATCAACTGATTTTACAAGTAGAATACATATACAACTTATGCGCTTATAATGGTGTAAATATTTTTATCTATTTAAAACATATTCATAGATTTCAATTTTTTTAAAGAGGGGGGTTGTGTTCTTGATTTCCACCTGGGCCGCGATAAACCATGAACAGCCCATGGCTTCTGTTCCCTTAGAAGATAATCCTGGATCAATGGGAGACCAGCGGAGATTTGACCCCCCCACACACACACACACACCCTCACGTGGTGGTGAGGTGTCTCAAAGCTAGGTAGCTTTCAAAAATGTTTCAACTTAGTTGGCTGGTAACAAGAGAGGGATTCCATTTCAACTCTGGCAGGGTCGTACCATCACGGTCTCAGATTTTTCTAAAAAAATTAAGGGGGTGTTCCTTGATTAAAATAAGGAGACCCATATCTTTTCTTTCGGCAAGAAAAAATTTCCCTTTTGAGACAGGTTTTCAAATCTTCCACCGTCAAACAAGCTCTTTAAAAACCGATTATTTTTCCTAACTTCAGCGAGTCATTGTAGCAGAATTAAAGATATTTTGTTCTGGTATTTTTTATTACATTGTGTGTATAACGTATAATATGTGATGCTAATATTTTTTACACATCGTATGATTAAAATTTAAAAAAATCGTAAACTTTGATTTTACAGTACAGTTTTTTTTTTTTTTTCAAATATGTTAGTATCTACCAAAATAATTAGTTTTCCACTGCTGTCCAAATTGTTGTTGGTGTGATTGAATTGATTACGATTTATTGAGCGACAAAAGTGGCTTATTTTATTTTAACATTTTGCTACAACTTTTCCTCCTATTTTAGCGGGTTTTTTTTTTTTTTTTTTTTGAGCCAGCTTAAACTCTGCCCTCTTTCAACTCTGGTAAAGTTGTGTTGCAGTTTTCTGCGGGAAAGGCTACGTTTGACGTTTGAATCAAAACAAACTGTAGCAAGTTCCTTGTAGAATCTGTGCCGTGTTGTATACTTGCTACAACAAAGACTTATTGACTGTAAGGTAAATTAAAGGTTCTGGGGGGGGGGGGGTATGTACACAGTGTTAGAATTATAAATGAATCTTCTACGGGCCCAGCAGACCACTAGAATTTCCAAATCACTGGTCTGCCAAAATGCCCACTGGTCTATACAAAAAAAAACTCTGTTATAGTATATGTAGAAAATAACGTATCTTCATTCTTCATTGGAGTAGTATATCGCAAATTTAGAACAGAATGTGTACATGTACACATGAAAATAGTACTAATACATAAAACACAAAACATGCTGCACAGTGGTAGAAATTCAGAGGTGCCAACCTCTAGCAGAACTTATTTGTAATCAATAGGAGATCAGTAATGTAACACACCATTTTTTTTTCAAAGTTAAGGACAATATTATAGTATTACATTGTAACCTGTAATACTTGTATGAGGTGCCAACTTTCCGAGGAGCCTATCAGTAATCACCATACAAAGCCTCATTGTTAACGTGGGGAAAGGGTATTTCATGAGAAATTAATGCGTGAAATGTGTAATAACCTTATGTTTACACTATCCTGACAAAAAAATTTGAAATTAAATTATCAATATTGTACTTACCTCATTTCATTGCTAACATAAAGACCCCCTGTTGCTTGTTTTGCAGTGGTATATTCTTTTTCAGAAAACTTCTTTTTATATCACGGCTCACCTCAGGAAAAGGCTTTACTTTTCTGTACAATAAGAGCGCTTAATGTTTTGGTGCTCATTGTTGGGCAGAAGTATGTGAGGTTTTTCCTTACTATACTAAATATTTTGTCTGTAGAGGAATTGCTGTGAGGGATAGTCAATATTGCCAACATTAGTTTAGGCAATGCAGAAGACTTGCGAAGGCCAGATGAATCCTCTTAAGATTAGATATTTCATTCCATGCCACACCTGCTCTAGGATATCTAGCTTCATCAATATCAGAGTCTGGAAACATAGCATGAAAGAAAAGACCAGCATGATCGCAGCTTGCTATAGGTTGGTTATGCTCCACAACGAATGTAGTAAACAGCAATTCAGCATTTATCACGCTATTTTAATTTTTTTTTTTTTTTTTTTTTTTTTTGCAAAAAAATTATCCAAAGGCTTTGAGTCTTTCATTTTACATAATCATGGTGGTGGTGGTGTTTTTTTTACTCCTACATGGGCTACTGATTACTCTCATATTAGAAAGCATGCGAGGAAACCTTTATTTCAGCATTTGTAACATTTTCCATTTCCTAGCTCGAGATTTGGATGTTCCTGGAGAAACCTCTTTGCATATTTATTTGTTTCAGAAACGATAATTCCAAAGATGAAATTGGTAAAAAACAAGTAAAAATATGCAAATACGTGCGATATCAGTTGCAGGAGCTTGTTTGGGCCCCTGCATTTCACAATAATCAAAAGGATGCTGAGGTTGTTCAGAACTTTCATGATCTGAAGATTCACTATCAAAATCTTCACCTTCTGAAGAAGATATGGTGTGCGTGACACTGTGGCTAGTTTTCTGGCTTGGTGTTGCTTGGCCAATATCACTCTCAAATGATTCAAAATTATCACCATCACTTGGCAAACTCTCACTACAACAAGCCATTTCAAATAACCTTAGAAAAAATTTTATGCAGTAGGAAAAAGCACGCCTGCTAGTCTGAGGAACAAGCTGTCAATAAACTCGTCCTCTGCTAACACGAGTTTGGAAAAAAAGGGGCATTCATAATTCACGGAGTTTTGCGATTGTGTCTGTTTGCTTGGGAAAAAAGAAATGAATAATGTGAAGAGCTTTCTAGTAATAAAACACTGCACTTTGTTCTTCCGCGCGGCGAAAATTCGCAAGAAATATAAACATCTGTCATCGTGGGACCACGCGTTGCAACGAGTTGATCGTTATTGCACTTTGAACGGGGCTCGAAAAAGTGATTTCCGACAGTACGACGTCTTATAATTCACCAACAATGCCACGTGAACAGCCCTGCCTCGACTGCAGTAGGAAAAGTTTTGGCTAAAGTAGCCTTTCTCCCGTCACATAGAGAAAGTGCGTGGGAAGCCGACAGCAAGTGCAAACTCTTACAATATGACACTTACTGCATATTACCATTCTTTCGATAACATTGCTGTTTGACGATATGATTCATGGACATTCCATTTCAAAACGATATGATTGATAAATGATATGATAATCGACACCGATATCTGCCGTCTGATTCGGAAAATACGCGGATCAAAATCGAAGGCCGGCGATCAGCAGTGTCGAACTAAAAGGGTTAACAAAAAAGGATACAAAATTTAGATTCTCCAAAACACACTGAAATCCGTAATTCCGTAATCTAAAAGTCAAAACCGTGATTAATTACGGACAATCCGTAATAGTTGGCACCTCTAGAAATTTGAAATAAGAAAAAGGAAAAAAACCCTAACCAGTGTATACAAAAAGTTTGTAGTTTGCCCATTTTTACTGGTCCAGGAATGGCACACATATTAGTACATTTTTTATGCACATAGTGCTAGTATCCAGGACAGTACCTTGTTTAATAAGGGCACTGTGCACTATTTGTGCACTTCGTATAGTGCACTGATCATGAAGCACTTGGCAACATACCAAAAGCCACCTTCATGGAGCGCCTTCTTTCAGTGTGAAAGGCAGGAGGTTCTCCTATGTGAATAAAAATACAATTTAGCAAAGTCAGGGCATAACAGTTCAACCTCCAGTTGGAAAATAATATAAAAGACCCATCCATACTCTGCAGTCACACCACTTAGGCAAAAAAGTGGCCGGCCTTCTTAATCCAAATTTTGAGTCTGTACTCTGCAATTCCGATATTCAGTTTTTGAGCAGAACATCTGAATTTCAAAAATCTGAAAACTGCCATAACGAAACCTTGATTTTTTTAAAAATCTGTGGTTCAATTTTTTATAAACTTACAATTCCAAAACAAATTGAAAAAAAAAAAAGGCTTCCTGGCCATCCGGGCCGGTAACAAAATTTTCAGTGGTCCGATGGAATTTTTACTAGCCAATGGCCAGCGAACCACTGTGTAATTCGAACACTGTGTACATGTATTTTAAATCAATCCTCCATACAGGTCTTTTACTGGTTCGGATTTTTAGCAAAGTTTAAGATGTGTTTCTAAAATTTCCATTTCGAAAATGTTTTGATTTTCTAGAGAATTTTAAATGTTTGGTATTTTGGTGAAACATTTATTTTTTTCCCTTCCTCTTAGATGTTGACCCTGAAGAACAACAAACAAATTTGAAAAATTCTACTGATCCACTTCATGAGGATGATGGCATTGGGTATTATGAACCAGAAATAATGAGGTAATCCTTCCTTTCAGTTAAAAGAGATGCTTTTTTTTAAGAAGATATGTTTTTAAGTCCCACATGCATCAAGGATTGTTTTGAATGCAGTGATTTTTATATTATGAATACAGTGATATATGCTCCAGTTTAATATTTATATTGATAAATTATAGTGAATAATTCTATGTGGTTCATGCTAGCCTAAATAATTGTATGCATTGTATCAACATTTTTCACCATGTTTCAATTTTCCACCTGGTTAAAAAAATTCAGCTTTTATTTATTTTGGTGAGGCATGGCTTCACTCAGAGCTGCAATGCAATCTGATGCAAAGCCACAAATCTGCCTTCTTGCTTCAGAGCTGCCATGCATCTGAAGCAAGAAGGCAGATTTGTGCTGATCCACTTCATAAGGATGATGGTATATATTGCTGAAATAACTTCTGTATGTAATTAATTATTTATTTTTCTATTAGCTGAGCTTTTGCACCTCAACGGAGGGCTTTTTCATGGCTTCATATGCCAAGAATAAGAGACAATAAGAGCAAAAATTGGAGCGTACATAAGGAAGATATATTGGGCAGCCTTTATGTATGTTCACTTTTTTCTTCAATACCAGTAGCAAAGGCTAAGAAAAACCTGAGGAACTGGGTTAGAAATTCGGGACAGTACGCAGAAAATGCTCTTACAAGCATAGAGAGTGCTATAAATGTAGTTACAGACTACAACTACTTCACACATAAGAATGATGTTTATAAACAAATAATAAGAGCACCCATGGGTTCACCCCTGTCAGGGATATTAGCAGAAGCAATTCTAAGACCATTGGAGGATAAAATATTTAGTACTTTTGACAAGAAACCGTCCACATGGGTGAGATATGTAGATGATGTATTGTTCATCTGGCCTCATGGGAGTACCGAACTGAAAGAAGGTAAGATAGCATTCCTCGATGCAATGATAAGTAGAACAAATGATAAAAAAGTTAACACAGAGGTGTATTACAAGCCGATTGCCGTGAATAATTTCATGAGCCCAAGTTCATATGTCCCATGGTCATACAAGATGGCAGCCTTCCGGACAAGATTTCATAGGGCGTTCTTGGTATGTTCGAATGAATCCCTTCGTACGAAAGAAATTAAAAACATGATTAATGAAAGTTTACAAGCGGGATACAGTCGGAAAACTATAGAGACTATATTAAAACAAGTAAATAGAGTGAGAGAGAGAAAGGACATAACTCCGAATGATAAACTGAATTTCCTAGGAGCAATACTATATACCAAAAATCACCTTTTTCTTCAAAAATGTATTGAAGAAATTTCAATGCAATGTTGGGATCTGCACAGCAGGATCAATAAATGACTCATTGCAAAACTATAAAAGCTCCCAGGATAAGAGGAGAAATATGGGAGAAAGCTGGAATTTACTCAGTATCCCTAAAATACCCAGATGGAAATATGAAATCGTATATTGGAATAGCAAAATGGTCTATTATTAAGGTTCGTATATAAGAACACTAAGGGGATTTGAAGAATGCACAGCCTGTTTCAGCCCTGACAAGAGATGTACTGTTTGAAGGGGCGAGACCTGATTGGGGCAAAACAAAAGTGTGTTGCATACATGAGATTCTTCCACGGATTCGACGAATTCCGCTTGGGGGGGGGGGTATTCTCGGGATCGATGCAAAACTGAAGATAAATTTTGAAGGATTAGTGGGGGTTGTCGTTTTTTGATCTGGGGATGGTATTTCGTTTTTCAAAACTTTCGAAAACGGAAGTTGAACAGATTAAAATTTTTTCACATAATCGTGATTTCTTTTTCTCGCGCTGTTTCTTCTGCACAGTATTATTTTATTTCATAAATATTTGCATTTCAGCTTGAAAGTGGAAGAAAAATTCCAAAAACGGAAGTTGGTGCGAAAATTTCCCTGTGATCTTCAGGCTTGAGATTCTTCAGTGGATTTAAAAATTCTGCCATTTCCATCGTCATTTCGATGGTTCTGGAGATTGACGCAGAACTGAACAGAAATTTGGGAGGGGTTGTTTTCCGTCGGTAGGAGGAATTCTGACTTTCAGAACTTTTGGAAACGGAAGTTTAGATGGAGTGAAGGTTGCTCCTGTGATCTTAATCCTTTTTCTCGCAATGTTTCTCCTACCCAGTAGTGTTGTTAAACATAATTTTATTCCATAAATATTTGTTTTGCAGCTTCAAAATGGAGGAAAACTTTCTTAAAACGGAAGTCGGACAGAGCGTAGATTTCGCCGTAGTCGTAATTTTTTTCTCTGTGATGTTACATTTATCCTGTGTTGCTGTTAAATGGTAAATATATATATATATATGAATATATGTAAGGTCAGGTGATGCGTAACATCACAGCCTCTCCTTGACAAATGTCAACCCCGCCTTCTCGTGGTGCATCCTGTTCCCACTAAAGGGGCTCTGACGACCGCACATAGCGGTATAACTATACCATCGGGATCAGAGGAAATGCTATCCCACACTCACCAACCCGCTTGGCCAGCGTGGTGAGTTATGGCCAAACACCTCCAAAATGGCTCTACAACTTAAATCTTGGCCCTCAGTCTCCGGCAGCTGGAATGTACCTGGCCAAGGCAGCGGCCAGTGCGACATGAAGGCAGAGGGTGCTAAGAATCCCCGGAGGACCGGACTAGGCTGCCATTTGATGCTGACCTTGGCTACCTACAACGGACGCTCCCTATCTTCTGATTCAAGGCTTCTTGAATTGGAAGAGGAACTACAAAGGATCAAGTGGGACATCGTCGGGCTGAGTGAGGTAAGGAGAAAAGGAGAAGATCTCATTGAACTGAAAAGTGGACATCTCTTCTATTATCGTGGGACAGATACTGGCAGAACTAGTGGTGTTGGATTTATAATAAACAAGAAACTGAAGGATAAAGTTGTAGAAGTTGAAAGTTCCTCTGACAGAGCTGCACGACTCGTTATCCAACTATCGAGAAGATACCAGGCTCAGATTATTCAAACTTATGCACCCACCACAAGTCATCCTGAAGAAGAAATTGAAGAATTTTATGAGGAAATTCGTCGTCTAAATAATAAAGGTAAGCAGCACTTGAAGATAATTATGGGAGATTTCAATGCAAAAATAGAGCACCGGCAACAGAATGAAACTTCAGTAGGTAAATTCGGTCACAGCAACAGAAACCAGCGTGGAAATACTCTCGTTGAGTTTGCAGAGGCAGAAGGATTTTTCATCTTGAATTCCTTTTTCAAGAAAAAGCCACACAGGAAATGGACATGGAGACATCCAATTGGGACAAGTGAAATTGATTTTATTATGTGTAACAAAAAATTCGTCATCGAAGACTGCAGTGTGCTAAACAAGTTCAACACAGGTAGTGACCATAGATTGGTGAGATGTAAGATGCGCCTCAACACTAAACTGGAACGTGGCAAGCTCATAAGACAAACAAAATGTATTGACATAACCAACCTTAAAAAACACCATAATACTTTCAAGTTGGAACTGAAGAACAGATTCTCTGCTTTAGAAGGCCTAACATCGGAAGAAGTGGATATTTCGGAAGTTAACAGAAAAGTAACCAAAGCTCTTATGGAAACAGCAACAAAATTAGCTGGGTCTAAGAACAAGTTGCATGTAAACAAATTATCAGGAAAAACCAAAATGTTGATGCAAAAAAGAAGAGAGATGAGGACAACTAAAGAAGATGCGACTTCCAAAGTGGAATATATAGAGCTATGCAAGACAGCACGAAAAAGTATCACTGAAGACGTAAGGAAATTCAATTGTGAGCTAGTGAGGAAAGCAATTGAAAACAACCAAAGCCTAAAGATAGCAAAGGGACATCTCAGTAAGGGAAAAAAACAGATTATGGCTCTGAGAAAAGAAGATGGTTCTATAACAAGAAATAGAGGCGAAATTTTGACAAGAGTGAAAGATTTCTACTCCAAATTGTATGAAAGGGATGATACATGTACTCCAGACATCACGAAAGGTACCAGAGTTCTTCCAGTCCTCCCAGCAGAAGTTGCACATGCAATCAAGAACATGAAGCGGGGGAAAGCTCCAGGAGAAGATGGAATTACTATAGACATCATACAAGAAGCAAGTGGAGAAATTGAAACAGTACTCGCCCAAATTTTCACTCGATGCCTTAATGAAGGGAAGATTCCTGAGGATTGGAACAATGCTACAATGATCCTGCTACATAAAAAAGGTGACATTGAGGATCTCAGGAACAACAGACCTATCAGCCTCCTATCAGTGGTTTATAAAATCTTAACTAAAGTTCTTTCACACCGCTTGAAGGTAACACTGGACATGGCTCAACCGAGAGAACAAGCTGGATTCAGGAGTGGCTACAGCACAATAGATCATATCCACGTACTGAGAAAACTAATTGAAAGGGCGAGGGAATATGAACTTCCATTGTGCATGGATTTTATCGATTATGAAAAAGCCTTTGATTCGGTGAAACCATCAGCAGTTACAATGGCTCTGAAAACCTGCGGTATTGAAGATGCATACATTAATATTATTAATAACATCTATGAAAATGCAAGTGCAAAGGTTCGGCTGTTTGAAAATACAACACACATAAAAATTGGAAAGGGAGTGAGACAAGGTGACACCATATCTCCGAAGCTCTTTAATGCCACATTGGAAAATGTCTTTCAATCACTGAACTGGGAAAACAAAGGGATAAAGATTAATGGAGATTATCTAACCCACCTTCGTTTTGCTGATGACGTAGTCATTTTTGCAACTACCCCATCAAAGCTGCAGAGTATGATCCAGGAACTTGCTGACAAGAGTAAAGAAGTGGGATTAAAAATGAACTTTCAGAAGACAAAAGTGATGTTCAATGCTTTTACAAGAAATGAAGATTTATCGATTGATGGAGAAAAACTGGAGATAACAGATACGTACGTTTATCTTGGACAGCAGATATCAAGTGATTGTCACATTGATGAAGAAATTAATCGGCGTACAAAACTTGCCTGGAGAGCTTTTGGAAGAAACAGCATAATTTTCAAGAGCAATATGCCATTATGTCTTAAAAGAAAAGTGTTTGATCAATGCATCCTTCCAGTGCTTACGTATGGTGCAGAGACGTGGACCTTAACTAAAAGAGACATACAAAGGCTGTAGACAACTCAAAGAAGCATGGAGAGGTGCATGCTTGGTATAACCAGGAGAGATAAGAAGAGGAACTCGTGGATCCGAAAATGACGAGAGTGGAAACATCATGATCAGAGTTAAATCCCTGAAATGGCAATGGGCTGGACATACTGCCAGAAGGACAGACCATAGATGGACAGCCGAAATTTTAGATTGGATTCCAAGGGACAGGAAAAGACCCAGAAAAAGACCACATGGGAGATAAGTGGATGAAATTCGTAAATATGCGGGAGTGACATGGAGGAGACTGGCACAAGACAGACCGTTGTGGAGGAAACTTGGGGAGACCTTCGTCCAGCAGTGGATTGATAATGGTTGACAATGATGATGATGATGATATCTTGTCTCACTCCCTTTCCAATTTTTACGTGTGTTGTATTTTCAAACAGCCTAATCTTTGCACTTGCATTTTCATAGATGTTATTAATAATATTAATGTATGCATCTTCAATACCGCAGGGATGTATATATATTCTATTAAGCGACTGAAGCAAAAAATTTTTTTGACTCATACCAAGTACAACATAGACATTTATTTGCAACTTTCGTTTTAAATTCTAAAGTTTACCTTATGTTTTCGGCTATGCTCTTTAGTATGTATATATATAGAATACAGTGATGTGCTCCAGCTTAATATTTACGTAATGGATTTCAGTGAACAATTTTGTCTTGCTCACATCGCGTTATATCACGCTGTTTCGTAGCACGTTCTTATTTTTCACCCTTGCAGTTAAAAAGTTCAGCTTTTTTTTTTCCTTCATCAGTCTCATGTATTCATACACTACGAGATATGAATTGGCTATAAGAGAATCAATTGAAATTCTGTCTACGACGAATATAGGTAATGAGAGTGTATCTTTCTAAATTCCAAATTTATGGGGAAAAAAATTGTGTAGAAACTTATTATTTATTAACATTTCATTGACTGTATTAAGAAATTTAAAATCAAATATGCGACATTGCAGAAAGAATGCATAACATGCAATAGCATAATAATCCACCAACAAAGGTCATATGCAATAACATAACTTCTGCCTATGTAATTTGACTTCTGGCTCCATGTGGCAGACTTCGATTGCTTTGCCGCCAATGTTTAATGTGTTTTGCACCTCACACACCAACTCATTTTAATTAGTTATTGAAGATTTGTAGAACACAGAGCTCCCTTATGATAAGTCAGTGGCATTATGTATACCTTATGTGGAAAGCAGTTGCTGGAATTGTGTGAATTTTGGACTGCTTTGGAGCTGCAATCAGCTTCTCAGTGTTGATCTGTCCAGTCATTTTATGAGTACAGCAGTAATTGCTGGATTTCAATATTGTTTCAGTATTTCATTTACCATGTGGACAAGAATATCTAATGCTGCAGCTATAACAGAAATGTACAAACATACCATGAGGCCTGCAAAAGCTGGTAGGGCTTTTCAGTCACCTGACATTTGTCTGTTCATCCCTCATGGGCCACTGTGTGTACATACTTCTTTGCCACACAGTTTTTTAAACTTTCGATGGACAGATGTTCGTGTGTCTGTACAGGTTGACATTTTCTTACAAGGGCAAGTTACAATCTCAGAATAAGGTTTAAACTTATGTTCATTGAAAACAGACTTAAATTACTGAAGCAAAATATTTGCTATATCATACTTTGGATAGAGTAAATTGTAGTACAATTAGAAACTTAGCTTAGGTAAAAATTTGAACTAATGCAAAATCATCTATCCACAGTGGAGCTTGAAAGTAAGTTGCATTAATGCATTGTTTTCCCAAGCTGTTTAAAAGAAAATTCTGCATTGATTATATCACATGACGTGGATAATTCCACTACAATTCATCTTAGATTTTGTTAAATTTGTTTTCGTGTGTGTGTGTGTGTGTGTGTGTGTGTGTGTGTGTGTGTGTGTGTGTGTGTGTGTGAGAGAGAGAGAGAGAGAGAGAGAGAGAGAGAGAGAGAGAGAGAGAGAGAGAGGGGGGGGGGGGGGGGGAGTTGTGTGGAAATTACTAGGCTGATAAGATATTGCCTTGCATGAATAACCTGCCCTAAATATGCTCTTAAACAGGACACTGTGGTTCACTAAATGCCATCTCTGACAAGACTATCTTCAGTCACCTCTTACTGCTAACTATATTGATACGTAGATTGTAAACGAACATCTTGATTATGTGTTACCATGAGTTTGCATCATTGGTTTTTGTGTTAGTTTAATGGTAATTATCGTTACAGAAGCATAGGATTGTTGTGTTATTTTCATTTCTTATAATGGTGCAACTAATGATAACTAATCTTTAATGTGTTTTGGGTGAAAGTAAAATGGAATTTTTTTACATTACATACATTTGAAAAATTTAATTCCAAAAATTCCGGCTTTATATTATGCCCTTGTTTTTGCTACGAGGCAGTTTGACATGAGATGGTGCTCAGTTAGCAGCTGCTGATATGTACTTGCTGTTTTCCTTCTCTCGTGCTGAATTTAATGTGAAAGGGATGTGGAATAATAATGAAACGCATATAGCGTATTGAATTTAACGTGAAAGGGATTTGGAATAATAATGAAACATATATATATACTATATGTTTCATTATTATTCCAAAACACAGCAATGAATGGATTTATATATAACATATATAAATCCATTCATTGCTGTGGTGTACACTACAATAATAAATGGATTTAATACGTTATATATATGTGTTTCATTATTATTCATGTCTGGTGTATTGAAAGTAAAAGTATTTGGAAGTTACCAGATTCATACCTGATATGCCAAATTTTATATGAGAAATAATTTCAATTTTTGAACATTTTATTAAAAATTGAGCCCCTACCTGTTTTCATTAATTGCACCCCACTGCTACTCCTGAAAAAAAAAATGACTGAGAATAATAAAAGTAAGTAGAGTTATCAGGTTCTAGGGTTCATTTGATATACTATTGTGGCAGAATATGTTTTTAATTATCAGAATTTATTATTTTCCCATAATTTTCATAGTCTCTTGATTTTTCTACATACACAATCTTAGAGCCCAAAACAATTTATTTTATTAGTGAAGTCCTCAGTTTGTTTTTATTTCTTACACTTGTGTTTATTTTGTAGGAATGGATCAGTTCATGTTTCTGAAACAGTGAACAAATTTGCCCCACCACCTCCACCTCCTCCACCCCAGCAACCAGCTCCACCCAGAGATGTTGAACCCAGCCCCCAGCCAGTAGAAGAAGTTGAATCAGCAAAATCAGACTGGGAAGAGGATGAGGAAGATGTTGATGAAGTTGAGGATGAAGAGGAAAGAGTACATGTGTCAGATAGAGGTACAGAAGACTCTCCTGCTCCAGAAAGTTCAGAACATTCACAGCCAGTAACTCAAGGTTAGTTACCTGTCTGTTTAAGCATGTTAGATTTTTATCATTGGTTGCTTCTGTATTTTTTTTTTTTAGTGGTGGTACTGAATCTCACATGAGAAACATGGTTTGGTGGCATGTTTCTTTTGTTTTTCCTGTATAAGCAACACATTCCCTTTCATATATGTATATCAAGGTCTCCCCAAGTTTCTTCTACAACTGTCTGCCTTGTGCCAGTCTCCTCCATGTCTTTCCTACATGCTTTCGAATATCATTCACCCATCTTCCATGTGGTATTCTTCTGAGTTTTTCTGTCCCTTGTCCATCGGTGGTCCATTCTGGCAACATATCCAGCCCATTGCCATTTCAGGGATTTTGCACTGATCATCATACTAACGGGATTTCAATGCTAGAGTAAGAGTGCAGAATGCGATTTCTGACAATGTTCTGGGTAAGTTTAATGATCCATGTGTGAATGATAATGGTGAAAGATTAATTGAACTCTGTATTGAGACTGGTTTGTGTGTATCTAATACGTTTTTCAACCAAATTATATCCACACATATACTTGGGTAAATCGTACTCTTGGTCAAAAGAGTGTGATAGATTTTGTTGTTTACGATCAGTGTCTGAAACACTTAATTGTTGACACTTGTGTGATGAGAAGTGTGGATGTTGGCTCTGATCATTACTTGGTAGTGTCACAAGTGAAACTGAATGTTGGTTGGAGGAATGAGAAGAGTCCTAGGATGGAAAGAATAAAGGTTAAAAAGCTCCCTGAAGATCATCAGCGTTATTTTAATTTACTCAGAGAACGATTGAAGGAGCAGAAGTCTTGTGAAAGAGATGTAGAAAAGTGGGAATGTTAAGAACTGTGTTGTCACTGCAGCTGAAGAGGTCCATGACACCACAATAGTGGGTAACAATAGAGGTGATGCTTGGTGGAATAGTGAGATTGAAGAGGCAGTAAAGAGAAAGAAGGAAGTTTATTTGGGGATGTTCCAAGATAGAGTTTCTGTGGATGAATATTGCTGTAAGAAGCATGAAGCATCTAAGCTGGTTCATCAAAGTAAGGTAAAAGACAGGAAAGAAAAAGTGGAAAGGCATGAATTGGCTTTTTAGAAAGGTAGAAAGAATTTCTGGAAGTACATGTGACTTGAAAAAATAGGGGAAACAAAGTTGTAAGCTGTGTGAAGAATAGGATTGGGGAAATGATATGGGAGCCTAATGAGTTAAGTGAAAAAAAGGAGTGAATACTTCTGTGAGTTACTAGAACAAAAGCAAAGGTGATTCTGAGGCAGAAGTCACAGTGAAAGATGGAAGCACAGGAGGGATCTTAAGAGAAGGGGTTTGTAAAGCTCTAAAAAAATTTCTCCATGCTCCAGGAGTTGATGGCATAACTGCTGAGATGTTGAATAATGGTGGTGGCTCTGCAATTAACTGGTTAACTGAAATCTGCCAGTTGTGCTGGGAGTTAGGAATGGCCCCTCGGGATTGGATGGATGCTATCATTGTTCCCTTGTATAAGGGAAAAGGTGATCAGACTGACTGCAAGAACTATCATGGTAAAAGCCTACAGAGTGCCAGGAAAAGTGTTTGGTAAGGTCATTATTGAAAAAGTACAGGGTCTTACATCAGAGAAAGTGTGGTATGTTCAGAGTGGTTTTGTGACTGGTAAAGGCTGCACAATTTTTGCATTGTGCATGATGATTAAAAGCATGTGGCTGTTGGTAAGAAAGTTTTTGCTGCCTTCATAGATTTAGAGAAAGCTTACGAACGAGTACATAGGGCACTTTTGTAGAAGGTATTAAATAAATATGGTGTTACTTGGAATCTACTTAATAGTGTAAAAGCCATGTATGCTGGCAGTAGAGCTTGTGTACGAGTGAAGTGTTTTATGAAAATGGGTTTCTATTGGTGCAGGAGTCAGACAAGATTGTGTAATGTCACCATGGCTGTTTAATATATTTATGGATGCATGCGTGAGGCCAAAATAGATAATAGTGGTTTATGTCTTGGTGATATACATTTGTGCAGATTGCTGTATGCTGATGACACTGTCCTGTTGTCAGAGAGCAGAAGTGAGTTGCAGAGCATGTTGTCCCAGATGTATGAAGTTTGCACGGAATTCAAACTGAGTCTAAATAAGGGAAACCCCAAAGTTATTTTTTTCGAGTGAGGAACTGGTAGTACTGAATGTAATATAAGCCTGAATGGCACTGTGATTGAGCAGGTGAATGAGTTTGTGTATTTAGGAAGCATGTTTGATAGAGAACAAATTGGATGGTGAAATTAGTAGAGTGAATTCTTCGTTGAAAGTCATAGCGGATTTGGGAGGTTTTCACAGCAATGACAGGTTCTCAAGAGTCTCCCATGGCTGTGTATGAGATTGTAATTGTCTCTATTCTAATGAATGGCAGTGAAACCTCTGTGGGTACTACAGAAAAAATGCAGGAGTTGTTTGTGTGCTGGAGAAATGCATTACTTGGGGGGGGGGGGTGGCAAGACACATTCTGATTGTGTGAGGAATGAAGATGTGAAATGTTGTTAGCATTCTTAGGTCGTTTTTCCATGTTGAAAGAATAAGTGATAAGATGCTTAATAAGAAATTCTTTTTAGCCTAAGTGGCAGGGAGGAAAGGCAGAGGAACAACAAAGAAGTTATGGGAGGATCAGATTCAGGAGTGTCTGCACGAGAAAAAGATTGAGTATGAAGTATAGAAGGTATTGTGTATGTCGAGTGATGGATTTCAGTGAAGCCCGAGTTGTGTGTCAAGATCGCTGTAAGTGGAGAAGTTTGATACGGCAACAGTAAATAAATAATCAGTTAAAAATTTATCTGATAGTTTGTATTTCTTTGTGGAGCTAACCTCTGAATCTCAGAGAACAGCTTAGTGTTATGTATGAATGTATGATGTCTTCCACTTTTGTTATTTTTCTTATTTATGAGTTTCTTTTCTTATCTCCTGGTTACACCAAGCATGCATCTCTCCAGGCGTCTTTCAGTTGTCTGCAGTCTTTGTATTGTTAAGGGGCAGCCTGTCTCTGCTCTGTATGTAAGCACTGGAAGGATGCATTGATAAAACACTTTTCTTTTTAGACACAATGGCATATTGCTCTTAAAAATTGTACTGTTTCTTCCAAAAGCTCTCCAACCAAGTTTGATGCATCGATTAATTTCTTCATCAACGTAACCTTTGCTTAATATCTGCAGTCCAAGGTAAATGTAGGTATCAGTTATCTCCTGCTTTCTCCCGTCTATTAATAAATCTTCATTTCTTGTAAAAGCATTGTATATTAGTTTTTTTCTTCTGAAAGTTCATTTTAATCCTACTTTACTCTTGTCAGCAGGTTTCTGGATCATACTCCACAGCTCTGAAAGGGCAGCTGCAAGTCATGTACACTTCTGTCCACAAAAAAATTTTGCTCTCAGCTTATCTCTCACTGGAAAAAAAAAAAGTTACTCTTTTTTTATTTTGTCTGGGGCTCGCAAATTCTTGAAATACCGTAATTTTCGTCGTTTATCCCCAGATCCTGGAATTTGCACATTTTTTTCCCCCTTTGTACAATCTGCGCCGCCGTATAATCCACACATCGCAAATGCTGATCCAGAAGCTGAATTTTCGACAGAAAAGTCTGTTACATAAAGACCCCGAAGTCCGAAGAAATACAGAAAAACGATCATGCTATATAAAGGAATTCATTTTTAAAGGAAAACGTTTTATTATATTTTTATTTTTGGACACAAAAGCAGCTTAATGGCATGGCATCCATAGAGCACAAATTTTAATCACGCCGATACAGCAGCTCTAATTGCATTCATTACATATTACCAATGATGAAACGCTGATACAGAACAATTTATAGAAATATTGTAAATGCTCGCCTGTAAATCAAAAGTTTTTGGAAGAAATCCTGCTTTCAAAGTAGGGGAGTCGTCTTGCACACAGGTTTAAAAATAATAAAATTGGGCTGGACTTCGGTGAATTTTCCCGTGAGTTTACGGGCGGGTTTGTTTGTTTTAGATAGCAGCTTTTTGCGTGTCACTGCGCTCTACTTTTCTGACCTTTTTAAAACTACAGCGTGGTGACACGATCATATCCTCAGGTGTGCCCCCACTTTAAGTTTAAATTCGGCAGTGTACCTGAAACGTTTCCTTTTCGGAGACATCATATATTGTGACGAAGGAAAATATCAGCAGCAAAGACTGGTCAAAATGGCGAAGGATGAACTAAAATACAAGGCACAGCGCATACGAGATCCAGAACGTGGAACTTGGAAATGAGGCATGCATTGTGTAGGTTCGTGCATCGTACATTTTTATTGGCCGATTGCCGAAGAGAGGGCACAAGCACAGTCGGCGTTTTCCAACAAAACAAAGACAAAATATCTCTTGCCGTCCCTCCCTACAACTTTCGCGGCCTTTCATTATGACACCCCTCCTTTTCGCTCCGCTCCATACAAACTCCTGAACTGAGAGAAATTTTTCCAAGGGAATTCCTTTACCAATTAACCCCCTCTCCTGTACAATTACGCTGCGGACTGCCCCAAAAACATATTATTTTTTTTAATCAGCGTTTATCCGCGGATTATACGACGGAAATTACGGTATATGTTTTTTCAGTGATGTTTCCCCTGGTGGTCTGGACAATTATTGTGGTCGACCAGGCGACCACATTTTTCGACCCCTGCATAAAAATTGTTTGTAGTTCATAAAGAATATAAATTTTTTTTTTTTTTTTTGAAAATAACCTATGTTGTGTTTTGCTGAGCGCTATAAGACAAATACATGTACTTCTTAAAATTCCAGGTGGTGGCGCCACCTATAAAAACTCTAATTTTCATTAAATTTAGCATTTTTTGTTTTTTTTTCAATAGGAGAACAAAATTAGCAGGTGCCCCGGTAATATTTCGAAGTTTGAAATTTTGGCTATATTTTTGAATCACCCTAATACACATATCTTATTTTTATCTATATTTGTTTCTAGGAGTCCAATTTGAAAAATTCTTCCTTGTTGAACATTATCAGTGAAAAATGTTTATTGTATAATTTTAATATTTCTTATCGCACAAGTGTGCGACTAGAGGGCGTAAGTTCAAGTTTCTGTTTACAGCAATATCTGCAGGACTAAAAACCCGATTGAAAAATATTCTCCTTCGATCAGATGCTACTATGAAAATTCCTTATTGTGTATTTTCTTCCCAAAATAATGCACAATTTTGCCGCTATTGGGTGCAGATTATTTAATCTATTTTTCTCAATATCTGTACTTCTAAATGTCAGATTTAAAAAATTCTTTTAACACCAGATACCATTTACCTTATGGAACACTATAGGTTAGTATTTGAGGACATTTATGGTTCACAATTCTGCCACTAGGTGGTGTTTGTGTACTTCAGTTTGCAGTCTATCACTGCCTCTAAAAACCCTATTGAGAAATTTCTTTTTTTACTGTATGTCATTCGCTATTATAAAGATGGAGAGTGAATAAGATTTTTGCTACAATAAGAAGATCCTCTTCAAATAATGTGCACTTACCCCCTAGGGGTTGTAAAGGTCAAAACATTTTTCTTGCTATCTCTCTGCTTCTGGGAGATGTTTTAACTGTTAGATTTGAAAATCTTTGTCTCTAATACCTTCCTTCTGCAATGGAAAACGTTTTTTGCGCCATTTGTTAATTTTCGTAACATACTTTTAACCATTGGTGGAAGTAAATAGCTGTTTTTTTTTTTTTTTTTTTTTTTGGTTGGTTATTTTGACCTTTACTGAAATCTTCTAATGAATACTTCATGTAAAAATTTGTCCTAAAATCAGATTGCTTTCTAATATCAAACTTAAATCTAGTTGTTCTTAGTATTTTCTGAGCTAAGTAATCACTTTGCATCTTCTACACTGCTGGACAATTGCTAAGGACGGATCATAAACGGCTATCTAGCGCATAAAAAAGTAAGTTTGGTTGGATGCCAAGTGAAATAAAATAATGTCTTAATGCCAGGACATTGCAAGTTACAAGAAAGACAATTTATTGTGCTCTGAAATCCAGAAGGCTTTGGAACGTGTTCAAGGGACAAACATGCCATTTTGTGCAGAATACGTAAACGTGAAAAAAATGCAATTACCGTCCGTAGGCGTTCTGGCGTAAGATGTCAATACGGGATATGGCCATCATGGAGGGCGATGCAAGATTCCACACGTCGTGTCATGCTTTGCACAACATTATCAAGCAGCTGTTGGGGTAATTTATCCCATTCCTCGGTCAGTGCACGGATGAGGGTGTCCTTGTTTATTGGAGGGCATTGGCGACCAGCAAGACTCCTCCCCAAAGCATCCCACACATTTTCAATGGGATTCAGATCTGGAGAACGTGCTGGCCATACGAGGCGTTGAATATCCTCGCTCTCAAGACACTCCTGGGCAGCGACTGTTCGATGACATGTTGCGTTGTCGTCCATGAAAATGAATCTATCACCGACAGCACAGCGGAACATGCGAACATGAGGTAGCAGAACATCATTAATGTATCGTTGGACAGTCATAGTCCCAGTTGGAAGCACATAGAGGGACGTACGACCATTGATCATGATGCCAGCCCATACCATGACACTACATGTCTGATATCGGTCCCTTTCCTGTATGTTTGTTGGACAATATGCAGTACCACTATCACACCAGATCATTTGTTGTCGACAATCAGACGATAGACTGTATCTACTCTCATCTGAGAAGAGGACAGCAGACCAGTCGTTATCAGTCCAATTGCGATGTTGATGTCACCATTGCAAACGGGTGGTATGATGACGTCTGGACAATGGGATGCACACAACAGGACGGCGGGCGTATAGTCCTCCTTCATGCAAACGTCTGGCGACAGTTTTTCGAGAGATTCGCTTGCCAGTAGCAGCCATAAACTGATTTGCTACCTCACTAGCTGTGCTGCGCCGGTGTCTTTTTGTTGATAGCACTATGTACCGATCTTCTGCAGGTGTCGTACTGCATACCCGACCTCCCCCGTGACGTTTGCTACACTCTCCATTTGTTTGAAATGATTTCCAAAGCCTTGAAACAACACTTGGCTGACGTCAAACTCCTTGGCAACATCTGTTATTTTTCGCCCTTCTTCAATCTTGCCAATAATACGGCCACGCGTAAAATCATCTAGGTGATGTCGGGAAGACATACTGAAAATTGCAAGTTCGTCAATTGATTCTTTCCCTTTCAACTTTGCGTTTGAACAACAACGGTCAATATGCGTCAAATCCTTTATATCTCTTATCAGCGCTATGACGTCACGAACAAGTTCGGCAATCCAAAATTTGCATATGCACAACATGTCTTACTGTATCCCGCACTTATGCTAATTTCCACATTTTCCTGCCTTCCATTTTATGGTTGCTATTGTCATCCGTCCTTAGCAATTGTCCGGCAGTGTATAATTAGTATTCTAATCACATCCAGTTGAATTGTCTTGATCACTAATGAATGCAGTTGTACCACAGCCCTTGGACTTGAGGTTTTCCCATTATTCTCTTTCATTTCACTTTTTTTTTTTTTTTTTTTTTGTGCGCATACTCTGTTTGCTGGCGAGTACAACTTTAAAACATAGCTACAGCATCAATATTATAGTTAAATTCCTTCCTTAGGTGAAATGTAACACAAATACTTGCTCCCATGATTATGTGTTTAAGTAATAAACCCTTTGGTCCTTTGAAAAAGTTCCAAATATTTCACCTTTCCTTACCCTTAAATTTCCAGTGTAAGCATTGTTTCAAAATAATTAAATATAAATAGTATTTTATGTATTGATTGTGTGGTATATGAAAGCATTTCAAGAGTAATGTCACATATGTATTTGAGTTTTATGTGTGTGTATTTTATTCTGTAATTTGCTTCAATAATTGAACTAACGCCAAAGTAGAAAAATAATTTTTTCTCAAAATTAGTGTAGTTATACTGTATGTAAAAGTTTAGTAGATACTAAACCTAGTCACATTTTCAGTGACAATTTTAGTATTTCAGTATTTATTTGTGATTCTAAGTTTCTGATTAGTCCAAAACTCCTATAACTTTATGATAAAAAAAAAAAAAGCGTATGAACCATGTTAAACCTACAATTAAAAAAAGAAAAGTAAAACCCCGCTGTATGTTTTTAGTAGTTTCATTTTTGTTATTTTTTAATAATGCTTCAGATGTTTTTACATTGATTTTATGATGCAATGTGGTATTGCCCAGAGATGTGAAAAAATAAATCACTGCAACCAAAAAAGAACAAAAAAAAAGTTTTAAATTTCTTATGGTGCATTATGGCGTGTGTATATATATATATATATATATATATATATATATATATATATACTATAAAGATACCTAAGCAAAAAAATACATATATAATTTTGACTCACACCTAGTACAACATAGAAAAGGTTATGTATCTACCTGCGTGAGTAAAAGGAGAAAAGAAAAAAAGAAAATAAAACAACTGAATGTAGAAGGTGTCGAGAATACTGAGCCTTGGCTTTATCAAGGACCAGCAAAAACTCTGCATTTTCTCACTTCCACAACGGTATTCCAATGGGAACATCAACGTCCACGAATATCGCTAATCTATTCCTGTTCTTTAAGGAATATAAATTCATTAAAAATCACCCCACCTGCTCAGATAACTACCTTTACACTTTTAGATATATTGATGATCTGCTGTGTATCAATAATTCCGAAGTTATAGAGAGTGATTTTGATAATATCTATCCTAGCTCTCTTAACTTATGTAAAACCAACCACAGTAATCAGGAACTTGAGTTCCTAGACTTAAGCATTAAGCTCAACAGAGGTAACCCATCTATTAGCCTCTTTGATAAAAGAGTTAATTTTCCTTTCAAAGTAATTAAATATCTACACTGGAATAATAACATTTCAACCAAAGTAATTGAGAATGTACTAATTTCTCAGGTCCTAAGAATTTCAAGAATTTGCAGCAACAATTTGGACTTCAATTACCACATTAATATACTATTAGAAAGTTTTCTAGAGAACGAAATTCCTTCTTCTTTCATCAAAAGAACTTTAAGAAAAATTATTCTGAATAATAGAGTAAGGTTGGCAGATCTGCTTTAATTTTCTACACAGTTAATAATATGATTCTGACCAATCAAAGCCGTAAGGAAGTTGGCTAGAGGATGCCTATTAACTACCTAAAGGAACCTTAGTGCTATGGATATGACGGTCCTATTAAAACAAAAAAATTAAATAATATAAACAAAATCACAAAAAAAGCTTAAAAATCTGTTTATAAAAGAAAATAAAAACAAATAAAAAAGAAAACCAGTTATTCATCACTAGGATAGCTATACTAAAAATAGTAAAACCAACATTAAAATTAATAAGATTCTGATTAATCTATAGAAGCTCACTAAGGTGATTTAATACATGCAAAGATTATTAAATAAACTGCTCGTGTATTTTATAATATTTCTCATGTATTCTGGAGAGTTAATTCTGCTCATTCTGATCATACAGATCCACAGTCTTAAGTTTATATATTTTTTTCTCTGGTTAAAATCTCCGCGCGTTGGTTTCTTGCTGTATGAGGAGGCCATCAGCCCCACCCTCACTGCCCCCCAGCGTCTAGGGAGTGGCGGAAGAGGTCAGCCATGTTCTCCTCTTGTGAGGAGAAAAGTTTTTGTAACTCAAGAGGTAAGCTCTCTTCCTTGTTTTTGGGTTCTAGGTTTTATAAGTTCAATGTTTGTACTTCATGTACCTTTCTCTGTCGTTTTTTAGCTTTTCAGCTTTTAAGCATTGGTTTGTCTGTTAACATTTATGCGGGTTTTAACTCTTACTTCTTCTTTGTAACTTTGAGCGTCTTTTGTGGTACCTAGGAACAGAAGATGGCTAAGCTTGTTCCTTTTCTATGCGCTGTCTATGCGCTGTTTTTTCAAAGTAGTTAAGTTCTTAATAACTAATTAATTATGCACTTAAAGCACTGCTGAAATACTTTGTACATATTGCAACTAACTGTTTAAGGTATATAACTTTCACAAAGTTTTCTTTAGTTAATTATTATCTTTAACTTATTCTCGTTTTCGTGCTGTCATAAGTTGTAGAGTAGGGGGTTTTAGACTCAAGTTTTCTTTCAAAAATCTGTTCGTTATAAATTAACATTTCCTTTTTTAATTGCAATGTAAAATTTGTTTTTCAGGTTTAAATTCTCTCTCAAACGAACTTGGAATTTCGTTATAGCTGAAAATCATTTCTATTTATTATGTCACTCTCACAGCTTGAGTTCTCTTTAATCTTCTTCTCTCTGTTTAATAGTAACAGATGAAGAGCATGGGTCGGGCCATGAAGGTTAATGGATGCAAGCGAAATTGTTAACTAGTGCTAGGTCATGCTACTCACGGAGGACATGACTTATATATATATTTTTTAAACTATTTTAGGTGGGAATGTTTACTTGCATCTATGGCCTTGCAGAAACCCATTTCCAACTAGGTCTTTGTGGAAGTGAGAAAATGCAGAGTTTTTGCTGGTCCTTGATAAAGCCAAGGCTCAGTATTCTCGACACCTTCTACATTCAGTTGTTTTATTTTCTTTTTTTCTTTTCTCCTTTTACTCACGCAGGTAGATACATAACCTTTTCTATGTTGTACTAGGTGTGAGTCAAAATTATATATGTATTTTTTTGCTTAGGTATCTTTATAGTATGTGAATTCTGAATTTTCAAAACTGCTGCGTTGCGCGTTTTGATTTTCAGGTTATTTTGCACCCTTCGTTTTAAATTCTAAAATTTTTTTCCTTAGTCTTCAGTTTTGCTCTTAAGTATATATATATATATATATATATAACAGTTTTCATTAATAAATGTAAATTTTTATTTTTCAGAGCCTAAAACATATGCTAATATGGTTAGCAAAAACACACCAACTGGCAATGCTTCAAGTGCCCCTGTTGTAGGATCCTCAACTACATCACCTGTGTCTTCCCAGCCTCCAAGCCATAAGCCTGAACCACCTGCAACTTTCCATAAACCGGAAGGACTCACTGGCACCACACATCAGCCTACCACTCCTCAGTCAAATTTTGGTGGCCCACCCCATCGTTTGTCAAGACCTAGAGTCAATTCTGGTCGAGGTGGAACCCGTTACGATGGGGGAAGAGATTTGGCCTCAAGATCTCCGGAAGATTTTGATACTGAAAAGAGGAAACCTGCATTCGTCCATTATCCTGACTCGCAACAACTTTTTGTGGGAAATCTAACACATTCTATAACTGAAGATGATTTGAAGCAATACTTCCAGCAATATGGCAATGTTCTGGACATGAGGATAAACACAAAACAGAACCAGAAAGTTGGAGGTGGCAAAGTCCCAGTAAGTAGTGTTTGCATTACTTGTACATTGTTCAGCAAGAAATTGTGTTGAATTAAGCTTCAGTGTTGAAGCAAGGCTAAATTTATTTTTTGTAAGCGTTGTTTTTGCATGGGGAAATCTGTTATATGAAATTTGATATACCAAAAATAGTATTTCATTAATCTGCAGTAGGGCGGATTAATAAAAATTCAGTTATTGGTATGCTCCACACAGAATACGAATTATACCAAAAATAGTATTTCATTAATCTGCAGTAGGGCGGACTAATAAAAATTCAGTTATTGGTATGCTTCACACAGAATACGAATTGAGAGTGCAATTACTTACATATAGAGTTGGTTTGTGAACCGATAATTGTGTTGTGTATGTTATTTTGCCAAAGTTATGAGCACTGTGTTACCGACATACAAACTGGCTGCAGTTTAAAACTTTGGATTTTAATGCCACCCAACACAATATCCTACCCCTCTCTGGAGTAGGATATTGAAATGCCTGTGCCCAGTTGCTAAAGGAGTTTCTGGCTGAACATCCTTGTTTTACACTTTTGTTCGCTCTTGGTTAATAAAATTGAATCTGAGCTTTCCATAGAACTGCATGTGCCATAAATGGCTACTTGACACAACTGTTAATAAACTTAAAAAGGTGTTGTGTTATGCATGTGTAGGCTGAGCTGAAATTAGAACTTTTAGTAGTCATCTTGTGTATGTTGTGATACATTCAAGCTTTGTGATAAGTAATCTTATTAAAGAAGAGAGTTATTCCCTTGGGGTCTGGGGCAGGGAAATTTATTTTGATCATATGAAAAATAAGGTCCACATGGTCTCTTTGGTTCTTTTTTCCCATACACATGATCTCTGTGGTTTCTGAAAAATGCTACATATGTGCTATTGATATGTTTCTTCCTGAGAAGAAATTATAGAAGAAAATGAATTTAAGTCAGACAATCTGAAACATTTTAGTAAAAATGCTTTAAAAAATAACCAGATATAGTGGAACCTCAGATATACATTCTTCACTTTTATATGGAATTCTGGGCTAGTCCTGATATTTTGTTGTAGTTGTCGCTTTTTCAATTTGGTTATATGCAATTTATTTGTATGCTTTTTGTGATTATATTTTAAATTTTATATTAGCAAAAACACACTGTTCTAATTATTAAACTAAATGTATATACGGTTGTAAAAAAAAATTTGGTTACTCAGTTTTTCATTTTATTTAACTTCAGCTTTAGTAACGTAAAAAAGTTTTATTATAATAAATAACACATGCATTAAATTTCTCTGTCACTAAATGCTACGTAGTGTTCAAGAAAAGGTATTGTTAGTATTAGTTCATATATGAACATTCCTGGCTATTGCTGATTCCATGGTAGGGGATATTTTCCTACATCATTCTTGTTTGACAGGGCAGTGTGATATTACAGGCAGCTCAGTGAAAATGGATGCAGTTGACATTTCCATTGAATGTGGTTGGTCTGTGAAGCAATGGCTGAGAATGTAGCATGTTTTTTTAGCAGACATTTTGTAAAAGTACATGCTTTATAGTATCACTTTGTCCATCCATCTGTGGATATCACATCTCTGCAGCTATTAGTCCGATATATTTTCATTCTTTTTGCATTGGAAAGCTTGAAGTGTAAGAATGATGATTGCGCTTTCCTGTTTTTTATTGTGCTTTTTTTCCCCCAATGCATAATTTTCCTGCTAGAGGGCATAAATGCAGATGCTGTTGAATTCAAAATATATTTATTCCATATACACTATATTGACAAAAGTCACCTAGACAAGAAACAACATAGCATTTATTGACGTGCATTAGTACGGTGTCAGTCCACCTTTGGTCTTACTGCATGCACTGACCTTCGAGACATGCTTTCGGCAAGGTTTTGGAACACAGTGATGGGTATGCGCTTCCATTCAGTACATAATGCTGCTGCTAACTGTTGCTTAGTATTAGGTCTTTGTTTCAAACTTTTTATGCGGTACTCTAATTCATCCCATACATGCTCTATGGAATTAAGATCAAGGCTGTGTGCTGGCCAGTCCGCACAAGATACGGAATTATCATCAAACCACGCCGTAACAGCCCTTGCTTTATGGCTCGGTGCATTATCCTGCTGGTACCAACAAGCCTCGGTTCCACAGAGTTGGTAGGGCATAATTGTCCAAAATATTGAGGTAGTTGTGCTGTTTAACAGGTTTGTCCACGGTAGCCAATGGGCAGGGACCATACCACGAAAAACACCCCCACACAAGTACACTGCCAGCTCCAAACTTGACCGTAGGAACAGACTGTGGTAAATATCGTCACCCAGCTGCTGCCACACCCACACATGGCCATCAGACTGATGGATCGTTATCTGGATTCATCAGTCCATAGGACCCGTTTCCATTGATCTACGGTCCACGATAAATATTCTTTACGCCATGTTAAACGACAAGTAACATTCCGAGTGGAGATGAAAGGCTTATGAGCAGTCGCACGACCACAGTAACCCATGCAATGAAGTTACCTGCAAATGGTACGTGTACATACCAAGGTTCTAGCATTTTTACACACCTGTACACCGAGGTCTTGTGCAGTACTCCGTCGATTAGCTCTAATGACTCTCCTAAGGCTTCGACGTCCTCTATCTCTGATTTTCTTTGGTCTCCCGATACGTTTTGCTGCTTCAGGCACACCATGTGTCTTCCACTTATTCAGTACATCCAAAACAGTTGACTTGGGTATGTTTAAATGCCTCTCAGTTTCTCTTATGGACAACCCACTGATGTAACACCCAACAATCCCTTTCTCAAAGTCAGTTCTCTCCTGTCGCGACATTTTCACTCAACCTCACAGTGCGGTATCATCGCGGTCAGCTGCAGGCTTGTTTTTGTACCATTTGCAGCTGTACTGCACATCTTAACAATGCAACAGATCCGTTCATTTGCTCATGAAAGTGTGTCTGGTGACTTTTGTCAATATAGTGTATTTGCATCTAAATATCTGATTGAAAAAAGTCTTTTACCTTTAGATTCCATTTATGTCGAACTCTATTTTAGGTATAGCCACTTTTTCAAGTTACGCAAAGATTTTCCGCTGGGGGCGCAAAGGTAAATTGTTGTTTTCCCGATATCTGTTTCTAAACCCCTGGATTTGAATTTTTTTCTGAACTGTATACAGCTCCTAATAGGAAATGCTTTGCATATAATTCGTATTTTGGTAAATAATGGTTAAGCCACCTGGGTGTGTAAGGTATAATTTCTGCATTTGCAGCAAAATCTGAGCTTTACTACATATCATATCACTAAGCTGTTCTCTGAGATTCAGAGTTTAGCTCCACAAAGAAATACAAACAACCAGATAATTTTTACTTACTGTTGCCGTATCGAACTTCTCCATTAACAGCGATCTTGACAAAATTCCGGCTTCACTGACATGAATCACACGCCATACACAAAAGATCTTTTTCTCATGCAGACACTCTTGAATCTGACACTCCCATGACTTTCTTGGCCTTCCTCTGCCTTCCCTTCCTGCCGCTTGGGCTAAAAAAAAAATCTTATTAAGCATCTCATCACTCATTGTTTCAACATGGCCAAACCACCGAAGCATATTAGCCTCCACCT
This sequence comes from Macrothele yani, assembly GCA_039090855.1. Classification (NCBI taxonomy): domain Eukaryota; kingdom Metazoa; phylum Arthropoda; class Arachnida; order Araneae; family Macrothelidae; genus Macrothele; species Macrothele yani. The sequence goes on from CM076995.1 coordinate 50,056,014, forward strand.
TGCTAACAACATTTTGCTTCACATTACACAACTGCAACACATCTTCATTCCTCACACAATCAGAACGTGTCTTGCCACAACACCCCCATAGGTATAACTCCTGTTTCTTCTGTTGTAGTCAGGTTTCACTGCCATACATCAGAGTAGGAACAATTGCACTTTTATACACAGCCATGCGGGACTCCCTTGAGAACCCATCATTCCTGTGAAACCCTCCCAAAGCAGCCATGACTTTCAATGAAGAATTCACTCACCTACTAATTTCACCATCCAATTTGTTTTCTCTGTCAAACATGTTTTCTAAATACACAAACTCATTCACCTGGTCAATCACTGTGCCATTTAAACTTATATTATGTTCAATACTACCAGTTCCTCTCTCAAAAACCATAACTTTGGGGTTTCCCGTATTTATACTCAGTTTGAATTTCATGCAGACTTTGTACATCCAGGACAACATACTCTGCAACTCATTTTTTTTTTTTTTTTTTTTTTTTTGCTCTCTGCCAACAGTACAGTCATGAGCATACAATAATCTGCACACATGGATATCACCAAGACATAAACCAGTATTATCTATTTTGGAATCACGCATGCACGCATCCATAAATATATTAAACAGCCATGGTGACATTACACAACCTTGTCTGACTGCTGCACTAATAAAAAACCATTTTGATAACGCCCCATTCACTCGTACACAAGCTCTACTGCAAGCATACGTGGCTTTTACACTATTAAGTAGATTCCCAGTAGCACCATATTCATTCAATGATACCACAAAAGTGTTTACTCGGTCGTAAGCTTTCTTTAAATCTATGAAGGCAGCAAAAACTTCCTTACCAACAGCCAGATACTTCTCAGTTATCGTGCGTAATTCAAAAATTTGGTTAGTGCGGCTTTACCAGGCATAAAACCACTTTGAACATCCCCCACTTTCTCTGATGTAAGGGCCTGTACTTTTTCAATAAAAACCTTACTAAACACTTTCCCTGATGCACTTGATAGGCTAATGCCATGATAGTTCTTGCAGTCAGTCTGATCACCTTTTTCCTTGGACAAGGCAACAATGATAGCATCCTTCCTCCCAAGGGACCATTTCTAACTCCCAGCACAACTCGCAAATTTCAGTTCAACGGTCAATTACAAAGTCACCACCATATTTCAACATCTCGGCAGTTATTCCATCAATTCCCGGAGCCTTACCATTCTGAAGCGATTTTAGAGCTTTACACACTTCTCCTCTTGAGATCCCTCCTGTGCTTCCATCCCTCACTGTGATATCATCTGCTTTTGCCTAAGAATCACCTTTGCTTTTTTGATCTTGTAACTCACAGAAGTATTCACTCCTATCCTTCACTTAACTCATTGGGCTCCCATATCATTTCCCCGATGTCATTCTTCACACAACTTACAACTTTGTTTCCCCTATTTTTCCTGAGTCTCATGTACTTCCAGAAAGTCTTTCCATCTTTTCAAAAGCCAATTCATGTCTTTCCACCTTGTCCTTCCTATCTTTTGCCTTACTCCTGCAAACCAGCTTAGCTGCTTCACGCTTCATATAGCAGTATTAATCCACAGAAACTCTACCTTTGCAACATCCCCAAATAGGCTTCTTTCGTTCTTTTTACAGCCTCTTCCATACCTGCCAACTCTTCCGATTTTTTATACATTCTCCAACCAAACTCGTGTTCTTCTGCCGTTCGAAAAATTTCTGTGTTTTTTGCGAAAAATAACATGTTTTATTAATTTTTGTAAGTCCAAAAAAAAAGTTGAAAAGCGCAGCAATTATTTACTATTACTAGTCTTAATCTCAGGGCTGCCAGACCTGCGCCAGCTCGCGCTAAAACGTTATTCTTGCACCATTACGCTAAAAAAATTGCAATTTTGACGAAATCTACGCTAAGTTTACACCAAAAGTTAAAATTTACCAGTCATCGATATTTTAGCGTAATGTTGCGTGGATTAGCGGAGCCCCCTATTTTTTTTTTTTTTTTCTCATTTTCGATATAGATGCAGAAATGAAGAAATTTTTGGGGTATTAGTTAGTTAGGGTAGGGGTCGTATTCCATCTGGGTACGTTGTTTTGTCTTTTTAAACGTTCAGAAACAGAAGCTAAACGGAGTGCAGATTTTCCCCGTAATCGTATTTTTTTCCTCTCGCGACGTTGCTTCAGTTCAGTGTTGTTGTTAAATATAATTTCATTGCATAATTTCAGCTTGAAATTGTAAGCAATGATTTCTGAAAGCTAAAGTTAGGCCGCCCGAAATTTTCCCCGTAATCTTCGGCCACGAGATTCTTACGCTGATTCGAGCAGTTCCTCCATTTTTGTTATCATTGGACCATTCACGAGATCGAGGCACAACTGAACTGAAATTTTTGGAGGATTGGTATGGAGTCGTTTTCTCCGTCTGAGGGCGGAATTTCATCCTTCGAAAACGGAAAGTAGGCGGAGGTAAGATTTTTCTCGTAATCGTAATTTTTTTCTCACAATGTTTTCTCTACCTAGTATTATTAGATATCATTTTTTTCCCATAAATATAAGTATTTCAGCTTGAAAATGTTGGATAAATTTTCGAAAGCAGAAGTCAGATGGAGCAAAAATTTCTTCAGTAATTGCCCCCCCCCCCCCCCCCGGCCCCACGATGTGATCCCCACTCTTATGTAGTTGTTAAATGTCATCACCCTCATAAATGAGTGTGCATTTTTTTTAGCTTGATAAGGGTGGGGGAAATTTCCAAAAACGAAAGCGACTAAGTTTGGAAATGTGTAAGAATTGATGCATGGTGTTAAAAAAAAGTATTCATTATCTGATAATTACACCATTTATCTAAAATAGTGAAAGCTCTGATACCAGAATTCATGGTTCTTAGCTGCAGTTCAGTTGATATTTTAAGTAAACACAGGATACCTTTCAAAAATTGCATTGCTTTTGGGTCAGACAACGCTCCAGTAATGATTATAGGAAAGAAAAATGGTGTGGCTCGTCATTTGAAAGAACACCAAAGTGAAATAATAATTATAGGGTGTATTGCCATTTAATTAATAATGCAAAAGAATTTTTTCTTTGGTTAAAAAAATCGCACAATGTTTCGATCATTAATGTCAGGTGAATCGCTTGGAGAGTCTTCTGTTAATTAAATGCAAAGAAAACTTACTTTGTTTTCAAAAAGAGTACTCCAAAGAATTCTTAAAAAAGCCAAAAAGGCCACAGTGAAAACAGGGTTCCCACGCCACCTGGAAAACCGGGAATTCTCAGGGAATTTGAAAATTGTTCCAAAAATCAGGGAAAACTCGGGAAATCGTGTTTTTCCGTAAAAATCAGGGAATTTTTTATCAGGGAACTGAAAAGTCAGGGAATTTTTTATTTTGCCAAAAAATATTTTCTTTCAGACTTTTGTAGAATATATTTCTGTATTGCTAAGTTTTAAAATAATTCCGAGTTGTTTTATCCTTCGAGGCAACCCACCCACCGATTAAAGTGCAGCTGTGCTGGGGAGTGCGTCTCTTAGCGGTTTCCCCCATCTCCAGATGCTCTAAACTACAAACGGACACGTCAAAGCGTGAGAGAAAGCCATTAATCACACACCCATTTTGCAGGCTCTTATCTGCTGCGTTCGCTCAGAGGCAGTCACTTGTTCCTGAGTAGGTGCCCTGGTTCTCTGTGTAGACCGGGAAAAAAATTATGAGAAAGCTATTTCCTCAATTTTTTAAATAACTGACTGAAATTTTTACAGTGGACAAGATATATGAAAATAACGTTCCATTTTAAATTTCGCCGAAATTAATCAGAAACTTTAGAATTTGAGCTTCTTTCCCCCCCCTTTCCTTTTGCATGTTCCACTTGTCTTTTATCAAACCGTACAAAAACATTTTATTTTGCCGAATGTTGGTCATCCTAATAAATTCGCCCCCCCCAGAGCAGTGTGGATGAATGTTGCAAATTGAGGGCACCTAATTTATTTTGAAAAAGTTCGTATCACTTACGAACTAAAGCTTCGCTTTCGTAATTCTGTAGCAGAGTTGGTATAGTTGGAAAAGTATGTACCTTCAAATGTTTGAACAGGGAAAATATTATGAAATAGGAAGATTCTTCAAAGAGGGGGAAAGATTATTTGTTTTCATAGTACTTACGAGTATTTTGACAAAAAATATATGAAAAATACCATGCAATGAAGCCGGTACTGTTACATACCTACCAAATTTCCCAGATTTCACGGCCGTTTTCTAGATTCGTTGTTTTGCGGCTGGCAAGAGATTTTTCTTGATTCTGTCATATTTCTATTTCATAATGCATGAAGAAATTTATTTATAGCTATTTTAAGACGATATTCCGATTACTGCAAGAGCTGGCTGGTTGCGAAAAATAGGGTAGTCCGATGCCCGGAACCATAGATAGATTTTCACATCTGGGTCATTCCACGCAAAATCGTCAGATGTTAAAATAATTTTCCACCAACACATCTCAGTTTCTTACTATATTTTTTTTACGGGTAGCTGCCTCCAAGTTATAAAAAAACACCTAAAAGTTTCAACTTTTTTTGTTTCCGATAGATTAGAAGATATTATTTTTTGAATTTTTGTGCATAGTGGAACCGTTTTCCGTAAAAATGGAAATATCTCTGTTATTTAGAATAAGAAAATATAAAATTCATCATTCTCTCGTAACTTTCCCCAAGGTTTCAGCTTATACATAGGGGAAAAAAATTTGCGAGAACAAAAGTTTGTTAGATGGGGTAGAAATTTTCTTGTAATCGTAAATTCTTTTTCTTGCGTTGCTGCACCTCACAAGATTTGCATAAATTATTCATTTCACATCTTTACCCTCACATTGCCGAAAAAAATAAAAAAAATCTACCTAGTTACTACTGATTTAAATCTTTGCCGTGCGTGCTCTATTGGTTTCAGGTTTGTCAGTGCAGGCGCTAAAGCCTCTGTCTCCGTTTGTCTCCGTTTTGGATGACCTTATTTGTGGGGAGTTACTGCAAATGACCCGAGTGGGCTCCAGACCTTTCTCGCACTTTGCCTGATCAACATCGCACAAATGTATTGCCCTTCGTAAAGATATTGTTAAGTATAAACATGTCACTCGCCACAGGATGAATAATTATGTTGACAAAAAAGTATTGGGAAGATTTTATGAGCACACATGCACACAAAATTTCCTCTAATTGTTTCCCGTACAAGTAATTTGACGTAGCGTGGAAATGAACTGTGACCTGCGAGAAAAGTTCAGTACTAATGTTTGTGTCACAAACGTAGCCAATCAATTTTAAGACTTCCGGATTTTTAAAGTACTTGTATGAATTGTAGCCTCTCAGACAAAATGGTATTCCGTATTAACTGTTAGTTTTCTCCACTTGTTGCTTCCATTATTTTTTCTTTATCCCTGGGGTTTTTCCCCCCATTATGGCATTAGGATCTCTGTGTGCCAGCTTATTGGTTATGAAATTTAACAGCACAATTTCTAAATATCCTATGCTGCGTTATTTAGAAGCAAATAGCAGAGGTGCCAACTATTACAAATTGTTCATAATTATTACGGGTTCGCCTGTCAGATTACGGAATTACGGACAGGTTGGAAGAATTGCGGATTTCAGTGTGTTTTGGAGAATCTGAATTTTGTATCTTTTTTTGTTAAACCCTTGAAGTGCGACGCTGCCGATTTGTCGGCCTTCGATTTTGATCCGCATATTTTCCGAATCAGACGGCAGATCAATGATCATATCATTTATCAATCATATCGTTTTGAAATGGAATGTCCATGAATCATATCGTCAAACAGCGATATATCGGAAGAATGGTACCGTAATTTTCTTCGTATAATCCGCGGATTATCTGTTAAAAAGATAGGTTTTGCGGATTATACACCGATGCAGTTAATACGCCGATTTACAAAAAAAAAAAAAAAAAAAAAAAAAAAATTACTACCGTCCGATTTTTAAAAAATCTGCAGCGTGATTGTGCAGGAAAGGGTGAAATAATTGGAGAAGGAACTCCCTCGGAGGAATTTTCCTCAGTTCAGGAGTTTGTACGGAGCGGGGAAGAGGGGGAGGAATGTCGTAACGAAAGATCGAGAAAGTTGTGGGGAGGGACGACAGGGGTCATTTTGATATCGTTGAGGAGAGCTCTGGCTGTCGTGACGGCTCTGTTTTTGGCAAAAAGCCAAAGAAAGTACGCACAGCACTTGCTGCACGAACCTATGCGTTTCTCCTTTCGGATTTCATGTGCGTGACCTTGTGTCTAGTTTGCTTTCGTTGTTTTGGCGAACGTCGTTGCTGCAGTTTTCCTTCATTGCTAATCATGGTGTCTCTGAAAAGGAAACGTTTCAGTTACACTGCCGAATTTAAACTTGAAGTGGTGGACAGAATTGAGGATATGATAGTGTCACTGCGCGATAGTTTCGATCTAAAACGTAAACAAATCCGTTGGTAAATTCTGCAGGAGAATTCACAGGTTTTTTTATTGGCCCACGTACAAGACGATCTCTCAACTCTGAAAGCAGGAATTCCTCCAAAAACTTTCGACTTATGTGCGAGCACATACAGTATTTCTACGACTTGTTCTGTATCAGCCTTTCGTCATTGGCAAGGTGTAATGCAATACTCTGGAGCTGCATCGGCGTGATCTATGGATGCCACACCCTTTATCTGTCCGGAGATAAAAAATATAAAACAGTTACCTTTAAAAATGAATTTCTTCATTTAATAAAATCGTTTTTTTTTCTCTCTCTTACTTCTTCGGACTCATTATGTGTTTCTGGAACATGGAAAGAGCGATGTATTTATTTATGTGACCGACTTTTCTGTTGGAAATTCCACTTCTGGTTCAACATCTATGATGTGCGGATTGTACGGTGATTTTTTTTTTCCTGAATGTCACAGTCTGCGGATTATACTACAGATTTTTTTTTTATGTGAATTTCGTGGTCTGCGGATAATACGACGAAAGTTACGGGTAGTATGCCGTTAAGTGTCATCGTAAAAGAGTTTGTGCTTGCTATCGGTTCCCCACGCACTTTTCTGTGTGACAGGAGAAAGGTTACTTTAGCCAAAACTTTTCCTACTGCAGTTGAGGCAGTGCTGTTGTTCACTTTGCATTGTTGGTGAATTATAAGACGTACTGTCAGAAATCACTTTCTCGAGCCCCGTTTGAAGTGCAATAACGATCAACTCGTCGCAACGCGTGGTCCGGCGATGACCGATGTTTATATTTCTTGCGGACTTTCGCTGAGCTGGAGAGCGAAGTGCGGTGTTTTATTACTAGAAGCTTTTCACATTATTCATTTCTTTTTCCCAAACAAACAGACTCAATCGCAAAACTCTGAATTACGAATCCCCATCTCTTTCCAAACTCGTGTTAGCAGAGAATGACTTTATTGACAGCTTGTTCCTCAGACTAGCAGACATGCTTTTTCCTACTGCGTGAAATTGTTTTCTAAGGTTATTTGAAATGGCTTGTAGTGAGAGTGAAAGTTTGCCAAGTGATGGTGATGATTTTGAATCATCTGAGAGTGATATTGGCCAAGCAACATCAAGCCAAAAAACTAGCCACCATGCCAAGCCCACCATATCTTCTTCAGAAGGTGAAGATTTTCATAGTGAATCTTCAGATCATGAAAGTTCTGAAAGTGAATGGGAGGATGTTAATAGAGAGAAGTGATGAACAACCTCAGCATCTTTTTGATTATCATGAAATGCAGGGGCCCAAACATGCTCCTGCAACTGATGTGGCACCTATTGCATATTTTTACTTGTTTTTTACCAATTTCATCTTTGGAATTATCGTTTCTGAAACAAATAAATATGCAAAGAGGTTTCTCCAGGAACATCCAAATCTTTCTCCCAAATCTTTAGCAAGGAAATGGAAAATGTTACAAATGCTGAAATAAAGGTTTCCTTGCGTGCCTTCTAATATGAGAGTAATCAGTAGCCCATGTAGGACGAGGTGATTGCCGAAGGCATATCCAGTCAAAACAAACACAATGATTGTGTAAAATTAAAGACTCGATGAAAGCCTTTGGAAAAAAAAATTTGCAAAAAAGAATGAAAATAGCGTGATAAACGCTGAATTTGCTGTTTACTACAATCGTTGTGGAGCATAACCTACCTATAGCAAGCTGTGATCATGCTGGTCGCTTCTTTCATGCTATGTTCCCAGACTCTGATATTGATGAAGCTGGATATTCTTGAGCAGATGTGGCATGGAATGAAATGTCTCAGATGAAGGATTCATCTGGCCTTCCCAAGTATTCCGCATTGCCTAAACTAATGTTAGCAATATTGACTATCCCTCACAGCAATTCCTCTACGTAGAGAATATTTAGTACAGTAAGGAAAAACCTCGCATACTTTTGCCCAACAATGATTACCAAAATATTAAGTGCTCTCTTGTACAGAAAAGTAAAGCATTTTCCTCAGGTGAGCTGTGTTATAAAAAGTTTTCTGAAAAAGAATATACCACTGCAAAACAAGCAACAAGGGAGTTTTTATGTCAGCAATGACATGAGGTAAGTACAATATTGATAATTTAATTTCATATTTTTTGTGAGGATAGTGAAACATATAAAGTTATTACACATTTCACGCATTAATTTCTCATGAAATACCCATTCCACGCGTTAACGATGAGACTTAGTATGGTGATTACCGATAGGCACCTCATACAAGTATCAAGTATTACAGATTACACAGTAATACTATAATATTGTCCTTAACTTTTAAAAAAATGGCGTGTTACATTACTGAAAAATCCCCTATTGATTACTGATATGTTCTGCTAGAGGTTGGCACCTCTGAAATAGCATAGATTCGATGTTCTCGTTGCCAAGTGCAAGAACTAACTTTAGCTAAAATAATTACAATTTTGATTTTTAAATGTCAGCAGTGTTTTCCCTGATTGCTAGAAATTGTTGAGATGGTACTGGCACACGTTTTTCCTCAGACGCAGAAATGCTGTCACGATTTCCGTTCTCTCTCTCTTCTTTTTTTTTTATTTTTTAATAGCTGTTTTAGTTTGCTTTGTCTTTAAATATTCTAAGTGAATTCCAATAGAAAATACAAATTGTTACATCAATTTGATAGAACCGCTCTAACAAAATGTTAAGAGACTGTCAGACACTCCATTTTATCATTCCTATTAGACTTCAATTTCAGCAAAAGTTTCTGTGTTATTTAATATTTATGTAAAATAAGCACTTTAAGGATTTAAACTTCAGCATTGTATCATTTAAGGGCAATTTATTCTCTTCAGCCACAATTCTCCCAGCTTGCATTTTTAAACCTAACTGAAACTCTAAATGTTGTGCGTCGTTTAAAATGTTATTTATATACTTGTGTGCACTTAAAATACAGATAAACAGTTATATAATTTCACCTAATCGATTGAAATATTTCATAATATGTAGAATTTAAAATAAGTGTTTGTTGAAATATTCTTTAAAACATGTAAATACATGGTTTGCCACCTCGGTGGTGCAGTGGTCTAAGCTCTGGCTTCTGACTATTCGTCCAAGTGAGCCTGGATTCAAGTCGCAGATGAGGTATGGGTGGTGTGCTTATCTTACTGCACTGGCTCTTCTTCGTGAAGCCAATGGTCCTAAATTAGGGATGGACGGATGACTGCTTATATCCCAACAAGTTGCTCATGGTGGTCGTTAAACCTGAAACAAAAAAATAAGACATGATTTTGTTAAATATTATGTAAAATTTATGTTAAATACACTAATTTTTGTAACTATAAAGTAATTAGGGGAAATGAAAGTTATTTATCCTTTATATTCCATATTTTCTGTTTATCTTTATGGACTGTATAATCGGGACGTTCATTATGTGGTGTCTTTTTAATTCTCCTTCATATGTGAGATGAACATAACATTATCAGTATTAATTTCAGGTAAGCAATTATTTGCAATTACAGCCTGTCTAGAATTTGATAAATCTTGCTTTCAATACATTACATTATTCCTTAGTTCTCTAAAAATTATCAAAACTGAATTTAAAAAATTTCCTGTAGACATTACGGTTTTATTCGATTTCTGCAGATAGTTTGCTTCATATTTTGTAACATGGAACAATTAGGCACAGTGGCCTGGTACACTTTTGCTTGGAGAAACACATCACAAGAGAACCACTTAAACAATGGATCAAAGCCCTTTGTGCCGCCCCGGTGGCGCAGTGGTCTAAGGCGTTGGCTTCTGATCATTCTTCCGAAGGGGTCCGGGTTCGAATCCCGGTGAGGCATGGATGTTGTGTTTGTCTTACGGCACTGGCTCTCTCCCTTCCCTGGAACCAGTGACTCTAAATTAGGGACGGGCGACTGCTTATAGCCCATTGAGTTGCTCACAGTGGTCGTTAAACCTCAAAAAAAAAAAAAAAAAAAAAAAAAAAAAGCCCTTTGTTGGTTGATTCTCTTTCGACATTTCTCTTAGCAGGAGCCCATTCGGTCATTAAGCTTATCTACACTGTGCTGTAGAAGAAAGGAAAACAAACTATTCAACATACAGAGTTTTTCTTACATATGAACTGTTCTACGGGAATGTATTAACAAATTCTACATGGGCAGTATACCACTTAGGTTCAGAAAAGATCATGCAATTATAATACCAAAAATAATATGCCTCATGCATTTAATTGTTATTAATAAAAAGCAGGTAATTGTATAAAGAACAGTTATTTAAAGAATTAACAAATGTATGCTTTCGTAAGGAACGCAAGAATGTAAGGAAATGCAACAATTTGTCGCAATGTTATTTGATTTGCCGCTCTGGAAAAACTCTCAGAACCACCTGGAAAAGTCAGGTAATTTTTTTTCTACTTTTGAGTGGGAACCCTGAAAAAGTTTAGCTAGCTGTTAAATTACTATAGATAAAAGTTCCCTTCAATAAAAATACACACACACACAAAAAAAAAAGGTAAGTGTCCTGTATTCCTTTTTTATTTAAGCGGTATGAGTTCTAAATCACTTAATCTTGTGACAAATTGACGTAAAAAAATCTTCTTAATTTTTATACAATCATCTGAATTTTTCAAAGCAATCTTCTGCTATTCATTAAATTTAGTTGGCAGGTATGCTCTTCAATATCACTATTCCACCAAGCATCACCTTTATTGTTACCCACTATTGTGGTGCCACAGACCTCTTCGGCAGCAGTGGCAACACAGTTCTCAAAACATTCCCACTTCTTTTTTACATCCCTCTCACAGGATTTCAGTCATTTTGTGAATAAGTCATAATAACACTGATGATCTTCAGTGAGCCTTTCAACCTTTATTCTTTCCATCCTAGGCCTCTTCCTATTCCTTTTCCTCCAACCAGCACTCAGTTTCACTTGTGACACTACCAAGTAACGATCAGAGCCAACATCCGCACCTCTCGTCACACGAGTGTCAACAACTACGTGTTTCAGACGCTGATTGCAGACATCAAAATTTATCAATCTTTTGACCAAGAGTACGATTTTTTCCAAGTATATGTGTGAATAGCGTATTAGATCAGAGTTCACCCGGGTGGGCCCAGTTCGGAAAAACCACCCAAGTTTTTTTGGGCTGGGCCCAGTTGAAAAAACCCTGGGTTTTTTCAAAATCAGATTCTGTTTTTTCTTCAATATTCCAAATTTAATCAGCACCCAATAAAATATTTTCTTTTACAATTAATAACAATAGGAATAATGACTAGATTCTCTTTCTTACGTTCTCAAAGGTGATTGTTGACCAATTTTATTATTTAGCAACACAGAACAATCCTTTCAGATCAGCTGACAAAGCAACTGATCTGAAATATGAAAATTAAACAATTATCCTGAAAATAATAAATGGTTGCATATAAATAGCTTTCCACCTATAAAGAATAACTATGGAATAGACCAACATGTAATCTCAGGGGCTTTTAACCAGAAACAAAACTACCAATCTACAGGAAATTTTGATCCAAAAAGGTATAAACTGAACAAGTTTTTGAGTAACATTCTCTCAATGGAGGCAGGTGAAGCTGGTGCTGAATGTAGGCATACAAAAAAAGTTACAAAATCCTACAGGCAATTTTGAATTTGAGACCTTTCAGACTTTTTTTTGCCATGACTTTCCATCCTTTTATGGAAGAAAACTGGTGGATGACACTTTCTTTCATCATTGATGTTAGGTTACAGTCTGTCATTAATTTTGAAAGCCATTACACCAGGCAAATACACGGTCATACCAGAATAATATGACCACCTACCTAATAATGGGATGACCGAGGTGAGATGGCGTGGCATGGACTCATTGAGGCCCTTGAAGGTTGCCTGAGGCACATGTGCCAATTCGGACTGCAGCAGAACATGAGGTCCTGGAGATGATGTGGTTCACGGCGAACATGTCGATCTAAATAGTCCCATAAGTGCTCTATGGGATTGAGGTCGGACAATTTTGCCCGCCAACGGAAAACGGAGATATCGCTGTCGTGTTCCTGGAACCAATCGAGCACCACCTTAGCGACATGACGGGCTGCATTGTCCTTTAGATACTATCACCACCAGGGTAAACGTCCAATGTGAAAGGATGCATGTGGTCTAAAAGAACGTAAAGGTAGCCATTGCCGTTCAAGGGACCCATCCAGTGGTACCAGCAGTTCCAGGGCATATGAGGAAAACCTCCTCCAGACATGCACACTGCCACCGCTGGCCTGTACTCAACCGACAAACGTGTCCGAGAGTTGGTCCTCGTGTGTCTGACGCCGTGTTCACCACCGTCTGTCACTTCTGTGGAGTAGAAACCTTTATTCATCAGTGAAGGCAACCTTTTTTCCACTGTCCAATGAGGGTAGTCCCATGCAAACATCTTTACCAATGGCCTTGGGTTAACATCAGTGCCTTGGCGCAGTGTCTGCTCCGTAGACCCATGCATAACACGGTTCGCTCTACTGTTATCTGGAACACGTACTTGGGTACCCCTGATGCCGCAACCCTTTTCCCACTGTCCAGTGATGGCGGTCCCGTGCGAACTTAGGACAACAATGCCAATGGTTTTGGGTTAACATGGGTGCCTTGATGCAGCGTCGGCTCCGTAGACCCATGTGTAACACAGTTCGTTCTACTGTTATCTGGGACACGTACTTAGGTACCCCAGCATTCAGTTGTGTGGTCAATTGCTGCACTGTTGCGTGTAGATTGCCTTTTACAAGTTGACGGAGGTGACCTCCTCTGGGGTTGATGGCCTTCGGGGCTCTGCAGTTATGATGTCAGGAGGTACTCAGTGTGCAGGTGGTCCAATCTTGGTACACCTTGTGAACAGCCCCCAAAGCCTGCTGTTTCTGCTCACGTTATACACTATGGCTCATCTGTCCTGGCCAGCTGCTTATATCTGTGTGTGGTAGACCTTGTCACATGGATTCTGTGACACACCTGGGTCACACAGTGATTCTGGGGGTGTTCGTATTATTTGACTGTGTAATCAGGGGGAATTTGGATATCCACTCTTCTGCAATACTCTCCTGTTCTTGGTTACGTTTCTTACCCCTGCATTTCGGATCCATGAGGTTTGCCAAAAAATGTGGTGCAAGAGTTGGTTGTTCAAACCTTTTTTAAAATCTAGATGGTAGGGCTGCAGGATTTCTTCTTGCAGTAAATCCGGCTATATTTCAACAGCAACTGAAACAGACGTTGTGTCTCTCTCTGAAGTGTGCCCAGTGTGCTAGCAACAACGGATAACTGCTTTTCCAGATTCATAGCTTCATAACCAAGATTTTTTAAATAGATTGATCAAATTCCTCAATATGCTCTTAAGATATTTCTCTGTATTTGTGATAATTGCCCACAAATGTATTAACACAATCAGGATGAAAGTTGCACCTTGTTTCGTTTAGTAGTTGTGGCGCTTTGCTTTGAACCATCCGTGTGGTTGATGTAGGCCTACGTTACGAAAATATTTAGTAGTTGTGGCGCTTTGCTTTGAACCATCCGTGTGGTTGATGTAGGCCTACGTTACGAAAATACGGCACAATCTGCTTTAAAACAGTCTTTAGGGAAACACCTTTTTCTAACAAATTCAACAGATGTGCTGAGCATCTATATGTTATGAGAGTTGGATATCCTTCATTTAATATTTTCTACATTTTTGTCATTTTGTTTTTGCTCTCAGTTACAATAGCAAAGACAGGTTTTCCAAATTTTTCTTCACGCTCCTTTATGGCCGCTTCTAATTTAGCACAATATTCTGCTGGTTTTTTTTTTTTTTTTTTTTTTTTTTTTTTTTTTTTTTCTGATCCAGTATTGTCAGCATACAGCAAAAAAAAAAAACTTTTGGTGTGGACACTAATAGCTTGGACTGGCTCATTCGTCACACTGCACCAACAATCTGTGGTGAGAGTCAAACTGTCTAATTTTATTTTTCTGAAAGCTGAGATTCAGTTTTTTCTGCCGCAGTATCAAACAGTTTTCCACCAATGGCTTTTGCTGAGGTTGGTTGATGTCCAGGTCTCAGTGTTTCAGTCACCATTTTAAACTGATCCAATTCTGCTGCATTGAATGGTATATTAGCAGCATTAAAAAAAACCACTGTTTCGTCAACCTTTTGCTCTTTCATGCTTTTAAGACAGAATTTACTCATTGATTGTCGATTCTTTGTTTTCTTCAAACAGTACTCGAAAAAGCCCAGTAAAATCCAAGTGGGCTGGGTTTTTCCAAACCCTGTATTAGATACACACAAACCATTCTCAATGCAGAGTTCAATTAATCTTTCACCATTATCATTCACACAAGGATCATTAAACTTACCCAGAACATTGTCAGAAATAGCATTCTGCACACCTATTCTAGCATGGAAATCCCCTGCTACTATAACTTTCTCTTTAGCACCAAACTGGCTCAAAACAGCTTTTAGCTCATTCCAGAAATCTTCCTATCAGAAGGTTCTGAGTCACAAGGAGCATACACTGCAACAATTACTATTCTCTGAATTTTCACTTTCAAACAAATCCAAAGAATTCTCTCACTTATGCAGCTATAGTGAATCAAGTTGTTCATCTTTTCACTTAAAAGCACACCTACACCAGCCTGTCCTAAAAGTTATTAGTTGACTTTTCGTTTCGGGCATAAAGGTAAATTGTGTTTTCCCCGGTAGCTCTGCTTCTAAAACTCCAATTTGAAAAATTCTTCGTGTATCGGATACAACTCCTGATGTGAATTGTTTTGCATATAATTTCAGATAGTTGGTATAGAAAGGTTTGGCCACCGGGAACGTTTCAAGTGTTTATTTCTGCTTTGATATATTTGCAGCAAAATCTGAGCTCCTGAAAACTTGACGGAAAAAAATTCTTTCATGGACCAATACCGCTCACCTTGAAAAACCCTTTGAAAATAATGCATCATTTTTCTGCTAGGGGGCGTAGATGCATATCTTATTTTTCTTGACATCTTTGATTGTAAGAGTCCAATTTGAAAATTCCTTTCTTGGAAAATGTTTCCTCTGCGAAATGTTTCTCATATAATTCACAAATTTTCTTAATGCACAAGCCTGCCATCAGAGGGTGTAAGTTCATATTTCTGTTTACAGCAATATCTGTGGGACTAAAAATCTTATTGTAAAACTTCTTTGTTCAGATACTACTAACTATGCAAACTGTGTGCATATTTTCTTCCCAAAATAATGCACAATTTTGCTGCTAGGGGTCACCAATTTTTAATTAATCTGTTTTGTCAATATCTCGGCTTCTACATGTACGATTTAAAAAATTCTTTCAACACTAGATGCCACTTACCTTGTAGAACACTTTAGGCGAGCATATAAGGAATTTTGTAGTTCACAGTTCTGTCACTAGGTGGTGCTTGTGTACTTCAGTTTGCAGCTGTTATTGCCGCTTCTAAAAATCCTATTGACAAATTGCATTTGCTACAATAAAAACGTGGAACATTATCCTCCTTAAATAATGGAAAGATTTTCTGCTAGGGGCCTTTTTCGTTTCACTATCTGAAACCTCATGTTGAAACTTTTCTTTTTTCTGCTTCGCTATCTTTGCTTCTGAAAGACGCATTTGAAAAACTTTTTCCTTAGCATGGCTTTTTCCGTGATGAATATTTTTTGCATATTTTCAACTTTTCCATTAGTCTCAATTCTTCTGCTAACAGGTGTAGAGATGTTCCCTTCTATATTTCTTCTTTTAACTGATTAGACGTGTGCCCTCCCCATTCTTTAATTGTGGATCTGCCCTTGCTTTATTTTATAATAATTTCAATTATTATCAATAATAGACTGATTACATAGGAAGATAGTACAGAATAGTGATACAGCTAAAATGACTGATGGAATTAATCATTTTCAAATTGATGGAAAGGATTTTATGAGATAGGCTTTGTGGTAATTACACCACCCTTATTCAGTTTTTTTATTATTGGGTAATTCTCCATTTCTTAATGTTAAAAACATTAAGAAGAAATGTAATGAGTAAGAAAGCACACTCGTCTATTTACATCTTCATTATTTTTATTTCTTAAAACCGAAATTACTTTTAAAAAATAATGTGACCATGATATTGTAAAGCATAATAATCATCCTGGAAAGTCCTTGAATCCCCTCCCCCCCCAAGTGTACATTTTAATTACTATCCAGGGGCTGCAAGAGCAGCTGATGGGGTGTGCATACCTGCCAGGTTTTTACGGTTTACCCGTAAAATTTACGGAAATGTGACTGGTTTTATGGGCAAAATGTTAATTTTATGGATTTGGTGATTCTCAGAGATTTTTTTTTTCTTTTTCTGATGATTTATTTTGCTGGTCCATTTATCAGTAAGTTTTCTACGCTTTATAACCGTGCTTTGTTCTTCGCTCGATAACGTTCATAAAAATGTCTTGGCTTGATTCAACGGCATTAATATGTTGGGGTACATACTAATTCATCAAATCCCTATTGAAAATGGTCAAAGGTAAGGTCAAGACATTATTTTCAGTTGCTCTGTGCTTTCCTATGCATTCGTCTGCCCTTTTGTGTGATGACTTGTGTAAAATCAAAGCATGATTGTGATGAAGTTTGAGTATTATGCTGTTCAGAGATTTGTTCGCTCGCGTTTTAGAATTTAAGCACAATATCTTCCGTGGGAATTTACCAATTTGGATAGAATTTTTAATTATAAAACGACGCGTTTGTGGTAGCTTTTTAATTTAGAAATTAACAGGCATAAAAAATGTTCTATAATAAAGCAAAAACACACGATATACAATATCTATCCATTAATTCATACTAAGTGATTCGTAAAGAAAACAGTAAAGTATCGTGAAGAACACTGTTGCTTTTGCAAATCCACACTTTTTTGTAGGTATGAAATTTTGGGCTTTTAGAAAACAACTCTGAATTTTAAAATATCTGGATTTTGACAACACGAGTTTAATCTAGGGAGGGAGTAACTTTTTTTTTTTATCTGTTTGAAAAAAAAACTTTTGGCTTTGTAACTTTTATCAAACCTAATTGTGTGATATTTAGAGATTTTCATTTTTTAAAACAGAATACGTGTGTTCCGCGTTTTGTCATGTTAAGCCTTTTTTTTTTTTGCAGAGATATAACATTGAAATTAAAATCCTGGTTCAACCTTTTGTGCCGTGGTTACGCCACAAAGGGAGCAGGGGACGAGATGGGGAGGATGTCACTGACGAAGTGGCTGTGTCATTTCTCGTGACGCCTGATGTAAAAGACTGTTGGTTTTGTTCTTGCAAAACACATTGTGTTCGTTTTACTGCAGGAGAGGGGGTAGTTCAGACGTTGATGGGCCCAGATTGTTATTGTTTTTTTTTTTGTAAAGGAATAACTAGACTAGAGAAGCTCTATTCAGTAAGATGAGAGGGAAGACAGAATAATAAAATCAGTGCCATTTGGAAATATAAAGGATGCCGCTAAAGGGGTCTGATTTTTAAAAGACAAGGCATCGATCCACCTGTGAGGAATGATGGGGAGGGAGGGAAGGACCCCAAAGGATGACATTCGTAACTAAAACCTAAACCTTTGTTTCTAGATGAAAGAGCCTTTCAGTTGCTCTCTGCTTTCCTAGCTAACCAACTCGAATTGCATAACTCTGCTATCAGTATTTTTTTTCCTCTTCAAATTGCAGCTCTTTAAGCTGCTACTATTTTACTATAGCAGTTTTTACTTGCATTTTTTTTCCGCGTGGTAATAAATTTTGTATTAGTGATTCGCTATGAGCAGCAATATAAAAGGGAAAAAAAGTACTTTAAAACATTCCATGATGCGTGTTCTGCGGAATTCCCGTGTATTGCGAAATCTTCAAAAATGGAAAATATGCGTCTAGTGCTACGTGTCGATGCAATTTCAACATTTCGCATGGTGGAACAAATGTATTATAAATCATATTTCTAGTGACATGCATAAATATAACGTTGACTGCATGGGAAAAAAAATGACGAAATTGACTTCCTTTGTTAAAAGTTATAATGAACTGGATTCGATTCGTACAAAATGTTTGTTCACTTCATTTTTAGTTGAACATAATTTACCAGTTAGTGTCTCAGTCACTCTTAGTTATTTCATTTTTTTATTTTATTTGACTGTATCATCGTCCGTGTTTCTGTAAGATAAAAGCCTAACATGAAAATGGTTCGTTTTTTAAAACATTTTGTTTCATGATGGCGTGGGACACGATCCCATTGAAAGGGTAGAACATCCTTCTCTTTAGATGCAAACTTCTGTAAAAGTAAATTTTTATTACTTAATAGATCATAATGAGAAATTATGTATAGAATCTATTTTAATCGATATAAATGTGCCGATGAATTCAAACAACTGTAGTCACTTCAATTACAAGTTTATACTTGATTTGGGTAACATTGTTTTAAAATCGATATGATAGGTACATTTTAATCAATATGCGCGACAGTAATCTAATCGAATATATATAAAGAAAAAAATTTACGGGTTTCTGTTTCTGAAAGTTGGCAGGCATGGGTGTGGAATTTTGCCTGTTAAAGGTGATGTTTATCAGTTTAGGCCCTGTGGGCTCTATTCCTTCTTTACGGCACGCTGTCACGTAACTGCACATTACGATTTACTATCAAACATTTTTCTTTCCTATAGCATAGCTTGCTATTTGTAAGGGCTGTTTAACACCAGATGTCAGACACTGTTTTCTTAAAAGTCCTCTGCACCATGAATTATTTAATTATTATATTCAGCAGTCAGCATTTGGAAAAAGCAGTGCAATGTTTTCTTTATTCTGCATAAACTTCATATATTCATTCTGCTTTTTCAGAAATGCAATGGCCTAGCAATGTTAACTTTGACCTAACCTCCAAACAACGATCGCTTCTTCCCGGTCGAGCAGTGACTGTTATACGAAGGTTTCACTGTATAACTGGTTTTTCCCATGTCTTCAGAATAAGAACACACACAGTGGTGAATCCATTTTTTGAACTAAGCTAGCTATTTTCTTTATGTGCCTGGTATTTTTATGCATCATAGTATATATACAGGGGTAAGTCAAAAGTTTTGCAATATTTGCATAAGTGCACATGCTGCGGCGGGTATGTCATGTGTTTAAACTAGTTCAAGTCGTGCACAGCGGTCAGTCAAAAGATATATAAAGTGGTAGTCGTTGCTGTGCACAGCATTGCATGTCATCGTTCTGTCTGTGGTTGGGACGCCTAAGAGATGAACAGCCACAACCAGCTAATTAGGGAACTTTTACTTCACGAGCTTTAACTCTGCCATAGCACTGCTCAAGCAACACGAAACATTTGTTGTGAGAAAGGGGAAAATTCCAGGAATCACAGTGCTGCAACCAGATGATTCAAGAAATTCCGCTCCAAGGTGACAGTAACCTCAACGATCAGCCAAGGCGAAGTAGGCTGCGAACTGTAGAGGCCATGGAGGCAAATCCAACAGCCAGCACTCGGAGATTCTATCGGGTGAGTTGGGCATATCGCAGAACGCCGTGGTTTGTTACCTTCAGGACCTTCAAGGTCTACAGAAGCTGCCGCATTGTTTCTCACGAACTTACACCAGCTGAAGCAAACCGCCAAGTGAAAGTGTGCACGAAACTCCTAGAAAACCCACGCGATGTACGTTTCATCACTAGAATTGTTACGTGCGTCGAAAAGTGGATCTATTTTCGTAATCCTAACACAGCGGCAGTCGTTGAGCCCGGGCCAGCTTCCAGAACCTGTTGCCAAACATGTGTGCTGCTCTGCGTCTTGAGGAATTTAAAGGGTATAATCCATTCCGAATTTGTTCCAGACGCAGAACATCAATGCCAACCTCTACACTGAACAGCTGGAGTGGATGTATGCCGTTTTGGAGAAGTACCCGGCACTGGTGAACAGAAAGTGCGCTCTCCTACAGCAGGACAATGCTCAGCCTCATACCGCGCAAAAAACCTGGGCAAAACTCCAGGAACTTGAGGGCATCAAACTAATGCCATACTCTGCATATAGTCCGGACCTTATCCCGTCAAATTATTACTTATTCAGGTCCATGCCCACTTCCTTTGCGGGCTGCACTTCAACAACCAGGAGGAGGTGGCAGCTGGGGTGAAGGAGTTCTTCGCCGCGGAAAACAGGAACTGGTACCGCTGCAAAATCGAACTGGCAGACAGATGACTAAAGATGGTGCAACATGATGGCCTATACTTTGAATGCTGGTCAGCTTTCCTTGTAAAGGTACATATGAAAACATAAAGTGATCCAAATATCGCAAAACTTTTGACTACCCCTCTGTAGAAGGTAAATTAATGCTACAATAATGTACAGTGTGTGACTACCATTATAAAACCATAAATTCATTGAATTGTCTTTTGTGTTAATTAGATTAGTATGTTAGTTTTACTTTTTGAAATAATGCAAACTCTCTTTTAAGGACACCCATTTTGCAGACAATGTCCCGAGAGTGTCCCTGAATGAGAGGTGTTATTGTATTGTATTGGGTTGGCGCGAATTAAATGTCCAGCAAAGGACCGGCACACGTGGACAACGAGAACGGAAAAGTAGGACAACCTACCTAGGCAAAATAATCCCCTCAGCATCGACACATAGTTGCCACCTGTGCGACAAGGCCATGATCCCGCAACGAAAAAAGTCTTGTGGCTGGGACCTGAAGTCATCAACTGCACGTTGAACCTCGTTTTCTGTCTTGAACTGTTTCCCGGGCAGGAATTGATCCAGGCAATGAAACAGATAATAGGCTGGATGAGGCTGTGCCTCATAGCCCAAGGCACTTAGTGTCACCATCGTTCGTTGTGCGACATGAGGGCAGACGTCCTGGGGCAGAAGAAGAACATGTCTGTTGACCAAAAAAGCTGGCTGTTTCTACAGCAATTTCCAGTGCGTCTGGTGTAATTCAGCACAATAACGTTTTACAGTGATTGTTTGGCCTCTTGCCAAGAAACTGATGAATTATCCCAGCTGTGGACCACCAGACAAGCAGCAGCATCTTCTTGGTGGGTAGGGGTGGCTTAGGATGCCATCCAGCAGGCTGTGCCTTGCTTAACCATTGTGCAGATAGTTTCTGACTATCATAAAGGACCCACTTCTCGTCACAGGTGACGAATTCATGTAGTAAAGGTTCCTGTTTATTCCTGGCAAGCAGCAACGTGCAGACTTCCAAACGCCTAGTCTTGTTAGCGGTTGTCAACTCGTGCAGCAGCCACGTGTCTAGCTTTTACTTCACCCGGCGCAGCCAAGCGCCGAACATCTGTCGTGTGGTGGACACCTACCTCTGCCACTACCTCACGACACGCGTTTCGGGGGTTCGCTTCAACCACACGTAACAGAACATCGTCAGAAACAACAAAAGGTCGGTGACCTCGAGCTTCGTTTCGCAGGTCCGTATCTCCGCTTCGAAATTTCACAAATTATCGCCGAATGATTTGTTCATTGGCTGTGTTCTCCCCAAACAATTCCTGCAGAATGGCCTGGTTTAAATTCATACAGGAAGATCACTCTCAAATCCGGCGTCTGCATGTTTCCTTTGCAAGCCACGGTGTTCTTCACACATATGCTAGCTATTTATAGTAACTCTGTGATGTAATACCCGCACCACCTGTGGGTGTTTCCATTCCACTGTGGTGGGGGCACGTCTTCACTGTTCGTTCGTGCTGAACATTTCATTAGCACCAACCCAATATATATATATATATATATATATGTATTTTTTTTTAGAATGAGGGTGGGAGGCTCTAGAAATGTCATTAAGCTATCTTTAGAATGTTTTGAAACCTTCCTTGAACATTTTTCTTTTTCTTTCAGAATTTTGGATTTATTGTTTTTGAAGACCCTGATTCAGTTCAAAAAGTTCTAAGTGTGAAAGTAAGTGAGAATTCTAATCATCTTCCAATTCCTTAAAATAAAAATTAAAAAAATCATGTTTGACAACTTGCTATTTAATAAGTACAATGGAAAACTAAAACTTAAACCTATGCAGTTGTACTGTACAACTTTTTAGAATGTGTGCTGCATTCTTTGGAGAAAACAAAAGCATATTATTATTGTAAATACAAATGTGCATCCTCCCTCTCTGAAAAAAAAAAGTTTCATCTGTCATAGACATTATCTAATAACATCTTAAGATGTGTCAGGATTGGGCATTCCTTTTTTTGTTGGATAGTTATAACTCAGATGTTAATATGTAATGCAAATTTGTATTTGGCTGGTTTGTTAGTTCTGCTTGTGGAAGTTAAATCGGGGAATGTTTTTCGATGTTGGTTTGCTTTGTAGGTAAGACTATATATTTTTTAGTTGTGTACATTCCCGTTAAAGTGATATTAATTATACACTGAGTGGCCACTTTATTATGACCACCCCCTCAGTACTTCGTTGGGCCACCTTTTGCCTTTAATACTGCGTCGATTCTTCCTGGCATGGACTCCACGAGATGTTGATAGGTGGTTTGTGGAATCTGAGACCATGCTTGATGAATAGCACTTTCCAAGAGTGTGAGATTGCAGGGTTGTGGATCCAGCTGTCTGATGGCTCGTTCAATTTCATCCCACAAATTCTCAATGGGGTTGAGATCTGGAGATTGTGCAGGCCACCTAAGCAAAGTAAACTCACCGTCATGTTCCTGAAACCAATCCTGTACAATACGAGCTCTATGGCAGGACGCATTATCTTGTTGAATGTGGCCATCGCCATTGGGATAAACCATCCACATGACAGGATGCACTTGGTCTACAACGATGTTTAGATATGATGTGCCAGTCAGACGTTGATCAACACGAATTAAAGGGCCCAAAGCATGCCAGGAAAACATTCCCCAAACCATAACGTTGCCTCCACCAGCTTGAAGGGTTGTAGCAATGCATTTGGGGTCCATGCTTTCATGCTGTTTCCGACCAAATTCTCACTTGGCCATCGGAATGGTGCAACTGAAAACATGATTCATCGGGCCACATAATTTGTTTCCAATTATCGACTGTCCAATCCTGTGCGGACTGGAGACGTTTTCTCTTGTTAACTGTAGACAGCAAAGGTGTTTGAACAGGCCTTCGGCTGCCATATCCAATCCGATGCAGAGATCATTTGAGGGGATCCTTCCTTAAAATGGTCTAATTTGCTGCACTGTTGCCCTTCTGTTGTCTGTTATCAGTCTGGACACTCTCCGTTCCGCCCGAGCAGTCACTAGTCGATGACGACCACACGTTGCACGTAGAGACCCAGTTTTTTAGCTGACAGTCCAGTCTTTAAACACTTTAACAACAGCTGCTCTGGAACATTTCGGAAATGCAGCGGTTTCGGTGATACTCTCTCCATGGCTCCGAGCTCCTACAATCATCCCACGTAGAAAGTCCATCAAATCACATTTTTTACCCATCTCGTCACCCAAAAATCACTTCTGTCGTAAGCACTAAGCTTTCCCTTTTTATACTAGCCTCGCCCTCTGGTGGCAACAGCGTGCATCTATAGTTCATTTGCTTAAAACTGTCAGGTAGTCATGATAAGGTGGCCACTCAGTGTACACAACTTGGCATTGAAGTTGCACCACCCAAAACTAGTGAACAAACTGGCTTATGAATATCATTGTGTTCGAGAAAATAAGATACACAAGTTAACAACACTTTGAGGGAGGGAGAGTAAAAGTCAATTGTGGCGTGGTTAATTCTCATGTTTTTGGAGCGGCATGTGCTCTAACAAACTGTGAAAAATGTAGAAATATTCAAAGCAAACATTATAAATTCTGGATTTGCTTGTAACACTTGCTGGTCATCCACAGAGCTGCCAAGCGTCCCAGATTCCGTCCAATTTCAAAAATATTTTGCGGAAATCCGATTTTTCTACAAACAATCCGGTTTTGTGGTTTTCTTATGCCTTTTTCTTTTATTTAACCCCCCCCCCCCACACACACACACCCTTTCATTAATGATATAAGTGGTAATTTTTCTCCAGCATGAATGCTGGCTGTGGGAGTCTGTAGCAAATAGAAACAAATGTTTTATTGTTAATCCACTGCCCTTCAAGCGCCAAGGTCGTGAACCCCACGATAGTAGCAAGACAGTCAATGGCTTGGAAAGTTGAAGTACTGGTTTATGAAGTCACCTCAACGGCGCTTGTGCGGTGCCTTTGCGCAGGGATGGAAATTCTGTGCCAATGTGCACCAAAACAAAAACTTGTGCCATCTTGCTACAAAAGGCAGATTTCGCACCAGAACCATGGTGCCCCGTCTTCGTCACAGTAAATTCTCCATGCACACTGTTCCATTTGATGCTAAATAAGACCATGCAGCAATTGAAAGAAATATTAAAAGATTCCAGGTACTATGGGTTTTACGTAGTTACTATTGAAATTGTCAGTCCGCTATGCACAACAGGAAACATCGAGTATGCTGTGGAAATTGAAAATAAAGTTAATTTTCGTATTTTCAAGATGTTTCGATGGAAAACAATGGGAAAAAGTCAATGAGTCTCGCAAATGTTCATAATCACGCCGAAAATTACTGCTGTGTAGCAGCGATGAGAATGTCAAGTTTCTTTTTCCGACCCAAGTTTCCTCCCCCCTGCCTGATTATGTTTTTGTTTTTTGATGTTCTCTCTCTCTCTGTGAAATCACGTTCCGCAGTAGTATCTTCGGTAGTAGTGAAAAGGAGCGACTCCATATTTTTTAAGAATTTTTTCTAATGAGATGCATGTTTCCCTACTTCTAATACATACTTCAAAGCTAATCAATAGAGAGCAATCATTTTCACCCCTTTCTTATTTATTAAGCAAAATTAAAGTTATAGGTCGGTATTTAATCTGTCCTTGGTGGAATTCGCCCCGTAAAATTGTTTCACAGCAGAGTGAGCAATGCAGTATCGATTTTTTACATTTAATTTCCCATAAAATTCGTATTTTTCAATTTCCTAGTCACTTCTCACTCATACCTGAAATTGTCTTGTGGATTCGCGGAATTCTGCTTTGTCATCATTTGGGTCGTGCTCGAGGTCGATGCAAAATTGAAAAGCTGGTTTTTCTTTGGGGGGGGGGGGTCTTAAACCTACAATATATAAATTTTATTATTTATAAGTCGTAAATATGCGCGTTGGTGTCCCGGTTTTTTATTTTGAAAAGTTGGCCGATCTGCATCCATGTAACATCTCTCAGAAAACTGAAAGCTTTTCATCGCCCTGGGGTGAGAATCAAACCCAAATCTCTATTTTCGTTCGAGTATTGACTAGTGGAAATCTGAAGATGTTCAGATTTTTAAGTTAAGTTGGCTTACTCTCAGTTGCTTGGAACTTCATCTGGGTGATGTAATGGTTAGCATACTTGAACAGAAATCTGGAGATACTGGTTCGATTCCCGCTCCATGGCGATGAAATTTTCAAGTTTTCTGAGAGGTATTGCATGGATGACCGGTGAGTGTTTCAAGCAAACTCAGAATTTATAATCTGTTTGCTTTGAATATTTCTATCAATTTCCCATCTATTATGAAAAATATTTCTTCCTTCATTGATGTGAAAAATGTGTTTAAGGATCACTATTGTGTTGGAAACGTCATGACATCAACCCTGTCTGCAGCTAGCTGGAGACATTTTACTGTGATCAGAGTGTAGTGTCATTTTGGGCCAGTTGATCAATTATGATTGCAAGTTTCCTTGAATGGTCTGAGGTGCTTTTTTCTGGCTCTGGCTAATCATCCAAGTAGGACCTTAACAAAAAAAAAAAAAAAAAAAATTGAAGCATGTATAGTTGTGCCTCTTAGTGCCTCCCTTGTAGCCTTGGCTGCTGACCTACCCATTTCAGGCTCTAGTCAAGTAGTTGCGGGTTGAGTGGTAACTGTAATTATCATGTGATGGTCTGTGTCTGCTGCCATGACATTCCTCTTCATAACTTAGACCCTCAGTTGGAGACTGGTAGTCTCAAGCTCCATTGCATGAATTGCTTTTGACTGAGCGGGAGTGTGGCATAGAACTGCCTGGCAAGGTAAATGGTAACATGTATTTTGGGACAAGACAGTTCTACCTTGCTGTTGAAGATCATTAAATCTACTATACTCCGAGTCACCCTAAAAGTGTTCTGTTGTTAAATGCGGGAGAGCCTTATCACAACTCGTCGTGGAACGCAAGGACGGTATCCATCCATGTTAATGTGCTCTCCTGCTGTTTCCTTTCTGATACCCCCACATATCACATAACAGTAGGGGTTGTGAATAGGGGGTCTGGTGGAGTCCGAACTACTTCCCCTACTGCCTGTTTAAGTAACCTACCCTTCGAGTTTTCCCGATGGTCAGTTTATTGCCTCTGTGTTGCGAATGTTGGCAGAGGTCTTCTACCCTTCCCTCTGAGTTGTATGCCAAATGGACAGAAACATCCAAGAGTGTGAAGCTCTTGATAGAGGAACTTCTCATATCAAATTTATTTCTAAAAGCACTAACTTTTTCCTGGACTTTTTTAGATAGCAATTTTGTCTGATAATATGCTGAGCAAACAAAAAGGGATTCTAAGCAATAATTCTACTGCTTTTCGCTCTTAATGCCTGGGACTATTTTTCGTAGCAGAGGTAGCTGCTTCATACCCTTCATAGTGGTAAACTCTTAGGTTGACTCGGAGTATAGTTATGTGAGCAGGGGATAAATGTAACATTCATCTGAGTGCCATCCTGCTCAACTGCATGATGTTTGGTTTGGGTGCTATTAGTTTAGGTTACCTTTGGTACTCCTTCTCAAGAAAGATGGTGTAAACTCTGGAATACAGCATTCTACTGTCAGTTCCACTACTATTAATGGGTGTTGTGAACATCACTATTAATGCTCTTAAATGTGTGTGTGCATGTGCGCATAGCTGCAGAGTATGATCCAGGAAATGAAAATTTATCAATTGATGAGGGAAAACTGGAGATAACACATAATCTACATTTACCTTGGGCAACAGATATCAAGTGAGGGTGACATTCGTGAAGTTAATCGGCATATAAAACTTGCAGAGCTTTTGGAAGAAACAGTAAATTTTTAAGAGCAATATGCCATTATGCCTTAAAAGAAAAGTGTTTAATCAATTCATCCTTCCAGTTCTTGTGTACAAAGCAGAAAAATGGACATTAACTGAAAAAAAGACAAAGTTTGAGACAATTGATAGAAGCTTAGAGAGGTGCGTGTTTGGTGTAACCAGGAAAGATAAAAGGAAGACATGATCAGAGTAAAATCCCTGAAATGGCAAGGAATAGGCTGTGCATATTGCCAGAAGAATGGATCACTGATGGACAACCGGAATTTTAAACTCGATACCAAGGGACAGGAAAAGACACAAAAAGGCTGCATAGATGGGTGGATGAAATTAAAAAATGTGTAGGAATGACGTGCTAGGCCATCTGAAGACCGACTGTTGTGGAAGAAACTTGGAGAGACATTCGTCCAGCAGTGGATTAGTAATGGTTGGCAATATACTATATATTTTCTGTCTTGTAAGATAAATATCACTTCTCCAGGGGAGTTTTATCATCAGGGATTATCATCATTTGCATCCTAATCCCATTTGGGTAAATAGTGGGGACATGAATTTTAAGGCACTAGATAAGAATAAAAATGAAAAAAAAAAATCAACAGGAAAGCATATGCACCTCTTTAATGGACAAGCATTATATAATGGGTAATTCCAGGTTGGAGTGGGGTTAAGAAGTTTGGCCTAACCTATATTTTTTGCATATAAAGGCAGTGTTATAAAAGCATTTAAAGATGAAAACTTATCAAAATTATAATGAAAATGGGGGGAGGGGTAAAAAAGTTAAAATCCGCACCACAATTTATTTACAAACTTAAGCACATAGGTAATGGAAAAAAAATACGCTTAGTACAATCTAGTATCGGAGTTAACTTGAGCGCATCATTTAGGAATAAAAAATGACAATTTGAAGGGTATTGAGCCTGTTTATGTGCACTGTACTAATTTGTTGATCAAATCACCATTATTATTTTTTAAACTTGTTAATGCCATTCTATCATCAAAATGCTGGTGTAAGGAGGAAATATTACCATTGTTTACCAATTCTTGATTGTGTATGTGTTGATTGTACAATGATGTACAACTTTTCTTTTGACAAATTGGTGTGTTCTATTTTTCAGCCAATCTATTTTAATGAACATCGTCTCAATGTGGAAGAAAAGAAACGACCGAAGGATAACAGAGTTCCAATAGGTGACAACCGTATGGGTCCTGCTCGCGGTGGAATTTCGTCTCGTGTTGGGCTAGGAGGCCGTGGCGGTCGTGGCATGGTTGGCTCCCAAGGGGCTGGCAGAGGTGATAACCGTGGTGGTGTGAGAGGTGGAAGCTACGTGCCACGACGTTAGCACTAAATTAACACCACTTTTAGTTTACAAGAAAAATAAATGGTCCTTACTCAATATGTGTATTGGACTACTGGTGCCTGAATAGAATTGTGTATGTCAGTCACCTGTTTTGTTTTGTTCTCTTTCCATACGAAGCTTTCTTGTTTCATTTGCCGGACTGCTGTTATTTACAGCAAATTTTGAAGGGAAAATATGTAAATAGTGTAATGTGCTTCGCAGTTTCGTTCGGCTAATGAGAACACAACGGTGAGATGTCGAGATGTCATGTACACAAATGCCAAACCTTTGTGCATTCTCTCATTTACCTTTGTAAATTAAATAATTACGTCAAAAGGTCTGTTGATATGCATTGTGCATGTTGTCACACCTAGAGCTTTTGAATGAATCATCGGTGACATTAGAGCAAGCATTATGACAAAATAACTTTCTTTGTTCATCTTTTTGTACTTGATCGCAGAAGACACCAAATGTGATAGTTTTGAAGAAAATTGTCCATCGGTACGATTGTGATTCTTCGAACATTAAAACTGGTGCTCACGCTGATCTCATCCTT
Organism: Macrothele yani; assembly: GCA_039090855.1. NCBI lineage: Eukaryota > Metazoa > Arthropoda > Arachnida > Araneae > Macrothelidae > Macrothele > Macrothele yani. The sequence goes on from CM076995.1 coordinate 50,085,290, forward strand.
GTAAAATATTCATGAAGTGTATGGACAGTGAAGTTGCTACTTAAAGACACTCCAGGTAGTTACTATTGCTCCAAATTATAAATACATAGACCTTATCTAATGTTCAGGCTAAACAGAAAATGGAAAAAAATAAGAGGGGGAAAAAAGTTTGTCAGTTTCTACCTCAGTTGTTAGCAGCATCTAAATTTTGTGTGTGTGAAGCAAAATTACAGTTTGTTTTTGGAAATTTATCTGTTGTATGGCTTTTAAAGAGCATAAGAGTTTGATAAGAATGTATATCTATTTTGAGAATAACCTGATTTTTAATTCTATGAACTGCTAGACTGCATCTAATGTTCAGTTTAACTACAAAGAACAGAAGGAAATCAGCTAATGACAAAAATTGTTCCGTGAAGAGCGCGGAGACTACAAGACTGAATTATTTTCCACATATAGTAAGCATCTTGCGTGCTGTGATGGAGTCTTGTGGCATCCAGTTGGTGCTACTAATGTGCAAAAAAATCTTTTATGTGGTTTTAAATATCACTTTCTAATTAAGTTTTATTGCTATTCTTTAGTTGCAGACTGAATTATGTTATTTATTTGCCTTTGCTCTGTGGGATCTTAACTTTTTATAGTTTTTTTTTTTTCATATAGATTTATTTCTTTAAAACTATCGTTTTAGTGTCTGTAAATGCTCCTTATTTGGTCAGACCCATGTGCTGTAAATAGGCTTGAAATAATTATTTATAATCACTTTGTTTCCTAATTTATAAAAATAATAGCAATATTACAACTTTGCTAAAGAAATTCTTCATGTTTTGAATCTAAAGTACAAAAGTCTTTGTTAATCTTTTAATGACGAGCAGAATTGTAAATTTTCCTACCTAGGTTTGTTCTTTAAGTGGTACTTATTTAGAGGTGATGTTTGTAACCAGTTTGAGTGCTTATCTTGTACCTCCTCTTTTTTTTAAAAATCCTTATTTTGTTCTGAAATTGGTTTAATGCTGGTCATTTTTTTTAAACGTGTACCAACTTTATATTTTGTGTGTGACATGGTTTACCAAGTCTTTGCGTGTGCTCTTTTTTGTTCTCTTAATTTAAATGAAACATTAGAAACATGAAATAACTAGTCTCTTGGCAGCATAACTTGTACAGTTAACTTTCTGAAACCATCAGTGAAGAAATTAATTTCTTTAATTCAGTAACAATCTGTGTTCATTCACAAGCATCCAATGTTACATTTTAATTGTCTGCTTTAATGTCATCTCAAGCAATTCATGAATAAAAGAATTTCTTGAAGACTTGTCGATTTTGTTCTTCATGTTAAATCAGTCACAAAATTGTTAACTCGTCATAAATGTTTAATTTTTTATTTCATAAACTTTTTTAAAAGTCTTGAGAATAGAATCGTGTGTATACTGTTCTCCTTCTGGCATTGAAATCAGTTGCTTTGGCATCACATCATTTTTGTAAGCCAGTTAATGTTATTGTATGTATCTGTTACTGTACAATATGTGCCAAATAAATAACTGCAGTAGCCTTAGATTGAATTCTGGTACTACTGTCCTTAAAACTGTGCCTAATATTTTCATGGTCTCTTTTGCATTGTAGAATAGGTATTCTAGGTAGTTTGAAACTGTACAAACACATGAAATTGAACTGTCACTTATGAAGATTAAATATTTATTCATTCAGTGTGATGGTAACCTGTCTGTGTGATCAATATATCTGAAAGTTAGTCGTCGACCTGACTGCCCCATGTGCTGTCAGGTAGACTTTACAGTTTGAAACTGTCCTGCAGCTTTTGAATGAGATTAGTGACATCAGGTATGGCTGCTTTGTTAGACTATTGTGTTTTGAAAACTATGCACTCTGTTTTGTCGTGGTTTTGCTTTGAAAAAAAAAAAAAAAAAAACACTTTACAAGAGCAGATTCTATTTCCTGCATTCAAGTTGAATCACTGAAAATGTGACGTGCAAAACAGATTCGATGCTTAGTTTTATATACAGTTTTTACATATTTGGGACATTGGGATAAAAGAACAAATACTCAAGTGTCAGGCTTGTGTCACTAATGTTTCAAGTAAAAGGGAAAATGTTTTGTATTGTAAATATTACGTGTATAAATTTTTGATGCCACATATCACTGTACACTGTGCTGTAAACATAGCTCTTTACCCTACTGTTTTTTCTGGGAGGCTCTCAACTTTTAATGCCATCTTCTGATTATTGCCAAAATCTTTTGGTTTTTATGTTTGTTAAGAGCATTCTATATATCTGTATAAATCAAAATGGGAAAATGCAAGTGCTTCAGTCTGCAAATTATTCAACCCTTTCTTAACGACCTAGATATCTGAAAATTGGTATGCTGATAGGTCCCTTACGTCCACCTAGAAAAGTCAGAAAACCGAAATGGTGGCTTTGGAACACAGCCTGCTAGAATTTTTTTCAGTGAATTGTTCGATCGCTTCTAAATGACCTTGAGATCTGAAAATCGGCCTGCTGATAGGCCTTAAGGTCCAAATGCCCAGAAAAGTCCAAAAACCAAAAAATATGAATGGTGGCTTTGGAGTATTGTTTGCTTGAATTTTTCTACACCTAGAGAAGTCTGAAAACCAAACAATTCTAAAGAGTGGCTTAGCTTTACTCTTAAAAATTCTGATAGGTTTAAGGACAATTATGCCAGAAGCATTAAAATGCTGTAAAAATTCAATGAAATTTTGATTTAAAATTAAGGGTGCCAAAGCCTGCTACCGTTTTATGTCAAACCATATGCGTTGCTGTCACGCCTCTGTTCTAAGTCGTAAAAGTTACAGATCTTAAATTACTTTTGTTCTTATTACTTTTCCCTTTCTTTAATTTTATGTTAAAAAAAATTATTGTACAGATTCACCATTCGGAGAACTGGCACTAACTACTGTTAGTACACAACAATTATATATATATATACTAAAGAGCAAAGCCGAAAACATAAGAAAAACTTTAGAATTTAAAACGAAAGATGCAAAATAACCTGAAGATCAAAACGCGCAACGCAGCAGTTATGAAAATTCAGAATTCACATTCTATTAAGAGACTGAAGCAAAAAAAATTTTTGACTCACACCAAGTATATATATATGTATGGTTCTGCAATTTGTTTGACTTTTTCTGTCAATTTCATGGTCATATTGGGCCAGCCAAATTGTTTTTCAGTGATATTCAGGATGTGGGTTTGCAGGGGGAAAGGTGGGACAACTGTAGGAGTAAATAGCAAGTTATGCCCAAGGGAATGCATATCAGCACATGACTCAATGAATGTAGAGGCTCAAAAGCTGTCTCCTTTCTCTTCAGCAACAATCCATCTCCACAGGGTGATGCACACCTGCTGCATTTTAGGCTAAAGTCTAGTTTGTAATTTCTTCTGCTCTCACTACTGCTGTGATTCTTTAATATTATGTGGCATTTATAATGAGTTTTCTTGTAGAGTGTAACAGGTTTCTTTTTAATCGATTCTTTCATTCAGCAAAAGTTTTTCGTGTTTCAAAAATTTAAAGACGAAACAAAGTTTTCCCCCATTAGTTGCATATTTTATTTTTTGAAATGTTCCCTGTGTCTGTTGTTATTGTTATATATTATTCCATAAAATTACTTTTGGCGTGAAAAATGAGGCAAAGCATTTAACACTTAATTTTTTTTTCTGTATGTTCTCTCTGGCCAGTATTGTTGTCATTTTATTTCCCATTCTAATGTTTGCATTTCAGCTTGAGAAGGGGAGCAAAACGTCTGAAAACTGAAGTTACACGGAGTAAAAATTACTCCCATGTTTCCTTTGTCCTGTGTTGTTCAGTGCTACCCACCCCCATAAATATTTCTATATCAGCTTGTAAAGAGATGCAAAAGTTACTGAAAATAAATTTTTTCTTTTTTAATTTTACTTTGTTGGGATGTTCCTTGTAGTTAATCATAATTTATTTCTGTAAATGTTTAAAATTTCAGCATGTTAAAGAAGGAAAGTGGAAACACATGCTCTGTGATTGGCTGCAGAACCAAGGAAAGAAAGTGGAAACACTGCTTTGCATTTAAAATGTTGAAAAATGTACCACAAACACATGCTCTGTGATTGGCTGCAGAACCATTGCTTTTAATTTTTTTGAAATGTGGCAGTAATTGACTTACCTTGACTCTTGTGGAGTGATATAAAATACACAATACTGAATACATTAAGGCAAAAAGGCATATTAAAATTTGATTATGCTGTGTAACTTCAACATGGCTGCCGTTCTTCTCTCCTGGGGATGGATTTCCATCTTTTGAAAACCTCATGATTGCCCCTTTTACTTTTCTATTCCCTCCAAAATTATGCAAAATAGTACAGGGTGTCCGAGAATTATTTGACACATTACAAAATTATATAAAACAAAACATTAAACAGATAGAAAGAAACTGACTACTAACTACACAAGTTAATAAATTTCGATCTGATATCCCTTGGTTGCTCGTAGTATGTCCAAGCTATACTCTATTTCATGCTATGTATTGGCAAGCATCTGAGGAGTTATGGAATTAATAGCAGCTGTAATTGAAAACCTGGAAAGTCCTTGAAAATCGTGATTGTTTTCAAGGCCTGGAATATCCTGGGAAAACTTTTTTTTTAAGCTGTCTTGAAAAGCCTTGAAATTTGAAATTAGTGCTTAAGAAATGTCATTTTAGGAAATCAGTGTCCCCCCCCCCCTTTTTTCTTCATTTTCTCCTCTGTTCTCAAAGAAACCTCGGCCACGGTGTCGGACAGACATGCCTCTGATTTGGCTAAGGGGGGGGGCACTACTTCCAGTGCCTGTTAGGAAGCGGAGCTCGAAGCTCAGAGAGCTTGATCATCTGGCCCTTGTTAATATTTTCTTGCGGGGAAACTTACTTCCACCCCTCCCAGGCTTTGTTTGTATCAAAAGACTTCGGCTACTTATGATATCTTCGCGAACTTTCACAAAACTGGCTGAAATATTTACAATTAATGGATTACAGAAACCGAATCCCAAAATTTCAAGTGCATCAATTAAAAAGTTAGCATTGAAAATTTTTTATTGCGGACATGTATGCCTTTCTGCTTTGGGCAAACAGAGCATGCAACGGGGTGTTGCCATAGCAACGGTTGATTGGCAGTCGATGATTGAACCTTGTTTAGTATGAAAGCAAACCACCCGTCACTGACCATCCATTGCTTTTGGATTAGGCGAAAAATTTCAGAAATCCATTTTCCCAAATTTTGAAAATAACACTAAATTTTTTACAATGGTTAAGATACATCACAATGAAGTTCTAGTGTAAATTTCGCCAAATTCTGTTTGAAACTTTAGCAGATAAAAAAAACAAAAATCTTCGTTTGCATAATCAAATTAAAAAAGAAGAAACAGCAATTTTAAATTACGGGAAAAGCAAGTGAACGCTTTTTTTAGATGCCCTGGTTTATTTAAACAGTGACCCTTAAAGATTTTGCTGTGATAATATGGAAACTATTTGAATTACAAACATACATTTGTATTCAGACATCTGAGTTACTGTTTTAATAAAAAAAATTATAATTAAAAACGTTTTCATTGGATTTAGGCGAAATTCAGCAGATAAGCGTATTTTAGTAAATTACGACATGTAAATCTGATCATTTCGTAAACAATTGGAGAGTATTTTTTTTTCCCATTTTCTCCTATAATTAGGGTGAAGGAAGAAAGGCGCAACTTGACACTTCAGCGAGCTGCAGGTGGTGATTTATGGCGATGTGATTATGATGGAAGTTGGCAAACTGGAAGTAGAGATTCCTTATGCTTGTCATTTTTTTTCATTTATGTAAAATACTTCAGAATCTCCCAATTTATACTAATAAAAAACTGGAAATATTTTATATTTACATACATGAGATTCTTTCGTGGAATTCCATCTTTCTTGTCATTGTTTAGGTCATTTTCGAGATTGATGCAGAACTGAAGAGAAATGGGGGGATTGGGAGGTGTCGTTTTCCATCTGGGGTTGGTATTTCGTCTTTCAAAACTTTGGAAAACTGAAGTTTTAAACGAAGTGATAATTTTTTCCGTAATCGTGATTCTTTTTTCTCACGATGTTGCCTGTGTCCAGTATTGTTAAATGTCAGTTTATTGCATAAATGTTTGTATTTCAGCTTGAAGCTGTGGGCAACGATTTCCAAAAACGGAAGATAAGATGGCTCGAAAATTTCCCTGTAGTCTTCAGGCACGAGATTCTTCCATGGATTCAAAAAATTCCGCCATTATCATTTTGGGCTTTTTTGAGATCAATGCACAATTGAACAGAAATTTTGGGAGGTTATGGCTGGGGAAGGGGGTTTCGTTTGAAGACGGGATTCCGTCTTTCGAAAACGAAAGTTAGATGCGGCAAAAATTTCTTCCCTAATTTTTTTCTTGTGATGTTCCGACTTCCGAGTATTGTACTTAAATATCCTTTTATTCCACGAGTATTGCATTTTAACCTGAAAATGGAGGAAGACTTTTCCGAAAACGGAAGTCAGTCGAAGCAAAGGTGCTCCCTGAAATTGCATCCCCCCCCGCGATGCTCTCACTATCCTGTGTTGTTGTTAAGTGTTACTTTCCCCCAGAAATGTCTGCACTTAAGCTTGATAAGGGAGGGGAAATTTTCCAAAAAACGGAAGTGATGTAGTTTGAAAATTTGTTAGAATTGATGCATGGTGTTCAAACGTATTCATATTCTGAAAGTCGCTCCCATTTATCTAAAGTAGCGAAAGCTTTGATATCATGCCTCCGTGGTCCTCAGGCTGAAAGTTCTTTCAGCATAATGGATAAATTGTCATCTGAGGGAATAAAAGGGGAGGAGGAATGACAAGTGGTTAAGAAATAGGAAGGGAATGATATCAACAGAAAGAAAAATTAAGCAAAGATTGCTGAGTCAGCAAAAGACAAATGTGGCCATGGAACTTGCTGAGAAGAAAGCAACACAAGAGAAAAATTGATCTGATGTTCTAGCAAGTACAAAAAAAAATGAGAGAAAGGTGTTTGAAACAGTGTCTTTTAAAATCACTTTATTTTGTTTTGAATTCAGTAATTTTATATTGTGAATACAGTGAACAATTCCATTTTGCTCGCATTGCTTTATATTCACACTTTCTTGTCGCATGTTCCGATTTTTTTCGCCTGATTAAAAAGTTCATCTGTTTTGTTTCTTGGTCAGTCTCGTATATATTTAAGGATTTTATAAATAGTTTGGCTAGTTCCACATTTGGGGTAGCTAGCACTTTACAAATTTAACTTAGCAGTGGTTTTGATTAAAAAGAAAAGGTAAATTGAGGCAATCTTATTTGATTTGAAAAATAATTTTTGGAAAGTAACTTGAGGCAATTTTTTTTTACATAGTTTTCATTACTTTTTCTCCTTCCACAATGCACTGGCAGGCATAGAGATGATTAGATTATTTTGGATTGAGTAGTGGACCAGGAATTCTGTGATGAAACTTGTGGCCATGTTCCTAAAGTTACACTTTCTGTTTTAAAATTTATTGATGAGCCCATCTGTGATTGTCCACTCCCAAATCATTTTTTGAGGTGCATAGTAATTCTCTGGCTTACGCTTTCTCATTTAGAACTTAACATAACTGTACTACAAATTGGGGGTAATTTGCATCAAGCCTGGCACCTATTCTGTGTAGTAATTAAGATTTTCATTGCCTTCCAACAGGCACATCCCGACATGCAGCTACCAGTGGCAGTATTGGGGGAATGATTTTAAAAAAATGCATCCCCACGTATGGAAACACTTTTTATCAGGGGTAGAATTCAGCTGTGGGCACAACCCCATTAAAAAATAAAGGAGAAAAAAAAGTGATTAAGTACATAAGTGCTTTGCCTCTCCTTTCTAGTTTTCAGACGTCACTTATGGATTTATAACTCCACGTTTTGTTTTATATTGGTCCGAACTTTTCAGTGATCCCCACAGCAGTACTTCAAGACTGGTGTTAGTGGAACACTGACAGGCAAGCACCCCACCCTGCTGGCTGTTGGGGGGGGGGGGGGGGGTTACCACCCTGTGTTTTTTGGAGGGTATAAATCTTGGGGATTGTTTTACCAGTCCTCTGTTATATGTGTGCCCTCCCCATTCTTAAATTCTTGATCTGCTCTTGCTTTATTTTTATAAAAATTTCAGTTATCAATAAACTGATTACATGAAAGATAAGGTAGTGCGAAATAGTGATGCAGCTTGAATTAATCATTTTCAGATTAAGGGAAAGGATTTTCTGATGAACCTTGCGGTAATTGCACCATTATTCAATTTAGCATTATTGGGTAATTCTCCAATAAAAGAAATGTAATGAGTAAAAAAGCACATTCATCCATCCTTTTTATTACTTAAAACTACTGAAATTAAGTAAGTAAAAAAAAAAAAAAAAAAAGACTGTGATACTGTAAAGCGTAATAATTATCCTGGAATTTTTGTGTATATGTCCTGGAAAATCCTTCACTTTTTTCCCCCAAAAGTGTACGAACCCTGTGTGATATGCTGCTTCAGTTCCTGCAAATCAGTACAAGGCGTCTGATAGGCACAATCCTTCACATAACTCCACATGAAGTAATCCAATGGAGTTAGATCTGGAGAGCGAGGAGGCCATGAAATGGGACCACCAAACCCAATCCATCTGTTGAGGAAATGCTCGTTTAGGCACTTATGTACACATGTTGGCCAACACGGAGGCCCGTCTTGTTGAAAAACGTCATAACTTTTGATCTGGGGTATAGCGAAATTTTCTAGCATATCCAAGTTAATGTCACCATTTATGGGTTTTTCGCAGAAGAAAGGGCCAATCACTTCTCTTTTTGATAGGGCACACCACACATTAACTTTTGGAGAATCACGTTCCAGTTCAATAGCAGCATGAGGCAGTTCACTGCCCCATATCCTACAGTTGTGATGATTCACAATACCTGATACATGAAATGTGGATTCATCACTAAAAATGACAGTACTGAGACAGTTTTCGTCGTTTTTCACTCGATTCAGCATATCCACAGCGGAATCGTATCGCAGAGTGTGATCATTTACTCTTTTACATGCATCATTTTTGAATTTTATAAGCATGAAACTTTAATTTCTTGTGCAAGATGTCGTGAACTGTCGATTTCGGAATGCACAGTTCTCTGCTTGCTTTATGAACGGATTTCCTGGGGCTTGGTTGGAAACTTGCATTAACTTGGTCAACCATCTCTCACCAATGACTTCTTTAAACTGTTTCATCCACCGCTTAATTGAATTCGTTGATGGAGGATTACAACCATACTCTAAACGGTGCCGTCTTTTAACTTTAATGACAGACTTTAATTCCGCAAGCCATAACACATCGCCTTCTGCTGTACAGATGACATGACTACTGATTGCACATTTCTCATACGTTCCTCATTAGGCCACACCTAGCACCATCTATCGAATTCTGGGAATAACAATTCTGCAAAACAATAATATAGAAACCATATTAGTAATATATGATTTAGAAAAACAGACAATGCTCAGAGTTTTATTTGTACATGATTTTGTAATGTGTCCAATAATTCTTGGACACCCTGTATTTCCGTGATCACTGAAGTTGTGGAGTTAAACCAAATGTTTTAAAAGTGTTTGAAATGTTTTTTAAAAATTCGACACAATTGCCTATCTGCCAAGTTTCTCTGAATTTTGCTGTTGTCTTCCAGTCAGTAAAAGATTTTCTCCAGATTTTGTTACATTTCCGAAAGCTGGGGTTTTTTTTAAGTGAATGCCCGTTCTGGCAGCCATAAAAATATTCTGTGATTTTCTGCATTTTGAATTTTTCTGACAAATTTGTGTATTCTTTTTTATTAATCTCTTACTTAATGTATTTCTCCTTTTTAATTGTTTTCCGACGTTAATTTCTCACTCTGTGTAAAGGTGCAAAAGACTTTTTCTGAAAGAAATGTTTGTTTTTCTATTTTGTGCGACAGTCTTTCCTTCAATGGAGATAGTATTTTTACTTCCCTCTTCCCCAACTCTTTGAGTGAAATTAAATTTCAAATTCAGTGCTAAATCTGTGATGGAATCAGTACCATTTCCATGACCCATAAAGTTATTTTCACAGCTGAGTGCGCCACGGCACTACCGATTTTTAACATGTCTTTTGAAAAAAGGAACGTGCCTATAGTATCACTTTGTCCATCCGTCTGTGGACACCATATCGCTGCAGCATTAGTCCAATTTGAAAAATTCTTTTTGCATTGGAAAGCTTGAAATGTGAGAACGATGGCACTTGGTTTCCCCCAGTGCATAACTTTGCTGCTAGAGGGTGTAAATGCAGATGCTATCTAACTCAAGGTATATTTTATTTTATGTATTTGTTTAGTTCTAAATATCCGATTAAAAAAATTATATTTTCTTTTCGAAGCCATTTGTAATGATTATTTTGGGTACAGTTTCTTCAATTAATGTATACATTTTCCACTAGGGAGCGTAAAGGTAAGTTGGGATTTCCCCAATATCTCTGCTTCTGAAAGTCCAATTTGAAAAATTCTTTCTGGTGAAAAATGTTCTACATATAATTTGTAATTTTTTAAAAGAATAGTTTGGCCACCAGGGTGGTGCAAGTGTTTATTTCTGCTTCTAATTTATTTGAAACAAAATCTGCACTTCTGAAAATTTGATTGAAAATATTCTTTTGTGGACCGATACCACTCAACTCAGAAAACCTTTTGAGAATACCTTCTGCTTGAAATAGTGCATAGTTTTTCTGCCAAGGTATATAGATGTATATCTTAAGTTTGTTTATCTCTGTTTCTAAGAGTCCAATTTGAATTTTTTTAATGTCTGGAGCAAAATGTTATGCACATAATTTCGAATTTTTCTTAACGCACAAGCGTGCCACTAGAGGACATAAGTTCACATTTCTGTTTGCAGGAATGAAACCCGATTTAAAAAAATTCTTTTTCACCCTGATATTACTATAAAAACATTTTGTGCATATTTCCTTCCCAAAATAATGAATGATTTCCCTGCTAGGGTGTGCAAATGTTTAATCTGTTTTCTCAGTCTCTGCTTCAAAATTTCAGATTTAAAAAATTCTTTAAACACCGGGTACCATTTACCTCAAGGAACACTTTAAGCTTGTACTTGTGGAGTTTTTTTGTAGTTCACAGTTCTGTTGTATAGGTGATGTTTGTGTACTTCTGTTGGCAGCTGTATCTCCACTTCTAAAAACCCTTTTGAAATTTTTTTTTTTTTTACTTTGTCATTTGCTACAATAAAGGTAAGGAAATATCCTTTTTAAATAATGAACAGCTTTCTGGCTGGGAGTTCTAAATGACAAAACCTTTTTGTCGCTATCTTTGCTTTCAGGAGACGCGTTCAGAAAATCCTTTTGGCTTTGAAGAATACTTTTTGCACATTTTTAACTTTTCAATCATGCAAAATTCTTCTGTTAGGAGCCCTAAAAATATATCTTGTTCCTTTCTATATTTCTTTTAACTGTTTGATTTAAAAATTGTTTCTGATATCTTTCTTCTGCTATGAGAAACTTCTTGTGCACCATTTGTTAATTTCCGTAACATACTTTTTAAGCCACTAATGGGTAGCTGTTTCTGTCTGTGGATATTTTATGGATCGTAGAAATCCAGTTGATATTTTTTTGCTAACTGGTTCCATTAACTATGAGTAACTTAGAAAACTTTTATTCGTATCGCAAAGGATTCAAAAAATATGCGTGTTGTCTTTGTTGTTGGAATTAATTTCGGTTAAAATGTGTTTTACATTTACTTATCACCTCTTACTATATCAAGGGACAGAGCAGGCATTTTCCCCATTCAATGCCACTTCCTGCTCATTGTGCAGAGAAAATGACTGTATCGTGATACAGGGATTTTGAACATCCAATCCGCACAATACTGCTGTCTAATACATGATTAAAACTTCACAATGCCAAAAGCACCAAGTTTAAAAGATTTATTTACAAGATAAAAGATATAAATTGCACAAGATCTTTCCAACCAACTACTGGTCTGTTTCAGGTGCACAGTTAGTCTTATACAATGGTTCAGTATTTATAACGATTTACTCGTGAAGTTGTGACGTGTCAATGATAAAAACAAGTATGACGTATCAAGGTCAAGCTTCAATGCAGTGGCCAGTGTTCGGGGGAACGGGATCAGAGTGTGTCAACACACTCAGGGATCGCATTCCTCCTAAAATTCCTAATATTTTGTGACCCTCCTTAAATTCCTAAAATTATACCTAAAATTTGCTATTCTTCCTAAAATTTTCGTAAGCTTATTTATTAAAAATACAACCGTTATTAACGCCAATAAATTTACCATTACGGTAAGGTAAAAAGACCTGTTATTGTAGAAACACAGCCTATATGCTGTGCTGCTGAAGGGAGGGGAAATGACGCCATCGAGATGCACTTGCTTCGGGGCGGGCGCTCCACTTTTGTGCCTTTGAGCAGTTTTCAAGAGTAACAAGAGATCTAAGGGAAAAAGGAAGGGGTCATTTTCACCCCTAGTTTGCACTTTGCAGACGAACTCCGTGGCACGCAGAAGATCGTACTTTATTTTTGGACATGCCTCGTGGAACCTCCTCTTTCTGCTGATGTTTTGTTATTGTAAACCGCAGGTGGGTGGAAGCAAAGAGGAAACATGTGGTCTCCTTCCGTAACCTCCGGTAATGACGATGGGATGGTAGCTGAGTGTTATCGTGGCAGGCAGTAGAGCATGTGATCATTAACCTTCGGTCGTGCGTCGGCGACAGTGACCTTCGATGCGCAATGTATCTCGGCTCCGACTCGCTTTGACTGAACTTGCGTGAGATGCGTATGATAGTTTCTGGTTTTGCGTCTTTTATGGTGTTCTCTGTGCTGTGTGCAGGTTCAGTTCTCTAGTGGTGACCTGCTTTTTTTTTTTTTTTTTCTATCTTCTGACATCCTCGCAGCCAAACTTCGGGAAGTTGTCTGGTTTTGGAATATTGGAACGTGTTTTTGTACTTCCCTTTCATTTTCTGGTTAGTAATACAAGTGTTTAAGATGCCTAAATCCAAAACGAAATTTCAAGATGCGTGGCTCGCCAAAGAATTGGACGGAGTGAAGTTGAAAGAATGGTGTTCTGCAACTGAAACAATATTTTCTGCTAAGTGTATATTGTGTTCAGAAATTTTCAATATTTCTAATAGTGGCTTTTCACAAGTAAAAGCGCATCATAAAGGGAAAAAACATTTGCAGAAATTTCAAAGTAAATTTCAAAATAAGTCCATCCTGTGAAAGCCTTTGGAGGACGGGTTCTTCAGCCCAAAACAAATATTAGTTACTGAGTCATGATTTACAGTTGGCTAAAGCTGAAGCATTATGGGCCATGAAAGTTGCTAAGGACAATATGTCTTTTGTTTCATGCACTGAAACAGTTGAACTTTTCAAAGAAATGTTTCCTGATTCTGCTATTGCAGCCAAAATGCAACTTAAAGAAAAAAAGTTGCTTATGTGATATCACATGGATTGTCAAAATATTTTGAAAAGGATTTGAAAAAAGACATTGCATCTAGTAGCCCAGGAAAGGTTACTATAGCATTTGATGAAACTACAAATACACAAGTGAAACGGCAGTTGGATGTGTATCTCAGGTACTGGTCTTCAGAAATAAATTCAGTTTCTTGCCGATACCTAACAAGCGTTTTTCTGAGTCATGCAACAGCAGATATTTTGCTAAAAGAAATTCTTGATGTGTTATCATCCTTCAATATTTCGTTGAACAGAATTATTTGTGTATCCATGGACAGCCCAAATGTAAATAAGTGCTTTTTACGCAAATTCAATGAAGTTGTAAAACAAGAAACAGGCCAGAAATCTTTGGAACTAGGTTTTTGCAACCTGCATGTTGTTAGTAATGCATTAAAAATTTTTTTGACAAGCTTAAATATAGATTTTGACAAATTTGCTACTGATATGCATTACTTTTTAAAGAGTAGTGCTGCAAGACGAGAGGATTATAAATCTGTTGAGGATATAACATTGGTCACAGCCAAATTTCTTTTGCGTCATGTCAGCAACAGATGGTTAACCGTTGGTTCTGTAGCCCAGAGGCTCTTAGATTAATGGCTAAATATTACAGAATATTTTTTAAACTTCTTGCCATCTCAAAAAATATTTGAAAAACAACTACGCAATTAGGCAAGGTATAAAATAATTCACTGTTTCCTGAAAAATGAGCTAACTCCTTGCTATTTAGCATTAATTTCATTTTCACACCAAAATTTTGAAAAGTTTTCATTATGTTATCAAAGTGAAGAACCAAAAATACACCAGTTATATTCTGATTTAAATACTTTAATGAGAAATGTTATGGCTCAGTTTATCCAAGATGATGTTATTGCAGGGAAATTTGGAGAAGACCTAAAGAATGTAGATTTTAAAAACAAAAATTCATGGAAAAAACTAGGGGAGTTAGAAGTTGGTATGAAGACAAAAAATCTCCTCAGGAATGTTCAGGAGACAAGGCAGAAATTATTTCTCTTAGATGTAAGATCATCACTAATTGCAACCACAAAATATTTAAAGTCAAATTTGCCATTCTGCAATCAAAAGCTAAGAGACATAGAAGTTTTAAAGGTAAAAGAACCAAAGAAAGAGTCAACTCAACTTTCAGTCACTGAAGGACTTTCAGAAATAACCAGAATTTCAAGTGTTTTTGCATCTTTCTGAGGAACAAATTGATAGAGTAAGAGAAGAGTGGAAACTTTTAAATTGCGATAAGCCAACTCTAGATGAACTTGTGAAATTTTCAGAGGAAGGGCATATTCCAGTGCGGATTGATCATTACTGGCGTAATATATTTAGTATTAAAGACTCTAGCGGAAAAGAAAAATACTCAAATCTTGCTAAACTCATCAAGTCAATTTTAGTTTTACCTCATGGTAATGCTGATGCAGAAAGGGGATTTTCGGTTAACACTGCTCTGTTAAGGAAGGACAAGGCTAACTTAAAAGACTCAACTATAATATCATTAAGAATAGTTAAAGGGGCCATTAAACACTATGGATGTGTAAGTAAAGTTCCCATAACAAGAAATTTGTTAAATAGTGTTCGTGATTCACATAAATTTTATAAAGAGTATGTTGATAAGCTGAAGGAAGAAGAATCACAAAAGGTAAAAGAAAGGAAGCAGAAAGAGAGGGAAAATAAGGAATAGCAGCTAGAGAAAAAAGAAAAGCTGAGTTTGATGACAAAATAAAAGAAAATGATGCAGAAATAAATAGGCTTAAAAAAGATAAAGAAGCCTCCCTAGCAGTAATTCAAGAGGGAACAGAAAGAATGAGAAAAGCTGTAGAAAAACAAAATACTGTTGAAATAGCAGTTGCCTCTAACTTGATCATACAAGGTTCAGCTGAAATAAAGAAAACTGAAAGTAAATTAGTTGTGGTGGAAGCAGAAAAAGATAGGCTTATCAGGAAAAGGTTAAAACAATAATATGAAAAAAGTAATTCAGTGAACAATTGTACATAGTTCTTGGTTTTCAATTACCTTTTTAGGATATTATAATTTAATGTGAAACCTGAAAACTTGACTGAAAATCGTGAATTGCTTCTGGTTCAACAGCATATTAATGTTCAAAGTGAAACTTGAATGTGGTAAATATACTTGAATATGATAACACGTGAAAAGATAAGAACTGAACATTAGAAGTAAATCATACTTAAACTTTAGACATTAGACGTTATGCAAAAAATTTGGGTGTGAACTTCGACCATATATACTAATGGACTGCGCATTGGCAATAGCTGCATCAAAGCCGCCATGGCTCCAACATTGGGCACGTCATCATCAGACTCCAAATTTTGTGTAAAAATGCTGTTATGATTACTAATTTACGCTGCAGAACTTCAGTGTTTTCGGTGTATTCTGTGAATGCGCCTCATATATAATGAAAACTCTTCAGGTAAGTTTACTTATGAGCTATATACATGCATGATCGGGTTGTTTACATTTCGAGATTTATAATGTGATGAACATTTGCGAAGAATTTGGAACATGCATTCCATTTTATTTTTCCTTAAGTTACTATATTTTTATATCAATAGCTGCAAGTTTCTGGTTAAGTAATTATAAACTTTGTTGACTTAGGTATTTATTTTGTTTCTTACCCATGAAAAATCATAGAACTTCCTTTACTATATTGCTCAGAGCAACCATAAGCACAGCAGGTGTAACCCATCTTTTTGACTGATGTCATGTGATTTTATGTTGGAGCCAGAAATTTTGATATCATGCGCAGTCTATCAGTATATATGGTTGAAGGGTGTGAAGCAAACTCTTTACAATGTATACAAAGTTGTTTTACTAGATGTATACAAATATACATCTAGTTTTTATTGAAATACACTCCTAAAATTTTTCTAAAAATTCCTAAAATTCCTACCTAAAATTTTCCAGAAGTATGCTATGATCCCTGCACACTCCTCCCAAGGTTCAGAGATAGCACAAGGGTAATCATCATTACAATAATTAAGTCCAAAGTTATAAATAAACAAGCTCTCTGTGAGCTGAATAGATCTTTTAGTAGTTGGTTTTGCTAGAATGTAAGATTCACACCAGGCTGGAGTACGAGTCCCTTCATTAAAAAGTCGATAAAGATGCTGTGATCCCGTTATCACATCATATTTATGTTCGGACAGTCTAGTTCTAAAAGTACAAGGGGTAGAGCCGATATATACTCTGTCTACATCATTGAGGCTATTTGCCTTTAACTGTATGCAATACACACCATGTGAGTTAATGGTCGCAACGGGATCATGATCACTTCTGATCATAGAGAATAAGTTCCGTGTTCTATCGCCAAAATCTAAATTATACTTTTTACATGCATTCCGCAGTGTGGGAATCGTCCACGGGAAATAAGTCGCAGAACCTATATATTTTTTAATAGGAGGGTCCGCACTTTTCAAAATGGCGAGTGCCAGGCGCTTGCATTTTTATTATAGTTACACAGTTCAAGGAGTAGCCAAACCCGTCTGCTATAAATCTAATATTTTGTAATTCTACCCGTCTGGAGCACACAAGAGATGCATGCATGAACGTGCCACAAATCGTAGAGTTCAAAGCCATCAGCTTGTGCTTTATAGGGAAAATGGCTGCAACAAAAGAAGGCTTATACACGGAGTAAGAAATCTTACAATTGCTAGAATCATGGCGTAAAAGGATATCTAAGTACGGTGGGGAACCAGAATCTTCCAATTCAATAGTGAGCTCAATAATTGAAATCTTCATACATTCTGTAAATGTCTATCACTATAGGTGCAAGGCCAGAAAAGTAGAATGTCGTCGATGTAACGTATGTAGAAAATAGGAGGAAGACTGCAATTAGATAAAACTTTGTCCTTGATAGTTTGCATGGTCAACTTAGCTAAGATCGTCGATAGCGGGAAACCCATGGGGGTCCCTTCAGTTTGTTGATATGTAGTGCGATCAAAAAGTTCTGAGACTTAAAGTACGTAGCATGCCAACAGATGCACGAGCAGTGGTCAAGGGCAGTGACCATCATGAGTCATTGTGCCAAGTGGCGTTCTGTGAACATTGAGAGCTATGCTACACGATATTTGGTGACCACGTGCAGAACACAGCTGCGATTTCGGTATGGACTGCAAATTAGAGCAGTGAGCGAACATAAAATTCTGCGGCAAATCGGGAACAGAGACGCATGAAATGATGTGGTAGGCTTGTGGCAAGAGTCTTGCGAGGTGTTTTGAGTGGCACTCGCACTTCAAGAGCGGCACTGGAAGACGACGAGAGGTCAGGGCAACTGTGCACGAGCAAAAAACCCCAAAAATTTGGACAAAATTAGGGAACTGGTGTCAGAGAACCATTCAAGACTGCTACCATCGCCAATGTGTCATACGGAACAGTGCAAGAAATTCTGACGTCGGTTTTGAACATGCACCGCATTGCTGCAAAGATTCTGAACCCCGAACAAAAGGCGCTCCGTGTCGACCTCCGACAAGATCTTTGTCAGCAGGTGGTGAATGAACCAACGTTCCTGTTGCGGTTCATCACTATGTCGAGAGTTGGGTCTACAATTACGACCCGGAGAACCCATCATCTCCACGACCGAAGAAGTTCTGGAGTGCAATCAAAAACATGCTCATTGTGTTCTTCGACATTCGTGGGGTTGACCACCTTGAATTTTCCCCCAGGGCCAGATCATCGTCACCCTTTTTATTGTGATGTTCTGCAGCATCTTAGGGAGGACATAACAGCACAAATGACCCAAAATGTGGTGCAGGGGCGATTTCCTGCTACATCACGACAATACAGCAGCTCACTGGGTGTTAGCAACACAGCAGTTCCGCAACAGCATGACTACCCCTTACTCGCTGGATTTGGCCTTCTGCGACTTCTTTCTGTTGCTGAAGCTCAAGGGTCGCCGTTTTGAAACTGTGGATAAGATCCAGCGTGAATCGCAGATGGTGCTTGACATAATTCGCGAACAAGACTTCCAGGAAGCGTTCCAACAGTGGTAAAAACGCTGGCAGCGGTAAATTGCTGCCCAAGGAGACTACTTTGAGGGAGATCATAGCCAGACTTAACGTTAGTACTTTGTTGTATATCAGCCTAGTCTCGGAACTTTTTGATCAGACCTCGTATGACATCAAGTCGGAAATGTGTGCATTAAGAAATAAGTTTAAGAGCGCACAATATGTCCTGAATTTCAGTAGAGTTTATATCATGGACCACCAATACAGGGACACTAGGATATAAAGAGATAACGTCAAGTGAAGTTAGAATAAATGGGACACTCGAAGCCTGAAACTCTCGATACGTTTCAAGGCCTGAACTGAACTAGAGACGAAATATTTTGATTCAGCAATTAGTGGGACAAGGTAAATTGCTAATGTCTTCTCTATTGGTCATGAGGGACTGGCATAGGTCGAAACAATGGACTTAATTGTTGTAATGATGATTATCCATCTGCTATCCCTGAACCATGGAAAGTGCTAATTAGGAGGACCGGAGAGGGGTGTATGTTGGCGCACTCCGATCTCATTCCCCGAACATGACCTACCATTGGCCACTTGCATTGATGCCTGACCTTGATACGTCGTACTTGTTTCATCATTGACACATCACAGCTTCATGAGTAACTTGTTATAAATACTGAACCCCTGTATAAGATTGTAACTGCGTACCTGAAGATGGGCCAGTAGCTGGTCAAAAAGATCTTGTGCAATTTCTAATACCTTTTGTCTGTAAATAAATCTTTTAAACTTGGTGCTTTTGGCATTGTGTTCCAATTTTGAACTTTGATTTCTTCTCAAACAAAAGGAAAAATGCTCATGCCTTTTTCTTTTTTAATATGGCTAACAGTGCCTGAAAAATAGGATAACATTCATAATCAGTAAATTTGAAGCTTTAAATGTGAAATTGCCACTTCTTAATCTGCCTTGAAAAACAACTGTACGGGTCATGATCTGTAGCGTGCACAGGGTAAGTAACCTTTTTTTAAGTTGAATCGTGCTCGAAAAAAAAATGCTTATTCCTTAAAAAAAAAATTTAGGAAGTCGCATGTCCAGTGTTCAGAATTGCAACCAAAAAAAGGTTTCATCTTCAAGAAGGTAAATATAATAAATAAATACATCACTCTTTCCACGTTCCAGAAACACACAGCAACCGAAAAATTGTTTTTTATAGCCGCCGCTGTGGAATCGAACCAACAGAACTCTCGGTATCGCGCCGAGTGTGTTACCTTTACGCCACGGGGGCCAACAATCCACGGTGCTATGTGTATTTTTAAAGTCAGCTACTGACATCATAAATCCGTAAGATGGGCTCAGCTACTGAGGAGACGTCTCCATCTGGTGGGCATTAACGGCACTAGCTATAAATATTATAGCAGTTAAATCCAAAGGGTGAGATCCAAGGTGAAAATATTCCAAATACGTGGCGACATTTAATAAATAAATACATCGCTCTTTCCACGTTCCAGAAACACACAACAACCGAAAAATTGTTTTTTATAGCCGCCGCTGTGGAATCGAACCAACAGAACTCTCGGTATCGCGCCGAGTGCGTTACCTTTACGCCACGGGGGCCAACAATCCACGGTGCTATGTGTATTTTTAAAGTCAGCTACTGACATCATAAATCCGTAAGATGGGCTCAGCTACTGAGGAGACGTCTCCATCTGGTGGGCATTAACGGCACTAGCTATAAATATTATAGCAGTTAAATCCAAAGGGCGAGATCCAAGGTGAAAATATTCCAAATACGTGGCGACGTTTAATAAATAAATACATCGCTCTTTCCACGTTCCAGAAACACACAGCAACCGAAAAATTGTTTTTATAACCGCCGCTGTGGAATCGAACCAACAGAACTCTCAGTATCGCGCCGAGTGCGTTACCTTTACGCCACGGGGGTCAACAATCCACGGTGCTATGTGTATTTTTAAAGTCGGCTACTGACAGCATAAATCCGTAAGATGGGCTTAGCTACTGAGACGTCTCCATCTGGTGGGCATTAACGGCACTAGCTATAAATATTATAGCAGTTAAATCCAAAGGGCGAGATCCAAGGTGAAAATATTCCAAATACGTGGCGACATTTAATAAATAAATACATCGCTCTTTCCACGTTCCAGAAACACACAGCAACCGAAAAATTGTTTTTTATAGCCGCCGCTGTGGAATCGAACCAACAGAACTCTCGGTATCGCGCCGAGTGCGTTACCTTTAAGCCACGGGGGCCAACAATCCACGGTGCTATGTGTGTTTTTAAAGTCAGCTACTGACATCATAAATCCGTAAGATGGGCTTAGCTACTGAGACGTCTCCATCTGGTGGGCATTAACGGCACTAGCTATAAATATTATAGCAGTTAAATCCAAAGGGCGAGATCCAAGGTGAAAATATTCCAAATACGTGGCGACATTTAATAAATAAATACATCGCTCTTTCCACGTTCCAGAAACACACAGCAACCGAAAAATTGTTTTTTAGGTAAATATAACTAGGTACATTTTTGTAAATCATTTTACCCTCCTCCCCCAACTCTTACCTCCCATCTAATGAGGATTTCCATTCAAAGTAATTCAGTTGCCACAGAATTAGAAGTTCAGAAAACCTTTAACATTAGGGGTGATTGTTTGAATGCATAATTCAAATGTATATGACTGGTATCTATTTTATTGTTTAGCATTTTTTTTTAAATGGAATTTATTTTCTCCCAGTGTGTGAGTGAGGGGTTGAATTCTCAAATAGTGTTTTGTCTGTAAGATGTAATTTTTGTTTTGTTTTTTGAGATAATTATATATATACGAATATTTCTTGCTAGCATTGACGTATAAGGCTCTCCTCAGGGTGAGGGAGACTGATTTTCAGTCTTTGCTTCAGCACCTTAGTATACAACTGCAATTCTACCTTAAAAGGGGGTAGATTTCTGTATTTTGAAAATTGTGGGAATCAGTTCGGATTTCGTTGTATTTCTGAATGTTCACAAGATGTCCATCCGCCGGGTGAAATGTTGTGTTTTTTAATTGGCAGGAATTAAAAAAAATCTGGATTTTGAATTTTTCTGTTTTTTTTTTGTTGGGTTTTTTTTGGATGGGGTGAAGAACAGTCTTTCCTTCAAGATCAGTTGCAGGAGCTAGCTGGCTACACATCCCCTACCTGCTCTTCCCAATTTTTTTGAGCAAAATTAAATTTTAAACTTGGTTCATAGCTATCTTTGACAGAATCAGCACCATTTCTGTGACCTGTAAAATTGATTTCATGGTACAGTGAGCTACGGCATTATGGACTTCTGAAATTAATTTCACTTAAAATGCAGAATTTACCATTTCTTAGTAACCTTTTGCTATATCAAAGAGCAGAGCAGGCATTTTTCCATTTTCTTAATGAAATTAAAGTTCAAAAATGCTGCATCTTACTCGTGCAGAGAAAATGACTTTGCATGTCATAATAGGTGGTCATGGAAAGTTGAAAATCTGATTTTGTACTTTTTGAATGAAAGGGAAAATATTTGCACCTTTTGCTTCTTGATATAGCAAAAAGTGACTAATTAATAAATGGGAAAACATTCATTTTCAGTGAAATTAAAGTTTAAAACGCGAAATGCTGCATCTCACTCTGCCATGAAAGCAACTGTACAGGTCACGGAAATGGTGCTATTTCTATCACGCACAGGGCAAGTTATGAATTTCAACTTCAGTTGTGCTCTAAAAAAGAAAAAATTCCTTGTCCCGTGATGATTATAGCAAGAAGGGACTATAAGGGAAAAGAAAAATGTTCATTCGTTAAGAAAATTTATTTAAAAAAAAATTAAGTCATATTTCCAATGATATGTGGATCAATAGAATGCAGCCAAAAGAACTGTTTCATCTTCAAGAAAGTATAACTATACTTCAATTCACCCAAAGAAGACACTGAAGTGAAAGGAACGTGAAACCTACCTCCGCAACTGAAAGTAGTTCCCAATATTTTCCGTAAAAATCAACGTATTTATTGCCTGAATCATACTTTATATTGCCCTAGCTGTTACTCATAAGTACATATAGTTGTTTTAGACATAAATCTAATAAAAATGATCTATTTTCTGAAATGAAGTTTTAAAATTAGACCAACCCACGCATGCGTAGATATGTAGTGTTTGGGAGACAAGGCTCCCCACCCACCCCTCCCCTCCTCCATCACCACTAATCCTTGCTGGGCAGGAGAAGGAATGCCTTGAAGGTGCTGCAACGCGGTGGTGATGATAATCCGCTCCTTACTCATTATTTACAGCCGAAAACAAGCTGGTGTTATGTGTGTGGAGGCGGCTGTGTTTCGAAGAAATGTTTGAGGGCGTGTGGGGGGGGGGGTTGGAGGCAGGAGCGACTTTTGTGCCGAAACAGTTTGTCCGAGCAGGGGTTGTGCATGTCATTTCAGTAGCTCACTCATTCTTTTTCCAACTTTCACATCGCTGTTCTCATTTACTGGTATTTTTGTCTCATATTCTTTGATTTTTTTATTGGAAGGAAACAGTAGCTTGTATTTTATAATATTTTAAAATCTACAAGTGAAACACAGTTCACTGCGGATTTCATTCATTTCTGTAATTATTGTCTTATCTTTTTAGCACGTCTTTTGTAAAAAAAGATCGTGCTTATGTTATTGGTTTGTCAGTCCGTCTGTACCCACGGTATCTCTGCAACTATTAGTCCGATTTGAAAAATTCTTTTTGCATTTGAAAGCTTAAAATATGCAAATGATGATCCTTCATTTCGTTTTTTTTTTTTTTTTACGATGTGCAATTTTGCTGCTAGAGGGCGTAAATGCAGATGAAGTCGAATTCAAAAAAATGTTTTATTCCACATATTTGCTTCTAAACATCCCATTGAAAAAAATCTTTCATCTTTCGATTCCATTTATGTCGAAGAGTATTTTGGATATAGTTTCTTTTTCAAATTATGCATAGATTTTCCACTAGGGGGCGTAAAAGTAAATTGCATTTTTTCCGATAACTCTTCTTCTAAAACTCCGATTTGAAATATTTTTTTCCAGCGGATACATCTCCTGATGCACAATATTTTGCATATAATTTCGAATTTTTGGTAAAGAATACTTTGGCCACCAGGGGGCGTAAGTGTTAATTTTCGCTTCTGATGTATTTGCCATAAAATCCGAGCTTCTAAAATATCGATTGAAAAAATTCTTTCGTGGACTGATGCCACTAACATCGATAAATCTTTTCGGAATATTTTCTTCCTAAAATATTCCACAGTTTCTCCGCCAGGGGGCGTAGATGTATATCTTATTTTTGTCAATATCTCGACTTCTAGGAGTCCGATTTGAAAAATTCCTTCTTTGTTGGATAGTGTTTTCTGAAAGCTTGAAATATGCGAATGATGATCCTTCATTTAGTTTTCCATTCGAAATCTTGAAATATGCGAATGATGATCCTTCATTTCGTTGATATGTTTTTCATATAATTTCAAAATTTTCAAGTAATTCATAGACTTTCCGCTAGGGGCGTAAAGGCAAATTGCGTTTTCCCCTATATCTCTGCTTTTAAATCTCCGATCTGAAAAATTATTTCTGCACCGGCAGCAAAATATGAGCTTCTAAATTCTCGATTGAAAATAACATCGTTTGATGCCGACAAACTTTTTAGAAACATTTTCTTATAATAGTGCATGGTTTCTACGCCAGGGGGGCGTAGATGTATATCTTATTTTTGTCAATATCTCGATTTCTAAGAGTCCAATTTAAAAAATTCCTTCTTTGTTGGATAGTGTTTCTAGTGTGACATGTTTTTCCTATAAATTCAAAATTTTCAAGTAATTCATAGACTTTCCGCTAGGGGCGTAAAGTTAAATTGCGTTTCCCCCTATATCTCTGCTTCTAAATCTCTGATGTAAAAAATTCTTTCTGCACAGGATACAGTTCCTGATGGGAAATCGTTTGCATGTAATTTCAAATTTTTGTAAAAAATTGTTTGGCCACCAGGTGGCGTAAGTCTTAATTTCCGCTTCTGATGTATTTGCAGCAAAATATGAGCTAAAATCTCGATTGAAAAAAAGTCATTTTCTTCTTGAAATAATGCATGGTTCTACGCCAGGGGCGTAGATGTATACCTTTTTTTTTTTTGTCAATATCTCTACTTCTAAAAGTCCGATTTGAAAAATTCCTTCTTTGTTGGATAGTGTTTCCAATGCGAAATGTTTTCCCTATAAATTCAAAATTTATAGGAAAAACATTTCGCATTGGAAACACAATGGTAAATTGCGTTTTCTGCTCCTAAAACTCCGATTTGAAAAATTCTTCCTGTATTGCATACAAGACCTGACGGAAAATATTTTTCACGTAATTTCTAATGTTTGGTAAAGAATGGTTTGGCCACCAGGGGTCATAAGTGTTAATTTCTACTTCTGATGTATTTGTAGCAAAATCTGGGCTCCTGAAAACTCGACTAAAATTTGTTTTCTTGGACCGATACCGCTCATATGGATAAACCTTTTGTGAATACTTTCTTTCTAAAATAATGCATGGTTTTACCATCAGGGGACGTAAAGTCACATCTTATTTTTGTCGATAACTCTGTTTCTAAGAGTTCGTAAGCTCACGATTCCGTTTACAGCAATATCTGAGGGATTAAAGACCCGATTGAAAAACTTCTTTCTTCCGTCAGAAACTATTGTTTTCCATACCGGTTCCATTGACTTTGAATAGCTTTAATAAATTTAATTGACGTCAGAACGGATTCAAAAGACGTGCTTATTATACCCGAAAATTCGGTGTCATCTTTCTTGTTTTTATTTTGTGATCGAAATGATAGCGATGGCGTCAACGAGCGCAGCATTTTCATATGCCCGCAAATTACTGAGTGTCATATGAATGGAATGAAGGTATCAGCCTTTCCCATAATTTCCCCACTTTGATTCCTTCTAATATTAATAATAAAAAAAAATAGTAATCATAAGAGCAGCATCGAAAGAATCGCCGATAAAAGTTTAAAAAATGGGGGGGGGGGTTACTCGGGATGTTTTCAACATATTTGGGCGAAATTTAAAAGGTAGGCTCAGACTGTTGCTAAACATCATACGATAAAATATCAACGAATTTGAAGCATTATTGAGAAGGAAAAAAATCTGCCCCTTAAAACGCCCTCTTCAGCAACAATTAAACCGGAGAGAGTGTGAGTGACGATGCCAATGGGTTGATGGAGGAAGTGATTGACAGCTGCAAACAGCAGGACACATTGGGGAGTGACGTGCATGAACATAGCTCTTGTATCTTTCCCTGCAGTGTCTTCTTAGGGTGAATCGAAGTATAGGTATGTTTTAATGTTTTTGCAAATCTCGTGTTATTCATTTTAAGCCCCTCCCTTTCTACCCATGTCTAATAAGAGTTTCAATTGAGTAATTATCAATGGCCCAAAAATTGGAATTTCTGAAAACTTCCAATTCACAAACAGTGTTAAGTAATTGTTATAATACATCAAATGTATATGACTGCTATCCATCTATTTTCTTACTTAGCTATTTTTTAAATCAGAGGTAAAAGTTTTGCTGGTGTGTTGGGGGAAGGGGGTAATTATGTGTTTCACACTGAGGTGCCAAAGAAAACCTGAGAAGGGCACTACCATTTCCATTACATGCCACCAAACCCAAGCAGTAAATGGTATTGTCCACAAACGACGTACAGTGTGTCCCACTCGGCATTGGGCCCGGTTTTTTCCGCATAACTTGCGAAATAACAAACGGATGAACATGTAATTACAGGTGAACTTACCTTGGTCCATGGGATGAATGATGCTATCAAATAAATTGCTGGAAGTGGCCACCGTCAGCATGTAGACATGCTTGAACGCGACTCTCCGTGTTATCGAAGGTTTGCACCAGCTGTTCGGCAGTCACAAGCTCCATTTTGCGGCGAATGTCGTCTTCCAGTGCCGCGAGAGTCCGTGGCTTGTACACTGTACCTTTCAATATGCCCCACAGGAAGAAATCGGAGTGAAAGGTCAGGCCACCTCGGTGGCTGCCATTCCTTCGAGTGACACAATCGGAAAAAAGACTATTAGAGCCCTGCTCGCTTTGTAGGTGTGACACGTCGTCTTGTCTTGTTGGAAGTAGCCGGTAGTGTGCTCCTTGTCATCCAGTTGCTCTACAAAAGCAGTGAAGATGTCCATGTATACAGCCATATTCACTGTTGTGTGGGAAAATATTGGCCCAATGATGTGGTGCCGGGAAACAGCACACCAGACCCCCAGTTTTTCCGCATGAAGAGGTTTCTCGTGCGGGTTAACTAGCACTCGCCCAAACAAGAGTGTTTTGGGAATTGACATATCCACTGAGGTGGAACCACACTTCATCGCTAAACCACGTTTTGTCCTGTATGTTTGGATCTTTAGCAACGAAGTCCTGAAACCAGCGGCAGTACGAGACTCTCTTTGCGTGATCGGCTGGTTGCAATTCCTGCACAACAGTGATGCGGTATGGATGAAGCTTGCCGGCTTTGGCATGTGCTTTTGGACGTTCCCATTTCTTGTCCCAGTTTCCGAAAGGACTTCGTTGGAGAGGCCAGCAGCCTTGTATAACATCCTTCACTATTGCCTGGGACATCTTCGGCCGACCTCCGCCATGCACTTTCAGCAATGTTTCCAGTTTTTTCACAAGATGCTGAATGCAGAACTTTGCGACCTCCAAATTTTGCCAGGAATTGGGTTTGGCACGCCTTGATTAGACCCAGTTGTCCAATAGGTCTGGACCAAAAAAATAAAACATGTTCAGATGTGTACTGATTCATGTTTCAATAGAAACAAAGCACAGCACTTCCGTCTGCGAGGCGCACACAACTGTTGCTCATACCAGACTGATCTTGACCTCGCGTCTGCTGGCGAATGATGTACCTGGCATTCTGCAGCACCATCTGTGTTTGGAAAGACCAACAGTCTTGCTCCTTATGGCGTCCCTCTTCCCAGAGTTTCTATCCGTAAATCAAGTAGTAGCATTTGCAGTTAAGATGACAGCTTATCAGGATTTAAACAATTTCGAACGTGGTATGATGGTACTTGGGAGACGAGTCACTCCATCTCGGAAATTCCCATGAAACTTAGATTTACGCAGTCAACAATTTAAAGGGTGTACCTGGAGGAAACTGTCCAGAGTGCCCGTAGAAAAGCTCTGGATGATCGTGGACTGTGGCATCTGGCACGCGTAACATCTACTCGGCATGCAACATTGCTGCAAATCACGGCGTAATTCTGCGCTGGAGCCAGTAGTAGTATCAGTATTCAGACAGTACAACATTCCCTGTGTTCTATGGGGTTCCAGAGCCAACGACCCACCCACGTGGCAAGATGACTGGAAACTTGTAGCCTGATCCGACAAATTGTGGTACCAACTATTTTTGGGCAGATGGGCGACTCCAGGTGTGACTTGTGACAACCCCACGAGGCAATGGATCCTGCATGCTTACAAAGGGCAGTGCAGGCCAGCGATGGCTCTGTTATGGTGTGGGATGTTTTCAGCTGGCACGCATTAGGACCCCTCATACATCTGCAGACTGGTGGAGGCTACATAACCATCATTGGGGATCATTTGCACCCATTCATGTCATGCAATCATTCCAATGGGTACAACCTCGCACATGTCCACAGTCACCTGATTTATGGCTGGAGGAAACATTCCATGGAGTTTGGCATTCAGACATGACCCCGTCGTTCACCAGGTTTAAATGCCATCAAACACATCATTCGGATGCTGTTCAACGTGCTGTCAATGCCAGGAATCTTACGTTGGCAAATGTTATGGCATTGTGAGAAGCTCTTCAGAAAGCATGGTTGTACTGTCGCCACAGTATTAGAGAGAGCTGGTGGAGTCCATACCCCGTCGTAGTGTTGCTGCTGTTGTCTGATTGCGAGGAAGACCAACTTGGTACTAAGAGAGGTATTGTATCCCAGTTTTTTTGCACTTCAGTGTATATTTTCCTTGATCGATAGATCCGAAAACTGCACGGTGTGACTTAATTTTCAGTCTTGTCTTGAACACCTCACTGACACCCATGCCTCTAAAGCCACACCCTTTGCTTCATTAATTGGGTTTAAATTTTTTGCATTTTTAGATATGATTGGTGGTGGTGGGGTAAGACCTGAAAAGAGAGTAATAATTTACAACATGAAGGTGAAGTAAGCATATGCTTAATTTGTTACTGCTTAAAGTAGGGATTTTAGAGTACAAAAAGGAAAAAAAAAATTGTCTGTGATGTGTAATTTCTGTTTGGTAATTCATATAATGAACATATCGAACCTTATATATGTGGCTTAAGTCAGTTTGTGATAGCTATCAACAATTCAGTTGTGACGTTCATATTACTGTTTCACACATTATTCTTGAACATATTGATTACCTGCGTGAGCTTGTTTGTATGCAAGGTAATATATGAAACAGTATGCAGATTCAATTATATCATTACTAAATATTGTCAAGAAGTTACTCTCCAGATTTCAGTTTAGCTATGTATATTCCAGTAGGTTTATTGTTGCAGTGCTTGTGATTTGTCCTCCTTTTTTGGTCAAAGGTTGAACATTTTGAATATAAAGGTTTGCATGGTGAGTAGCATGAAGTAGAACAGGTTGCCGCTTCGGGCAGCATGGAATTATTAACGTATTTCACAAAACGAGGCTATATAAGAAATGGTTGTAAAATCTGTAAAAATGAATTCCCATGACTGATAGCCGGCCGTAAAAGCAAACCTTTTCGTTAAAATGAGATGTATTTACGAAAGAAGTGGTTTATTTACAGAATGTATTATTTCAACATCAAAAAGACAAAAACCAGAATGGAAAAACTAAAACCTTTGATAAAATCTATACAGACTCCCACCGGCAATTTGCCCATACTAGTTTTGGCTTTCTCTCATCTTAACCATCATCTGTGGTATATGCGCGTCTGTTGAACGCCAGTTGTTGGGTAGCCTGACTCATGCTGTATTCGCCTCCTGGCCATGTGGGCTTTAGCTGTAATGTGGTCCAGAGGTGAACATGATGTGAGTCAGGCTACCTAACAACAGGTGTTCAGAAAACTTGTGTATGTACTTTTTTTTTTTAGCTGTAACGTGGTTCAGAGGTGAATACAACATGAGTCACACTACCCAACAACAGGCTTTTAACAGACTCGCATATATCCACAGATGATGGCTATGATGAGAGATAGCCGAAACTAGTATGGGCACATTGCTGGCAGGAGTAGGAATAGGTTTTATCAAAGGTTTTAGTTTCTTCATTATGGTGTTTGATGTTGAAATCATACATTCTGTAAATAATCCACTTCTTTTGTAAATGTATCTCATTTTAATGAAAAGGTTTGCTTTTACAGTCGGCTGTCAGTCATGGAAATTCATTTTCACTGATTTTACTACCATTTCTTATATCGCCTTGTTTTGTGGAAATACATTAATTCCATGCTGCCCAAAGTTGCAACCTGTTCCAACGTTCTACTTCACGCTACTCATCATGTGAACCTTCATATTCAAAATGTACAACCTTTGGCCAAAAAGACTAATCCCAAGCACTGCAACAATAAACACACTGGAATATATTGCTAAACTGAAATCTGGTGCGTACTTCTTGATAACGTTCAATAATACTATAATCAAATGTGCATGCCGTTTCATACATTACATTGAATACAAGCTCCCGCAGGCAATCGATATGTTAAAGAATAACGTGTGAAACAGTAATATGAGCGTCACAATTGAGTTGTTGATAGCTATCGTAAACTGTCTGTGATGATTAATTTTTACCCATGCTCTCCCACGTGGTCATTTTCTCCTGTTCCTTCGTATCCAATCTAGTATTTCAGTTATCTAATGTGTTTTGTTCTAGCAGTATGTCCAGCCCATAGCCACTTGAAGGTCTTTACTTTTATTATGATGTCATCAGTTCTTGTCATTTCCCTAATCCATGTAATATTCCTCTTTCTATCTTTCTTGGTTATACCAATCATGTATCTCACCATGGTTCTTGCAGCCTCAGAATATCTTTCTTAGTTAAAGTCCGTTTCTCTTATCCATAAGTAAGAACAGGAACGATGCAATACTTAACACTTTTCTTTTAAAAAATAATGTTAAATTTCTCTTGAAAATTCTACTGTTTCTTCCAAAAGTTCTCCAGCCAAGTTTTATGAACCTACTTATTTATTTTATGTGAACTTCACACTCGATATCTTTTCAAGGTAAATGGTTACTTCTAGATTTGCCCCATCAACTTCCAAATCTTCAGTTTTTGTAAAAGCATTTTACATCAGTTTTGTTTTCTGAAAATGCATTTCTAATCCCATTTCTTTACTCTTGTCAGCAAATTCCTGGATCACTCTGAAGGGGTAGTTGCAAAAATGACTGTCGTCAGCAAAACAAAAGTGAATTCAGACAGGATGTATTGATCTTTATTCCTTTGTCTTCCCAGTTCAATGATTGAAAGACATTTTTGCAATGTGGCATTGAAAAGATTTGGAGAAATGGTGTCACCTCGTCTCACTGACTTTCCAATTTTTGCAAGGGCAGTGTCCTGGAATGGCCAAACCTTTGCATTTTTATAGATGTTATTAATAATGTTGATATATGTATCTGAAATACTACAGGTTTTCAAAGACATTAAAACTGCTGATAGTTTCACCAAATCAAAAACCTTTTCATAATCAATAAAAGCCATACCATAATGAGGATTCATTCATTTTTCAAGTATATATAGATGACTTGAAGCTGCTAGCCTGTCTTTTAAAATGTAATTTATACGACATAAGACCACATTATAAATTCTCAATTGTGACAAATCTAAAATCTTAGACTTCCAAGTTTTCAATCATATCCCTTGGATTTTGGTATGTAGTTTTCTTAGTTCAGTAAATAATGCAAACTCTTGCTTAAATATAGGACAGAGATTCCCATACTCTGTGTATTGTGACACGCTCGGAAGTAATTGAATTACGTTAACAAATTTTAATTGATTTTTGGGAAACACAACAAACCAGTATTAACAATATTTTGCAGAATTTATAGTTGCCATGTGAATCAGAGTGCAAGTGAAATCTATCAGTTACAGTGTCCCTGTACAATCACCAAATTTCTGCCCTAGTGTCAACAAATGAATGGTCAAACAAGTACATACAACTCCGATACATTAGCCACAGCCACTTCCTGTAACAGCTGTACATTTCTGTTCAGGCATTGTTAGAATTTTCAACTGAAAATATTATTTATGAACTGGAGTTACGGATAAATTTTTTAATATGAAAAACAAATGTAAAGGAATCGGAGAGGACGCGAAAACAAAAGTGTGACTTGAAAATCACTTGCTCATTTCAATGTAATAAACAAACCTCACAAGTACTTTTCTCACAAATTAAAGAACTAAATGCACGACAGCTACCTTCTACCCCTACTAAAGCTGTTTCTGGATCATACAAAGCAGCTTATCGCATTGCATAATGAAAAAAAAAACTGCACATGATTGCTGAAAAACTTACTTTGCCCCTGAGGTTGTAGATACGACTTCAGTTTGCTGCAAAACAATCTTTGCCGCCCCGGTGGCGCAGTGGTCTAAGCGATGGCTTCTGATCATTCGTCCGAAAGGAATCCGGGTTCGAATCCTGGTGAGGCATGGATGTTGTGTATGTTTTACAGCACTAGCTCTCTCCCTTCCCTGGAACCAGCGGCCCCTAAATTAGGGACGGGCGACTGCTTATAGCCCATTGAGTTGCTCGTGGTGGTAGTTAAACCTTCACTCAAAAAAAAAGTCTGAGTGTGCCTTTATTTAATAACTTCATTAGCCGTGGAATTCAAAATAAGAATATATTTGATGACATGATCGAACTCTGAAAGGTAAATATTTTGCACTTTATCTTGAGGCAACAGACAACAATAACTCCTAGTTGATATGTAATGGATGTTTCATGAAAGATGAAGAGTTGTTATTCTGCAAGAGTATTGCAGCTGGATATGTAAATCTGAAGATTCTTTGAAATCATTGATTTATTTATATATCAAAAATAACATCAACTGGAGAAAATGTGTGGGTGTATGGATGGAGCTCATTCAGTGTTGATACGCTATGGTGGACTTAATTGGTTCATGCTGCATTTGCAATATTTAAGTCCTTCATTAAATGAGGTACCTGAAACAGTTGTAAAAGAAGTCAACTTTATCACGCCCAAACCTGCCAAGATTGTATATTTTCATCAATTCTGTTATTGATATGTGATCTCAGCCTACTGCTCTACTGTATTACTGCAATTCTTGATGGATGTCTTGTGGGTTTGTGCCAACTTGTGGGGGACAAATTCATCACTTTCCCAAATTTTAGTCATGTACAAACCTGATGAGAAAAGTTTATGATTGTAGTTGTCTTTCCTTCAGTGTTTCTCCTGCAAGAATGGTACTTAAGCTTCGATATGTGGATCTGCTGAGTTTTTCCTTTCTCATGGACGAAAGGAATTGTATAAGATTTCAGACATCACTCCTCCTGTTTGCAGAAATTAGATTTCTGCTTTTAACAGCCAGCAAAGAATTCATTCTGTGACTAATAGATACAGCCATGGGTACAAGATTATTGGTGTCTATCCTTACATCTGTCCATCTGTTACAGAAACTATATCTTCCCTTCTTATGATCAGATTGAAGAAATCCTTTATGTGACTGATTAATAGCACAGACAAGATTATCAATGTATGTTCTTCTGCTTGTGGGCCTGCAGAAATTATAGCCCCGCTTCAAAATGTTGATAAGTAAAATTCCATCTGTGCCCTAAATTTAAGAAATCTCTTCATCCATCTATCCAAATTTAAAAAATTCTATCTGTGCCCTAAATTAAAAAAATATTTAAAAATTCCATCTGTGCCCTAAATTTAAGAAATCGCTTCTTCCATCAGTCATTTTGTCTATTCATCCATATGCAGACATTCTGTCCGTTCATCTGACGGCTAGATAAAAAAGAATTTGTTCTACCACAGTATTATCAAGGTCTATCCATTGCTTGGTCTTCCCATCCATCAGTAGAAACATTACTTCTAATGATTGGATTGAAGAAATTTTCTCTGCACGATAGATGGAAACTTGAGGAGAAAAAAAAAGGAACTGTCATTTCTGCAGACAGACATACGAGTATGAGCGGAAGAACAGAAATTGATAATCTTGTCTATTAATCAACCACAGAAAGAATTTCTTCAATCTAATCATAAGAAAGGAAGATACAGTTTCTGCGGACGAAGGGAAAGAAGAGTGGGTGTAAGGATTAACACCGACAATCTTGTATCCATTCCTGTGCCTATCAGTCACAGAATGAAGTTCTTCACTGGTTGTTAGAAGCAGATTTCTGTGGACAGAGAAACTGATGAGAGGAAGGATGGATGGGGTGACGTCTGAAATCTTTACACAATTCTTCCCATCCACCAGAAAGAAAAAAGTCAGCAGATCAACATTTCAAAACTAAAGTACTGTTCTTCCAGGAGAGAGAGACTGAAGGAAAAAGACAACTCAAATCGTACACTTTCATGCATGCAATTTGTATGTAACTAAAATCTGAGAATGCGCCGAATTGACACACCACCATCCAGTTGTAATTAGATGAAAACTATCTCAGATTGTCATCACACCACAGTTACGCCTCTTAGGCAAGCAATGAGGGTTATTTTTCCACCGATTAAAGACCAGGGATATCTCACCTTTGGAGAAACCAGTCACCTCTGCCGAAGCCGTCTCGAGTACTAGCCTACGTGAATTTCCCATTTGTGACGTCAGCAACAGGACAAACCTTACTACAATGATCAGACCCATTACAACTGAAACTGAGAATGCGAGGAAAATTTGTTTGCTCGCCGAGTGTCTCATAGTGAGTGCTGGAGAGTTGATTTACTATATGAGGATTAGAAGAGAAGTATTTTTATTAATTTAAAATGATTGCATATTTCTTGTGAACTGATGATTGCAAACATAATACTTCATGCAAAACTAAGTAGGTTTAAGCAATGTTTCGTGAATCAATATGAATTGTTTTTTGTTCAGCGCTGTTGTTTTATTTTGTATGAAATATTTGGATGTGTACTTTTCCAACATTATGCTGAAATAAAAAAAAGTATGTATTGGTTAGTTGCACATTGTGTTGCTGAAAGAATATGGAATTACTATCACAGTTGTAATGTGATGCATGGAATGTTCCTTGTTAACTTATTGGATAACAATGTAGAACTGCTATTAAAAGCAGTGACAATACTGTTCGTCACGTATATTTTGTTTAAGTATGCAGGGTGGGGTAGTTAGGTCCATATTATGATATGAAAATACAAAACAAACATTAATGGTAAAAAATTTTTACTTACTCATAATAATTCCGGCATTTTTTGGTCACTGTGGCAAAGCTTCTGCTCGATAGAACGGACATTTGCTTATTTACATGAGATTCAAGTTTTGTCTGAACGGAAGATTCACAGATTAAAAAACACTATTTCGAGTTAAAATTTTATACCTTTGTATAGGTGTTTGCAAGAAATGATGATTAAAAACATGAAAGTTAAAAAATCCAAATGAATAAAAAGACACAAAGGAATAAAAAATGGACCCAAACTTTTCACTACCGCAACACACTTCCAAACATGTTTCGGCAAGAATTTTGCCTTCCTCAGTGGAAACATTAAGGTGTACGTGGGCACCAAGTCCTTGTCGATGATCCTCGAAAGACTGATGTAATGTCTTGTATCGCTCTGCCTTCAGCCTTCGTCGTCACAGACCATGGACAACTGTGTATCACTGCGCAAGCTGTTAGTGGCGGCATCTATGGTATTGTGTTCCTCTTGGTCTACTTTTGCCATTCCGTACCTGTGATTTTTGAACCTGTGTTTATTAGCCTTTTGAACTCTATTGTTTTCCTGTTCGATCAGATATCGCCAGACATGAGGTAATTCAATTGGTGAATTAGTGTTGCAGCATCGATTTCCAAATTTCCCAATGACCACTGCTTCCGATGTTATGATCTGTCTAAGAGTCTTGTGTGATGTCAAATGTCTAATATTCTCCCAGTCGGGCGTCGATTGATTTTCTATGCAGTGTTGTATCAAAGCCGTTCTTGGTCTTTTCTTTTGCCAATCTTGAATATGTTCTTTCAATCTCGTAATCATTCGTCTTTTTGTACTTCCGATATAAATAGAATCTTGGTGATTATTGTCTGTCTTGGTTGGAATGGCATATACTCCTGCTCGATCTAGGATGGAGTTTTTGTTATTACCAGAAGTTAGTAATGAGCCATTATTAATGATGGTTTCTGCAAGCTTTATTTCATTCGAAACACATTCTTTCTTTAATATGTTACTTAATGGTGGTAAGTATGGAAAGGAGATGTAAGATTTATATGTATTCTTTTGTTTCACCTGGTTTTGATTGTTCTTAAGATTGTTGTATATTGAATTAATCAAACGTTTATTGTATCCAAAATGTTCAGCTATATTTTCAATCCATTGTATTTCTGTAAGTTCGAACTCTGCCGTAGAGGAATGCGTTATAGCTCTGTTAATGTAATATTGGAATGCAGCTGTCTTATATCTCCATGGGTGTGCGAAATCCGATGGTATTAATGCAGGCACAAAACATGGTTTTTGATAAACAGTGTAATCTATGGAATCATGCTATCTGAATAAATTAAGGTATAAATAATGAAGATTTTTGTTAACCTCTTCTTCAAGCATTGTCTTTATGGTTGGGTAAGTATTGTTGAAGGTTTGTATGAACATATCTAGTTTGTCCTTAGTATGTTGCCAAAAAATCAAGATATCATCAACATAGCGTAGATATAAAATCGGCAAATCAAGGCCCGAGTTCTGGAATAACATTTGTTCAATATTCTGTATGACAATCTCTGCTAGAAGACAGGAGAGTGGTGATCCCATGGGTGCTCGAAATACTTGTTTGTATATAATACCATCATTTGAGAAATAATTGGTGTTGGTTATAAATCGTAATGCATGTATAATACTTGTTCGTTGTTTTTCATCAATGTTTTCATTTATAAGTTTTGTATTAATTAGTTCAATTGCCTCTGTGACAGGAGTGTTCGGATATAATGATATTATGTCCATACTACACATTGTGAAATTATATTTCTGCAAAGATTGAATTTTACTGATTAGTTCTTTAGAATTTGAAATATTAAATTCATGGTTACTATAAAGTGCTTTTAGATAGTTATATATTGCTCTCTCAAGATTGATCGTGGGAGCATTTCGTTTGTTCACAATAAGGCATATCGGATGATTGTCTTTATGCATCTTTACTTTACCAAAAACAGCCAGTGTACATGCTCCAATTGGTGGGTAAGCCTTTTGTTTTATTATCGGTGGGAGGTCACTATGATTCTTTAGATTTGCAACTTGCCGAATTATATTATCAATTGGATCCTTGTCAATTTTCTCTACTTTCAATTCTGTAATGGCCTTATTCATTTTCAACTGATAGTCATTGTAGTTCATAATCACAATCTGCTTGCTCTTGTCAGCCATTATGCATTTGACATCGTAGTTATTCCTCAATGCCAACAAAGCTTCACGTTCATATTTAATTGGTGTATTATTTGTATGACAGTACATTTTATTATATGTTCTAACCATTTTATATCGAACTGGGTTCCTTTTGTTAACTGGTAATTCTTGTATTATTTCTTCTATTTGTGGTATAAGATCTTCAGGCCTAGGTTTAGGTCATTCATATATTCCTTTGTGTCTTTTTATTCATTTGGATTTTTAACTTTCATGTTTTTAATCATCATTCCTTGCAAACACCTATACAAAGGTATAGAATTTTAACTCGAAATAGAGTTTTTTAATTCGTGAATCTTCCATTCAGACAAAACTTGAATCTCATGTAAATAAGCAAATGTCCGTTCTATCGAGCAGAAGCTTTGCCACAGTGACCAAAAAATGCCGAAATTATTATGAGTAAGTAAAAAAAATGTTTTACCATTAATGCTTGTTTTGTATTTTCATATCATAATATGGACCTAACTACTCCACCCTGCGTACTTAAACAAAATATACGTGGCAAACAGTATTGTCGCTGCTTTTAATAGCAGTTCTACATTGAAGTCTTTGGCCACATAATATCACGCCATATGCCCTTTTTTTAGCGCATGGGAATATAAGAATTATTAGATAACGTTTTTAAGTTGTCTTTTTTTTTCTCCTTAACTTATTTGGCTGAAATGAAATATAATTTGAGAAAAATGCATGGTGCCTATGGTAATACCAGTGAATTTACATGTAAAAAGTTAAAGCTCTTTTCTATCTGAATTAGTTTGTAGATATGATATAATCACAAAATTCATCACTTCCACAGCTCATTAAGTGCTCATGTTTTGATTTTTACCAAATGGTTTGCATTTACTGAAATTTATAACTTTTTTCCATCAATGTTGTGAAGTAACAAAAAATTATAATCCTGATAACGCCTCACTGTAACCCTGCTGCTAGCCAAGATGGCAGTTATGACCCTGATGGTGACATCGCATACTGGGGACTAAGGCCTGTAGTATTTGAGATGGCTTTGGTTCTGGTGTTTTCAAAATAGTAGCTCCAGCCTGGCAGGCACCCATAATAAACTCTTTATCGAATCCCAAAAGGCCTGTTGTTTTTCCCATTGTGATCAATAGTCTTAAATACTTCCCTAGATTATACGGTGATGCATGTGACCACATACTCATATTTTGCATATATGTTGTGTAAGCAGTGTTGCCAGAGACTTTCTTGAAATCAGTAGATGAGATTGCTTAAAATATGCACCACCTGACAAATGTAATGTTAGTATTTTGGATGTAGTCTCAATACAAAGAACCACTTAAATCTACTGGTATGTCAAATATTACCAGTATTCCACAAACTAGTATTAAACAGCAGAATGAAAATTCAAAACAATACAATCCTGAGTTGCTTTTTTATAAGATATTACTCTGATGATCAGCTTTATAAAATAATGCTCATCATTAAAACTAATGTTGTGTAAATGATCATGGCATTTGCCTTTTAATGTAGTCACATTTGGATTGATCTAACTTGTTGTCTGTCTTCTTAACAACAAAGAGTTATTATACTTCCACTTCTTACTAAATGATACCCAGATTTCCCCCAAAGTACATGAAGTGCTACATGACGATTATGGGCAAAACACGTAACAATATTAACAAAGAAAGGTGACCTGATCACGCTAGTTACGTTAACTAAAACTTTTACAAAAAGTTCGTAAGTTGGAAGCTTTCGACCTTATCTTAGGTCTTCATCACGCCAATGGAGGACTAAGATTGTTGCCAGATTCTACATTTGAATTTTTCCTATTTTTGTTGCCAAAACTTAGAATTGATCTCCAGATCAACGGAATGTAGAGGAGATTCGGAGTTGCAAGTCATTGAGTTGAAAATAATTTCTATGCTTTCACGGTAACGGAGGGCAAAACGATTGTCAAACGAAGCAATTCGTTTTGCTTCGTTCCAGTGGGGAACTGCAGATGTGTCTTCCATTGTCAAAATAGACAAGGCAGTGTTGGGATTGCCTTTAGAAACATCTTTTCTATGTTCTAAAATTCTATGGCTAATGCTCCTGTATGTGCTTCCAATGTATAAGTTATCCCCAGTAGAAGAAGAGATAGGAATGCAGTAAACTCCTGGGAGGTTCAGGCTTTCAACTTTGTCCCTATCCCTTTGTAGAAGTTTCAAGATGTTTGGGGTAGATTTAATGGCAAGATGGTAACCAAAACTTCTAAAAAGAATCTGTAACTTATAAGCATAGGAAGGATGGTAAGGAACAGAACCACAGAATTTCAGGTCTTCTTTCTTGTGAGGAAGGAGGCATTCGATTTTCGAATGGTTTTCATATTTCTTTATGAGGGAGTTGACTGTAACAGCAGGGAAACCATGAGAGAGGGCTATTGTAGAAATTTTTGGAGAGTTCTTCTTGAAGAGAGAGTTGGCTGTTGCAAATGATATGAGCCCTGTGGATGTAGGACTTCAATGCTGCAAGCTTGTAGAGATGCAGGGTGCAAGATTTGTAGGGAATGATGTTAGTGGCTGCAGAAGGTTTTCGATAGACGGAACGAGTAATGGAGAGATCAGCGTTTCTGCAGATAGATACATCCAGGAAATCAATTTTGTGATTTACTTCCTTAGATATAGTGAGCTTAATGGAAGGAAATTTTTCTGTAATGGAGTTGATCAGTATCTGTAGCTCAGACTGATCAACTCCATTACAGAAAAATTTCCTTCCATTAAGCTCACTATATCTAAGGAAGTAAATCACAAAATTGATTTCCTGGATGTATCTATCTGCAGAAACGCTGATCTCTCCATTACTCGTTCCGTCTATCGAAAACCTTCTGCAGCCACTAACATCATTCCCTACAAATCTTGCACCCTGCATCTCTACAAGCTTGCAGCATTGAAGTCCTACATCCACAGGGCTCATATCATTTGCAACAGCCAACTCTCTCTTCAAGAAGAACTCTCCAAAATTTCTACAATAGCCCTCTCTCATGGTTTCCCTGCTGTTACAGTCAACTCCCTCATAAAGAAATATGAAAACCATTCGAAAATCGAATGCCTCCTTCCTCACAAGAAAGAAGACCTGAAATTCTGTGGTTCTGTTCCTTACCATCCTTCCTATGCTTATAAGTTACAGATTCTTTTTAGAAGTTTTGGTTACCATCTTGCCATTAAATCTACCCCAAACATCTTGAAACTTCTACAAAGGGATAGGGACAAAGTTGAAGGCCTGAACCTCCCAGGAGTTTACTGCATTCCTATCTCTTCTTCTACTGGGGATAACTTATACATTGGAAGCACATACAGGAGCATTAGCCATAGAATTTTAGAACATAGAAAAGATGTTTCGAAAGGCAATCCCAACACTGCCTTGTCTATTTTGACAATGGAAGACACATCTGCAGTTCCTCACTGGAACGAAGCAAAACGAATTGCTTCGTTTGACAATCGTTTTGCCCTCCGTTACCGTGAAAGCATAGAAATTATTTTCAACTCAATGACTTGCAACTCCGAATCTCCTCTCTACATTCCGTTGATCTGGAGATCAATTCTAAGTTTTGGCAACAAAAATAGGAAAAATTCAAATGTAGAATCTGGCAACAATCTTAGTCCTCCATTGGCGTGATGAAGACCTAAGATAAGGTCGAAAGCTTCCAACTTACGAACTTTTTGTAAAAGTTTTAGTTAACGTAACTAGCGTGATCAAGTCACCTTTCTTTGTGAAGTGCTACACCCAAATATACACCCAAATAAGCATCATTAACACAAATATCATACTATAGGCGTTTTCCTGATATTCTGTGTTTTAACAAAACTAGAGAAAATCTTTGTATAATAAACTAATTAGTTATCTAGAACTAAAAAAATATTTCATGACAACCAGTATGAATTTAAAAAAATAGGTGGTGTGGCAGGGGTTGAATAATTTTAGGCTTCGTCAGACCAGTTCCGAGTCAATTGGATCAGTAGATGGTAAGTACTGGAAGAATGCAGACATCAGTAGATTACAAAAATCGTATCAGTAGACAGGAGCAAAAATCAGTAGATCTACTGATATATTAGTAAAATGACAGCACTGTGTGTAAGTGACATTTAAGTACAACTGCATTAAGGTTTCTAGTTCAGTGAATGGTGTGTGTGTATAGAAACAGTGTGCAAAATACCTTTTTGTGATGAAAGTTATTCAACAAGAAACAGAAAGGAAACGTACATTCCGGTACTTATTCCATACTCTTCACACCACCCAGTTATTCATAAAAAAAAATAGCATAGTAAACTTGATTCGGAGAACATACACGCACACTTCAAATAACAAGCTAAAGAATCAAGAACTTGAGTATATAATGAAAATAGCACGGGATTATAGTTACCCAAGTAAGCTGATTAAAAAATGGATGAGCGAGAGTAAAAAACATATGGCTAAAGAAAGTAACAACCAAGAAGCTAACAAATCACAGGGTCAAAGAAAGGACAAGAAGAAAGTAAAATATATTGGAGCATTCCCATACTTAGAAGGTATTAGCAAAGAAATAAATAAACAATGTGCAAAATATGGTTTGCAATTGGGAAGTCCGGTAAACACAATGAAGAATATGACAGTTAACAAAAAAACAGAGAGCAAGATCCTAGAGGAAGCAGGAACATACGAAATTCCTAGAGCACACATCCTCCCAATATCGTACATTGGGAGTACAAAAAACATGTTTAAAAAAAGGCAAAAAACAGCATATATCAAACTGGCAAAAAAAGAAGCCAAAACAGCCTTAGTACAATTCTGTATGGACAACCAAACATTACCTAAATTTGATGAAATCAAAATGCTAAGAAGAAATAACAGATCAGAGAGGCAAATAGAATGGGAAAATCTATATTAATATATAAGAATAAGACTAGAGTATGTAACCATAATATGACCCTAACATATTATCTAGCCACTGGAAAAAATTAATCAGGCAAAAAAAAGAACCACAAAAAAAAAAAAACAGACAAAAAAGACAACAGAATAGTGATAAGAAAAGAAAAGATGAAGTTATAAACGGCATAGATGATCAATAACGTGAATATTTAAAAAAAATTATAAAGAGAAAAGTGAAACATAGATGACGCCAACGTTTTTTCAAGAAACGTATCGACGACTGAGTATCTGACGAAGGCAATGCGGAGTATCGGACTTCATAAGTGAGTAGTGAGCCACGAACATCAGTGGCTACATCGCCACGCTCCTGAGGATGCCCAAAGGCTGGGTGAAAAATTTAGAGCATAATAAA
The DNA here is from genome assembly GCA_039090855.1 of Macrothele yani. Lineage (NCBI taxonomy): Eukaryota > Metazoa > Arthropoda > Arachnida > Araneae > Macrothelidae > Macrothele > Macrothele yani. The sequence continues at coordinate 50,127,560 of CM076995.1, forward strand.
CGGTTATTAGTTGATGTTAATGAACCATAAAAGTACGATCTGCAGTGTCTACCCAAAGTGAAAAGTGTGTTGTGAGTGAATGTGCATCATCTACAACGGACTAATGGACAATGACATCAATGAGGACCTAACAACGTGTAAGAATTGTGACTCATCTCTAGAAGCAGAATGCATAGGTAAGCATTAAGCAACTAGAATATTTCCTATCAATATTGAATTTATGCACGTAAATGAGGATAGTAGTTTTGCCAATCTATTTTATGGGTCAAAATATGAACTGCTAATTTGAAAAAATGTTTCAGTTGGATTTTTAGAAGCAATAAAATGAGATAAAATCATTTGAATTTCAATATAGCATCTGCTTTTACACTCCCAAGTAGTAAGATTCTGCATTGCAAAAAGACCAGAAGGTGTATATTTTTGTTCTGATATTTCAAAAGAATTATTTTTAATAGTTTCAGATGGGAATGTCTGAAGATGGACATGCATACTTACATTAATACCATTGTTTGTTCTTTTTTAATTTGGGGGTTTAACAAACACCATGAGCAACTCGATGGGGTAAAACAGTCGTGCGTCCTAATTTAGGGCCTGTGGTTCCACAGAAGGGAGGGAGCCAGTGTTGTGAGACAAACACAACAACCATACCTCACTGGGATTCGAACCTGGACCCATTTCAGATGAATGGTCAGAAGCGAGTACACTGGAATAGCACATTAATAGCATGTGTTTTAAGCCTTTTTTCTTCTTACTTGGATGTACAGCAGTAAAGTTTGGGTACTGCAGAAGAGACATAGGAGCCATTTGTGTGCTGGAGTTGCATTACTTACAGGATGGGGTGGTATGACATGTTCAGATCATGTGAGGACTGAAGGTGTGTAATGTAAAGCAAAATGTATTTAGTAAGGTGGAGGCAAATATTTTTGCAGTTTTGTCATGCTAAAAGAATGTGTGGTGAGATGCTTAGTAAAATAATTTATTCAGCTCAAGTGGCAGGGGAAAAACGTAGAGGAAGGCCAATGAAATTCAGGAATGTCTGCATGAGAAAGAGAAAATGAGTAGTCCAAAAGGCTTTGTGTGTGCTGGGATTGCTGTAAATGGCGACCTTTGATACAACAACAGTAAGTAAAACCTAGCACCATGAGTTTAAAATTTTAATCTGGCTGCTGAGCATTTTTTTGGAAAGCTTACTTCTGAATCTCAGGCAACAGCTTAGTGATAATTTTGTCAAAATACATTTTTTTATTATTATTTATTATCCACACATGCTGGAATATTGAGCGATTTTGTTCAAAACGTGACTACTGTTTCTGTTTTGTTTCAATCAGATATGCTAACACAAAAATTCTTTGCTAGTCTATTTCATATGCACTTTGTGTAAAAATTTTTTTTTTTTTATTGGCCAGTATGTTTTAAATCCTTTCCACTTCACTTTTTTTAGGTTGAAAAAGGCTTACATAACTTCCGCATGCTTTTAAAGTTTGAATACTTTTTGAGAATTTTTCATGGATGATAATTGAATGTGTATAGTCCCCTAGCAAATATAAGCTCTGCATGCTATGCATGTTTCCCATCTTAACCCTCAGGCGCTATGAACTGGACTAGTAGCCAGACACAGCTAATTATATCAATATAAATAAACGAAGCACAACTTATCTGTGGATCAGGTAAGTATGTTATAAAATATAGGCAACATGAGGTTATGTAAAAAATAGTAAAACTATACTAGTAGTCCGATTTAGTGGTGTACGAATGTATACATAAACATTTTCAAGCTTTTGCACATCAACCAGATAGCTTTTTCAAGGAAGATAGGCAGAAACTGTCTAGTATGCCAATAAATCGGACTACTAGTATAGTTTTACTATTTCCTACGTAGTTGGTGCATAGTTCCTCAGAGGTGATGTTTCTAGTATGAATATTTCATCGAATCAGCTTTTATTTGCACATGAATACAGCTTTCCCATGTTTATTTACAGTGATGGAGTAATACAAATTCTGAGTAACTCATAATTATGTGTAAATTTCTATTGGAAATCACCTGTGTTTGTTTTGCCTTTGGGCCTTGAATCTGGAGGGTGCACGTTGAGCAGTATTTTCTGACTTGTCACTAAGGCTAACTTTATCCATTTCATGTTCCACTATTTCTCCTGTAAAAGCCTAACACACACCCAAACTTTCATTATTATAGATGTACATATTTCAAAATAATGAACAATTATATTGAATTATGAGGAAATAATATAACATATGAGCAATGCAATTTTGATTACAATACAGATTCACTAAAAATAATGATAATAATTGGCTAACGCAAGTTACCAAACTACAAATGTACAGCAAGGTAAACTCATTTATTTTTCCACTCAAAATTAGATGATGCCCAAAATTTTCAACTTTTTCACAGACAAATATGCACATTTTGGTTGTCTATATGTTTTCATTCAGGCTTTGTGGATTATTTAAATAAGATCTTTCTGAAAAAGAAATAAAATCTCCATAGACAGAAATCAAGTGATGTAGGATCTGAAGATTATGCCCTAAAATGACTTTTTATCACAGAACTCTCAATATATTCTGTCAGCCTTATTGAACTTTTACCAGCAATCTCTCTCTCTCTCTCTCTCTCTCTCTCTCTCTCTCTCTCTCTCTCTCTTTTAAAAGAGCAGAGTGAGCTGCACTGAAATATTCTGATAATTTCTTCCACAAACTGTCAACTGCGGTGGACACCACACATAAATCAAGAGGATTTTTGTACCCTACAGATGTGTTTCAGACTTCCATACACAGCTGTTCTAATGACAGTGAACCATCACTTTCAAGAGGTAAAAAATAAGTCCCTCCACTTGAACTTCATGCACAAAATTTTGAAACCTGTGACACTGCTGAATTTTTGCAACCTTTTGGCTCAAAAATGGTACCTTTGTTATTTCAGTACTTAGACTACACACTTCAGTCTGCTGATTTAAATGTTCCACCCATAGCTCAGGTCAATTACTCGATGCCCTTCTTATCACCAACGAATCACAAGTTTTACATCCACCTGCTCCCTTCTTACCCTCAGGGTCACGCAAATGTTCTCCTAGCATCCATTCCTCTTAATAGGGTGATCGCAATTTCCGGGAATAGAATGCATAGGCAGACACTTCACTTCTTCCAGACACACTAACAACCAGCATTTGCGACTGCAATTGATGGTACTGATATTTTGTTAAATTATGTATAGCAAAATTGGATGGTAAATTATGTTTTGCAAATCACCAATATGTTAGCAATCATTGTCATTTTTAAACTTGCACACACACACACACACACACACACACACACACACACACACACACACACACACACAAACGTTGGATTTCAATACATACAAATTTTTTACTCCTATGATACAATGTTTCCCTAGTTGACGTGAAATGGCCCCAGGTTGAAGATCGCTACTCTAAGGAAGGCAGTAAATTAACTTTGTCAGGTGATACAAGGTGTCCATAGAATTATCAAACCTGATTTCCCTGACTTTCCCTGACCTTACACAAATAGGTTTATTTGAGTTTTTCAATATATGTGCCATGATAATAAAAAAAATTGAATTGGATAATTGAGAAACTTATATTATTTAAAAGTGTTTCTGTTTGACGTATCAAGTTTCCCAAATAACTGATTCATTTAATTTTTTTTTTTTTATTATTATTATTGGCCTCCAGCTTCCCCACAGCCGTCCAACTCACACTTTTTAATTTTAAGTTTACTCTTTTTTTCATGGTTTTACATTTATTGAAGAAACACTCAAACAAACCCATACACAATATTCAGAACAGTTACTATAAAAATATTACAGTAGGAACACAGTCACTGTTTTTATATTACACAAAAAAAAAAAAAAAAAAAATAACGTGGAAAGAGTGATGACATCGTCAATTTATATTACACACCACTTTTCTTCTTTTCCCAATCTGAAATCTTCGCCTGCAATGCTGCTTCTTCCAACTCAAGTTCCTTTCGTACTCTTTGTCTTTTTTCCTTTATTTCACGATCAATTTTTTTTTTCCTTCAGTTTTCTTTTTCTTCTTTTTGAAGAACACTTTTTCTCAAGATAATCCTGATATCTTCGTCTGGAGGCTCTTACAGAAAGAAGAAGCTTTCTATTGATGGCGATGTGTTCTACTCCTCCCACATGTTTAATGGCATCAAAGACTGTTCTCTGACAAATCAGGGATTCTTTCAGGGGATTTTCCACAAGAGACTTATTGACAGAAAATCCACCTTCCACTGAAGCATTTCCAAGAGACAAATTTTTATTACATCCCAAGGTTCACCAAATTGTTTTTGGTTGTCAAGCAGAGCACTGTAAAATTTGTCTAATCCAATGGAATCATCATGACTGTCTAAAAATTCATCAAACTGAGACTTTAAAGCAGATTGAGCTTCTACACACAATGAAGTGTGCTGTTTATTAGCTTTTTCAGCACAGTCATCTGAAATCCTGTTTGCACTAAGTAAAACTTCGAGCACAATTTCCACTCTCTTCTTGCCTAGACTCGGCTGCTGCACTATAATATTTGAGTCCAAACAAGTTACCCCACGGACAAACTTAAATTTTAGTGGGCTTTTCTCCCGAAGTTTTTCATTCATACTGGTCACAAGTTTCCTAAATTCAAGCTTAAACTCTAATTTCTCCCTTTCTGAGCACTTCACTTCTTTTAATAGCTTTTTAGCACTAAATCCAATATCAACTTTCTCAAGAGAAGATTTTTCACTTTTTGATACATCTAAAGTTAACAGTTTTGAGACACTATCAGCTTCACTTAATTTGTCAGGCTTCAAGCTTCGTGCCATCAAATTTTTCATCAGATCCGGCAAATCGGTGTGTAAGAAAGGAATTAAAGGCTTTGGGCTCTGGAACCTTCTCAAAAAAGATTTACACTCTGAAGCTATAGTCCTAAATGCAGCCAATTTGCATTTCAACAGTGGACTTTCCATGAATTCTGCAAGAAACATGTGCTGTTTGCTGGAAACCAATGATTCTTGAACATAATTCTTGATATGATCATAGACAAGCAATGCCCTAGTCAAACAATTAATGTTTTCCAACCACCTTACAGTGCAAAATTTCAAAGGGAAATCTTTACATCCAGTAACCGTAGTATAATTTGCACGGCAAGCAGGACTATCTTTTAAAAGGTAGTACAAATTACGCAGAAAGTGATGTATGACCCATTTCACTGCTTCAAGTCCAGTTTTCATAGCTCCATTGACCACGTGAAGACCACATACTCCAATGTCAACTAATAATTTACCATCTGGATTTTCAGTTCTAAGTTTATCTTTCAGCTTTTGAAGAAAGCTGAGATTAACATTAGGGTCCATCCATTGACACTTGTAGCATGTTATCCAAGGGAAGAGGTGCACCTTTAATGAATTTCTCTAAAAGGTCATTAGCTGTTGCCCATCCTAAAAACACACTACTTAAGTATCTAGTGGAAACTTTTTGCAGATTGACGTCCCAATAATGAACAAACTGATCCATTTGCCCATGCTGAGCAATTTTGTTTAGTGATTCATCAAAACAAATTACAAAGTCAGTGCACTGCTTCAGATTGTCCATTAAACACTCTTTGAAATGTGGTGCCAATCCATGGTTTATCACATAAGATGCTTTGCTTTTGCCTAAAGTAAATTTTGAAGCTATCACACTGTCAGGAAATATTAACTGAAATGTTTTGTTAATCTGTGTATAAGAGTTCAGAGACATTCGCTTGGACAACACTTCCATGGCATATTATTTCCGACTTTGTTACATCATCTTTCACTACATAAGCATTAAGGTCACTGGGCTTCACATCATCTTTCACAACATAAGTATTTGAGCCATTAGACTTAATATTTTCTAGAAGTACTGATTCCTCATTTCCTGAGCTTGTTGATGGCAAGAGTTCGTTATTACAGAGTTCTTTTAGGCAGTGAAAGAAGCAACACTGCGTCGAGACATTTTAGCACGGATGTTTTTCAAATGATTAGGGTCATTTCTGTGGCTGGAGACTGCCCGACGCCCCATGTTGCTAAGCTTGAAAGTTTTAGAGCACACTTTACAAAATGCTGATTCATTGTCGCCATTCACAGCAGCTATCCAACCAGAAAACTCAGGATTTAATTGTTCGTCCAACCATTGTTTATTAATTGTTCATTCATCCAACCATTGTTCATTCACACAACGCTTTGACATTGCTGCAGTCTTAATTGCCTTTTAACAAGGTATAACTTATATCACAAATTTTCTTCTACTGCTTTGACCTGAAACAAAAAGAGAAATGTTAACAAGTAATGTAACACAACTTACAATAATAGGTAGGAAATACAAGGTTACATTAGTAGGAAGGGGAAGTTAGTGACTGTCTGCAACACCAAGTGCAAGTGTGTTGGGCGATTAGGGCGTCACTCCCCGACACCGGGTTAAAACTAGTTGTAGTCTAACTGTGATTGAAATTTCCCTTACTTTTTTTTAAATATCACTGATTTTTCCTGACTTTTACCAACATTTCAGGCATTTCCCTGACTAATTTTCATTTTCCTGACTTTCCAGAATGTGGACACCCTGTGATAGTTTACAATCCTTACTGCACAGAGTTCCTCAAGTGTTGAATGGGTAATATAATGTATATTCAAATTCAAGTTGTAATAACTACAGCTAACCTGATTAATCTTAGAAACCTGGAGAAAAGAGCATTGCACAATCTGTATATAATTATGTCATAAAGAGGATGTATCATGATGATGATATTATATCATCATCATGATCAACTATATTATCAGTCCACTGCTGGATGAAGGTCTCCAAAAGTTTCTTCCACAATTGTTTGTATATCATCATCATCATGATCAACCATTATCAGTCCACTGCTGGATGAAGGTCTCCCCAAGTTTCTTCTACAGTTGTTTGTCTTGAGCCTGTCTCCCCCATGTCACTCCAACAAACTTTCGAATTTCATCCATCCATCTCCCATGGGGTCTTCTTCTGGGTCTTTTTCTGTCCCTCGGAATCCAGTCTAAAATTTTGGTTGTCCATCAGTGATCTGTTCTTTTGGCAACATGTCCAGCCCATTGCCATTTCAGTGATTTCACTTTGGTCATGATGTTGTCCACTCCTGTCATTTCCCTTATCCACAAGTTCCTCTTCTTATCTTTCCTGGTTATACCAAGCATGCATCTCTCCAGGTTTCTTTGAGTTGTCTGCAGTCTTTGTATGTCATTTTTAGTTAAGGTCCATGTCTCTGCTCCATACGTAAGCACTGGCAGGATGCATTGATTAAACACTTTTCTTTTAAGACATAATGGCATACTGCTCTTAAAAATTGTACTGTTTCTTCCAAAAGCTCTCCATCCAAGTTTTATACGCCGATTAATTTCTTCATCAATGTGACCCTCACTTGATATCTGCTGCCTAAGATAAATGTAGGTATTGGTTGTCTCAAACTTTTCACCATCAATCGATAAATCTTCATTTCTTGTAAAAGCATTGTACATCATTTTTGTCTTCTGAAAGTTCATTTTTAATCCCACTTCTTTACTTATGTCAACAAGTTCTTGGATCATACTCTGCAGCTCTGAAGGGGTAGTTGCAAAGATGACTACGTCATCAGCAAAACGAAGGTGAGTTAAGTAATCTCCATTTATCTTTATCCCTTTGTTTTCCCAGTTCAATGATTGAAAGACATTTTGCAATATGGCATTAAAAAGCTTGGGAGATATGGTGTCACCTTGTCTCACTCCTCTTCCAATTCTTATTTATGCTGTATCCGAACCTATGCACTTGCATTTTCATAGATGTTATTAATACTGATAATGATTTTCAATACCGCATGATTTCAAAGCCATTGTAACTGCTGATCGTTTTACAGAACAGAAGGCCTTTTCATAATCGATTAAAGCCATGCACAATGGGAGTTATATTATCTTGTTCTTTCAATTAGTTCTCTCATTACATGGATATGATCTACAGTGCTGTAGCCACTCCTGAATCCAGCTTGTTCTCTTGGTTGAGCCATGTCTAGTGTTACCTTCAAGCAATGTGAAAGAACCTTAATGAAGATTTTATAAATCCACTGAAAGGAGGCTGATGGGCCTGTAGTTCCTGAGATCCTCAACGTCACCTTTTTTATGTAGCAGGATCATTGTAGTAGTATTCCAATCCTTAAGAATCTTCCCATCATTCAGACATCTGATGAAAACATGGGCGAGTGTAGTTTCAAATTTCTCCACTTGCTTCTTGTATAATGTCCATGGTAATTCCATCTTCTGGAGCTCTTCCCTGTTTCATGTTCTTAATTCCATATGTAACTTCTGCAGGGAGGATTGGAGGAACTTTGGTACTGGTACCTGTTGCAATGTCTGGATTAGATGTGTCATCCCTTTCATATAGTTTTGAATAGAAATCTTTCACCCTTGTCAAAACTTCGCTTCTATTTCCAATTGCATTTCTCACTAGTGCACAGCTGAATTTCCTTATGTCTTCAGTTGATCTGTTGACGTTTTTCCGATCTCTAAATTAATGGGCCAATATTTTTGGATCAGAAAACCCATCACCAGATCCATGCACTCTCAATGAGAGTGAGATTTTTTGTCATGAGATGATCTCAAATCCCTTTGGCAAGGAGGGAGTTAGAAAAAAAAAAGATTTAAGAGTCAAGAAAAATCAAGGAAATTATTTCCATTTCTTTTCTTTTCTTTCTGATTTCTTTGTGAAGTGTTGATCTCTGTGTATGTAGTTAAATTTATGTGAATAGGTCTAGGTAAGTTAGCCTTGTGATATCTGTTTCTAGTTAAGGGATGTGTAACTAGCTGGGAAGTAGATTTAAGGAAGTTTGACATCATGCTATATTGCTGGTTTTTTTTTTTTTTTGTTGTTGTTCTTTCATGCAATGTTTTTTTCTTCCTTCCATTGCATTTTTAGTGCACTGTTTACTTTCAGGGAAGAGATATTAGTAAAGTTTATTTTAGTGCAGTATATGATGTAGTGTATATGAATTAACTTTCCTTAGTTTCTTATGTGTATCTTGCAGTTTATACATGTATAGTGTTAGATGTATCAGTTTAAAATTATCGGCGACGCCGCGGCGTTCGGCGTTATTGATCGTCGGGATAACGTAGCGATAAAAAGAAAAATCGTAAGGTTGTAGTTCCGTATTTACCGTCGTTATCGCGATTTCTTTTATTGTATTATTCTGTAAGCTTTAATAATTGAAAAGTAATTTGTAAACATATAGTGTACGAGGTATTTTATCGTATTGTAGTTGTATCTAATGAGAAAAAACGCGTGTTTATGCCATGTCAGTAGCGTGTAATAAATATCATTGTTGGGTGTATCGGGCTTAATTTAGTAACCTTTCGTAATTAAAATCTTGCTTAGTATTAATATTTAGTTGGTTTTAGTATGAATCTTACTTGGTATTAACTAGTGATAGTATAATTCAGCGACTGATAGAAAAAGCGGGTCGGCGATCGCTCCGTAACGAAGTGACTTTCGTAAATTAATTGCGCGTGCGCTATCGTCAAGGATATTTAATAGTCATTTAGTAAAAGAATAAAATTGTGGCTTAATGCATCAGGGCAAAATAACACATCGTTGCGTTACGCTATTTTTTCGTAATTCCGATCGTCGTACCTGTAGCTAGAGAGAATTCGATTTTTATGCATTACGAAGTTAATTGTAACGATGTTCGTTAATGTTAGTTAATTTGTTTAATGAATTTTTGTAAAGGTGGTCTCCAAAAGTCTTTGTTCAGAAAGAAAGAACGAAAATGGCTACAGTTTCTGGTGTCGCTTTTCTAAAAGCGATAAATTCGTAGAATGGCATCTGTGAGGACGTTTTCCCAGCTTTACCAGTGCAGAAAGTCCGATTTATTTATGCTCTTGTTTACTTCGAAAAGGCATTTTTCGCTTTGCACAGGAACACTTCCGGATTTGGGCGGAATTCTGCGAAGTTCACCGCAGCGCCCGTTTTCGTGGGTCAAAGGTCAGTCATCCATCGAGGAAGTTTCTGCCTACTGGCGTTCACGCAGCCAATTGGAAAGTCGGCGCTTTCTCGCACATGCGCGATGCGTAAGGCGAAGAGCATCGTTTTTTTTTTTTTTTTGTACGCTCTTAAGATGCAGAGAGAGAGAGAGTTGAGCTAGAAACCACCAAGCACTAAGAAAGGGGAAGAAAAAAAGAAGCTATGCGGGACAGACCGCGCTTCTAAATCGGAAATGCCGCCAAATTCCGGGAGGACGAAGGAAAAAGATGTCAGCGTCATGGTAGTACCTTTTAATTTGTTTTTAAATGCCAAAACAGAGGAAGCTACTTGAAAGCCCTCATTCTCACAGAGAATTGTAGCTGGGCTGGATATCTTCCACCCGCCAAGTTCGGGAGTCCCACGGAGACGCCGGAGAAATTGCGGCACAAGCATTGATACTTGAGTTTGAACCTTCGTCCGAGGAAATCTTCTAATTCCTTTCTTATTGTCCACTTGAAGGGCAGGGAAAGATATGTCCACGCAGTTCGGCAGCAAGGAAGGAAACTTGCGTAAATTCGCGGCGACGGACAGACTCCGTGACGCCGAACCTCAGCAGTTAACAAAAAAAGAAAAAAACCCGTAATTCCTCCGCTCAGCTCAAACATTTCCATGCTGTTTAACTGACAAAGCTTCCTTGAGAAGAGAAGGGAGAGAGAGGAAAGCAAACAAGGAAACAAGAAAAAAAAAAGAAAAAAAACCGTCATCAACGGCAAACTTTCTTTCGGCGACCACCTAATTGTTTTTGGTTTTAATGTGATTAAAAAAAATATGATATGATGTTATTTCATTAAAAAAAATATATATATATATATATATATATATATATATATATATAGGGAAGGTACATTTTGTAGAAAGATATTCTTTGTTTTGAAAAGGGAAAGAAAAATTATTAAACATAGAGGGGAGTAAAGAAATTGAAATTTTTTTTTATTATTTTGAGTGTGTGTAAGGTTTGGCCAGAACGAACAAATGTAGTAGAATGTGTTACTGTAAATTAAGAAGAGATTTTTCCAGGTAACTGACCAAAAGCAGTGTGTTGTGAAAAAAAAAAGAAAATTTTAAAATGTCACTCTTAACCATCCAAATCTAAATTGTAAAGAGCATTTAGCTCAAGGTTCAACAGGTATCAGATATGCACATCGAGCATTAAGCTCTTAGTACTCTTTGAGTGAATGATCACATTCTGTAAAGATTTTTGTAAGGCAGGCTGGTAACCAAATTGTGCCACTTACCTCCTTCATCCTCTAAACCACACAGGTGAAAACTACTTGGTTTGCAGACCAGGGTTTCTGAGAGGATTATTTAGGACTGTTAACATACTCTGGACTCTAAAATTCATAGCTAAACTTTTTTTATTCGGCCTAGCCACCTAAAGTTTCCTTGTATCGAGTGTTTTTCCAACATGTGCCTGGGAGCACAAAATAAATTTTTGGTTAACCTGGAACATATGTTTAATCAACTTATTTTGTGTTGTATGTGAATTTCTCTTGTCGGTGGTGGTGGAATCACCTTCCATTTACTGGGAGTTTTTAAGGATCGTACCTGGGGTGTTAGTCGTTGATGAAAAAAATTCTTAATTGGGGTCCCTAGATTGATCACCGGCCATTTTCTTCTTTTTAAAAATAAAACTGTGTAATATTTGCATTTTTTCAGAAGTAAGTTCATCATCGTAATAGAATAATATCTTAACAATCAAACCACGTCGTATCAAACTGGTGCCGTGACCAGGATTCCACCCACTGTACCAGAGAGATTCACATTTATGATTTGCTATTTCTGATATTAGGTAATGCTGTGTGAAAATTGTAAAAAGATCAAATTCCTCTAGCAACAGTTAAAGGATAAGGTTTTGACATAGAACATAGTTAATTGGGAGAATTTTCTTCATGTTAGGCATTCATTTTCGAAATTTTAATCAGTATCAAGTGCTTGCAATCATAATTTTTTTCTTTGAAGTGTGAATTTGCATTTGAATTTTTGTATTGCATTTACGTATTGTGCTTTTGTTTACATTGGTGAGGTAATAATTGAGGTAATTATTTTCAATTAAGAAAATTAGTAAGTCATTACAGTAACAGTAAGCATAGTATAATAACCTTATTTAAATTATGTAGTGTACTGCATAGTTGAGTCTATAATGGCTATTTTAAGCAAATGGGCATGTAACTTTCAGTTAGTGATGATATCCTTTAAAACTAATGCTAGATTTTTTGTTTGGTTATTTGCTGATTTCTTTAAGTGAAATAATTAAAAATGGGTGATAGTAAGAATGTGTTGATGAGACAAAATTATGCAGGGAATTAGGTAAGATTAGTGAAGTGTTTTCTTTTCTCGTAATTTGAATTTTGGAATTTATGGTGGATTCTAAAGAGTTACTTCTCTTGGTTTCAAGATGCCTTCAAGGGAATTTATTGCTGCGTGCTGGGAAGCACAGAGGTTGTTAAGTGAAGTTAACGAGTGTATAGATGAGATACCGCAACGTAGAAAGCAGCAGGATTATCATACGCATAATTCCTTGTCTCCCAGGTATCAGAGTAGAGAAAATGATCAGGCATTGTGTTATCAGAGTTCTAGAACAGAGCATTCTTCTTGCGATTCTTTTGGGAATTTCTCGAGTAGGAAGAGTTCACAGGGACAAGACGTGAGAAATTGTAGGTTTTATGGAACCAGAACTAGTTCTTATGGGGAAGATGCTGAAAGTATCTTAACTGAGCAGCCGAGAACAAAACAGAATGTGAAAAGAGGCAGGAAACAAGAGGAGCAGGGAAGGAGTTGGTTCGAGGAAATCCTGCATAAAATGGAAGAGGAGAGATTAATGAAAGAAAGAGAAGAGAAACTCGAGAGGGACAGAATTGAAGCACACAAGGAATTGGAAAGGTCTCTATGAAGAGGCAGGAAACAAGAGGACCAGGAATGGAGTTGGTATGAGGAAAACTTGCAGAAGATGGAAGAGGAGAGAATAATGAAAGAAAGAGAAGAGAAACTAGAGAGGGATAGAATTGAAACACTTAAGGAATGGGAAAGGTATGAGTACCAAAAGACATTAAAGAAGCCAGAACTGGCTAGGCAGAAGGAACTAGAGGAGAAGTTCGAAAAGGAAAGGCTGAAAGTTCTCGAAGAGTGGGAGCAGCAGGAAAATGAAAAAAGATTAAGAAGAAGGAAAGAAAGACTGGAAAGGGGAATGATGATGAAAAAGTTAGAAAAAGAAAGGCTAGAACAGGAGCAACTTCAGAAGTTAGAAAGAGAAAGGCTTCAGAGGTTAGAAAAACAAAGACTTCAACAGTTAGAAAGAGAAAGGCTTCAGAAGTTAGAAAGAGAAAGACTTCAGAGGTTAGAAAAACAAAGGCTTCAGAAGTTAGAAAGAGAAAGACTTCAGAAGTTAGAAAGAGAAATACTTCAGAGGTTAGAAAAACAAAGACTTCAGCGGTTAGAAAGAGAAAGACTTCAGCAGTTAGAAAGAGAAAGACTTCAGCGGTTAGAAAGAGAAAGGCTTCAGAGGTTAGAAAGAGAAAGACTTCAGAGGTTAGAAAGAGAAAGGTTTCAGAAGTCAGAAAGAGAAAGACTTCGGAAGTTGGAAAGGGACTGGCTTCAAGTAAAAAGGGAAAGGCTTCAGATGAAGGAAAGGGTGAAATTAGAGGAAGAAGTAAACAAAAGAGAAGAGATTAGAATGGAACAAGAAAGTGTAGAACAGGAAGTGCTGCAACTCCAAGCTGAAGCGATACAGCAGGTTGCAATAAAGGAAGGAGCACAGATTGAAATTGGGGTGGATGATGAAATTCCATGTTCTGAAGCACAAGTCAGTAATCAGTTGGTGGAGATGGGGGTGTTAGAAATAGAAGATACAGGGTCTGCCATAATTATTGACACAGAGGCTGTCACAACAAAGACTTTGGAAGTTATGCAAAGTCAAGTTGAGGAAGATGAGAATGTTCATGCTTTTTCGGGGTGTGTGAGTGTAGAGATAAATGCAGTAGTTGAGTCACTGGAAGTTGGTGGAAATGTAAAATGTTGTGTAAGAAAGGAGGTTCTTGAATTCAGCGAGGAAGAGACGTTAAATGAGCAAAGTTATGGAGGATTAGTAGAAGTGGCTGTGATAAAAGATGCACTCAGGGAAGTGGAATCCACATTCCATAAACAAACGGCAGGTATCATAGATTGTTCTGAAGCCCTCACCTCTGAAAATTGCATTCAGACAAATGCTAGTCAGGAAAAAATGGAGCAGAGTAAAAATGTTGAAGTGATGATAAACAGTCTGTTCTTCCTGATTCTCATTCCAGTTGCATTAATACTCATGACATTGCATAGGAGTTCTTCTCTGCAAAATAAGCATAGGCTTTGTCTGCCAGAGAAATGTAGAGACCATGTGTCAATTTTGAAGTTTAGTATTAAGGCAAATAAGACCACATTTGTCATTTACCTTTATGGGTGGGATATAACCACTCTAACATTCCTACAGTTTCTACTGTGGAACGTAAAAGGGGTGCGTCACAAAAGAATTTTAAGTGTAACATTTGATTGAATGATAAAAATTTCTTTTATCACTCTGAGGTCCCCTTGGTAATGAATGGAACTGGAAACTGATAATGAATTCCGGATGTATAATAACGAGTAGCATTTCATGCTTGGTTGTGTGTAAATAGTGTATTTTTTTCCTAAGGCAATATGCTCTCACGTCGCTTATTTCATTTTGAAAGGGAATTTTATTTTGCATTCGCTGTTTTTCTTTTCATCAGTGTGCAGGCTTCTCATTTCAGCTAGTATGTAAAGATGACTAGTACTAGTAAGAAAATTATGAAAGGGCATAAATTGGTATTTTGAAGATTTTTGTGCATGAGTCAGGACTGAAATGTGAGTATAGCTTTGATTGGACGTGTGTCGTCATTATGAATATACGAAGTGGATAAAGGAATAATTTTTTTCATTGTTACTTCCTTTTCGAGAAAACATTTTCATTGCAACGATAGGATTTCTATAAGGATTGTCTGATTTATTGTCTGGTGTGATCAGGATGGTGAACAAGTGGATAGGATTTTTGTTGACAATTGGTGTGTTTACTATTTGGTGTTTTATGGGAATATCATACAATACATGCCCGAGTTTTTTGAGTGTCAGAGGCAATGGAAGAAATGAGACCTCATTTGTCTTCATGTGTTATAGACGTGTCATGGAAACATGATAATTTCAGGGAAAGGACAGGAATGTTTTTTTTTAAGTAATCACTGAGTTCTTTTTCTGAGTCATGCCTACGAAAAGAAAATTTGGTTTGTTTTTCTCTCATGTTGGACATTCAGGGAGTGGGGTATGAAGGTGCATATTAAGTGTAGGTTAGTTTGTGATATGCCTCGAGATGGTATTGAGGTGAGAGATGTTTCTGGGGAAAGTGAATCCAGGAATAATGTGAGTCAGTGAATCAGATGAGAATTTTGTGAGATTTGTACGTGAAATTATTATGTAACATAAAGATGGTATTTAGGGGATAGCTAGATGATGTTTTTTCTCTCTCTGTTGTGGTTGGTAGCATGTAGTATTGCACAATGGTATTCTGGAAGTGACCAGATCAAGGCGAGTCCTGCATAAGTACTCCAAAAGTGAGAATGGTGTGACATTTTACCGGGTATTATGTTGAGTGAAGCATGTTCAGTGCATGGGAAGAGAAAATTAATGCAGAAGTTTTCTAAGCCTTACCCTTACGGAAAACAGGATTTGCAAATTCTATCCTATGTTGATAGTTTTCTTTTTTTTTTTTTTTACTGGTCGGTTTCTGTGAGATAAGCCTTGCATAGTGTTAAAAAAATTTCTCTGTGTTTGCGTCACGTGTAGGTTTCTTTTGTATCTCTGGTGTGAGTGTGAATACATCTTGTTCTTGCCTTTAAACTTTTAGTTCTTGGAATGAAAGAAAAAAAAATTTGTTTTTTTTTTCTTTTCGCTTCGGAGGAGGATGTGATGATCTGTTGACGTTTTTCCTATCTCTAAATTAATGGGCCAATATTTTTGGATCGGAAAACCCATCACCAGATCCACGCACTCTCAATGAGAGTGAGATTTTTTGTCATGAGATGATCTCAAATCCCTTTGGCAAGGAGGGAGTTAGAAAAAAAAAAAAAAAAAGATTTAAGAGTCAAGAAAAATCAAGTAAATTATTTTCATTTCTTTTCTTTTCTTTCTGATTTTTCTGTGAAGTGTTGATCTCTGTGTATGTAGTTAAATTTATGTGAATAGGTCTAGGTAAGTTAGCCTTGTGATATCTGTTTCTAGTTAAGGGATGTGTAACTAGCTGGGAAGTAGATTTAAGGAAGTTTGACATCATGCTATATTGCTGGCTTTTTTTGTTGTTCTTTCATGCAATGTTTTTTTTCTTCCTTCCATTGCATTTTTTAGTGCACTGTTTACTTTCAGGGAAGAGATATTAGTGAAGTTTATTTTAGTGCAGTATATGATGTAGTGTATATGAATTAACTTTCCTTAGTTTCTTATGTGTATCTTGCAGTTTATACATGTATAGTGTTAGATGTATCAGTTTAAAATTATCGGCGACGCCGCGGCGTTCGGCGTTATTGATCGTCGGGATAACGTAGCGATAAAAAGAAAAATCGTAAGGTTGTAGTTCCGTATTTACCGTCGTTATCGCGATTTCTTTTATTGTATTATTCTGTAAGCTTTAATAATTGAAAAGTAATTTGTAAACATATAGTGTACGAGGTATTTTATTGTATTGTAGTTGTATCTAATGAGAAAAAACGCGTGTTTTGCCATGTCAGTAGCGTGTAATTAAAATCATTGTTGGGTGTATCGGGCTTAATTTAGTAACCTTTCGTAATTAAAATCTTGCTTAGTATTAATATTTAGTTGGTTTTAGTATGAATCTTACTTGGTATTAACTAGTGATAGTATAATTCAGCGACTGATAGAAAAAGCGGGTCGGCGATCGCTCCGTAACGAAGTGACTTTCGTAAATTAATTGCGCGTGCGCTATCGTCAAGGATATTTAATAGACATTTAGTAAAAGAATAAAATTGTGGCTTAATGCATCAGGGCAAAATAACACATCGTTGCGTTACGCTATTTTTTCGTAATTCCGATCGTCGTACCTGTAGCTAGAGAGAATTCGATTTTTATGCGTTACGAAGTTAATTGTAACGATGTTCGTTAATGTTAGTTAATTTGTTTAATGAATTTTTGTAAAGGTGGTCTCCAAAAGTCTTTGTTCAGAAAGAAAGAACGAAAATGGCTACAGTTTCTGGTGTCGCTTTTCTAAAAGCGATAAATTCGTAGAATGGCATCTGTGAGGACGTTTTCCCAGCTTTACCAGTGCAGAAAGTCCGATTTATTTATGCTCTTGTTTACTTCGAAAAGGCATTTTTCGCTTTGCACAGGAACACTTCGGGATTTGGGCGGAATTCTGCAAAGTTCACCGCAGCGCCCGTTTTCGTGGGTCAAAGGTCAGTCATCCATCGAGGAAGTTTCTGCCTCCTGGCGTTCACGCAGCCAATTGGAAAGTCGGCGCTTTCTCGCACATGCGCGATGCGTAAGGCGAAGAGCATCGTTTTTTTTTTTTTGTACGCTCTTAAGATGCAGAGATGCAGAGAGAGAGAGTTGAGCTAGAAACCACCAAGCACTAAGAAAGGGGAAGAAAAAAGAAGCTATGCGGGACAGACCGCGCTTCTAAATCGGAAATGCCGCCAAATTCCGGGAGGACGAAGGAAAAAGATGTCAGCGTCATGGTAGGACCTTTAATTTGTTTTTAAATGCCAAAACAGAGGAAGCTACTTGAAAGCCCTCATTCTCACAGAGAATTGTAGCTGGGCTGGATATCTTCCACCCGCCAAGTTCGGGAGTCCCACGGAGACGCCGGAGAAATTGCGGCACAAGCATTGATACTTAAGTTTGAACCTTCGTCCGAGGAAATCTTCTAATTCCTTTCTTATTGTCCACTTGAAGGGCAGGGAAAGATATGTCCACGCAGTTCGGCAGCAAGGAAGGAAACTTGCGTAAATTAGCGGCGACGGACAGACTCCGTGACGCCGAACCTCAGCAGTTAACAAAAAAAGAAAAAAACCCGTAATTCCTCCGCTCAGCTCAAACATTTCCATGCTGTTTAACTGACAAAGCTTCCTTGAGAAGAGAAGAGAGAGAGAGGAAAGCAAACAAGGAAACAAGAAAAAAAAAAAAAACTGTCATCAACGGCAAACTTTCTTTCGGCGACCACCTAATTGTTTTTGGTTTTAATGTGATTAAAAAAAATATGATATGATGTTATTTCATTAAAAAAAATATATATATATCATCATCATCATCATTGTCAACCATTATCAATCCACTGCTGGACGAAGGTCTCCCCAAGTTTCCTCCACAACGGTCTGTCTTGTGCCAGTCTCCTCCATGTCACTCCCGCATATTTACGAATTTCATCCACCCATCTCCCATGTGGTCTTTTTCTGGGTCTTTTCCTGTCCCTTGGAATCCAATCTAAAATTTCGGCTGTCCATCTATGGTCTGTCCTTCTGGCAGTATGTCCAGCCCATTGCCATTTCAGGGATTTAACTCTGATCATGATGTCTTCCACTCTCGTCATTTTTCGGATCCACGAGTTCCTCTTCTTATCTCTCCTGGTTATACCAAGCATGCACCTCTCCATGCATCTTTGAGTTGTCTGCAGCCTTTGTATGTCTCTTTTAGTTAAGGTCCACGTCTCTGCACCATACGTAAGCACTGGAAGGATGCATTGATCAAACACTTTTCTTTTAAGACATAATGGCATATTGCTCTTGAAAATTATGCTGTTTCTTCCAAAAGCTCTCCAGGCAAGTTTTGTACGCCGATTAATTTCTTCATCAATGTGACTCTCACTTGATATCTGCTGTCCAAGATAAACATATGTATCTGTTATCTCCAGTTTTTCTCCATCAATCGATAAATCTTCATTTCTTGTAAAAGCATTGAACATCACTTTTGTCTTCTGAAAGTTCATTTTTAATCCCACTTCTTTACTCTTGTCAGCAAGTTCCTGGATCATACTCTGCAGCTCTGATGGGGTAGTTGCAAAAATGACTACGTCATCAGCAAAACGAAGGTGGGTTAGATAATCTCCATTAATCTTTATCCCTTTGTTTTCCCAGTTCAGTGATTGAAAGACATTTTCCAATGTGGCATTAAAGAGCTTCGGAGATATGGTGTCACCTTGTCTCACTCCCTTTCCAATTTTTATGTGTGTTGTATTTTCAAACAGCCGAATCTTTGCACTTGCATTTTCATAGATGTTATTAATAATATTAATGTATGCATCTTCAATACCGCAGGATTTCAGAGCCGTGGTAACTGCTGATGGTTTCACCGAATCAAAGGCTTTTTCATAATCGATAAAAGCCATGCACAATGGAAGTTCATATTCCCTCGCTCTTTCAATTAGTTCTCTCAGTACGTGGATATGATCTATTGTGCTGTAGCCACTCCTGAATCCAGCTTGTTCTCTCGGTTGAGCCATGTCCAGTGTTACCTTCAAGCGGTGTGAAAGAACTTTAGTGAAGATTTTATAAACCACTGATAGGAGGCTGATAGGTCTGTAGTTCCTGAGATCCTCAATGTCACCTTTTTTATGTAGCAGGATCATTGTAGCATTGTTCCAATCCTCAGGAATCTTACCTTCATTAAGGCATCGAGTGAAAATTTGGGCGAGTACTGTTTCAATTTCTCCACTTGCTTCTTGTATGATGTCTATAGTAATTCCATCTTCTCCTGGAGCTTTCCCCCGCTTCAAGTTCTTGATTGCATGAGCAACTTCTGCTGGGGGGACTGGAAGAACTCTGGTACCTTTCATGATGTCTGGAGTACATGTATCATCCCTTTCATATAATTTGGAGTAGAAATCTTTCACTCTTGTCAAAATTTCGCCTCTATTTCTTGTTATAGAACCATCTTCTTTTCTCAGAGCCATAATCTGTTTTCTTCCCTTACTGAGATGTCCCTTTGCTATCTTTAGGCTTTGGTTGTTTTCAATTGCTTTCCTCACTAGCTCACAGTTGAATTTCCTTACGTCTTCAGTGATACTTTTTCGTGCTGTCTTGCATAGCTCTATATATTCCACTTTGAAAGTCACATCTTCTTTAGTTGTCCTCATCTCTCTTCTTTTTTGCATCAACATTTTGGTTTTTCCTGATAATTTGTTTACATGCAACTTGTTCTTAGACCCAGCTAATTTTGTTGCTGTTTCCATAAGAGCTTTGGTTACTTTTCTGTTAACTTCCGAAATATCCACTTCTTCCGATGTTAGGCCTTCTAAAGCAGAGAATCTGTTCTTCAGTTCCAACTTGAAAGTATTATGGTGTTTTTTAAGGTTGGTTATGTCAATACATTTTGTTTGTCTTATGAGCTTGCCACGTTCCAGTTTAGTGTTGAGGTGCATCTTACATCTCACCAATCTATGGTCACTACCTGTGTTGAACTTGTTTAGCACACTGCAGTCTTCTATGACGAATTTTTTTTACACATAATAAAATCAATTTCACTTGTCGTCCCAATTGGATGTCTCCATGTCCATTTCCTGTGTGGCTTTTTCTTGAAAAAGGAATTCAAGATGAAAAATCCTTCTGCCTCTGCAAACTCAACGAGAGTATTTCCACGCTGGTTTCTGTTGCCGTGACCGAATTTACCTACTGAAGTTTCATTCTGTTGCCGGTGCCCTATTTTTGCATTGAAATCTCCCATAATTATCTTCAAGTGCTGCTTACCTTTATTATTTAGATGACGAATTTCCTCATAAAATTCTTCAATTTCTTCTTCAGGATGACTTGTGGTGGGTGCATAAGTTTGAATAATCTGAGCCTGGTATCTTCTCGATAGTTGGATAACGAGTCGTGCAGCTCTGTCAGAGGAACTTTCAACTTCTACCACTTTATCCTTCAGTTTCTTGTTTATTATAAATCCAACACCACTAGTTCTGCCAGTATCTGTCCCACGATAATAGAAGAGATGTCCACTTTTCAGTTCAATGAGATCTTCTCCTTTTCTCCTTACCTCACTCAGCCCGACGATGTCCCACTTGATCCTTTGTAGTTCCTCTTCCAATTCAAGAAGCCTTGAATCAGAAGATAGGGAGCGTCCGTTGTAGGTAGCCAAGGTCAGCATCAAATGGCAGCCTAGTCCGGTCCTCCGGGGATTCTTAGCACCCTCTGCCTTCATGTCGCACTGGCTGCTGCCTTGGCCAGGTACATTCCAGCTGCCGGAGACTGAGGGCCAAGATTTAAGTTGTAGAGTCATTTTGGAGGTGTTTGGCCATAACTCACCACGCTGGCCAAGCGGGTTGGTGAGTGAGGGATAGCATTTCCTCTGATCCCGATGGTATAGTTATACCGCTATTTGCGGTCGTCAGAGCCCCTTTAGTGGGAACAGGATGCACCACGAGAAGGCGGGGTTGACATTTGTCAAGGAGAGGCTGTGATGTTACGCATCACCTGACCTTACATCCCATATATATATATATATATATATATATATAGGGGAAGGTACATTTTGTAGAAAGATATTCCTTGTTTTGAAAAGGGAAAGAAAAATTATTAAACATAGAGGGGAGTAAAGAAATTGAAATTTTTTTTTTATTATTTTGAGTGTGTGTAAGGTTTGGCCAGAACCAACAAATGTAGTAGAATGTGTTACTGTAAATTAAGAAGAGATTTTTCCAGGTAACTGACCAAAAGCAGTGTGTTGTGAAAAAAAAAGAAAATTTTAAAATGTCACTCTTAACCATCCAAATCTAAATTGTAAAGAGCATTTAGCTCAAGGTTCAACAGGTATCAGATATGCACATCAAGCATTAAGCTCTTAGCACTCTTTGAGTGAATGATCACATTCTGTAAAGATTTTTGTAAGGCAGGCTGGTAACCAAATTGTGCCACTTACCTCCTTCATCCTCTAAACCACACAGGTGAAAACTACTTGGTTTGCAGACCAGGGTTTCTGAGAGGATTATTTAGGACTGTTAACATACTCTGGACTCTAAAATTCATAGCTAAACTCTTTTTTTATTCGGCCTAGCCACCTAAAGTTTCCTTGTATCGAGTGTTTTTCCAACATGTGCCTGGGAGCACAAAATAAATTTTTGGTTAACCTGGAACATATGTTTAATCAACTTATTTTGTGTTGTATGTGAATTTCTCTTGTCGGTGGTGGTGGAATCACCTTCCATTTACTGGGAGTTTTTAAGGATCGTACCTGGGGTGTTAGTCGTTGATGAAAAAAAATTCTTAATTGGGGTCCCTAGATTGATCACCGGCCATTTTCTTCTTTTTAAAAATAAAACTGTGTAATATTTGCATTTTTTCAGAAGTAAGTTCATCATCGTAATAAAATAATATCTTAACAATCAAACCACGTCGTATCACAGTGATACTTTTTCGCACTGTCTTGCGTAGCTCTATATATTCCACGTTGGAAGTTACATCTTTATTTGTCCTCATCTCTCTTCTCTTTTGCATCAACATTTTTGTTTTTCCTGAAATTTTCTTCATATGTAACTTGTTCTTAGTACCACCTATTTTTGTTGCTGTTTCCATAAGAGCCTTGGAGAGTTCTCTGTTAACTTCATAAATATCCACTTCTTCCAATGTTAGGCCTTGTAAAGCAGAGAATCTGTTCCTCAGTTCCAACTTGAAGGTATTATGATATTTTTTAAGGTTGGTTATGCCAATACATTTTGTTTGTCTTATGAGCTTGCCAAGTTAGAGTTAAGTGTTGAGGTGCATCCTACATCTCACCATTCTATGGTCACCACCTGTGTTGAACTTGTTTAGTACACTGCAGTCTTCGATGACGATTTTTTCGTTACACATAATAAAATCAATTTCACTTGTCGTCCCATTCGGATGTCTCCATGTCCATTTCTTGTGTGGCCTTTTCTTGAAAAAGGAGTTCATGATGAAAAACCTTTCTGCCTCTGCAAACTCTACGAGAGTATTTCCATGTTGATTTCTGTTCCCATACCCGAATTTACCAACCAAAGTTTCGTTCTGTTGCCGTTGCCCTACTTTTGCATTGAAATCACCCATAATGATCTTCAAGTACTGTTTGCCTTTGTTATTTAGACTCCGAATTCCCTTGTAAAATTCTTTAATTTCTTCTTCAGGATGACTTGTGGTGGGTGCATAAGCTTGAATAATCTGAGCCTGGTATTTTTTGAGAGTTGGATAACGAGTCGTGCAGCCCTGTCCGAGGAACTTTCAACTTCCAGAATAGTGTCCTTCAGTCTTTTGTGTATTATAAATCCAACACCACTAATTCTGCCAATATCTGTCCCACGATAGTAAAAGATATATGTCCACTTTTCAGTTCAACTAGCTCTTCTTCTTACCTCGCTTAGTCCCACAATGTCCCAGTTGATCTTTTCGAGCCCCTCCTCCAATTCAAGGAGTCTTGAATGAGAAGATAGGGAGCGTCCATTAAACGTAGCCAAGGTCAGCATCAGATAGCAGCCTAGTCCAGTCCTCCAGTGATTCTTAGTACCCTCTGCCTTGGCCAGATACATTCCAGCTGCCGGAGACTGAGGGCCAAGTTTGAAATTGTGTTAGCATATTGGGGGGGTAGACATAACTCACCACGCTGGCCAAGTGGGTTGGTGAGTGTGGGATAGCATTTCCTCTAATCCCGATGTTATAGTTATACCGCTATTCTTCAGTCGTCAGAGCACCTTTAGTGGGAACAGGATGCACCATGAGAAGGCGGGCTTGACATTTGTCAAGGAAAGGCTGGGATATGTTACGCATCACCTGACCTTGCATCCCATATATATATATATATATATATATATATATATTTATTTATTTATTTATTTATTTATTCATGTATTTCTAATAAAACTCACCTAAGTTTGCCCTAAAGCTTTGCATGTGTGGCAAAAATCAATTCCCTTATGCAATATTTGCAAAGAGGAGAATTTGTTGCTTCATTCAGTAAACAAAACACTGTAAGTAATATTTGCAGCTGTAGGTGCTGTTTTACCTGCTGACCAGCCCAGGTCTTTAAACAGGGTTCCTGCAGGTCAAGGAAAATTGCTATTTTTCACCAAAACCTGGAAAATTCACACAACTATCCTGGAAAATGAGCGATCCCTTGTCAGACCTGCCAAGTGTTAAGATTTTGTTGTATTTTGTACCCGAATCCTCCTTCACTAGCTGGGTTCCATTTGCTGCTGAACCCGGAAGTCCGAGGGAGAAACAAGAAGATCACATGACGCTCTTGTTGAGAGAGAGGGGGGGGGGGGAGTGTATGGTATTCACGTTGAGGCGAAGATTTCCTGTGCTTCTGCTGTTTCCTCAGGATAGGGGGAAGGGAATGCCAGTGTTAGCGGCACTTCCCTTCTCCCATCCATCTCTTTGTTGACGCGAGGTTGCTCCAATGAATGAGAACGCAACTGTAAGTACAGGCTATCATAGTTTAGCGTTATCTTTCAGGTGGAAGCACGTACAACTTAAGCAACATGTCTTTGAGTTAAAAGATCTTCATGCTTCTTTTACATTGTTGCACGTTAGCGTTTTGTTCAAAATGAGCAACAAGAAAGCAGTTCTGAATTTGGAATGGACAGATAAAGAATTGAATCCACAATGGAGGAACTGGATCAAAGCGGTACACATGGACGTTGTCGACTTTGCTGTAAAACATTCAACTTAAGCAACATGGGCAGGCCAGCTATATTTATTCTTGATCTCAAAGACTACTGTTACTGTCTTGTGATGATTATATATATATTAAGATAATACAACATATTTTGTCACAAATATTTATCTTTTCAAGCCGGCCAGGGTTTCGCTGGGTATTGACCTAGCTCCATCAGGACGAATGGCACGTAAATATTAAAATTGTATATGACATCATAAATGGTGTTTGTTCACAGTCACGTGTTTTGGTTAGATGCTTCCACGCGCTTGATAGAAATGGTGTGGATGCCATGTCATTAACAAGTTGCGAAGACTTCTGATATATATGGAAAGCTTCCAAAATATCAAGTTTGGTGGTTGAATCTGGCTTGTCAATTAGTTTTGCTTCTTCAAAGAGAAATTTATGGTCCTTTTCGTAACAGTGTTTAGCCATCGATGACTTCTTTAGGTCACAATTCCGAATGTAGGTCTTGTGCTCCTTCAATCGAAGACGCAAGGCTCTACATGTCTGTCCTATATATCTGAAATTCAGAAGTGAACTTTATGATATAATTCTAATTTTGCTATCTCAAGAAAGATACCGGTATCAGACATAGTTGCGTCAGTTGAGGAATCTCTAATAAAAAGCAGTTTCAACTGAGAAGAAAAAGAAATAGTTAGACATTGTATCAGCCAAGTGATAAATGCAAATCACACTACATTACCTAGACCAAATTTAACCACCAAAGAAATTAATGCGGTTAAAAAATTGCACTCAAATTCAAATTTAATCTTCACTAGAGCTGACAAAGGTGGTTGTTTTAGACAAAAACCATTATGATAACAAAGTCAAAAATCTTATTTCGGATATACCTTACAAAGAAATAAAGAATGATCCTTCAGATAAACAATTGAAAGAAATACAGAAATTGATCAAAAACTCAGAAACTCTGAGCCAAAACATAAAAAACAAACTTAAACCTTCATACGCCCATTCTGCGAGATTCTATGCTCTCCCTAAAATACATAAATCTGGAATTCCTTTCCAGCCTATAATAGTAAGTAATATCGGCACAGCAGCATATAAGGTAAGTTCTTATCTTCAAAATTATCTACCTTGGCCACTCCAAACGAAACATCTGTGAAAAATTCCATTGAGTTTACCAATCGACTCAAACTACACTTCTGCGTAGATCAACTAATAGCTATCCTTTGATGTGGTATCTAAATTCACCAATGTTCCAGTAAAAGGAGCTCGGGAATCCCTAAAATCAAGTCTTACAGAGCATCATTACAGGCAATTTTAAGTAGAAGAAATTACAAGACTAGTGGATATTTGTATAAAACAGAACAGTTTTACTTTCCGTGGAACGTTTTATGAACAGACGGAAGGTCTGCCGTGGGCAGTCCACTGTCACCTGTATTATGTGAAATCTACATGTGTCGATTTGAAGAAAAACTTTTCAAACTCGTGAAATTTGACTTATGGATATGATATGTAGACGATACTTTCGTTCTATGGGAGGGAAAACATTCTGAAATTCCGGAATTAGCCAAACTTATAAATTCTATTGATCCTCACATTCAATTCAGCTACGAAACTGAAAATAACGGATGCCTACCATTCCTTGACGTCCTGGTAACTCGCTCAAATGGATCTCTCGCAACCACAATTTATCGGAAGCCTTTCATTGTTTTCTCACCTCCACATGCCAAGTCCAATCACCCTTAGCAACAAAAACTCAGCGCCGTTTACAGTTGTGTATATCGCGCAATACATATATGTTCAGATAAAGACAGTTTGAAAAAAGAACTTTATTTCCTTAAACAGGTTTTAGTACAGCGAGGATACAACCCTTCCATTATAGACAATGCTCTAACAAAATTCCGGAAACCAAAGCCTATCTCCACATTAACTCCTGTGATGCGTCCATTGCAAGAGAATTTTGCCGTTATTCCATTTTCCTGTGACATTGCCTTCAAAATTTCAAAAATTATCAAAACCTTTAATTTTAAGGTGATTTTTAAACCCATAAACAAAATGAGATTTTTAGGATCAAAGGACTATGTTGAAGACAAAAACTCATGGGGAATTTATCAAATTCTATGTGAATGTGGCATTTCGTATATAAGACAGACTCGTAGTCTTGCGTTTTCAATTGAAGGAGCACAAGACCTACATTTGGAATTGTGACCTAAAGAAGTCATCGATGGCTAAACACTGTTACGAAAAGAACCATAAATTTCTCTTTGAAGAAGCAAAACTAATTGACAAGCCAGATTCAACTAGCAAACTTGATATTTTGAAAGCTTTCCATATATATCAGAAGTCTTCGCAACTTGTTAATGACATGGCATCCACACCATTTCTATCAAGTGCATTGAAGCATCTAACCAAAACACGTGACTATAAACACCATTTATGATGTCATATATAATTTGAATATTTACCTTCCATTTGTCCTGATGAACCTAGGCCAATACCCAGCGAAACCATGGTCGACTTGAAAAACTAAATATTTGTGACAAACCACGTTGTATTCTCTTAATACAGAGCTTTAAACCTTGAACTACCTCTCAAGATTGTTCGTTACGAAGATGCTCTTTTTGAACAAGCTAGTTCAAGGTCACATGCACTCTGCTGAATAGTGCACATGTGGTCTCCCATGCCCCCCCCTACTGTTGAATGACCTTTGTGACTTGCCGGTTAGTAAACCATAAACCAGATGTAGTCAGTTGTGTTAGAGCTGGGAAAGCAGCTCACAGAAAAGTGTTTGTGCTTTCATGTGAGTAGTTTATGAAGTTTCTAGATATTGTTTTTTAATTTTGAGAATGAGTCAGGTGAGTGCATCTGAAAGATGCAAGCAGTACAGCAAGCGAACGTTTCATGTGAACAAAAATCTATTGTTCTGTTCATGTTGCAACAGTGGATTTTTCAAGAAAGGACAATTGCAAAATGCATTTAGCAAGCAAGCTGCATAAAAAAAAAAAAAAGGTGTGTCTGAACAGTCGACCAAAAATAATGCAGAAATGTGTTGATGAATTAATTGAGAAAGGTAATGCACAAGAACAACATTGCTCAATGGAACTTTCAAAATGAACTGGTGCCTTTTGTGCAGCTAACATCCCACTTTCCAAACTGGATAACCCTACATTAAAATATTACTTCAAAAATTCGTTGAAAGATATTGGTGTTATCCCAACTGCAAATTGGATGCGGAAATGTTATTTGCCAAAAATATATGATATTCACAAGCAACAAGTGAAAGATTATTTTAAAATCAGTATCCATTGTAAGCATCGTAGCAGACGAAACAACTGATTCAGAAGATGGATACATTTTGAATATTCTTGCTGTTCCATCAGCTGAATCGAATGTTGAAAGCTGCAATGATGAAACCTCTTTGAATGCAATTTTCTTTGAGTGCATCACTTTGGAATCTGTAAATTTTAAAGCAGTCAGTGAGGCAATACTTCAGTGCATTAAGAAGTATGAAATGCGTTTTGCTAATATAACAGCTTTTGTGACAGACAGTGCATCTTACATGTCCAAATCATAGGGAAAGGGCCTGAAAGCCGTATTTTTAGCACGTCTTTTGTAAAAAAAGATCGTGCTTCTGTTATTGGTTTGTACGTCCGCCCGTCCGTCTGTACCCACGATATCTCTGCAACTATTAGTCCAATTTGAAAAATTCTTTTTGCATTGGGAAGCTTGAAATATGCAAATAATGATCCTTCATTTTGTTTTTTTTTTTACGATGAACAATTTCGCCGGTAGAGGGCGTAAATGCAGATGATGTCGAATTCAAAAATGCGTTTTATTCCACATATTTGCTTCTAAACATCCGATTCAAAAAAAAAAAATTATCTTTCGATTCCATTTATATCGAACAGTATTTTAGATATAGTTACTTTTTCAAATTATGCATAGATTTTCCGCTAGGGGCGTAAAAGTAAATTACCTTTTCCTCGAAAACTCTTCTTCTAAAACTCCGATTTCAAAATTTTTTCTTCAGCGGATACATCTCCTGATGGAAAATCTTTTGCATATAATTTCAAATTTTTGGTAAAGAATACTTTGGCCAACAGGGGGCGTAAGTGTTAATTTTTGCTTCTAATATATTTGCCTTAAAATCGGAGCTTCTAAAATATCGATTGAAAAAATTCTTTTGTGGACTGATGCCACTCACATCGATGAACCTTTTCGGAATATTTTCTTCTTAAAATATTGCACAGTTTCTCCGCCAGGGGCGTAGATGTACATCTTATTTTTGTCAATATCTCTACTTCTAGGAGTCCGATTTGAAAAATTCTTTCTTTGTTGGATAGTGTTTTTCGTGTGACATGTTTTTCATGTAATTTCAAAAATTTCAAGTAATTCATAGACTTCTCGCTAGGGCGTAGCGGTAAATTGTGTTTCCTCTATATCTCTGCTTCTAAATCTCCGATTTGAAAAATTCTTTCTGCACCAGATACAGCTCCTGATGGGAAATCGTTTGCACATAATTTCTAATTTTTGTAAAAAATATAGTTTGGCCACCAGGGGGTGTAAATCTTAATTTCCGCTTCTGTTGTATTTGCAGCAAAATATGATGCTCTAAATTCTCGATTGAAAAAAACATCATTTGTTGACTGATACTACTCATGTCGACAAACCTTTTAGAAACATTTTCTTCTTAAAATAGTGCATGGTTTCTACGCCAGGGGGCGTAGATGTATATCTTATTTTTGTCAATATCTCTACTTCTAGGAGTCCGATTTGAAAAATTCCTTCTTTGTTGGATAGCGTTTCTAGTGTGACATGTGGTTCATATAATTTCAAAATTTTCAAGTAATTCATAGACTTTCCGCTATGGGGCATAAATGTAAATTGCGTTTCCCAATATATCTCTGCTTCTAAATCACTGATTTGAAACTTCTTTCTGCACTGCATACAGCTCCTGATGGGAAATCGTTTGCACATATTTTCTAATTTTTGTAAGAAATGGTTTGGCCACCAGGTGGCGTAAGTCTTAATTTCTGCTGTTGTATTTGCAGCAAAATATGAGCTTCTAAAATCTCGATTGAAAAAAAAGGCGCTTGTTGGCCGATACTACTCCTCATGTCGGCAAACCTCTTAGGAAAATTTTCTTCTTGAAATACGCATGGTTTCTACGCCAGGGGCGTAGATGTATATCTTATTTTTGTCAATATCTACTTCTAAGAGTACGATTTGAAAAATTCCTCCTTTGTTGGATAGTGTTTCCGATGCGAAATGTTTTTCCTATAAATTCAAAATTTTCAAGTAAATCATTGACTTTCCCGCTAGGGGGCACAAACATAAATTGCGTTTTCTGCGTTATTTCTGCTCCTAAAGATCTGATTTGAAAAATTCTTCCTGTATCGCATACAAGACCTGATGGAAAATATTTTTCACATAATTTCTAATGTTTGGTAAAGAATGGTTTAGCCACCAGGGGTCATACGTGTTAATTTCTGCTTCTGAAGTATTTGTTGCAAAATCTGGGCTCCTGAAAATTCGACTAATTCTTTTTCTTCGACCGATACCGCTTATATGGATACACCTTTTGAGAATACTTTCTTCCTAAAATAATGCATGGTTTTCCCACCAGGGGACATAAAGTCACATCTTATTTTTGTCGATATCTCTGTTTCTAAGAGTTCATAAGCTCACGATTCCGTTTACAGCAATATCTGAGGGATTAAAAACCCGATTGAAAATATTCTTTCTTTCGTCAGATCTATTGTTTTCCATACCCGTTCCATTGACTTTGAATAGCTTTGATAAATTTAATTTGCGTCAGAACGGATTCAAAAGACGTGCTTATTACACCCAAAAATTCGGTGTCATCTTTCTTGTTTAATGTTGTTCATGTCACCTGCAATGTGCATCTTTTAAAACTTTTGGGCAAAATTTGACAGACTGAATTTGGAAATGTTAACTCTTTAGTAGTTGCTGTTAAACGTGCTTTCACAGCTTGTCCCTCCCGTAAAGGACGTTTTCGACTGTTTTTAAAAGAAAAGGGCAAAATACCTTGCTTACCACCAGTACCTGTGCAGACTAGATGGAACAGTTGGTTTGAGGCCGTGGTTTTTCACTGCAAACATTTAGAAGACTACGCAGAGTTTTTTGGAAAAAGACAAAGACAACAGTAGCAGTTGTATTGTGGATAAAATCATTGGGTATTGTCAAGATAAGGATTTAAAAGAAAATCTGAAACAGGTTGAGGTTAATGTGCCGTATATTTCTGGATAGCTCACTTTATTTAAAAAACAGCGAATTTCCGTGCGCAAAATATACACTATATTGACAAAAGTCACTGGACATCCCTTCAAAAGCAAATGAATGGATCCGCTGCATTGTTAAGAAGTGCGGTACAGCTGCAAATGGTATAAAAATAAGCCAGCGTCTGATCGCGATCATGTCATGTTGTGAGGTTGAGTGAAAGTGTCGCGGCGGGAGAGAACTGACTTTGAGAAAGGAAAGACTGTTGGATGTTATATTAGTGGGTTGTCCATAAGAGAAATGGAGAGGCATTTAAACATACCCAAGTCAACTGTTTTGGATGTACTGAATAAGTGGAAGACACATGGCATGCCTGAAGCAGCAAAACGTACTGGCAGACCAAAGAAAATCAGAGATAGAGGACGTCGAAGCCTTAGGATAGTTGTTAAAGCTAATCAACGGAGTTTGTTTTCAGCCACATTCCTATGTTCGAAGATGAAGACTAACTAAAATGTGAATTTTGTTCATATAAAGCGAGTGTAATAGAATTTCTTGTCAGCGAAGGTTTGCTAGACTTCTGGAATACAAAAAAAGGTTGTTTTCCTAAACTGCATAAGGTTGCCATCTGTTGTCTGTCAGTACCCACAGTGTCGATGCAGAACGATCCTTTTATAAATTTAAAAACATGTTACAGGACAACAGACACAGCATTAAAGAAGAAAATCTGTGTATGTACAATATAATGTATCAAAATGTCGTCCACTTAAATGGAAATCTTGATCTTGTGCAACGGCGTTGATAACACTGCCAAAATTTGAATGGTTTATAAAAGTATCAATTTTAAAAACTTATAAAGTTATAATGCTTATTTAGTTATGTACTAGTCATAGTCATTTGTATTACTGCTTCGTAACTTGGTAGACATAATTTTTTTTTTTTTTTTTTTTTTTTTTTTTTTTTTTTTTAATGTTAGTGTATATCATCGGCCGTGAACTTTTCACAAAATTTCATAATTTACGCCGTGAACACCCCGCGAATTTTGCCTTTTTTTTTTTTTTGCCGCGATAAAAATAATGCCCTAACTATGAGATCTATGTCCTGCTTAGATCCTCATCTATGTTCTAATGCTGTACTATGCAAAAAAACAAATGGATAACTTGCTGCAACTTCTGCATGATAGTAACATTTTACCAGCATTATCAGCGGATCGTGCCAAGCAGCAATGGAAAAACAGTGGAAAAAATATTTCTCTTTATTTTGTACAAAAAACACACGATTAGATGGGGATTTTTTGTTTTGGTTTTGGTTTTTCAAAATACCTGATTAATGAAGAATTTAAGAGCTGTGGCAAATAGTGAAAATCATTATGACTTTATCCCATGGCAATGCCTCATCAGAGTCAGGTTTTTTAATAAACAAAGACATCCTTGTTGAAAATCTACAGGAAAAATCTTTAATTGCTCTACGTAGCACATATGATGCAGTGAAATCATATGGTGGTCTACTATCTATGCCAATAACCCCTGAGATGTTACAGAGCATGAAGATGTCATGGATTTGATATCATCTTGCACTAGAGGAGAAGAAAAAATGTGGAGAAATGAAAAAAAAAGGGCTGAAAATGCAAAGAAAAGAACTTGGGACCAAATTAAAGTGCTTCAGCAAAAAAGAGCAAGACTTAAAACAGAAAAAAACATTCAAAGCAAAAATATTGAAGAAAAAATTCCTGAACGAAAAAAAAAAAAAAGATTGTGTACATGTAGGAATAATTTATTTTTCCAAGCAATATAAGTTAATACAGCCAATTTCTTAGGGTCCCAATTTTGCTAAGTTCCCCGGTTTAATGATACCCCAAATTTAGCAGTTATTTTTGCCAGTTCACTGAGTCATTAAATTGGGCTTTAATTATATTTTAAAATATTTTGATTGCTAATTACTAGTAAGGTATATGGTTTTATTATTAATCGGTTATGTTAATACGCTTGGGATAATCTTCGCTTAGGTCAATTTTACTGCATATTGAGTAGAAATCCTAGTTTTTCTACTGTAAAAGTGACGTGAATTGAAGAAGTATAATCTGGAATTTTGTGGAAATTTTTGTGAAAAAACTGGAAAAGTCAGGGAATTTCATTTCTGAAATTGAGTGGGAACCCTGTTAAAGCAACTGTAATACAAAGCTCTCTAGATGTTTTTATTTCCTTATGATTTTAATGCAGATGCTAAACTTTCAATCACTGATTTTCTTTGGTCTGCCAGTACGTTTTGCTGCTTCAGGCATGCCATGTGTCTTCCACTTATTCAGTACATCCAAAACAGTTGACTTGGGTATGTTTAAACGCCTCTCGGTTTCTCTTATGGACAACCCACTGATATAACGTCCAACAATCTTTCCTTTCTCAAAGCCTGCCACAGCATTTTCACTCAACCTCACAGTGCGATATGATCGTGGTCAGCTGCAGGCTTCTTTTTATACCATTTGCAGCTGTCCCGCACATCTTAACAATGCAGCGGATCTGTTCATTTGCTTTTCAAGGGGTGTCCGGTGACTTCTGTCAATAGTGTATATATACAGGGTGCATAGGAAAGTCCCTTTAGCCTGGAATAACTTGTGAACGAAGAGAAGTACAGTTATGCAAGTGAGATAACGGTATAGTAAAGCAACTACGACCGATCAAATGCAACCAATAGCAGTGCCCCTAGTGGCGAAATGCAGAAGTTAGGCATTGCAAATCGAAAACAAAAAGAGATAGAGCAAAATTTCCAATTACAAAGTTGTAGAGCATCAATTAATTAGTACAAAACGACATTTGTTTCACACGGATAAGATAAATTGTTGCCTGAATATCCTAAAATGTCCGAAATACAACAAAGAGAAATTAATTTACTTCATGCAGAAAATTTTCAAGCAGATTTCCCTTTTGCAGCTTCAAACAACGGTCATGAAACCTCAATGATTTTTTTGGACACATCGGTTACTGTAACATTGAGGAAAAAACTCTATACTTTCGCCGACAAAACATTGAACAAAACAGCGAAAAAATTGCTAATTCATGACATATGAATATTATATTCCCTTCCAGTTTCAAACATCGATTATCACTTGCAAAACATCAATGCTTAAAAACATGGATGTTTTTTGCCCATCCCTACTCAGATTCGTCTTAGCCATACAAAGCCAGGATTCCAGGAAACATATTTACAATTATGAAGAGAGGAGCATGATGGAGAGATACCCACCATTCACTTTATGTGGAATCAGGATGTGATGATATATGAGTGACTTTTTTTTTTTTTTTTTTTTGTTATTTTAGTTGGTGAGTTATTTCTTTTTCTCCAGCACTTAAAAGTATTGACTTTTGATGACATTCCTGCTTTAATACAACCTGGAATGTTATTATCTCCCCCCCCCCACCCCACCCCCTTAGATCTCAGCTGGAGTATAATCACAGAGTTGTACAAAAAAAATTGTATCCGCATACACAATCATCAAAACAAAAAACTTGCTGCAAGCTTCGAAAGCGTGAACCACAATTAACAACAGAATAAAATAAATTAAAACAATAAATAAAAAATAACTGAAAAGAAATAATAAAACAATTACTATCAGAATAATCATAAATTAAAATCACTCTAAAGACAAAAAATAAGCAAAATTTCATAAAAACGGTAAATTTCACAAGAATGGCAGAATTTGACAAAATTGGTTATCTTTAAAAACCTGGATCGACCCGTTTATAGCAGACACAGCTATAAAGAATTTTGAGTGCCAACTCTTCATTGATTAGCCTAATGGTCACATAAATGAAGTCTCAAAACTTGCATGATTATATGTGAATTAGTAATTTGGAGATTGGCAAGGATTCAATCTGTCTTTTCATTTTGTGCGATTTACTATTTGAAAATCTTTATTTAGGATTAATGAATTACGCTTTAGCCACTTCTACACATCTTTTAGGGAGTTTTATTATTATTATTATTATTATTATTATTATTATTATTATTATTATTTATCTTGCACTAGTGGGGGCAAAACATGGATTTCTTTTCAGCATTGCACATAGTACCATCAACGAGCCTGCGACAGAAAAAACAACAAAATTGTAGGTCTTCCTACCATCGCACATGAAATTAGAGTGGTGTCTTCCTCTTTCTAAACACATAAACAACTGTAGGTGTCAACCACAGGCTAAACAATATTCACCTCCAGACATTTGGAGTTGATAATTATAATACACCCCACACACCACCACCACTGTGAAACACTTACAGAACCTTTTACTCCCCCAATCTCCTGTAAATGGGGTGTCTGTAAACAGGTCTTTTACTCATTAGGTGAAAGTCACATGAGTAAAGGCAATTTGAAGCATATTAAAATTAAATAAACAGTTTTCCTAACATCGCCTTCAGGGCGCGATTTCACCGATTAGCAACTAGCAAATAGCTAGTGAAAAATCAAATTTGCTAGTGAAAAAAAAATCGCAGTAGCAAATATTGCTAGTAAGGTAATTTCTTTATTTAAAGTAACCAAAAATCATTATTAATCCACGAAGTTTACATAACAGTTCCTATTATCACTTGTTAAAACAGCGACGATCAGCGATTCTCTTTCGCCAATTTCCTTTCGACACTTAATACCCATCCTCCCCATATCTTTCATCCCTTCCAGTGGAAACTGTCGTAGAAGCGCATTGAAACTCCTCTCCATCGTGCCCTAATTGGTCTATTACAGAAACTGAACGTGACATCGGCAATGGTTGCTGTGGCAACCTAGAGCTCTGTGATGGATCGGTTGTTTGACCACCTGCTCTGCCACCCTCCCTTCTTTTGCCCCACGAACTTTGTCCTCAACTCCTGTCGTACCCTAAGCCAAGCGATCGCCTACTTCCACAAGTCTTGATAGTCGTGCATACATCAAATACTGCGCTCTAATGATCAGTGATGAATAAGCAAGAATAATTCCACTTATTCGGATGGTAGGCAAAACCGAAAGAAGCAAACCAAAATGTTACTGGAAAATAGCCTGCCAACACTGGCAAAAGTCTTATCCATAGTAACTAGCCTTATTGCGTGGCATAGATAGACGCTTTTTTACAAAACGTGTTCGTGGAGGGGGTAAACGATTACGGAAGAAACTTTTGCTTCGTCTGACTTCTGGTTTTGGAAATTTTCCTTGTATTTTCAAGCTGAAATACAAATATTTATCCAGTAAAATGTTAATGAGCAATAATACTCGACAGAGGCAACATGGTGAGAAAAAAAAATATGATTACAGAAAAAATCTGAATTCCGTCGACCTTTCGTTTTCTAGTTTCGTAAACACGGAATTCCAATAATAACGAAAAAAGCCAGAATTCCTTGAATTCACGGAAGAATCTCATGCCTGAAGATTACAGAAAAATTTTGCAGCAGCCAACTTCCGTTTTTGCAAATTGTTCTCCACAGTTTCAAGCTAAAATGCAAACATTTATGCAATAAAACAATATTTAACAAGAAAAGCGGACACAAAGACAACATTGGGAGAAAAATTTTCGATTACGGCAAAATTTTCTTACTCTGTTTCACTACAGTGTTCGAAAGTTTTGAAGCATGAAATTTCGTTTCCAGATGGAAAACGACCCCCCCCTCCCAAATTTCGATGTTCAGAATGATCTAACTGATGACAAAAAAAAAAAAAAAAAAAGCGGGATTCCGCGAATCCCTGTAAGAATCTCGTGTATATCATAAAAATAATAGCAAAAGAAAAATTTGAAACAAAATGAAAATTTGTAGAATCCATAGTTTTGATAGTGAGTTTCGTAGTCAGACAACTAATTCCGTAGAAACTACGGCATTGTGTGGTAGTTGGCAGATATGAAGTGTGTAGAAGTTTAGCAGAAATTATTTGTGCAATACTTCCACTTAGTACTGCATGTTGTGAGGTGGGATTCAGTTTTTTAAAAAGAATACAAGGGGATTGGAGGAACAATTTGTCTGTTGCAACTTTAAATGCTCTGATGACAATTGAAATAGAAGGGCCACAAGAAGAGATTTTTAATCCATGGTCAGCAGTTATAAAGTGGCATGATGACAAAGTCAGACACCCTGAGTGTAAACCATATGGGAAAAAATCTGAATTAGAATGTCAGTGAAATATATTCATGTGGTATGAGAATTTGTTAGAAATTAATAATAAAGATAGTCACTAAAGTTATCTAAGATTCTATTCATTATTCAAAAAGGTAAGTCAAAATATTTATACACATATTTAAATTTCTGTGTAACTTTATTAGAAAATAAGTTACGATGTGATTTAGTTTTACTTGCTAGTCATGCAAATGTTTTGCTAGCAAACTATTCGGTCACTAGCAAAATTTGCTAGTGAGCAAAAAAGATGAAATCTTGCCCTGATCGCCTTTCATTACACCATTTATCTTCAATGAAAGTCATAGAATGTACTCCACTACTGTGTCGACGCAAGAGGGGGATCAGTACAGTCGTCAAATAAAAATTCCTTTGTGGTATGTTTACCTGTGGATTTAAGCTGGGTGCAGCATTATTTCCAATAACAAACCAATGAGATAAAGGAAGTTACTGTATTATTCTCAGAAAATATAGTAGGGTTAAATACAGGACACTTTGTGAGATATTGCACTGTGTGGTAATGCTTCAATATGAGGATGAAAGTAAGAACAAACACTAGTGATACTGTATATCATAAGAACTTACAGTCTGCTCCTTGAATCGTGGTTCGAGAACTGGAACGTCTGCACTATTCTTATTAGAAGCAGGTTGATCTATCATTTCACTCAACATGTCGGCTTCATCAACAGATGTACTCCGCTTGAGAATAGACTTTGGTTTCGACTGGTCAGGTTTAGTTGAGAAACATTTGTATATGTCTGATGGGCTTTGTATTTTGACAGGGGACAATGGAACAGATTCTTTATGTTTTGACTAAAGAAGAAAAAATGAATCATTATAATCATTACACACATACAAACAATCTGAACAAAACAACAAATTAAAGCTGCACTGACTGATTACTGCATCAATAATCATGAAATTCACAATTGGGGAAACACTGCTATTATTTCTCCACATAATAAACTGCGCGAAATATTAATGGCTGAGGCAATCTGTATTGAGAAGACTAAAAATATTAACTGTGACACAAATACATCTATGATCCTACACCATGCACAGAAACATTTTATTGAAGAAAAGAAGCTACAAAACAATTTGTAGGACTTATGGGCAACATTGAGAGATAGATGGTAATACTGACTCTATGGTAAACAACCGGTGTTGTTTCCATTGTAGGGTCAGTGTTACCATCACGTCCCACTGACACTATATGTAGCCATACCCTATGTACTGCAATCAGTATGGCTACCAGTGCATACAGCCACTTTAGTTCTCTAGCTAACCTTTTTTTACGCTTTACAACCATAGGTTGAAGAAGCGTATATGCTTTAGCTCTGTCCGCACGATAACTTGCATAAAAATGGTTCGATTTTGATGAAATTTTAGTATGTGGTAGCGGACAACCTGGGAACGAACTCTATTGAAAATGGGCGAAATGGGGTCAAAGGTCAGGACATAGGAGCGGGATCCATTCCATCGCCTTTATGTGTCATAACTTACGTAAATCTGCTTCAATTGCGACAAAACTTTATCATGTTGTTCCGGAGGTATACTGAACCGGTTCTGTTGAATATCATAAAAAAGGGAGTCAAAGGTCAGGGCACAGGAGCAAGATTTATTCCACAGCCATTATCCTCATAACTTGACTAAAACTGCTTCGATTGTGATGAAATACAATAAATTCTTTTGTGATGACTTTGGAAGCAGTTCTGCCAAAAATGTTTTTTGTCAGCAATTGCGAGCAGTGCGCATGCATGAGATTTGTTAACCATTATTTTCACACGATAACTTCCATGAAAATTGCCAGATTTAGATGGGATTTTTAATTAAAAAACAGCTTATGTGTGGTAGCTCTTGATAATAGAATAGGTAACATGGGCACAAAGAGATTTAATTTTGATATATGTGAACCTCAAACATTATACCATAGTTTAGTCCCCTCAAAAGCAAGGCATTTTTTTATGATTTCTGGTATGTTGGAAAGTGTTTCATAATCAATGCATTGCTTGATTTTACTGACTTGTGTAAAAATACTCTAATAGCAATTTCATTGTTTTACACCATAGCCCATAAAAAATGGTGGACTGATGTTAACGAGGTGTTTCAGAACCATCATTCAATACATAACATCCATTGGATAAATACACTGCAAATGTTTGTATCATCATCATCATCATTGTCAACCATTATCAATCCACTGCTGGACGAAGGTCTCCCCAAGTTTCCTCCACAACGGTCTGTCTTGTGCCAGTCTCCTCCATGTCACTCCCGCATATTTACGAATTTCATCCACCCATCTCCCATGTGGTCTTTTTCTGGGTCTTTTCCTGTCCCTTGGAATCCAATCTAAAATTTCGGCTGTCCATCTACGGTCTGTCCTTCTGGCAGTATGTCCAGCCCATTGCCATTTCAGGGATTTAACTCTGATCATGATGTCTTCCACTCTCGTCATTTTTTGGATCCACGAGTTCCTCTTCTTATCTCTCCTGGTTATACCAAGCATGCACCTCTCCATGCTTCTTTGAGTTGTCTGCAGCCTTTGTATGTCTCTTTTAGTTAAGGTCCACGTCTCTGCACCATACGTAAGCACTGGAAGGATGCATTGATCAAACACTTTTCTTTTAAAGACATAATGGCATATTGCTCTTGAAAATTATGCTGTTTCTTCCAAAAGCTCTCTAGGCAAGTTTTGTACGCCGATTAATTTCTTCATCAATGTGACCCTCACTTGATATCTGCTGTCCAAGATAAACATACGTATCTGTTATCTCCAGTTTTTCTCCATCAATCGATAAATCTTCATTTCTTGTAAAAGCATTGAACATCACTTTTGTCTTCTGAAAGTTCATTTTTAATCCCACTTCTTTACTCTTGTCAGCAAGTTCCTGGATCATACTCTGCAGCTCTGATGGGGTAGTTGCAAAAATGACTACGTCATCAGCAAAACGAAGGTGGGTTAGATAATCTCCATTAATCTTTATCCCTTTGTTTTCCCAGTTCAGTGATTGAAAGACATTTTCCAATGTGGCATTAAAGAGCTTCGGAGATATGGTGTCACCTTGTCTCACTCCCTTTCCAATTTTTATGTGTGTTGTATTTTCAAACAGCCGAATCTTTGCACTTGCATTTTCATAGATGTTATTAATAATATTAATGTATGCATCTTCAATACCGCAGGATTTCAGAGCCGTGGTAACTGCTGATGGTTTCACCGAATCAAAGGCTTTTTCATAATCGATAAAAGCCATGCACAATGGAAGTTCATATTCCCTCGCTCTTTCAATTAGTTCTCTCAGTACGTGGATATGATCTATTGTGCTGTAGCCACTCCTGAATCCAGCTTGTTCTCTCGGTTGAGCCATGTCCAGTGTTACCTTCAAGCGGTGTGAAAGAACTTTAGTGAAGATTTTATAAACCACTGATAGGAGGCTGATAGGTCTGTAGTTCCTGAGATCCTCAATGTCACCTTTTTTATGTAGCAGGATCATTGTAGCATTGTTCCAATCCTCAGGAATCTTCCCTTCATTAAGGCATCGAGTGAAAATTTGGGCGAGTACTGTTTCAATTTCTCCACTTGCTTCTTGTATGATGTCTATAGTAATTCCATCTTCTCCTGGAGCTTTCCCCCGCTTCATGTTCTTGATTGCATGAGCAACTTCTGCTGGGAGGACTGGAAGAACTCTGGTACCTTTCATGATGTCTGGAGTACATGTATCATCCCTTTCATATAGTTTGGAGTAGAAATCTTTCACTCTTGTCAAAATTTCGCCTCTATTTCTTGTTATAGAACCATCTTCTTTTCTCAGAGCCATAATCTGTTTTCTTCCCTTACTGAGATGTCCCTTTGCTATCTTTAGGCTTTGGTTGTTTTCAATTGCTTTCCTCACTAGCTCACAGTTGAATTTCCTTACGTCTTCAGTGATACTTTTTCGTGCTGTCTTGCATAGCTCTATATATTCCACTTTGAAAGTCACATCTTCTTTAGTTGTCCTCATCTCTCTTCTTTTTTGCATCAACATTTTGGTTTTTCCTGATAATTTGTTTACATGCAACTTGTTCTTAGACCCAGCTAATTTTGTTGCTGTTTCCATAAGAGCTTTGGTTACTTTTCTGTTAACTTCAGAAATATCCACTTCTTCCGATGTTAGGCCTTCTAAAGCAGAGAATCTGTTCTTCAGTTCCAACTTGAAAGTATTATGGTGTTTTTTAAGGTTGGTTATGTCAATACATTTTGTTTGTCTTATGAGCTTGCCACGTTCCAGTTTAGTGTTGAGGTGCATCTTACATCTCACCAATCTATGGTCACTACCTGTGTTGAACTTGTTTAGCACACTGCAGTCTTCTATGACGAATTTTTTGTTACACATAATAAAATCAATTTCACTTGTCGTCCCAATTGGATGTCTCCATGTCCATTTCCTGTGTGGCTTTTTCTTGAAAAAGGAATTCAAGATGAAAAATCCTTCTGCCTCTGCAAACTCAACGAGAGTATTTCCACGCTGGTTTCTGTTGCCGTGACCGAATTTACCTACTGAAGTTTCATTCTGTTGCCGGTGCCCTATTTTTGCATTGAAATCTCCCATAATTATCTTCAAGTGCTGCTTACCTTTATTATTTAGATGACGAATTTCCTCATAAAATTCTTCAATTTCTTCTTCAGGATGACTTGTGGTGGGTGCATAAGTTTGAATAATCTGAGCCTGGTATCTTCTCGATAGTTGGATAACGAGTCGTGCAGCTCTGTCAGAGGAACTTTCAACTTCTACAACTTTATCCTTCAGTTTCTTGTTTATTATAAATCCAACACCACTAGTTCTGCCAGTATCTGTCCCTCAAGAAGCCTTGAATCAGAAGATAGGGAGCGTCCGTTGTAGGTAGCCAAGGTCAGCATCAAATGGCAGCCTAGTCCGGTCCTCCGGGGATTCTTAGCACCCTCTGCCTTCATGTCGCACTGGCCGCTGCCTTGGCCAGGTACATTCCAGCTGCCGGAGACTGAGGGCCAAGATTTAAGTTGTAGAGTCATTTTGGAGGTGTTTGGCCATAACTCACCACGCTGGCCAAGCGGGTTGGTGAGTGTGGGATAGCATTTTCTCTGATCCCGATGGTATAGTTATACCGCTATTTGCGGTCGTCAGAGCCCCTTTAGTGGGAACAGGATGCACCACGAGAAGGCGACAGGTCTACATATACAATACATGTATTTAATAGTTGATGGAGAATGGCCCAGATTCTGTCTTGGAGTCCAGGATGTGCAGCACAGAGTATAAGGGAGTATACACAAATGTTTCATCTTGACTACAGGTGTAGCTGCAATTGAGAAGCAAAGAAAAAGAAAGTGGGGCTTAAATACTTCTAAAACAGCTTAAATACTTAATGTAAGCTTGTTCTGTTTCTTGACAGCTTTTTTTTACTCCCTTCAACTGACCACCAAGGTCTCCTGATTTTCCTGTCTTTACATACAGCTATACCACATTTTCTCATTGCAGCATCAATAACTCATCTTTTTCACCTGTTCCATTCAAATTCAATGCTTTCAGTCAGGGAGGTTTTAATTTTGCAATAATCTTCAGGAATTGGCCTCTAAAAATTCAGTTTCATTTCTGCAATACCTAGCATATCAACCCTGATGTGTGTATGTGTAACATCTTTGTTGGTTTCTTATCTGCTGGACAACTGACTTCAAAGATGTGGATGCTACTGTAAAATGATCACTGTCTGTTTCCAAACCTCTGAAAACTAGTATCCTTAATCACATTTCTTAGAGACCTTTCCACAAAGTCGTAAAGATACCACACTGATAATGAGTGAGCATTACCACTGACACAGATCAGATCACATGTAGAGGATTTTAGGAAGGGAGTGTCTGACCCCAGGTCTTAAACAACCCTTAGAAATAGGAAGCCAGCAGATTTGGGCTAGAATGCCCGACAGGAAAGTGACATGAAAGCTAGGTAGAAAGGGGGAGGAAGACGCCCTTATTTATTACCGGGGGCCAGTACCCGTGGTCCGATCGCTTAATGTGCCCATCCAATGCACGGCAGATATTTAGTGGTTCGAGCGTTCTTCCCTGCCTGGGATCAAACCCGAGGTCTTCTCCATGGCAGTCACGAACGTTGGCTACTAGGCCACAGACACAAAACCAGCAAGACCTTAATAAAGTGGCCACACAATGCATGCCATTTGCAGGGACAAATGTCTGAATGTGCTTAAGGAAAAGTGGAAAATATGGACAACAGATATGATGGTACCAATGATTGCATTTACAATGAAAAAATATCTGAAAACTTTTCATGACATGGCAAATTATATTCAAAATAATTTTGGAATATTGCAACTATCCTCCCTTCTGAATTTTTCACAGCTGTGCTGCCTTATATGCAAGTCGTTTAAAAAGTAACGAGACTGACATCATAGCGCCAAAATAAACCCATGCAGAAAAATGCAGTTGCCTGTGTTGGAATACCTGCAAAGTCAGTCACGTGAAAATGCATCATCACACCACTCCAGTAGTTCATTCTTGTAGAGGACGGCATAGAGTTCAAACGTATTTGTTAACCCAGTATGGATTTATAATTGGAGTAAAGAGTAATTACAAAATTTTGTGAGTGTTTGAATAAAACCACCACAGAAATGCACAAAATTATTAAAACAGCCTATAAAGAAAATGCTTTGTCTCATGCAAGAGTTTTTCAGTGGCACAAGAAATTTTTGATTGGTGAAGAGTGTCTG
This sequence comes from Macrothele yani, assembly GCA_039090855.1. Lineage (NCBI taxonomy): Eukaryota > Metazoa > Arthropoda > Arachnida > Araneae > Macrothelidae > Macrothele > Macrothele yani. The sequence continues at coordinate 50,171,313 of CM076995.1, forward strand.
GAAGATGCGCCACACTCTGGTAGGCCTTCAACATCGACTACGGACGTTAATGTCAATAGCGTCATGGCACTCCTGTGTGAAGATCGCCGAATGACCATTGAGAAGGTTGCTAACGTGATGCAGATGTCTGTTGGTTCCGTTGATGACAATGTGAGAAACCAGCTAGGGTACCGAAAAGTTGCTGCAAAGTGGATACCCCACTTGCTCATGGATGAACACAAGGCAAATCATGTTATCACTTGTCGCCAATGGGTGCCAGCTATGACGTGAGCCACACTTTTTGGATAGAGTTGTCACATGTGATGAAACATTTTTTTTTACCATTTCATTCCAGAAATGAAACAGAGCACCCAATGGAAACACCCACAGAGTCCACAATCAAAGAAAGCAAAGGTTCAAGCAAGTGCAGGGAATGTTCATGCACCTGGTTCTCTTTGATAAAAAAGGAATTGTGTATGACCATGTTGCTCCACAGGGGAAAACTGTTACTGGTGCCTATTATTATGAAGTTCTCAAAGGTCCTCTAAAGAAAAAGATGTTCCCAAAATGCTCAGAATATGCACCAACTGGTTGGATTTTGCATCAAGATAATGCCCCTGCACATCGTGCTTTGCTTACGAAGCATGTTATCCAAGATCTAGGTAGCTGAATGATGGTGCACCCTCCATATTCACTAGACCTGGTGCAGAGTGACTTCCGCCTATTCCCTGAAGTGAAAACACAACTTCGTGGGCATTGGTTTGCATCACATACTGAACTAAACAATGCTGTGATAGGTATCCTGAACCACATGTCACGGAAGGGCTCTGAACACATCTTCCGGAAGTGGCTAGAAAGGTGGGACTGGTGCATTCAGTTAGAGGGAGAATACTTTGAAAGTATGTAAGTGTAACTATGTTTACTGCATTACACTTTTGCCCCACATAAATTCAGTCTTATTACTTTTTGAACGATCCTCGTATAGTCGAAGTGTTAAATAACCTCAAAGTGGCATCACATGTCATGATAATTATAAACTATTAATGACAATGCACCTCATTAGGCTTCCAGCTACTGGTAGAAAATGTTAACCTAATGATAACCTGCATGGTGATACACATAGTAAATCACAAAAACATATGTAATGAATTTCTCAGCACTCTTACCAGTAATATGTAGTTTCTGGTCATTTATTCATTTCACACTAGTACAGTCTGTCCCACAATTATATGGAAAAGTGTAAAAACAGAGTAAATGTACGATTAGTGAAAATGCACGCAACCCGTTAAACACAGTGGTGAAAATAATAGTTTTTGCAGACATATTTTACGGATGAGGAAATAATTTTGGATATGTATTAAACGTTCTAAAGATGTAGTGTACTGAAACTGTTCCACAATTATATGGAATTTCACACAAACGCGAGAACACTAACACGCATTGCTATGCAAATTAGCCTGGCATCAGAGCAGGATAAATAGTCGGTAAACGTGATGAGACTCATTCAATTTTAACAATGCCACGTGGGGAAAGAGCTGACAGTGGAGGAGATAATTCACATTCAGGAGTTGCACGATCAAGGAATTAATGCAAGTGCAATTTCAAACAAATTAAAATGATCCATATCTTCTATTTATAACATTTTAACGGCAGCAAAAAATATCCAGCTCAGAAACAAACTGGACGACATAGTAATGTTTCGCCTCGAATGAAATGACATGTCCTGAAGCTCGCTGTGCACGATAATCTGTCTGTACGGAATATAAGTCAACTTGGAAACATGAAAATGTTAAAAAGTACGGTTCACAGAGCATTGCAGCAGACACCCCATGTGAAATATGCAAGACTGTTAAAGGAACCGCCTTTAACTGCACAGCACACATAAGCTCGATTAAACTGGGCCAAAGACCATATGTCATGGAAGGATGAATGGCTCCAAGTATTATTTAGTGATGAAAAGAAATTTAATTTAGATGGCCCAGACGAGGCGAAATATTATTGGCATGATATGAGAACGGGAAAATGCCAAATATTCAGCCGACAATACGGAGGAGGTTTCATGATGGTATGGGCAAGGTAATATCTGTATTTCATCAGGACGTCAAAATGCCACAACATACCGGGAACTTTTAAAAGACAATTTACTCCCAACTGCTGCTGAAATAGGTGGTCCTGATTGGGCTTTCCAGCAGGACAATGTGAGCATTCACAGAGCAACCTCTACGATGGCCTGGCTGAGATTGAACGATATGAAATTACTGCCAGCTCGCAGCCCAGATCTCAACACAATTAAAAATCTTTGGGTAATTTTGGTTCGAAATGTTTATGCTAATCGCCAGCAATTTCCAAGCGTTAAAGATCTGGAAACCGAAATCCTGAACTGTTTGTATGATATTGATGGTACAATTATGCATAATTTAATATACAATATGTCATAACACATATTTCAGCTTATTGCACATGGAGGAAAGTCCATTAATTACTCATTGAGTTTTCCATTTAAATATTCTTCTGTTTTTTTTTTTTTTTTTTTTTTTGTTTCCATATAATTCTGGGACAATGTTACACAGTTTGATTTCATAAAGCTAGAATATTATGTTAAGTATATGTTGTCAACAGCATTTGAAATGTGTGTATTATATTGTTGGCCATAATACATAATGTTCCACTAGAAGTCTTTGTTATTTTCTGCATGCAACTGTTTTCGTTGAAAAAATTATGTTTCAATATATGTACAAGAGGGACTGTATAAGGAAATGGTATTTACAATAAAATATCAAAACACACAAAAAGAAAAGAAAAAATTACCTGGTATAACAGTAAAAAAAATATTTTTACATGAACACTATTGCATTGTTCATTGGAAGATATCACTGCAAAATCAAAATATTAATTGCATATGGCATTCATAAACTAACCTTTCCTTTGGTTATAGCTATTGGCTTTGAATGGCTTTTACATTTACGAGAACTATGAGTGAAAGTGATGCAGTTTTTCATCTTTTCTCCTTCTTGATCTTTCCACTTTACATGCTTCTCATTATTTTTTAACTGTTCATCCAAACTATTTTCTTCTTCTTCCTCTTCACTGTTTTTCTCTCGGTCACTACCTTCGCTGTCATTATCAAGATCATCATCATCGTCGTCATCGTCATCTACCTCAGATAGACTTCTAGAAATAAAGCATATAATTATTAGCTCTTAGTGAAGAAAGGCAGCACACAGTTTTGCTAAAATGTTAATTTCACATTTTTTTTATTTTTTTTAGTGTTATTTCCATGCACCTTGATTTTTTTTTTTTTTTTTTTTTTCATAGCTCTGCAGAGGTCGTCTAACCCCAATTCAAAAACAAAAACAAATAAATGTCATGGGAGAGGGGCGAACTAAATATTGGGAAAATTCTGGACAAGCTGATTATGGACTGCTAGATATTTATTCCCCACATGATGTGACTAGCTGTGCACTTAAACAAAAAACATGCTAGTAAAATTCTACAACCTATATCATGTTAGTTTCAGAATGGACTAAGTAATATCATTCTTACCAAATGAAGACTAACAATGCAATGCCATACTTTGCATCAAGAATACCACTTCTCATGCAGTATGCTTTTAAAAAGTTATTATAGATCTCCATATTATGTGTTTAAAATCATACTAGGAGCTCATACAAACTAGAAGTTAATTGTATTACATTTATTGGTTCTAATGTCATGTGTTTGAAAATGCAAATAAATGTACAGTTGAACCTCATTAAGGTGGACGTCTAGTGATTTTGCTTTCTATACTTCCAATGGGCAAACTTCTGTGCACATTTTCTTCACAATTAACGCATTCCTAAGTTTGAATATCAATTAAAATAACTTCATATTATAACTTGGAATACTTAATATTTTCTAAAACATAACCATAATTAAGCAATCCAACATTTGTTTGTCTACTGACATCATCAATATATAGGTCGCACCATCTTTTTTCTGGTCTTAACACCACCAAAGGAAAAGTTATTGATTTTTAATATAATTATGGTTATGTTTTAGAAAATATTAAGCATTCTAAGTTATAATATGAAGTTATTTTAATCGATGTTCAAATTTTCATCCTTGGGAATGCATTAATTGTAAAGAAAATGTGTACAGAAGTTTGCCGAATGGAAGTGTAGGAAGCAAAATCACTAGACGTCCACCTTAAACCAACATATTTTATTCACCATGCTACACTGGTGTTAAGAGAGAGTGGTGGTTTAAAGAGGTTCAATGGGCAGTCAAAAGTTAGTTGCATGCGCAAACAATTTTTTTGTTTTTTGTACAAAGATATTTGGACACTTGTACTTCCTCCTTGAAGCCACTTTGTTGATGTGGCAGGAACAGTTCATCTGTTATCACTAGGGTTGGGATTTTTGTGACCTAAAAATTGCTAGAAAATGCCCTATAAAAAATGCATTTATGACCCAAAAACTAAAAAAATGCCCTATAAAAATGCATTTATGACCAAAAAAACTAAAAAAAATGCCCTATAAAAAAAAGTACCAATAAATGCACATTTATTTCCTTGCAAAAGTAATTAATTAAAAAAAGAAGAAGAGGTGCATGAAACAAAACAAAATGAATCTAAAAAACATAATTTAATCTGTTGACTGTTGCTGTCTCAACTGAAATTCTTAACTTCACTAACCAACACAGGACCTATGTAAAAACAAATAGACAGTAAATACAACTTAATTGTTTTAGTTTCTGTGCCAAACTAAAAATTTATTGCTCAAAAATATGCCTTGTAAGACAAAAAATAAAAAATAACAACTTAAAAATACAATTAAACTTTTTACAATTTCTGTGCAAACTGTTTTTTTTTTTTTTTTTTTTTGTTAACAAAAATGTGCCCTATAAAAAAAAACAAGAAAAAGGCAAAAATGCAACTTACATTTTCTGACAGTTCCTTTTCAAGTTTTAATATTACAAACAAAAAAACTTATTTGAATATTTTTAGTTTGCCATGGGAAACAAAGTTTTTATTTCAGCAGTCCAGAATTGCAATGCACAACTAAAACGATGTGCAGATTTTTAAAAGAATGATTTTCCCAATAGCACATCTCCAATTAAGCACAGCTGTTCATATCCTACATTTTTTTTAAACTTGCTCAATTTTTGTTGCACAACCTTTCCCACTTTTCCAGTCACAATATCTAGGTCATTCACAACTTTCTTCATCAAATCTATTTGATCCACTAACAGCACTGCTGACTTCTCAAAGGAAATAATGGAACCAGGCAGAAATCCAAAATCTGACTTTATGTAGGAAAATTTACCTGTAATGTAAAAATCAGAAAGTAGTCTCTATGCAACTTTAATTGAAGCCGCTTCATTGCTGTCAAACGAGCTGTTGACATGCTGCTGCACAGTAAATTTCTTTTCCATGGCAACTCTCACATCGCAGAGTTTGCAATATAGTATCTGTCCATTGGTAGAGAATACATTTTTCCCAATTCTGAAATGAAGTATTTTAATTTCTGTGAGACACTTTCTTTCACTTTAGGCATGTTGGGTATTGAAATTCACAATTACTACGCAAAAATTATTCACAGCTAACAAACAACTCATGCAGCTTCCAAAAAATGTTGAGAGACAATGATCCCCAGTTATCTGTAGAACTCGTGCAGACTGGTTTGGACGAGTTCATTTACAGCTACACTACACTAGAGGGAAGGGGAGAGGAAGGCAGGGTTATACAGTGAAACCTGTATCGGCAGTTTGACTCTCTCTGCCCTAACTGAGAGCTTGAAGCCGGCAGTGTTTGTTACCCACCCTCCCCGGCACCAAACCTTGCCTTCCGACAAAATGGCAATGACCGTTCTCCAAATGGGAGAACAGCTCATCACTGGCTTGAAGGAAGAGACAGGGGAGGGGAGGAAGTGCTTTTACCGTCGTCGTGCTGCCACCGTTTGCTACGACACATGTACAGACAATATATTTTTGTTCAAATTTTGCTGATTTGCGATGAACATACTTTTTATGTGGCTACGATAATATAACTTGATTGACATTAAATGTCCGTCATTACTGTTTCGCACGTTATGTAAGTTTGGCAATCGGGAGACTATTAAATGATGTTAGAAACGTATGGGACATAATATCGGCAATTAATATAAAGAAACAATGAACTATATATGTACTTACTATATTCTAAGTGGCTGTCGGGGCTTCTTATGAACGCTTGTAATGTGTTTATTTACAAGACAAATTTACAATATCATGAATTTTATTTTTTCAACTTCACAATTGAAAAATGTTCACATTCTTTGAATGAGTCGGATAGTTACGGCAATGTCTTGTAAATAAACACATTACAGGCGTTTATAAGAAGCCCCGACAGCCACTACGAATATACAGGGTGATCCATTTAAACCAGTACCATGTGATTTACTTATAACTTTTTTATAAATAACAACAAAATCATACAGTAAGTTGAGAATTATATATGTGGTATTGGAGAATCATTTTATCAAAGCAAATGTTGGAATTGTCCTCAATTTTCTTGTAAACACAGTTGAACACGCCGCACCATATTCAGTGATGTCTCATGTAGAGTACGAACAGTAACATTGCCAATTTCAGTCGAGATTGTTTCACGCAATGCATCCAATGTTTTTGGATGGGTTTTGTAAACTCTATCCTTTAAGTAGCCCTATAGAAGTCAGGGGAAGTTAAGTCCGTAGATCGGGGAGGCCATATGTTTTTTTGAAATTAATCTGTCATCAAAGAAGCTGGTTATGAGTTCCACTGAGACTTTCGATGTGTGACACGTAGCACCATCCTGCTGAAAGTAGCCCTCTGTCAATTCAATGTCATCAAGTTGTTCCACAAATTCATTGAATATGCGGCAATAAACGTTAGTGTTGACAGTCTCAAAGAAAAAAATGGGGCCAATCATTTTCGCAGACGAAACTGCACACCATACACCAACCTTTTGTGAATGCATCGGTGTTTCACACATAACGTGTGGGTTTTCGGCAGCCCAGTATCTGCTGTTTTGCGAATTGACGTAGCCTGACAGATGAAACCAGGTTTCATCCCTAAACCATGTGATGGAGAGAATATCAGATCGCAAATTAAGAAAATTTTGAAACCATTTTCAGTAACTTACTCACTTTCCCTTGTATGGTTCCTGCAGCTGATGGATTACGTGCACTTTAAATGGTCGAATATTCGCGTTTTTTGCTGCCCTTTGACAAGTTTCGTATGAATATCCTGTCTCTTGGCTTAATCTGCGCAACGATTTTGTCGGAGATTGAAGTAAACGTTGCCAAACATCGTCCACACGCGTTTGGGGCATCGGAGGGTGATGTCTACCGCTACCGCTGAGAAGAGAACCAGTTTGCTCCAGTTTTTTTGCCATCAACAGAATTGTTGACTTGCTTGGCACTTTTTGAACTCTAAACTCTCTTCGAAATGCTTGTTGCGTTTTGATGACAGAATTGGTTACCCAATATGATTTCACTAAAAAAACACGCTCTGGAACAGAGTACTGCATGTTTCCTAATGCACGCAAATGAATGACAACGCAACAACAAACAAATCATGAGCTGAGTTACAGTTACGATTAACAATCTTCTTCACGGTGGCGGTTTTCATTCTCCAGGAGTTGCTGCTTCTATTGAAAAAAAGAAGAAGTTCCTTGCGCGATCCCTTGCAAAAATGTAAGGTTTTTTCAGGGTACTGGTTTAAATGGATCACCCTGTAGTACGTACATATATAGTTCATTGTTTCTTGATATTAATTGCCGACATTATGCCCCATACGTAACTAACATCATTTAAAAATCTCCCGACTGGCAAACTTGTAACGTGTGAAACAGTAATGACGGACATTTAATGTCAATCAAGTTATATATACATGTACAGATGTTTTGAACAGGGCACTGCCCCCTCCTTGTTTTCTCAGTCTTGCTTCTTGGTTTCAGAGAAATTTATCCAAAATTGCCATTTTTTTTTTTTAAATGCCAAAATATGCAAAATAATGACTGAAAAATACCAAAAAAAAAAAAAAAAAAGAGTTAAAATACTGAAAAACCTGAAAAAATGCCCTTAACAAATGTACTTAAATCAGCTTAGTTTTGTATGAAACATACTTGTATCCATTTGAAAAACGTTTTAGTATTGCCAAAAAAAAAAAAAAATGCAAATTATAAAAATCCTAGCCCTAGTTATCACTCTTGAAAGATGTCGTGCCCGTTGGAAGTAGCATCCAAATTTGAAATTCGTGCAGTGGTCCGTTTTTTGTGGGCCAAAAAGTTGAGCCCTGCTGAAATTCAACACCAATTAATTTAAGTGTACAGTGATAAATCATTTTCATGGCAGGTGAACGCAAACTGGTGTTCGTTTTTGAAAAAGGATGCACGGATATCAAAGACAATTACCAAGAGTGAAGGCCATCAACTTTGGTGATGAATGAAAACATCGACTTCATTAACGAATTGACTCATGCAAACAGGCAAATCACAGTGTACGAGATCGCGGATGAAATGAATATTTCATAAGAAAGTGTGCACCACATCATCACCAAGCATCTCGAGTTTAAAAAGTTTGTGCTCGATGGGTGCCTTGCTTACTCACAGAACAACACAAGGAACAATATTTTCAAGCAGCTTTCGCTTTTTTGAATCATAATCACAGACAAGAAAATTAATTTTTGGACCATATCGTGACCGGAGACAAGACTTGGGTCCATCACTGTTTACCAGAAATGAAGCAGACTTCTTCATGTGAGTAGAAACATTCACGTTCTCTGCCTCCGAAAAAGTGCCGAATTGTTTCTTCTGCCGAAAGCATTATGCTCACCCTTTTTTTTGACAATCAAGGTGTTGTGTATTATAAATTCATGCCGAAGGACACCACAATTAATATGGCATTATATTGTGAAGCCATTAAGAGGCTGTGAAAGGCAATTAAAGATTGACGATCAGGAAAACTATCAAGAGGCATTGTCCTTCTGCATGGCAAGGCAACACCACATTCAGCACATGTCATGAAGTCCCTTGACAGACTGACCAGCTAATGATTAGGGAGACAGAAGTAATGTCATAAATCTTATAAGAGTTATTTCAACAAATCAATATTTTTCAGCTGAGGTACCATTCTTGAAATCATATATTCTTCTGCGTATGATTTGTATGTAACTAAAAGGGATGCAATTAATTGACACATAACCAGTTTGGTGTATGTGCACATATATGTCAAACAAAATTAATATAACAAAAAAGTTACTCCAATACTGTATTTGTGACATACTCATTCATTTCATCACCAACCACTTCTTGCTCTTCAAGGTCATTCAATAACTGAAAATAGTCTTTATCTGATTCTACAGAACAGCTGTTCTTTTTACTGGAACATCTTTAGGTATATCTTTCTCCTTAGATGAAGGGGTATCCACTTCAGCTTGTTTCTGCTTGTAAGCTTTGACATTCTTTGAATGCTGTTCTATAAAGGAAAGAAAAATATATCTGAACAAATCTCGAATAATTTAAATTATAATAAATACTCTAATGAATGTTTCCAAAATTGGTTTTGAGCATAGTCAAATTGTTCGAGATTAAAAATATACACCAAAAGTACATTTATTTATACAAACCACACCCATCCACAAACTTGCTGCACCCCACCACAATAATATGGTCAGCCCAAAACGAAACTCTGCTAATATTCAATTGCTAATAAGCAGGGCCCAAACTTTGATGGCATTTGCATTTTTGGGTCTTTTCTTGATTGATCTTTTAGGGCATTTTTTTAGGGTTTTTATGGCATTTTTTGAGGGGGGGGGGAAGCTTTATATATATATATTTTTTTATTTTTTTTTCCAGGGCTTTTTTTGTTTTTGTTTTAGGTCATTTTTAAATAAAAAATTAAGTTTTCATAAGGATTATACTTTCAAACTGCAACACTCAAAACCAGGATTGCCAAATGACCAAAACAAAAAACCTACGAAAGTAGCTCATTCTAGCAACTCTGTTTAAGACACTGTTTCATGCTATCGAGTTTTGGGGAAAGAGAATTCCCATTGTCCCCTTCTGAAAGGGGCTGGAAGGTAAGGTTGTACTGAACAAAAGAATTCAAATTCAGAGCTTCTTATATTGTACTGTTGCAAACATTCCAAACCCTTTAGTACTAACTGGCAGGTACTTACTTGTTTTTTTGTTTTTTTCTTTTCTTCTTTTCTTCTGAGGTTTTATAGTGCATTTTATTAAAAAAAATAAAAAAATATTCTAGTTTATGAATTGTCTGAGATTGAAGTTATTTAACTTATAATTCTGAAAAAAATATAATACAAACTGTTTTAGCAAGATTTTCCTTCAAAATTTAAGGCATTTTCTCGATTTTTAAGGGCACTTTTAACTCTTTTTAAGGGAATTTTTTAGGAACATTTAGGTCATCAACATCTGGGACCCACTAATAAGAAATCAAAAATGAGGGCAATGACATGACTAGGCTTCACCCAAATTTAAAAACTATTATTCATGCAAAGTTGAAAGCTATCAACAACTACACAATTACATGCAAGATACACCATCTTTTATGTATGGAAATATGTTTAATAATAATACTTACCTCTCCATTGGTCCAATTTTTCTTCATCCCAGTGCTCAACAATATCTTCCAAATCACCTCCCTTTAAAATGAAACCATTGTGATTTTATCAAGATGAAAGCCAAAATTACAGCAAGATGCCAATGCAAATAGCTAATTACAAAACACTGCACAGATAAGTAAGATTTATGTTAGCATGGCAAAGAGTGAATGTGTGCATCTGTGTATACTTGCATTTAATTTTTTTTATGAAAAATTATATTTTTGTTACTTTCATCATCAATATTAATAAAAAAAAGTTTAGAGCAACAGAATTTTAATTTTGAAAAGAACAGATACACAAGAAATACTACTTGTTGCTGCAATGTGTTCGTTATGAATATATCTTGAGATGCAATTTTTACTGTTACATCTTCCCCATGGCAAACATGTAGGGTTTTGGCCTCTTCACATGAGGTTTCTAAGCTGGAAATGCACTAGATTGGGTGGCCAATCTAATGGTGGAGAGAGGTCACAAAGCTCAGGGACAACAACTGCAGTAAATGGTTAGTACATCGAGGGTCAATTTCCTGGGATCCATCCAAACATTCACGGAAAATCGTGGATGGTTGGCAATAGAATTGCAGCCCACAACAGTCACCTGGCAATTAGCAAATGAAATGCTCGATACATTTAATTGAAATTCTACCAAATATAATTCTGTACTTTTCTCTCTCTCTAATATATGATCATGCATGAGATCAAAGAAGAAACAGAAAAGCTGAACTTTTTAATCGGGTGAAATAGCATAACATGCAATGAGAAAGTGTGAATGTAGCACAAGCAAGACAGAATTGTTCACTATAATTTATTCAGGTAAATATTGAACTGAAGCACGCCACTGTTTTCACAGTGCAAAATTACTGAATTCAAAACAAAATACAATGATTTTAAAAGACATTGCTTCAAACACAGTATTTTTTTTTCTTGTTTTGTTTTGTTGTTGTACTTGCCAAGAACATCAGCTAATTTTTTCTCTTGTGGTGCTTTCTTCTCAGCAAGTTCTACAGTTTAATTTGTCTTTTGTTGACTCTGCAGCTGCATAGCATTCATTGCTTAATTTTTATTTCTGTCGATATCATTTCTTTCCCATTTCTTCATTTTCACTTTTCTTTCTTTCTTCTTTTTTATGCCCTCAGATGACAATAATTTTATCCATCATGGTGAAAGAACTTTAAGCCTGAGGACAATGAATGCATGACATCAAATCTTTTACTATTTTAAATGACTTTGAGAGCATGAATACTTTTGAAAATCAATACATAAATTCTTACAAACTTTCCAGCTCAGTCACTTCTGTTTCCGGAAAATTTCCCCTTCGTTATCAAACTTAAAAGCAAAGATTTATGGAGGAAAGTAACATTTAACAACACAGAGCAGAGGAAGCATCATGGGGAGGAGACTATGATTACGGGATAAATCTTGGATCCGTCTGACTTCTGTTTCCGAAACTTTTTACCCATTTCTAAGCTGAAATTCAAATATTTATGGAATAGAAAGGTATTTAACAACAATACTGGGCAGAAGGCACATCGGGAGAAAAAAATTACAACTACAGAAGAAATCTTTACTCCATCTAACTTCCGTTTTTGAAAGGCAGAATTCCATCCTCAAACAGAAAACAAATCATCCCACCAGCACCATTTCCTAAAAAAATTATGTTCAGTTGTGCATCATTCTCAAGAATGACCCAGAAATGGCAGAATTCCTTGAATCCACAAAAACGTCTCATGTCTGAAGATTGTAGGAAAATCTTTGCGCCATCTTAACTTCTGTTTTCGAAAAAAATTGCCCTCAGTTTCATGCTGAAATAGACATTTATGCAGTAAAACAACAATATTGGACAAAGGCAACATTGTGAGAAAAAAAAATTACAGTTACGGGAAAAATCTTCACTCAGTTTTCGAAAGTTTTGGAAGATGAAAAACCATTCCCAGCTGGAAAATTACCCCCACTTATTCCCCCAAAAAATTATCTTTAGTTTTGCCTCAATCTCAAAAATAGCCCAAATGATTAAAAAAAAAAAGAAAAAAAGTGGAATTCCACAAATCTGCAGAAGAATCTCATGTATGATAAAATGGGAGGATTTTTACACCCCAAGAGCACTGATAGCAACAAACCATCCTTTATTTAAGCCTTTTGGTTAGTAAACTGTGGCCAAAAAGATGAGCATTACAACAACACAGATCTGGAAGACACAGTACTACGATAGTCCTTTCACCAACACCATTCAGGAATATAGGAATAGCTAGACTTCTATAATATGCTTATTGAAACCTATTTTATCACTTGCTTCTGAAACTGAGAAACCCTGAATACCAGCTGTACATGGCTTCAAAGCCATCCCTAATTAAGGTCACCAGCACTCTTTACATTTATTAGTTAATTCTATTTAATTTTGACTAAACAATACAAATGGAAAAACACAAGATTTAATTTTTTTGTTAATTAACAACTGAAACAGCTCTACTTAAATATTATCTGTTGAATTGAGTTGTAGAATGTTTGATCCAGGCAGAAAAATTTAAATCTGTACAACAGCATTTTTATTTGAACAAAAAGCCAAAAACATTGCCACAGTAATACACTATGCTACTCACTTATCAGTCATAATTGTGTTTATTACTTTTATAAGCATCTCACAGCTGAATATCTTCATATTCCTCATGCACATTATTAGCAAAATCACATTAAGAAAAGAAAAGAAAAGAAATGGTATGAAGTAAATTTCCTTTATCTCTCTCTGACCACGAAACAATTTTCTGCTAACTTACTGCTTGCTCAATCACTAACAGATGACTTTACATCTTTTGCTTTTACCCACATTGTTCTAGGTCTACTTTTGGCCTGTCACATGTTTTGAACATGTTTCATGAGGAAATGAAGAAAATTAGAAGAATACAGTTTATGCCACATGAACAAGCAAGTCATAAAGTTTATTTCACTTCAGCCTGAAAAAGAATGGCTACATTTCACATATGTTTCATGGCAAAATACATCAAACTAGGAGAATATATATAATTAATATTTTTTTCCACATGAACAAGCAAACCAAAGAGTTAGTTTCACTTCACCTTGAGCAAGAATGGACAAATTTCAAAAATGTTTCACGAGTTAATAAACACAGCTTAGGACAATAGTTTTCACCATAGGAAAAAACAACACAAAATCAAAATGTATAACAACAAAACAGTATAGTTTTTACCACATGACCACAACACTCTCTGAATTTTGCATTTTGCCTACTCCAATGAGTGCACATGAATGCGACCATGCGCAAGTTTAAGTGATAGCTGCATTGCAGAGACCACTCACTAGTTGTGTCAAGAATGGTGAGTAATCAACAGAAGGCTGCATGTGTGTGATAGGTGGTAGAATCAATGTCTGTTACTACTGTGAAAAGAAAGTTCAAAACAATATACAGAGACACCTTCCTTTTTTACGCTTTCCAACCGTAGGTTGAAGAAGCGTATATGCTCCAGCTTTTTCCGTCTGTCTGTCGGCACGATAACTCAAGTAAAAATGGTTCGATTTCGATGAAATTTTAGTATGTGGTAGGGTACCACCAGGGGACAAACCCTATTGAAAATGGGTGAAGTGGGGTCAAAGGTCACGCCATAAGAGTAGGATCCATTCAATTGCTTTTATGCGTCCTAACTTGCGTAAATATGGTTCGATTGCGATTAAATTTTAGTATGTGGTAGGGGACCACCTGGAGAGGAATCCTATTGAAAATGGGACAAATGGAGTCAAAGGTCAGGACATAAGATCGGAATCCATTCAATTGCCCTTATCCCACACTATTAAGGTGGACGTCAAGTAATTTTGCTTCCTATATTTCCAATGGAAAACCTTTTGTACATATTTCCTTCACAATTAGTGTGTTCCCAAGAATGGAAATTTGAACATCGATTAAAATAACTTCATACTATAACTTGGAATACTTAACATTTTCTAAAACATAACCATAATTATATTAAAAAACAATAACGTTTCCTTTGGTGGTGTTGAAACCAGAAAAAAGATGGCGCGACCTGTACTTTGATGACGTCAGTGGACAAATAAATGTTGGATTGCATAATTACGGTTATGGTTTAGAAAATATTATTACGGTTATGGTTTAGAAAATATTATTACAGTTATGGTTTAGAAAATATTAAGTATTCCAAGTTATGAAATGAAGCTATTTTAATTGATGTTCAAATTTTCCTTCTTGGGAACGCATTAATTGTGAAGAAAATGTGTACAGAAGTTTTTCCATTATAAGTATAGGAAGCAAAATTACTTGACGTCCACCTTAAAGTAGCAATTCTTGTAGGTATGTATGTACATTTTATTTTGAAAACGGCTCTAAGAATTTTGATGAAAGCCGTTAACCTACCGTTTCCTTGTACTAGAAATCGATTTAGCTTGATCTCGACTTTAGGAGAATTTGTTTAGTGGGTTAAATAACCACCCCGAATTATAACGTTCTTAGTGTCATGGCATCGTTCCATTAATGTTTCCAATGCTTAGAAATCTTATGACGTCACAATCTCGCGTTTGAGAATGTTGGCGCGCGGTCACGCCATCTGTCTCATTACGTCACGTGTTGTGTGTGGATACTATTAAAGTTTTATGACGTCATACTCTTGCCAGCAGATGGTCGCGATTCCCATCTGCTTCATTACGTCACGCGGTGTGTGCGTCCGTCCGTACGATAACCCGCGTAACAATCGTTCGATTTCGATCAAATTTTAGTATCTGGTAGGGTATCACCTGGGAAGGAACCTCATTTAAAGTGAACGAAATGGGGTGAAAAGTCAGTACATAAAAGCGGGATCCATTCCACTGCTATTATGCATCAAAACTAACATAAAAAAAGTTCGATTTCGATGAAATTTTAGTATGTGGTAGGGGACCACCTGGCCACAAACCCTATTGAAAATGGGCGAAATGGGGTCAAAGGTCAGGACATAGGAGCAGAATCACTTCCATCGCCATTATGCGTCATAACTTACATAAAAATGCTTTGATTTGGATTAAATGTTAGTATGTTGTAGGGGCCTGCCTGGGGACGAATTCTATTGAAAATGGGCGAAATGGGGTCAAAGGTTAGGACACAGGAGCGGGATCTATTCCATAGCCCTTATGCATCATAACTTACGTAAAAATGCTTTGATTGTGACAAAACTTTATCATGTTATTTCGGAGGTATACCGAACCGGTTCTGTTGAATATCATCGATATGGGATCAAGGGTCAGGGCACAGGACCGAGATTTATTCCACAGCCATTATTCTCATAACTTGAGTAATGATTTCTGGTATGCTGGAAAGCGTATCATAATCAATGCATTGCATGATTTTACTAACTTGTTTCCTTAAACTGGGAGTTTTAATGACTGCTGTGAGCAACTCAATGGGCTATAAGAAGTCGCCTATCCCTAATTTAGGGCCACTGGTTCCAGGGAAGGGAGACAACCAGTGCCATAAGACAAACACAACATCCAGGACTAGCCAAGATTCGAACCTGGACCCGTCTCGGACGAGTGGTCAAAAGCCAGTGCTTAGACCATTGCTCCACCAGGTTGGCACCTTCCTTCTTCGAACAACATTCTGTGATGGACTGAGCATGCAAATTGGTAGTGTGAAGAAACAACACAGGCCCACACACAAATACTGTCAGCATGTTATGCTAAAACCCCATGGCTAGCTTTGATTTGAAGGCTGAGAAAATCTGTGCATGAGATCCAGGAGCTCAACATCTTCTGAACCACAGCGCATGCATGATGCTTTAAAAAATTGTTTGAAATTTCATATCTTTACAAAACCAGAAAGACCACTCTGTCTGTGCGGTAAAGGGCTTCATGCTTTAAATGTGTGCCATCACTTTAAGGGCATATAAACACCAGATGAAATTTGTAAGAGCCACAAATATTTGGTGCTCAATTTGAAGAGCTGTAAATTTTAGGATTTGTTTGTTGATATGGTGAAAACTGTATTCCTCTAATTTCCTCCTGAAACATGTTTGAAATGTATTAATTCTTTCTTGGATACCCTGTACAATGAATGAAATTTTTATTACTCACCTTGCACTCATCCAAAAACCTGTTTAACCCTGCCACAATAATGGGGCCAGCCAAACACCCTTGCAAGCTGTAAATATTGGGTTGACGTATAAGTTCATGCTGTTTTTTTCACCACACTACAGGAATGTATCACATCAGAAGGGAAAACAGAATCAATAAACTATGTATCCACCCCCACCCCCACTGTTTACGATGGTGTCCCAATGTCTCAATAGGTCTGCAATGCCATTCTTGAAAAAACGTGCAGGTTTTGCTGCGAAGAAATCATCAAGAAAATTCTGGAGATCAACATCATTGTTGAACGTTCTGTCACGGAGTGCATTCAACAGAGATCGGAACAGGTGATAGTCTGAAGGGGCAACATCTGGGAAATAGGTCGGATGTGGAAGGATCTCCCATTACATGTCCTGAATGGCCATTTTGGTCATGTTTGCACTGTGAGGGCATGTGTTATCATGTTGGATAAGGACACCATGGCACTGATAAGGCTGTTTCTGCTGAATTGCTCCCTCCACATGGCAGAGTTGCTCACAATAAAGTGCAGCGTCGATGGTCCGATTCCTTGGCAGCATTTTCCCCCATGTCCCACCAGACACACAACATGATCTTCGCAGGATAAAAGTCATGTTTTGGACGTGGTGTGGGCATCTTGTTTGGGCTTAACCATTCCCTCCGATGCCTGAAATTCATGTACAGGCACCACTTTTCATCTCCAGTAATGATACGTGACAGAAAGGTTTGTGTAGCTGAGAACATTCGCAATAACAAGCAAGCAAGGAACCACACATGGTGATTCTTGTCCTCGGTGAGAGTGCGAGGCACCCAAGACCTCGATTTCTGGCCCTTTCCCATATGTTCCAGGTGTAACATCACTGTGGCCTGATCACAGTCCATCTCAGTGGCCAATTCGTGTGTGGTTTGACGCAGATCCAAGTGGATGAGATGGTTCAAACGATCCTCATCGAAGTGAGATGGACAACCTGAGCATGTAGAGTCACTGAGGTCAAAATTGCCACCTCAGAAGCACTCAAACCATTTGAGGGCTGTTCTCAGAGCAACAGCAAATTCCCCATACACAGCACAAATTTATCGAGTGGCCTCGGCGGCTGTGGATCCCTGGTTAAAACTTGTAGAGGAGCAGATGTTAGAAATGTTCATTCCTCTCTACTTGGCACTCTATACTTCCAGACTTGAAAACCAAAAAAAAAAAAAAAAAACTTTAGCCCCAATCACACAACACAATATGATTTAGGTGCACGATATTACTGGCTACATTTTGATACACAACTGGCCATCTGCACCGTCACTACTGATTTGGGAAACACTCGTGAAATAAAATGGCATGAACATATGCATCAACCCAATAGATCAGTTATCCACTTGCTGTATAGAATAACTGTGAGTATGATGATAGAAAAATGCAGAGACCTGGGAAATTTTGATTGTGGGCAGAAAGTCAGTGCAAGGAGAATGGAGTATTCCATTTCCACTTGTGACCGTTGCATGTGAGTACCAGGACTACATCAAAAACCAACAGCCACTGGGGAAAATGTGGCCATAAAAGGACCACTGATTTTCGAGATGAGTACTGCGTCTCCCATATCATAAAGCTCAAACTCATGGCCACAGAGGAATGTACAACATTGGCATTCAATGATGGGTCGGTTGTGAAGGTTTGTGCAAAGAC
Source organism: Macrothele yani (assembly GCA_039090855.1). Lineage (NCBI taxonomy): Eukaryota > Metazoa > Arthropoda > Arachnida > Araneae > Macrothelidae > Macrothele > Macrothele yani. Next base: position 50,189,664 of record CM076995.1, read on the forward strand.
CATGCAATTTACACCCCACTATAGCAGATGACTCCCACATCAAGTACCCTAGCTAACAGGACATCACAGGGTTATGAGGCTGCAGTGGATGAAAACACATTGCCACTGGACCTTGAAAAACTGGAAATGGGTAGCTTTGCCCGATGAATTGAATTTCCAAATACAGCACTCTGACAGAAGGGTAGACAACCCAACACCATGGACCCAGCTGTCAAGTTGTGGCGTTACAGGCCAGTAGTGTAATGTGCTGGGGCATACTTGTGTGGGCCATTTTTGGGGCCCCTTGTACCTATTAAGACCACTATCATAGCACAAGCCTATATTGATGTACTCTCCACCCACCTACAGACATTCACAGCTACTCATTTCACACAGCATGACACATCTCACTACCTCCACTTTGCAAAGGACTGGTTGGAGAAGAATTTCTGTGAGTTCACAACCACTGAATGACCCTCCTACTCATCAAATCTGAACTCAATTGAGGTTGCCTTCTTTCAACAAGACAAGTTTCATGTCACCACTCCTGTTTGATACAGGACTGATTGCAGGGGCATTCCTGCGAGTTTGCAATTTTTAAATGGTCCTCTCACTCTCCAGATTAGAATGCAATTGAGGATACCTTCTTTCAATAAGACAGCACTACATTTCATTGCTCCTGTTTGGCAAAGGACTGGTCGGAGGAGCATTCCAGTAAGTTTGTAACCCTCAAGTGGCCCTCTTACTTGACAGATTTGAACCCAATTCAGGATGCCTTTTTTCTTTTTTTGACGTTTAACGACCACTGTGAGCAACTCAATGGGCTATAAGCAGTCGCCTGTCCCTAATTTAGGGCCACTGACTCCAGGGAAGGGAGAGAGCCAGTGCGTAAGACAAACACAACATCCATGCTTCACCAGGATTCAAACCCGGACCCATCTTGGACGAATGGTCCAAAGCCATCGCTTAGACCACTGAGCTACCGGGGCGGCGACACCTTTTTTCAATAGGACAGCACCCCATTTCATTGCTCTTGTTTGCCAAAGGACTGGTTAAAGTAGCATTCCAGTGAGTTTGAAACCCTCAAATTGTCCTCTCACTTTCTGGATTTGAACCGAATTTAGGTTACCTTATTTCAACAAGACATGCTTTGTGTCATCACTCCTGTTTGATGAAGGAATGGCTGGAGGAGCATTCCTGTGAGTTCGCAACCTTTAAATGGCCCTCTCATTCTCCGGATTTGAATCCAATTCAGGATGCCTTCTTTCAATATGACAGTGGCCCATCTCATTGCTTTTGTTTGGTGAAATACTGGTTGGAGGAGCATTCCAGTGAGTTTGTAACCCTCGAATGGCCCTCTTACTTTGGATTTAAACCCGACTGTGAATGACTTCTTTCAATGAGACAGCGGCCCATTTCATCATTCCGAATTGGCAAATGACTGGTTGGCGGAGCATTACAGTAAGCTTACAAACCCTCACATTCTCCTGATTTGAACCAGATTGAGCATCCATAGGATGAAGTGGAGCAATGCATTTGAATCCAAAACCCACCACTGGAAATTCTTAAAGCTTTACATTCAGGAATCATGGGTCATAATACCACCCCATTTCCAACACCCCATGCCACAAGTGTTTCTATTATTGTGAGGGTGAAAGCTGAGCCCACACATTATTAGGTGGGCGTGCAAAATGAGATTTCCATTTAACGTAGCTTATAATTGATAAACTACTTATATACATCAATGATAAAATCAAATCTCAAAAATATATAGACTAAAAAAACAAAACTATTCACTTACTGTAACTTCAGCTACATATTTCAGCCAGTTTTCGAACTGCACTTTTTCTTTGTTTAGGTCTTCCAGCATCTTGTCACATTCTAGAAGTAAAAGAAAAATTACCAACAAGATAAATCCATAAATTCAGGGTTCATGCACATTCACAGAAAATAAATTTCAGGGGTTTTCCACAAGTTCATAAAAAAATTCCAGGGGCTTAAATTTTTGCTAGAATCATGGTGCTTTGCTTTATATTTTGCAAAATGGGGTGAAATTTACTATGCATTTAAAATTCTTATGAAGTCCTATGAGTTCCACTGTTAAAAAGATGTCTAACAGAGAAAGTACTGATAAGATCAAGTGAAGATGTATAGGAAACTGTAGAAAATAATTCTAATTGTGAAATGCTAAGTCAGCTGAAAGAACAATTTCAAGAAAACCTAAGTGTCAGTGAAAAATTCAAAATTTTAACAGTACTACCAACAAGCTGAACATGCAAAAAAATAGAGGACGAATACTTCATGCGCTTTGAGTTTATCTTCGAATTCTACTGGAGCTTTGAAGATAAACTCAAAGCGCATGTCTGCCAAATCCTGACCTTGGTGTAATTCAGATGTTCCACTGGCCACACTTCCTATCTTTGCAAGAAAGAGATGGAAACAGCAACCATGGATCTACAAAATTACCTTGAAAAGGATTGTTGAAGTTCTTATGCTAATTTGCAGAAAAGTACAATTAGTTATGAATTTAAATAGAGTAGCTTTTATTTTAAGGATTTTTTTATATTTTTCTAAGCTACCTACTTCGCCCCCGGCTAACCCCCCCCCCCCCATCTCCCGTAAACTTATTTAACCTATTTCAGCATTCTAGTATAATAGCACTGTTTTAAACTAAAATAAAAATAAAAAGTGGTTCACAGGAATTCAAAATTGTGAATAAAAATTACAATTTTCCATTTACATCCAGATGCATACACTTTTTAAAAATTGACAAAAACATGATCCCATGAGGAAACTTTCCACAAATAATGGAAAAATATATATACGTTTATGTGTGAATTTTTTTTTTAATTTTAAAAATTAGGTTTCTGAGAAATTCAAGGTCAAGAATTTTATGGCACAGCCATGAAATTCAAACCTGTCCAAAACTAGTCATGTTATGTATCATATGAAAGTTTATAAAATAAGCTACAAACTGGATTTTCATCCCAGACTTCTATCTCATTTCTAGCTTTAGTAATCATTTATTTTGTAATTGCATGTCTGTGGAATATCGCAGGGTGTTTTTTACATTTGTTTGGTTTTTGATATTTCAGAAGACCATGACTTAAAAACAACTGCAGATACAAATCTAAAATTTTTGATTTTTCACTATCTGTGGGGGTAGATTAGGTGAGCCAAATTTGAAAAAATTCCAAGAGGGTAGGGTTCAAAATTGTTAAAATATTGGATCACTTGACACGGAATGAATGACCCAGTTGCAGATCCGAGCAGTGCACGCACATGTACCAGTTCACAGCATAAATAAGAAAATGGTTATTGCACTGATAAACCACACACTTGAATGTAACTTTATCTTACAACATAACATTTTTTTAAAGATATGCAAATACAGATGCAGTAAATGAAATCTGCAACTGCTATTTAAAACAGATTTTGTTGCAGAAAAACTGTATTGAGGAAAAAATTTAAAAATGCATGTATACTTTCCATTTTAACTAAAGAAAAACCATAGGTCTCATTGAGGTCAAGGAGGTATGTTGTTCTTCTTTAGTTGGATAAACTAGACTTGAACAATATTGATCATATTTACTGTGTGGTAATTCATGTAAACGTTTTTGTTGTTGTTGTTGTTGTTTTCCAATTTAATTAGTCGATGCATACAGAAAATCTATTCTCATTAGGAACTAAAAATATCCTTCAATGAGTGATAGAAAAGAAACTTACGCTTGATTCTCCTTGTTGATATTTCTGCAGCATGCTTGGCAGAGACCTCAGCAAACCAGTTGGCACCTAGCAAGGTCAGCACCTCATTAGTATGTATCAGTTTTCCTGGCATGAATGCATGGGATCCAAATGGAACCTAAAATAATTATATTCAAATGAAAAAATAAATAAATAAAATAAATATTACATAAAGTACATTTAAACTTGTTACTTGCAGGAAACACAATACCAGTAAAACAGACATTACTGACGCTGGAAACAAGTGAAACATTATGAGGAGAAATAATAAAAATATTCACCTACTACAACAACAAAAGTACTTTATCCTGAAACTGTGTTATGAAAAGATAAAAAAGGGATTAAACTAGATGTAAAATCACTCTGTAAATGCAGGTATGTATAAGGATCCCATTAGTCGTAATTTTCCTGAGACAGTTCTAGTTTTGTGAGTTTTGCAGCACTCTGATTTTGTTGCCTGACAAATTTGGTTGGGACAGCAAATGTACCAGTTTCTTTGAGCCATTAAAATATGACATGATGTCTGACAATGCATAAAAACATTTTGACTATCCAATCATGAGAATCCATCTGACATAATATCTGGAAACACTTGGTCAAACATATACATGACACAGATAGGTTGGCAGTGATAATAGAAAAATGAGGGTGTAATTATTGTTTAGTCAGTACTGTCTGCATTTCTGGGCAAAAATTGAAGTTTTAAATACAGTCATCAATGAAAGCTTCTTTGAATGACTACAGTCATGTCAAAATGTACACAACTGAAGGCAAAATTATTGAATACAATAATGGTAGTTATAAGATTGGAGAGGGGGAGAAAAGAAACCTTTGCATGGTTTATGAAACAACAAATCAACATACAATGAAATAAAGTATCTTGTGAGGTTTTGTCTCGTCATGACAAGATCAAATGCTTCAGCAGAATGTTTTTTTTTTTTTTTGTAATAAATTTATTGTAGTCTGATTAGAGAAACTGATTTGATAAAGATACTGTTAAAATAAATCCTGGTAGTTAATCCCCATTACAAGGGCACACTGTGTTCAGAATTTTTTGATATCATATCCAAAAATAAAAATTTTAGAGAAAATCCATTCTTTAAGTAAATTTGAATTTAATACCAAAGTCAGCAGTGGAGAAAAAGAGAAAAAGCTGTATGAGTACAGAGTTTATACACATTTACAGAAAATAAATTCCAGGACTTTTTGAGAAGTTCATCAAAAAATTCCAGGAGCTTAAAAAATTGTGCTACAATCACAGTGATTTGTTTTATATTTTCAAACTGGGTTGAAATTTACTATGCATTTAAAATTCTTATGAAGTCTTATGGGTTCAGCTGTTACAGCGAGCTTGGGTGTGTGTTACATCTTCAATTACATGGCAAAATTTCTTCATATAAAAATTGCTTGGTGTAAAACTCATATGAAGCAAATGACAACATCACGAGCAGATGCCACAGGGAACTAGAACAAAGAGACGCAATCAATCCAAACATTTATTTATTTTTGCACAAAAAAACCTCTAGGACTATTGCAGAACTTTTCACAAAAATATGAAAACTCAATAACTTTCCAGGCCTGGAAAAAAGGAAAATTAAATTCCCGTACTTTTCCAGGATTTCAGGGGCTGGGCAAACCCCGTGAGTAGGATAGTCATCATCACACAATCAGCAATTAACAGAAAAGTATGTTGTGTTAATGTGTATATGTATAATGGTATGTCACTGCTTTATCAACACTGATTTGCACATTCCTTGCATGTTCAGTAAGGCAGCAGAATGGGGTTGAAACTGAACTGAAGACCACAAAGCACAAGGAGCAGATATGTCAAGAAATGTTGGTAAGTGAATTGAATGCCTCAGTTTTGAGTATTTTCCTCCTTACTAACCAAGGCAGAAAGAGCACATTTGTGCTGAGAAACAACATGTAATATAGCACACACAAAGACATGCATACAATCAAATGATGAAGCGCAATTGATTTACTCACCACCCATTTATGATTACAATTGATGTTTTTTTTATTAAATAAATACTGAGCTACAGACATTGTACTCTTTCTTATGTGTGTGACAAGGCTCCAAAACACTTAAATTATCCATGCAAGTTCCTTTTCCAAGTCTGAAACTGACAAACACCTTGCTTTTTTTCATGTATAGCACACCATTTTGTCTTTATGTGAGCTCTTTCCATAATCTTCCAAGCCATCCTGTGATCTGCTGCTTAGAAATTTCCAATGAGCTCTTTTTTTCTTGTTAAATACACTAACTTTAACTGTTCAACATACAGTAATGACTTTCCTGTGTTTTCAGATACTACCAAACTACATACTCCCCTTATAGTCTCGATAAAAAATATTTTATATATACCCATCCACTCTACCTCCATGCTTTCAGAGGATAAGATCTTAATTGTAATATAACCTTTAGCAAATTGTATCTGCAAATCATATGTCTCACCTCAGTATTATTAAGTTTGCCTTGACAATTGATCCTAGGAACAGATGCTACTGAAAAGCAATTACAGCTCATTTCAAAACCTCTGAGAGCTCTAGTGTCCTTAAGTATGCTTTTTAAGAGAATTTTCCACTGTGGTCAGATATATTTTCCTTATTCTGGCCTCTTCCATCAAATAAAATCTGTAGATGTTTTTGTGTCTTAACGTAGAGCTGGTAAAGATAAATTCACCATACAAAATATAGAAGAAATATTCTTCACAAATACCTAGGAAATTCAGAATTTTCAGCAATCAGATTGTGATGCTGAATGGTATTTAGTTCACTGTTCTTCACATAATATCTCCTCAGAAAACTTGAAAATTACATCAACCTAGAGGGGAAAATTAAACATGCATCTCCCAATTTCCATTGAAGCATGCCACCACAACACCATCCAGGACAACAAAACAAACAAAAATCGGGAAATGTAGGTTTGATTTCTGCTCAACAGAGATGGAATTTCCAAGTTTTCTGAGGTGGACATGGAGAACACTACCACAATCTGATCATCAAAACTACTGCACTCATAAATTCACAACCTCGAATGTATCTTGATGAATCTTTCCTCCATTTCACAAGGCAGTTTTTCACAAATTTACACATTATACCCCCTCCCCCCTGCTGCTATCATTTCCAACTCACATTCAGATCCATCAAAATATTTTTCTTCTATTTAGTTTTAACCATTATATTTAAATCCTTATAGAAGGAATCCATGTCTTCTGTATTAGGAAACACATACTTTTGGGTTTACTTAAGAAACTAAGTTATATCAGGTATTATTCAAAGTAATCAAGGTAGTTGCCTTCAATGCACGATCTTAAAAAACAAGAGTCACTCACAATACAAATTTAAATTCGTTGGCTGAATTTAAAGATTTGATTGTATATAAGAACTTTCAGGTTTCCCTAGAACCCATCATCAGATACAGGAGAAGGAATAAATTTAAATAAAGTGTTACGTGAACATAATATAGATATCAGATAAGAATATGACATAATGTCACGTGGCATCAAATTGTCAAACGACGTGGCATGTATCATAAAATAAAGGAAATAAAATGCAGGTATACATAGAATACTGCATTGTAAAAATAAAGGAAGGTTAGTAAGTATAAATTGTGTTGTTCTCATCAGGAGCCACAACAAAGAGCACTACAGCATAAATCGAGATTAAGTGATTTCGTCCTCAGTTTGCTTCGTATTTGGTACTGTAAATAGTTTCCAGATTGTAGGTACAGATACTGGAACATTGTCATTACAGCATAAATGTCTCTGAGTAGCAATTACAAGGCTCTCAGTGAACAGCAATGTAGAGACAACACTAGGTGTTACGATGATGGAAGCATCATTCGAAATTGGATAGTGCAGGCCATCGCAAACAAGTCGAGACAATGCAGAATTTTTAAGTCCATTCTTTACGGCGTATTTATGTTCATTCAGTCTTGTTGCTAGTGTACGTTTTGTAGATCCTATATATTTACTATCTGGAGTGTCATCATCAATACTTTTTAAGGGGATGCTGTAAACGCCACATTTGTTAGCTTTGTTACCTGGTCTCGATCTTTTTTAATTAACTGGAAAATGTTTGTAGTACGTATTCCAAAATCCAGGTGAAAGTTTCTGCAAATGGCTTTGAGAACAGGTGTTATGGTTGGATAATAATCTATGGAAATTTGTATTGTGAGTGACTCTTGTTTTTTAAGATCGTGCATTGAAGGCAACTACCTCGATTACTTTGGACTATTTCTGCACGTATTTGAATTCTCCTAATAGGTATTATTCAGTTGAAGAATTCACTTAAATCTGCTTATTCTTCCCCTATTTTCCTTAGATGTTTATAGTCTTTCATAACATATTCAAAAAGAATCAAATCAATGAGAACGATTCTTGGAAATAAACAAGAGAGCACAAATATGTACTTATGAACGACGAACGAGAGAGAGAGAGAGAATAAATGGTCTTCAGTTGCATGATATCTGACACACCTCCTTCAAAAACAGGATTTTGCATTATAGCCAAAAACTACAACTTCTAAGTAACCAGGGTTCGTATACATTCACAGAAAATAAATTCAAGGACATGTCCAACGCTTTTCCAGGAGTTCATTGCAAAAATTCCAGGAGCTTAAATTTTTGCTAGAATCATAGTGCTTTGTTTTATATTTTGCAAAGTGAGGTGAAATTTACTATGAATGCATTTAGAATTCTTATAAAGATCCTATGAATAAATAAATAAATACATCACTGTTTCCACGTTCCAGAAACGCATAGCAACCAAAAATTGTTTTCAGACGCCTGCAGGGAATTGAACCCATGGATCTCTCGATATCTAGCCGAGCGCGTTAGCTTTACACCACGGTGGCCAACAATCCACGGTGCTATGTGTATTTTAAGTCAGCTTCTGACACCATAAATCTGTAAGATGGGTTCAGGTACTGCGGCATCTCCATCTGGTGGGTATTAACGGCACTGGCTATATATATTATAGCAGTTAAATCCAAAGGGCGAGATCCAAGGTGAAAATCCTCCAAATACATGGCGTCAGTAAATAAATAAATATATCGCTCTTTCCACGTTCCAGAAACACATAGCAACCGAAATATTGTTTTCAGTCGCCGCCGGGGATTGAACCCACGGATCTCTCGATATCTAGCCGATCGCGTTAGCTTTACACCACTGTGGCCAACAAAAGAGTGGTGTATTTATTTATTTACTGATGCCACATATTTGGAGGATTTTCACCTTGGATCTTGCCCTTTGGATTTATCTGCTATAATATATATAGTCAGTGCCGTTAATACCCACCAGATGGTGACGTCTCAGTAACTGAGCCCATCTTACGGATTTATGATGTCAGAAGCTGACTTAAAAATACACATAGCACCGTGGATTGTTGACCACCATGGTGAAAAGCTAATGCGCCCGGCTAGATGTCGAGAGATCCATGGGTTCAATTCCCTGGAGGCGGCTGAAAACAATTTTTCGGTTGCTATGTGTTTCTGGAACGTGGAAAGAGCGATGCATTTATTTATTTACTGACACCATGTATTTGGAGGATTTTCACCTTAGATCCTATGAATTCTGCTGTTACAGAATGTTTTTGAGTGTGTGTTGCATCTTCAATGAAATGGCAAAATTTCCCTATATGAAACTTACATGAAGCAGTCTGGAACCTAGCACAATAACAATAATACAAACCAATTCTGCCATGGCTCTGAAGATTTACTGTTCCATGGTTACCTATTCTCACACACATTGGCAGTAAGAAGGTCAAACATCAATCTCATCATCATCATCATTGTCAACCATTATCAATCCACTGCTGGACGAAGGTCTCCCCAAGTTTCCTCCACAACGGTCTGTCTTGTGCCAGTCTCCTCCATGTCACCCCTGCATACTTTCGAATTTCATCCACCCATCTCCCATGTGGTCTTCTTCTGGGTCTTTTCCTGTCCCTTGGAATCCAATCTAAAATTTCAGCTGTCCATCGATGATCTGTCCTTCTGGCAGTATGTCCAGCCCATTGCCATTTCAGGGATTTAACTCTGATCATGATGTCTTCCACTCTTGTCATTTTTCGGATCCACGAGTTCCTCTTCTTATCTCTCCTGGTTACACCAAGCATGCACCTCTCCATGCTTCTTTGAGTTGTCTGCAGCCTTTGTATGTCTCTTTTAGTTAAGGTCCACGTCTCCGCACCATACGTAAGCACTGGAAGGATGCATTGATCAAACACTTTTCTTTTAAGACATAATGGCATATTGCTCTTGAAAATTATGCTGTTTCTTCCAAAAGCTCTCCAGGCAAGTTTTGTACGCCGATTAATTTCTTCATCAATGTGACCCTCACTTGATATCTGCTGTCCAAGATAAACGTACGTGTCTGTTATCTCCAGCTTTTCTCCATCAATCGATAAATCTTCATTTCTTGTAAAAGCATTGAACATCACTTTTGTCTTCTGAAAGTTCATTTTTAATCCTACTTCTTTACTCTCGTCAGCAAGTTCCTGGATCATACTCTGCAGCTCTGATGGGGTAGTTGCAAAAATGACTACGTCATCAGCAAAACGAAGGTGGGTTAGATAATCTCCATTAATTTTTATCCCCTTGTTTTCCCAGCTCAGTGACTGAAAAACACCCTCCAATGTGGCATTAAAGAGCTTCGGAGATATGGTGTCACCTTGTCTCACTCCCTTCCCAATTTTTACGTGTGTTGTATTTTCAAACAGCCGAATCTTTGCACTTGCATTTTCATAGATGTTATTAATAATATTAATGTATGCATCTTCAATACCGCAGGTTTTCAGAGCCATTGTAACTGCTGATGGTTTCACCGAATCAAAGGCTTTTTCATAATCGATAAAAGCCATGCACAATGGAAGTTCATATTCCCTCGCTCTTTCAATTAGTTCTCTCAGCACGTGGATATGATCTATTGTGCTGTAGCCACTCCTGAATCCAGCTTGTTCTCTCGGTTGAGCCATGTCCAGTGTTACATTCAAGCGGTGTGAAAGAACTTTAGTGAAGATTTTATAAACTACTGATAGGAGGCTGATAGGTCTGTAGTTTCCGAGATCCTCAATGTCACCTTTCTTATGTAGCAGGATCATTGTAGCGGTGTTCCAATCCTCAGGAATCTTTACTTCATTAAGGCATCGAGTGAAAATTTGGGCGAGTACTGTTTCGATTTCTCCACTTGCTTCTTGTATGATGTCTACAGTAATTCCATCTTCTCCTGGAGCTTTTCCTCGCTTCATGTTCTTGATTGCATGTGCAACTTCTGCTGGAAGGACTGGAGGAACTCTGGTACTGGTATCTTTCATGATGTCTGGAGTGCATATATCATCCCTTTCATATAATTTGGAGTAGAAATATTTCACTCTTGTCAAAATTTCGCCTCTATTTCTTGTTACAGAACCATCTTCTTTTCTCAGTGCCATAATCTGTTTTCTTCCCTTACTGAGATGTCCCTTTGCTATCTTTAGGCTTTGGTTGTTTTCAATTGCTTTCCTCACTAGTTCACAGTTGAATTTCCTTACGTCTTCAGTGATACTTTTTCTTACTGTCTTGCATAGCTCTATATATTCCACTTTGGAAGTCACATCTTCTTTAGTTGTCCTCATCTCTCTCCTTTTTTGCATCAACATTTTCGTTTTTCCTGATAATTTGTTTACATGCAACTTGTTCTTGGACCCAGCTAATTTTCTTGCTGTTTCCATAAGAGCTTTGGTTACTTTTCTGTTAACTTCAGAGATGTCCACTTCTTCCGATGTTAGGCCTTCTAAAGCAGAGAACCTGTTCTTCAGTTCTAACTTGAAGGTATTATGGTGTTTTTAAGGTTGGTTATGTCAATAGATTTTGTTTGTCCTATGAGCTTGCCACGTTCAAGTTTAGTGTTGAGGTGCATCTTACATCTCACCAATCTATGGTCACTACCTGTGTTGAACTTGTTTAGCACACTGCAGTCTTCTATGACGAATTTTTTGTTACACATAATAAAATCAATTTCACTTGTCGTCCCATTTGGATGTCTCCATGTCCATTTCCTGTGTGGCTTTTTCTTGAAGAAGGAGTTCAAGATGAAAAACCCTTCTGCCTCTGCAAACTCTACGAGAGTATTTCCAAGCTGGTTTCTGTTGCCATGACCGAATTTACCTACCAAAGTTTCATTCTGTTGCCGTTGCCCTATTTTTGCATTGAAATCTCCCATAATTATTTTCAAGTGCTGCTTACCTTTATTATTTAGATGACAAATTTCCTCATAAAATTCTTCAATTTCTTCTTCAGGATGACTTGTGGTGGGTGCATAAGTTTGAATAATCTGAGCCTGGTATCTTTTCGAGAGTTGGATAACAAGTCGTGCAGCTCTGTCAGAGGAACTTTCAACTTCTACAACTTTATCCTTCAGTTTCTTGTTTATTATAAATCCAACACCACTAGTTCTGCCAGTATCTGTCCCACGATAGTAGAAGAGATGTCCACTTTTCAGTTCGATGAGATCTTCTCCTTTTCTCCTTACCTCACTTAGCCCCACGATGTCCCACTTGATCCTTTGTAGTTCCTCTTCCAATTCAAGAAGCCTTGAATCAGAAGATAGGGAGCGTCCATTGTAAGTAGCCAAGGTCAGCATCAGATGGCAGCCTAGTCCGGTCCTCCGGGGATTCTTAGCACCCTCTGCCTTCATGTCGCACTGGCCGCTGCCTTGGCCAGGTACATTCCAGCTGCCGGAGACTGAGGGCCAAGATTTAAGTTGTGGAATCATTTTGGAGGGGTTTGGCCATAACTCACCACGCTGGCCAAGCGGGTTGGTGAGTGTGGGATAGCATTTCCTCTGATCCCGATGGTATAGTTATACCGCTATGGGCGGTCGTCAGAGCCCCTTTAGTGGGAACAGGATGCACCACGAGAAGGCGGGGTTGACATTTGTCAAGGAGAGGCTGTGATGTTACGCATCACCTGACCTTACATCCCAAACATCAATCTACAGTGAGGAAAGTGTGTGCTAGAAAGAATGGCCATCTTGGACTCGTGGGAAGGTTTCCACTGGCTGTTGTAATTACAACTGCATGAAACTGTTATGCCACAAACCAAGGTGGCTGGAAATATGCCACTTAAGCATCTTACACTTCAGCGTCATATTAGATGACATCATGTCACCATACTCCATGGGAGGAAGTGATGTCTCTGAGAGCAGATGCTGCAGGCAGTTAAAACAATGTGATGCAATTAATCCAAACATTTTGACCACTTTTTCTTTTTTTTTTTCATTGTAAGAAGAACAATTTCCAGGACTATTCCAGGGCCTTTCACAAAAATACGAAAAATCAAGGACTTCCCAAGCCTGGAAAAATAAAGGGGGAAATTAAATTCCAGGACTTTTCCAGGATTCCAGGTGCCATGCAAACTTAGTTAAGTCCATGTTATCCATTTTGAAAACAGTGCACACAAAGTGATTGTCTGCATGTTTCCACCTGATCATCATGGAAGCCATTGTATTACAAAAGGCTATGACCACACTAACTCACACTTGATTTAAAAGCAACAAAACAAACCACGCTAAGCCTGCCAAACATAATCACATTACCTTAACGTAAGCTCCTTGGGTTCAATGATTAAGGTTGAACGTTTCTAACTTTTTGTCAGATTCTTTCTCTCCCTACACTGTACCCGATTCCATCATGATTGCCCAGTAATTTTGTAAAATCTGTTCCTGTAGATGAATTCATTTTCACATGGAGTGAGATTTTTCCAAAAATGAAAAAAAAATCTATTAACAGTAAAATATTTTTTATAAACAGAATGACAGTGATTTTTTTTTTATTTTAAAATACAACAACTAAAGTCACAAACAAACAGAGCTGCTTACCATTATGTCATAAGAAATTTGATCAGGCAATGTTTCTAACCTTCCTTTTAAAACTTCATAATCTTGCTTAAATTTATTCCTAAAGTAGAATAAATGTGCATCACAAAGATCATAGCAAACATAAATTAAAAAATATCAGTGTAATATATTAAAACAATAGGACTGCAATTAAAAAAAACATTAAAAATCAACCATGTAAAATAATTTATCCAAGAACAACATAAAGTAACAGACTATGCAAAAAGTGGCCAAATGACTGGATCAGCACATTTGTGAGATGACAAGGCTTGTGGGGTACTCATGGTCAGCCATGGTTAGTACCTTCAACAAGTGGTCTGAGCAGAAAAACTCATGAACTGCCAGCCAGATGTGGGCCAATCATGGCCTGTCGAGGCTATCCTGTATGGTACAAGTCAGCAGAAGGGATACTGTGGTGCATCTCACCAGTAATTTGAATGTTGGTGATGAGAGTAATGTGACACAACATACAGTACATCAAAACTCTGCTGAAAATGGGTCTGCATAGCTGCAATCTGCTTGAAGTTCCTATGCTAACCTTAGTTTAATGTCAAAAGCGTATAATGGGCACACAAGCATCAAAACTGGACTTTGAATGATTGGAAGGTCCTCAGGACCAAAGAATTTTGTTTCCTGTTGAACCATGTGAACAGCCGAGTATGCGTGCATTGTTTTCCTGGCAAAGTGTTGCCCCAGGATGTAACATGAAATAAAAACAAGCTAGTGGACGAAGTGTAATGCTTTGGGCAATATTTTGCAGGGGAACCATGGGTCGCCTCACCAGATAACAGCTGTTTTGGTAGCATATGGAAGACTAACATTTTATTAGGCAGGTGGTCATAATGTTTTGGCTCCTCTGTATATGGTGTCACCTTATCTCACCCCCAATCAAATTTTTATAAGTGTTGTAGCCTCAAACAGTCAAACCTTTACACTTACATATTTATGGATTTTATTAATAATATTAACATTATGCATCTTCAATACTGCAGGATTTCAAAGGTACTATGAGGTATAATTATCATCATTAACCATTCTTAATTCACTGCTGGATGAGAGTTTGCCACATTCTCTTCCACAACTCTTTGTCTGGAGCAATCATCACCCAGATCACTCCCATATGGTTTTGATTTCATCCATCCATCTCTCATGTGGTCTTGTATTACTACAACGCACATAAAAGCAAAAAAATAATAAAAGATGAAATTAACAAATTGCATTCAACCAAAAATGCCAAAATCAGTCTCTAGTCAGAGCAGAAAAAAATCCTTTGTTGAAAACATTAAATGCCAAAATCACAGTCTCTAGTCAGAGCAGAAAAAAAATTCTCTGTTTGAAAACATTTTAAATTTATTGACTACGTTCCGACATTATTTTATATAGCAACTAATTTGTGAAGCTGGACAGCAATTGTATGAACAGTTTGAGTTTCCTCCACACAGGATAATAGAGAGTAAGATTCAGAAGCAAAATAGTTGATATTCAAACATTCCCTGTAACAAATGGCCTAAACGACAAGTTTTGAATTCAGAATTTTCAGCAAAACACAAAATCAGAGAGGAGAAATTCATTTCAGCATACTCCAGCAGCCATTTTTCTTTTTTTTTATTACCACGTACTTTCATTCAAAAATAGTTTTTTTTGAGGGAATGTCATCTGCTTTGTCAATTCCTTAGGTTAATACTGTTCCCCATCATTTTCACTCTTTTCACAACACTGGCTTCCCCCTTAATTTTTGAGACATCCAACTAAGAATGAACAATATTTATACTGAAAATAACTTCCCAACCAATGAGAGCACTGAAAAATCTACTTGTTACATCTTTTTAATTGGCATTCCTCAGTTAATTAGAAACTACTATGATCTTGATCCTAGGCCATCAACAACTGATATTACATATATCTCCATTTCTGAGCACCATTGGATCACTTTTCTTTTCTTCATCAACTTAGTTAAAATGCATTTTAACCTACTCTACACAGCTAACATAGAAAAGCTGTAATACATATACAAGCAAGTGCATATAACCAGGGAAGTAAACATGACACATGATGGGAAAATGGTCAGTTAAATAGTTGTCAATGAGGAAATTAATGTGATTTTATTGGTTTTGCAGAAAAGGCAACCAACTATGTCAGGTAAGAAGCTGGCTTAAAAATGTCGCTAATTTCACGTTTCATTTCATAACATTCAAGGGTTAAAAGTTTCAGCTACAAGATACAGATTATGGCAATAAGTTGTGCAATATGATAAACAGCTGAAAAAATTCTATAATTTAACACACTGTAATACCCCACAAACACTCATATGCACTCTGCTTTTTGACTAAAACAAAATATGAAATTGAAATGTCTGGAGCTGAGAGTACTTATCCCCTGAAGATAACTAACAGTATCATTTCTACTATGTGTAATCATTTTTTAATACAGTTTCTTAGCTGAACATCTTAGAAACATACAGAAAAAAATATTAATACAGTTCATAATCAATAAGAAATATCCAGCAAGTTCCATATTCATTGCAATACCTCATTTGTTTTTCATAGAAGTGTCAGAAAGTTAACAATGTTTTCTGAAAATACATAATATCTAAGGAATTATTACCAGATATTGGCAAAGTATTTTGCACATTGTTGCTCCACGAGGCACATGCTCCCAGCCCGAGAAGTCTATTGTTATGTGTTTTTTCAGTTAGCTGATTTTTTTATTAAATGAAACAATTAGGTTATATTATTATCAGTTCACATTCATTCATTCGCACAATCAAACATTTAAAATTTACTATTAATTAAAAATTGTATTAGAAAACATTATACTCATCAGGTCGGGAGAAGTCTCTCAAGAGGCTCTTCGTTCCATTGTTATGGCGAGCGCTTTCGACACAGCTGGTGTGTCATCGTCGGGCCTTCTACATCTACATGAAGGTTTCCCCTCGTGTGTGTAGCCGCTGGAGTTGCATGACAGGAAACGAAGGGAAAGTTTTGCGAGTTGTATGTGTTAGGTCATTGCTTCTCATGTGCCGCCCTCTATTGGATGAGTTGGTAGGTATATCAGTCGCAAGTACAATTTTTTTGTGTGTGTAGCTATTTTTGAGCTATTGTTATTTATTTGTAGAAAGAGGTGTATTATTTTTAGTCCTTTATTAAATGGTGTGACTTTTTGTAATGTTCTTTTTTTTTTTAACTTTTTGTAATGTTTTCTTTTTTAAAAACATTACAAAAAGTCACACCATTTAATAAAGGACTAAAAATAATACACCTGTTTCTATAAATAAATAACAATAGCTCAAAAAATAGCGACACAAAAAAAAAATTGTACTTACGACTGATATACCTACCAACTTATCCAATAGAGGGCGACACATGAGAAGCAATCACCTAACACATGCAACCCGCAAAACTTTCCCTTCGTTTCCCGACATTCAACTCCAGCGGCTACACACACGCAAGGAAACCCTCATATAGATGTTGAAGGTCCGACGATGATACACTGGCTGTGTCGAAAGTGCTCGCCATAACAACAGGACGAAGAGCCTCTTGAGAGACGTCTCCCGACCTGATGAGTATAACTTCTTCTAATACAATTTTTAATTAATAGTAAATTTAAAACGTTTGATTGTGCGAACGAATGAATGTGAACTGATAATAATATAACCTAATTGTTTCATTTAATAAAAAAATTTTAACTAACCGAAAAACCCATAACAATAGACCTCTCTCAGGCTGGGAGCACGTGCCTCACGGAGCAACAAAGTGTGAAATGCTTTGCCAATATCAGGTAATCATCATCATCATTGTCAACCATTATCAATCCACTGCTGGACGAAGGTCTCCCCAAGTTTCCTCCACAACGGTCTGTCTTGTGCTAGTCTCCTCCATGTCACTCCCGCATACTTTCGAATTTCATCCACCCATCTTCCATGTGGTCTTCTTCTGGGTCTTTTCCTGTCCCTTGGAATCCAATCTAAAATTTCGGCTGTCCATCGATGGTCTGTTCTTCTGGCAGTATGTCCAGCCCATTGCCATTTCAGGGATTTAACTCTGATCATGATGTCTTCCACTCTTGTCATTTTTCGGATCCACGTGTTCCTCTTCTTATCTCTCCTGGTTACACCAAGCATGCACCTCTCCATGCTTCTTTGAGTTGTCTGCAGCCTTTGTATGTCTCTTTTAGCTAAGGTCCACGTCTCTGCACCATACGTAAGCACTGGAAAGATGCATTGATCAAACACTTTTCTTTTAAGACATAATGGCATATTGCTCTTGAAAATTATGCTGTTTCTTTCAAAAGCTCTCCAGGCAAGTTTTGTACGCCGATTAATTTCTTCACCAATGTGACCCTCACTTGATATCTGCTGTCCAAGATAAACGTACGTGTCTGTTATCTCCAGCTTTTCTCCATCAATCGATAAATCTTCATTTCTTGTAAAAGCATTGTACATCACTTTTGCCTTCTGAAAGTTCATTTTTAATCCCACTTCTTTACTCTTGTCAGCAAGTTCCTGGATCATACTCTGTAGCTCTGATGGGGTAGTTGCAAAAATGACTATGTCATCAGCAAAACGAAGGTGGGTTAGATAATCTCCATTAATCTTTATCCCTTTGTTTTCCCAGTTCAGTGATTGAAAGACATTTTCCAATGTGGCATTAAAGAGCTTCGGAGATATGGTGTCACCTTGTCTCACTCCTTTTCCAATTTTTATGTGTGTTGTATTTTCAAACAGCCGAATCTTTGCACTTGCATTTTCATAGATGTTATTAATATTATTTATGTATGCATCTTCAATACCGCAGGATTTCAGAGCCATTGCAACTGCTGATGGTCTCACCGAATCAAAGGCTTTTTCATAATCGATAAAAGCCATGCACAATGGAAGTTCATATTCCCTCGCTCTTTCAATTAGTTCTCTCAGTACGTGGATATGATCTATTGTGCTGTAGCCACTCCTGAATCCAGCTTGTTCTCTCGGTTGAGCCATGTCCAGTGTCACCTTCAAGTGGTGTGAAAGAACTTTAGTGAAGATTTTATAAACCACTGATAGGAGGCTGATAGGTCTGTAGTTCCTGAGATCCTCAATGTCACCTCTTTTATGTAGCAAGATCATTGTAGCGTTCCAATCCTCAGGAATTTTCCCTTCATTAAGGCATCGAGTGAAAATTTGGGCGAGTACTATTTCGATTTCTCCACTTGCTTCTTGTATGATGTCTACAGTAATTCCATCTTCTCCTGAAGCTTTTCCCCGCTTCATGTTCTTGATTGCATGTGCAACTTCTGCTGGAAGGACTGGAAGAACTCTGGTACTGGTACCTTTCATGATGTCTGGAGTACATGTATCATCCCTTTCATATAGTTTGGAGTAGAAATCTTTCACTCTTGTCAAAATTTCGCCTCTATTTCTTGTTACAGAACCATCTTCTTTTCTCAGTGCCATAATCTGTTTTTTTCCCCTTACTGAGATGTCCCTTTGCTACCTTTAGGCTTTGGTTGTTTTCAATTGCTTTCCTTACTAGTTCACAGTTGAATTTCCTTACGTCTTCAGTGATACTTTTTCGTACTGTCTTGCATAGCTCTATATATTCCACTTTGGAAGTCACATCTTTAGTTGTCCTCATCACTCTTCTTTTTTGCATCAACATTTTGGTTTTTCCTGATAATTTGTTCACATGCAATTTGTTCTTAGACCCAGCTAATTTTGTTGCTGTTTCCATAAGAGCTTTGGTTACTTTTCTGTTAACTTCAGAAATATCCATTTCTTCCGATGTTAGGCCTTCTAAAGCAGAGAATCTGTTCTTCAGTTCCAATTTGAAGGTATTATGGTGTTTTTTAAGGTTGGTTATGTCAATACATTTTGTTTGTCTTATGAGCTTGCTACGTTCGAGTTTAGTGTTGAGGTGCATCTTACATCTCACCAATCTATGGTCACTGCCTGTGTTGAACTTGTTTAGCACACTGCAGTCTTCTATGACGAATTTTTTGTTACACATAATAAAATCAATTTCACTTGTCGTCCCATTTGGATGTCTCCATGTCCATTTCCTGTGTGGCTTTTTCTTGAAAAAGGAGTTCAAGATGAAAAACCCTTCTGCCTCTGCAAACTCTACGAGAGTATTTCCACGCTGGTTTCTGTTGCCGTGACCGAATTTACCTACTGAAGTTTCATTCTGTTGCCGTTGCCCTATTTTTGCATTGAAATCTCCCATAATTATCTTCAAGTGCTGCTTACCTTTATTATTTAGATGACGAATTTCCTCATAAAATTCTTCAATTTCTTCTTCAGCATGACTTGTGGTGGGTGCACAAGTTTGAATAATCTGAGCCTGGTATCTTCTCGAGAGTTGGATAACGAGTCGTGCAGCTCTGTCAGAGGAACTTTCAACTTCTACAACTTTATCCTTCAGTTTCTTGTTTATTATAAATCCAACACCACTAGTTCTGCCAGTATCTGTCCCACGATAGTAGAAGAGATGTCCACTTTTCAGTTCAATGAGATCTTCTCCTTTTCTCCTTACCTCACTTAGCCCGACGATGTCCCACTTGATCCTTTGTAGTTCCTCTTCCAATTCAAGAAGCCTTGAATCAGAAGATAGGGAGCATCCGTTATACGTAGCCAAGGTCAGCATCAGATGGCAGCCTAGTCCGGTCCTCCGGGGATTCTTAGCACCCTCTGCCTTCATGTCGCACTGGCCGCTGCCTTGGCCAGGTACATTCCAGCTGCCGGAGACTGAGGGCCAAGATTTAAGTTGTGGAGTCATTTTGGAGGGGTTTGGCCATAACTCACCACGCTGGCCAAGCGGGTTGGTGAGTGATCAGGTAATAATACCTTAGATATTATGTATTTTTAGTCTAATGCATGTTTATAACATAAGACAACCCTTAAGGTTTGTCTCATGGATTACATATTTCGTAAATGTTTTATGATATATATTTCATCTATGTAAGCCTGAATATATTCTTTAAAAGGAATTAAAATGAACATTCATAATAGATGAGTATAGCACTTACCACTGTTCAATTTTCTCTAAACACGAGGAATGTGCCTGTAACATACATAAATAATATAATTTTGAATATTAACAGTGGAACAGTACATAATAAATCAAAATAGTAATAGATTAAGAAAACACTGAAGTAGAAAGAGTTAGATTTACTGACTTTACTCAGGTATACTTTTAAGTTTTTTCACTTTCTTCTCTGAATTCTTTATTGCCTTGCAGACGTTTCTGGTCCTTAGGTGACTACTAAGGTCCATTATCAATGCTTTACTTATATCCATATTTATTGCAGACACAGCATGTAATTTAAATATTGTTGACAGACCACCAGATTCATGTGGTAGCATTTTTAAAATAAACGTAATTAACATTCTTCTTGATTTGTTATTAAACCAAACATTAAATATTAGGCTTATGGTTTTGGTAGGTTCATTTACTGATTCGTCTGCTTGAGAAAAAGATTATGAGTATGAAGTACAAAAGGTCTTGTGCACTGTGTGTGGTGTGATGGGTGTTAATGAAGCTCGACCGTGTGCCAAGATTGTTGCTAATGGAGACATTTGATACACCAATAGTAAGTAAATTCTAGTTCTAACTATAAAGTCCTACTTACCTGCCATATGAACAGTATTTATGCTACTATAATTAGTAGCTATATATTTAAATTCTAGTTCTATCAGCTAAATGTGTATTTGGCACCTTGTCTTTCTTTGAGGAGCTAACTACTTTATTAATTCTTCCTAAAAACTGACTAACCACATTTTCCTTAATAGAATATGGATGATAGGAATTGAAATCCAATAATTTATTTGTATTCAATAGGGTTTTTTTTATATAATTTTGTAAGGAATTTTCCAGCTTCATAATAGATTGCAATATCTTAGAAGTTAATTAAATTACTTTCAATAGAACTAAGAGTTTGTAGCAGAAGACTTGGCAGACTGAATAGTTTTTCATAACAAACATAGAACACATTAGTTGGAACTTTTGAAATGCTTATCTTCTGTTTGCAGAACAACTACTTTCAATTTGAGAAGTTTTTCATTCAAAAATCTGGATTTGCTATGAGCTTGCCACTCTCCCCACTCTTAGCTAATTATTATGTGGGAAAATCTGAAGATCCTAATATAACCCACAAATGTTTGCCAATATAGTAGGTACATGGATGACATTTTATTTTTATTACATAGCGCAGAAAAAAATTCTGGACTTGTTTAGTGAATTCGATGATTCCCTTAAGTTCACATTGGAATTTCAAAAAGAAAGTAAAATTAACTTAGATATTACAATCTATTAAGAAGCTGGAAAATTCCTTACAAAATTGTTTAAAAACCACTGAATACCAATAAATTATTGGATTTCAATTCCTATCATCCATATTCTATAAAGAAAAATGTAGCAACAGCAGAGATGAAAAATGCACACAAAGAAGAACTTAAAGTCATCCTTACAGAAAACAGCTATCCTAAAAGCAAAACTGAAAACTTCTAAATTTTTCAGTTAAGGAGACCACGCAACAGCAGCAAATAAAATTCACTAGAAAAATTACTTATCACAAAGGTTTATTCGAATCTTTAAAGAGAATTAGTGATAAGTATCACATAAGACTAGATTCAAGTTTAGAGAAAGTTAAAAAATATTTCCTAAAGATAGTTCAAAGAGAAGATATTTTAAAAATGCAAGGAGTGGTCTATGAGGTAAAATGTAGTTGTGGACTATCCTACATAGGAAAGACAGGTTGCAAACTAGAAACTGAAATAGCAGAACATGAAGCTGCTATAAAAAATTGCTGACAGGATTAGATATGCATGTTACAGAAACTGGTCACAACATGGACTGGAATTCCCTTAGAGTCATCAGTTTCCAAAGCAACTTTCAAAAAAATTAAAAGAAGGAATAGAAATTGAGAAACATTGAAATTCCATCATCAATGACTGCAGAGGTTTGTCCTTCCCTAAGATCTGGCAAGATTTGGTGGGAAAATAACTGTAACCATTGGGGTTAACCGCAACTGTGATAGTGATGGAGAAAGAGTGACAACAGAAGACTGCCTGAAGAAGAAAAGGTTTTGCCAAAAAATTGTGTTTTTAAATAAAGTATTTCCTAGAAAAAAGAAAAACATAACATATTAGATATTGGATTAAGCTATCATGATGTTATAAGTCATATACATTTACCATCCTTAAAGAATTGTGGTGTGTTTTCAAATACTGTAATTCCCAAGCAAACAAAACTTAAAACAGACTTATAATTTCATAGCATTTTCAGAAATGGCATGACTAATGATTCTTAAATTCTTCCAAACATTAAAAATCCAGAATTATGTGCTACACCTGGAGGACAAACAGTGTTGGATCAGTAACAATCCATTCAGGGAAGGGAGGGAAAGAGTTTGGCATTGGAAGTTGGCAGAATAACAACTGCAATTAAAAATTTACTTTGTCACCATTCACAAGTCATTTGTTCCAGAAATATGTAAAGTGTGGCAATGGCATTAAGAAACTACTTTGATCACATATTAAACATAATCAGAATTTTTAAGGCAGCAAACAGAATAGCTAGTGCCTTGCTTACTGTTCTGAACATACAACTTATCATAAAAAACTTGAAAATTACATTGCAATGGAGTGGAATTGAACCAAAATCTCCCTATTTCCGTTTGAGCATGCTTCCCATTACACTGCTCAAGGGTGATGTAACATTCAAGTTCTCTGATGTTAACTTACATGTTGAACAGTATGCAAAGGAGTGTTAGAATTAGAAGTAAATCTCTTACTGGCCCAGCGAACCACTAGAATTTGCAAACCCCTGGTCCACCAAAATGCCCGCTGGTCCGTAAAAAAATAATAATAAACACATTTACATACATATGTAGAAAATAATATATCATTTCAAGGAATTATCTCCAATATTTGTTTTTAAACCTATCATTAGCTTGCAGTTTAAAAAGAAAGCCATACAGCAAGGTAAAAGAAATAGAAATTAATTTTTTTACTTGTGACAAATTGGGTGAAAAAAAAAAAACTTACTGGCCATCTGGGCCAGTAAAATCAAATAGTTCAGTGGTCTGATGGAAGTTTTACTGACCAATGGCCAGCGGACCACTGGGTAATTCAAACGCTGCAAAGCAATGGCTATAGTGTTTGCCACCTAAAAAATCCTGCAGTTATCCCATGCATTTGTGAAGAACATTTCTTCCACAATCTCCATATAAGCATGATTAATTTTAATCCCTTCAATGACAAGTTATTTTATAAAACTTTTCTTAAAATTACAATAGGCTTTAGAGTTAAATGGGAAACTCCCAAACGATGTTCATTTTGACAATTTTCACCAAATGGAACTGTTCTGAGCAATCACATTTCGGAACAGATCATGCAGCACAGAAATTTTCCAGGAGTGCAGTTTGTGCTGCATGGAAATTTTTCAGGGGTGCCACTGAAAAGGTTAATTCAGATAAATAGGAAATTTAGTGGCAAGTGCTTAAAGACAATATCAGGTGACTAAATCTTATTTTTTTAAATAACTGTCTAAATAGCTTTTTTACTGATTGCCCTGTAGTTGCTGGTGATTATAGAACACTTAAACTGGCCCAGTAGAAAACAAAGATTATCTTCACATTTTCAAAATAACAAAAGCTTATTTAAGGAAAAAAACTTGTAATTTACAGAGGTTGTCTTCTATGATAAAATATAAAAATTATAACTACAATAATGATAATAAAAACAAATTGGTTTACTCCAAGAGAACACTGCTATCAGAAAAAATGGAAATAACAAATTGATATAAGAAAACGAGAAGTTATTACCACTATATTGTGCTACTATACAATAGAAAAATGAGGAAGTAGCATCACTGCATCTTCACACATGTGTCAGCAAGAACTGAAAACATAATGCCACATCAAAAGTATAACAGCAGAAGAACCTATTATAGAGGCATTGTTTTTGCCATTTGAACCTCATACTCAAACTGACAATTTTCATATTAGCCATAGTTAGGGCTTTTGCAGTGCATATTACCTAGATTTCATGGATGGACCTGTTGTTTTATTCAGGTTTTCCCCATGAATGCAGGTTGCAAAGTTTCCTGCGCAAGCAATCTTGAGCCAGTCTTTTCCAGTTGTTTTCTATCGCTCTGGTTAAAGGGCCTTCCCATCTAGTTGGAAGTCTACCAGGTTTTCTCTCGGTTGCCCTTGGATACCAGTTTGGTTGGTTGGTTGGTTAGTTGATTTTAATGGCGCAAGGGCCATGGGTGGCCAAAGAGCGCCAAACAAAAGACATCAAAATAGAACAAAATCAATAAAACACGTACACAAGGGTAAAAGCAGGATGAAACGGTAAAAGTGAAAGATGGAAGTGAATGCGGTAAAAACTAGATGAGTTTAAAAAAGTCAATTTCTTTAAAAAAGGAGAACACTGCGATCAGATCGCAGTCCTCACCAATGAGAGCCTGCAGCGTAGCTGCTCCTGCATCCAACAAATGAGAATGAAAATAACGAAAACGATGGTCACAAAAACGAACACAAGTACACAAAATATGAAGGACGGTGAGACGACAGTGGCACGCCTCACACATCAGGACACTGTCCCCACACAGCAAAAAGCGGTGAGTAAAACAACAGTACCCAATGCGGAGACGCGCAAGAACAACCTCCTCACGACGGTTCTTCCGCAAACTAGACTTCCATAGTCCGAGCTGTGGTTTGATGGCATAGAGTTAATTGCTGCCCTGCTGAGACCACAGGGACCACCACTCATTCACAACAAATTGCCGGATCAGTGGGCAAAAATCTCGGAAAGACAGTGGCAGCCGAGCTGGCGACATGGAGGAAACAGACCTGGCAGATAGATCAGCCAGCTCGTTACCCCGGATCCCAACATGGCCAGGAACCCAACGGAATCGGACCAGGAACCCAACAGAATCGGACCAGGAATCCAGCACCTTCCAAAGTTCTGAGAAGACGACAGACATCACGGATGGCCGGGGAGTCCGTGTCCTCTGGAGAAGATAGAACGCGGATGACGGACTAGGAATCGGAGCAAATCATAGCGCGACAATGAGATCTAGACAGGATGTGACACAAAGCGTGGTGTACCGCACACATCTCAGCCGAAAAGACGGTGGATTCAGGCGGTAGCAGCTCAGCATGGGAGGCATCGCCGCACACGAATGCAGATCCAACAACCTCACCGGATTTCGACCTGTCAGTAAATACAGGCACGAAATCCGGGAAGAGAGACAGTTTCTCGGCAAAGAGCTGCTGGTACACCAGAGCAGGAGTGGACGACTTTGGCCACACACAAAGAGAAAGGTCAGCCGTTGCCTGAACCGGCTGCCACGGCGGCTCATTGTAGAACCGGGTCAAACCAATCCTTGACAAGTCTAGACCAGCATTGCGCACCATGTTCGACATCCGAATCCCAAACGTCGGAACACAGGAAGGGTGGTGTGAAAAGAGGTGGACACATTGCGGTTGGAAAATGGAACCATGCAGTGGATGATCAGGAAAAGACTTCAACTTGATGAAGAATTGAAGAGACAGCTGCTTACAGCGGATGCACAACGGCGGTTCATGGGCCTCAGCATACAGGCTATGCACGGGAGAGGCACGGAAAGCACCGGTGCATAGCCGCAGCGCCTGGTGATGGACAGGATCCAGAGGCCGTAACACGGAAGGACGAGCGGAACCGTACGTTATGCATCCAAAGTCTAACTTTGACCGAATCAGAGAATGGTAAATGCGAAGCATTGAGCACCTGTCAGCCCCCCAAGATGTTCGAGAGAGGACCTTCAGGATACTCAATGACTTTGTGCAGGACACCTTCAAAGACTGGATGTGAGGCCGGAAGGTGAGTGCTCGGTCAAAAGTTAGCCCAAGGAACTTGGCTTCTGACACCACAGGAATGGTGGTACCATCCAGACGGAGACTGGGGTCTGGGTGAAGGCCCCGTTTGCGGCAAAAATGCACGCAAATGGTCTTTTGGGTCGAGAAGCCAAATCCATTGTGGGAGGCCCAGGTAGAGATTTTATTAATGGCCGACTGCAGCTGCCGCTCAATGGTGCGCATGTTGACAGATGCGCAAGAGATCTGCAGATCATCCACGTACATGGTGCCACGGACCGTCGGAGGAAGTAGGGTGAAAAAATGATTAACATGAAGGATGAACAATGTCACAGAAAGAATGGAGCCTTGAGGGACACCCTGCTCTTGTGGATATAACGCAAAGAGGGTCGATCCGACACGCACATGGAACATCCGGTTCTGGAGAAATCCGGCAATGAAGGTTGGCAAATTTCCCCGCGATCCGCAGTCATGCAGATCACGGAGAATGCCGTATCGCCAGGTTGGATCGTAGGCTTTTTCCATATCGAAGAACACGGAGACCAAGTGCTGGCGCCGGACAAACGCCTCCCAGACAGATGACTCAAGGAGAAGATGATGATCTGAGGTGGATCGGAATTTCCGAAAACCACTCTGATGAGATGAAAGAAGGCGACGTGATTCCAAATAGAAAACCAAACGACAATTGATGATGTGCTCTAGGACCTTGCAGAGGCAGCTCGTCATAGCAATGGGTCGGTAGTTCAACGGGTCAGTGGGATCTTTACCAGGTTTGAATGCGCCAAGATTCGGGATAGTCATGCTCGTGCCAGATCCTGTCAAACAGGACTAGCAGACATTCAAGAGAGGACGGAGAAAGGTGCTTCAGCATGTCATAATGGATGTTATCCGGTCCGACAGATGTTCGGCCGGTCCGACAGATGTTCGGCCGGACCGATTTAGGGCAATCATCATTTCGACGGCAGTCAGCGGCCTTAGCTGCCGGAACGAAGCAGGGTAATTACTGCTGCTGGACACAGAAGAAAATGCGGCGCCCAGACAGTCAGCAATACCCTGAGCGTCAGCAACCGTTTCCCCGTCACTCTCGAGAATGGAGACTTCCCCAGAAGGGTACTTACCCCGAATCTTGCCGATCCTGTCCCAAACGATCTTAGAGCTGATAGTGGTGGTAATCCCGGACACGTAGCGCATCCAAGATTCCCGTTGACTATGACAACGTACCAATACCGCGTAAGATTTGGCATTCTTGAAAGCAAGTAGGTTCGCGTCGGTGGGGTACCGACGAAACCTACCCCAAGCCCGATGTTGGGCCTGACGAGCTGCCCTGCAAGTGGAATTTCACCAAGGTCTCGGGCAACGTGGAAGTTTAGTCGATGTCTTAGTCCGCCGCATGCACAATACAAACCGTCACCGCTGCAACAGCGTCATCGATCGTACCCGAGGTCATCATGTCTGGAGTAATGGTTGCTGAAGCCGTGAATGAGTCCCACTTGGCTCGATCGATAGCCCATCTAGCAGGGCGAGTAGGATGACGGTATCCGTCACCTGCTAGACGGAGAAAGATGGGAAAGTGATCACTGCCAAGGGGATCATCAGACATGCTCCAGGACCAGTCAGGATATAACGATGGGGAACACAAGGACAGATCAATGGCTGAGTACGAGCGGGTGGGTTCATGGAAGTAAGTCAATACCCCAGTGTTGTGGAGACAGAGGGACGTGTTGCAGAGAAGAGACTCAACAACACGGCCCCTGAAGTCACGAGAGCTAGAACCCCACAATGGATTGTGTGCATTAAAATCTCCGAGGATGAAGAAAGGAGGCGGCAACTGGGCGACTAAATCTTCCAGATCTGAAAGGCTCACGGCTTCAGCCGGTGGCAGGTAGATGGAACAGACCGTGAACAGGGTGTTCACAGAAAGTATAACACCACTGCCTGAAAAGTCGTCCGAAGGGCAACTGCAGTGACAGGAACACCATGAGGAACAACAACGGCTACTTCTCCGCAGGCGATAACGCCGTCCTCATGATCCTTGCGGAAAACAGAAAATCGCTGCAGCGGAAGAGCGTCTGTTGGGCGAAGCTTTGTCTCCAGGAGGCAAACGCACACAGGTGTGTGCGAAGACAGTAAGCCCTTCAGATCATCAATTCATGGTCGCAGACCTCGGCAATTCCACTGAAGGAGCGCAGCCATAAAGAAAAATAAAAGGATGAAAAATAAAAAAGACAGACGACTAGAAGGTCTCCGAGACGTCCATCAGCTCCTGACCATCTGCAATGCCCGGAGGTAACACAGGGCTGTGCTTACTCACACAGGGCTGAGCTACCGGGGGTTTTGGTGGTTTTGCCCTGCTCTGTTTCGGGGGGGGGGGATTCTTCCGGATTCTTTCGAGTTGCGCCCTGGACCTGGGTCCCAGTGCTGGCAGAGGATGTTTTCGGCACAGAGGATGTTTTAAGCATTGATGTTGAAGGCGCCTTGGATTCAATGCGGCGAGACTTCAGTGCCTCCAATCCGGCAGCAACGATGTCCTCAAAATCATAAGGACACCGCGCTGGGATGGTCACCTCAGTCTGCACCGCAACAGTAGCCTTCTGGACCACAACCAATGCATAGGAGTGCCGGCCTGGTGGTAGAGGAGCTATCCGCCATCTGGCTTCAGGATAAGACAGATGTTCAGTCATCTTCAGGCGTTGGATAGCCAGCTCCTCGATCCACTTTGGGCACTGCTTTAAAGAAGCTGGGTGAGATCCCTCGCAATTGACACAGTGATCCGAGTCAGCGGAGCATTCCGCCAAAGGGTGTTCAGGCGACCCACAGCGCCCACACTTTGCTACATTACGGCAAGACTGCTGGGAGTGACCGTAATGCTGGCACTTGAAACATCTCAACGGGTTCGGGATGTATGGCCGAACATCGAGACGCAAGTACCCCGCCTTGATGGAAGTTGGCAGGGTAGGGGAGTCAAATGTGGCACGATGTTCCGGGAGGGAATAGACTTCCCATCTCGCTGGAAAAGAATACGCCGAACCCCAGTGACATGTTGTTCCCAAGTTCTTCCAGCAATTCCTCATTGCTGCACACCAGCAGGTCGCGGGAGTTGATAACACTGCGAGAGGAATTGAGGAAACCATGGGGAGATATTTGTACTGGAACGTCCAGAAGAACGGTCGTCTCCAGCAAGGGGGCACTGTGGCGTGGATTTGATGTCTCCACAAGAAGATCCCCTGACGGGAGCTTCTTAACACTCTTTGGTGAGCCCGCAACGGCCTGAAGAGCCTTATTAATCCAGAAAGGACTTTTCGAACTGAGGGATTGTGCACGATCAACAGAATGAAGTAGAAGAAACAGAGCATTGAGTAGTTGCTTAGTGGAGGAGGGTGTCCCATCTTCCACACGGCGCTTCAAAGTGACAGCTTGGAAAACACATTGGTTTGCCATGAGGGAGAAAAAAAAGATTCGTCCGCCAACCTCCCCACCCACTACCAAGCCTAACAAGGGAGAGCCGGAGGTCCGCAAGCACAAGCGGACACAGGACACAGCTCTAGGGATAGCCAGCGGATATAGCACGTTGATAAGGCAGACATGCGCTCGACGTGCACCCAGACTTTCCCATGCCTGGGAAACACCCCTTTGGCATGCCCACCCTACCCCCAAACTCACCCTGCCGAACAGAACGACAAGCCGCTAAAAGTCTGGACGCCACTCGGCCACAGACTTTCTGACTAGGAGTGTGTTAGCTCCCAGCCTCCCGTTTAGGGTGAAGCAGAGGGCAAAGAGGAGTGTTGGCATCTGGAGACAACTACAACCCGGCCCCCAGATACCTCAGCCTCCAGCATCTTCTTTTCCACCTGTACGGGTCACCGCACACGGCAAACGTGCAGGTAGATCTAAGCTAACCAGCTCCGGAAAAACAGAAAATGTAACATAAAAGAGAAAAGACTGGGAAGGGAACAAGGAACAAAACCCGGAGCTGGCGCCTCATCACAACCTCAGCAGCCTACAACTGAGGCGGGCACATGTCAAGATATGAACTAAAGACGAAAAAGCAAAATTATAAGAGAAAATCGGCTCGGGCCGTGGGGACGCCATCCCCCATCAGCTGGATGAACAGCTGTCCCTTCGGTGATGGTATCGTTCAAGAGTAAACGAAATGTATTCCATCACAAGTTGAGCTCGGGCCGTGGGGGCGCCGCTCCCCATTCTTCTTTTTGAGTGGTGCTCCATGTTTCAGAGCCGTATTAGAGACAGGTAGATACAGCTGTTGAACATGTTAGCTCTTATTTTGATATAGCTAGCTTTGGATCTGTGATTGTGGTTTTGATATGGCTAAAGGAGGTCCATGCCACTCTTTTTCTTTTAGATATTTATTCAGAGATGTTGTTGTCCATATTTATTGTTTGCCCAAGGTCAGCCATTGCAAATGTCAATAGCCAGTCGCCAAATGGCGACCAGATATTTTGTAGTGGCTAGCAGTCATACAAAAATAAAATGTACGAGCATACACAACAATTGAAACAGAAAACTTGCTGCAAACCCATGAATCACAATAACAATAAAATAAGAGAATTTAAAGAAAAATTAATAAAACAATAAATTATTAGAACATTACATATTCCAGTGAGGATAAAATATGTTACAACAGAATGTGCGTGAAATGGACCTTTATGGCAAAATATTAAAATATTGGACTATGAACTTCATAAAAACAAGAGACTAATTAAAGAAAGATTTTATATCTAGAAAAACATTTCCATTAATGAACCTTTAAAAATTATAAATAGCATTTTCAACAACTTAATTCAAAACTAGTAGACTTACAAAATACATAAGGAAAAGATTTTAATTTAATAACTGGCAACTGCAAGAGGAACCTGGCAATAAAATATAAATCCTTTCTGTGTAAATGAAACATTTGATCTAGTCCTTATTCATTGAGAACAGGCCTTGATGAAATCTAGAGGCCAGAAATGTCTGTAAAAGCTAAAGAACTCAGAAGATGTGAAAAATAATTGAAAATTCAAGTTGAAATAGAATTAAATATATTAATCTGAGTAAAGTCTTGGGTTTTAAGATGTGAAAAATAATTATATCTAGAAAAACAGTTCCATTAATGAACCTTCAAAAATTATAAATAGCATTTTCAACAACTTAATTCAAAACTAGTAGACTTACAAAATACATAAGGAAAAGATTTTAATTTAATAACTGGCAACTGCATGAGGAACCTGGCAATAAAATATAAATCCTTTCTGTGTAAATGAAACATTTGATCCAGTCCCTATTCATTGAGAACACGCCTTGATGAAATCTAGAGGCGAGAAATATCTGTAAAAGCAAAAGAACTCAGAAGATGTGAAAAATAATTGAAAGTTCAAGTTAAAATAGAATTAAATATATTAATCTGAGTAAAGTCTTCAGTAAGAAGATGTGAAAAAAAATTGAAAGTTCTTCAAGTTACGATAAAACAGAATTAAATATATTAATCTGAGTAAAGCCTTGAGTAAATATTTTAATTGAGCACTGTAAATAGGATTTTATTAATTTTTAATCTATAAGCAAAAACTAACTGCAAAATCTACTAATAATTTTGGAAACTATATGTGTATGGCGTACGCATGTACGTCTACATTCTGCTACTCTGGTGGCTAGTAAATTTTTTAATATAGTAGCCAACGATGGTCAGCAGATTTTTTCCCTCCAAGTGAGCAACTATTTTATCCAACTTTTTGCCCCACTTGTGAATGAATATCAAGTTCAGTTTTCTCACCCAAGTTCCTGCAGCTGCTTCGAAAATGAATGGAAGTGAAGGTGGGCTTCGAGAGAAAACTTAATCTGCTGATGGATCAGCTTGGAGTGACCAAATGGTCAAGGTTTGCCATGGTATGGTATATTTGATCTTTGCCATGGTATCATCATCATCATTGTCAACCATTATCAATCCACTGCTGAACGAAGGTCTCCCCAAGTTTCTTCCACAATGGTCTGTCTTGTGCCAGTCTCCTCCATGTTACTCCCTCATACTTTCGAATTTCATCCACCCATCTCCCATGTGGTCTTCTTCTGGGTCTTTTCCTGTCCATCGGAATCCAATCTAAAATTTCGGCTGTCCATCAATGGTCTGTCCTTCTGGCAGATGTCCAGCCCATTGCCATTTCAGGGATTTAACTCTGATCATGATGTCTTTCACTCTTGTCATTTTTCGGATCCACGAGTTCCTCTTCTTATCTCTCCTGGTTACACCAAGCATGCACCTCTCCATGCTACTTTGAGTTGTCTGCAGCCTTTGTATGTCTCTTTTAGTTAAGGTCCACGTCTCTGCACCATACGTAAGTACTTTTCTTTTAAGACATAATGGCATATTGCTCTTGAAAATTATGCTGTTTCTTCCAAACGCTCTCCAGGCAAGTTTTGTATGCCGATTAATTTCTTCATCAATGTGACCCTCACTTGATATCTGCTGTCCAAGATAAACGCACATGTCTATTATCTCCAGCTTTTCTCCGTCAATCGATAAATCTTCATTTCTTGTAAAAGCATTGAACATCACTTTTGTCTTCTGAAAGATCATTTTTAATCCCACTTCTTTACTCTTGTCAGCAAGTTCCTGGATCATACTCTGCAGCTCTGATGGGGTAGTTGCAAAAATGGCAACGTCATCAGCAAAACAAAGGTGGGTTAGATAATCTCCATTAATCTTTATCCCTTTGTTTTCCCAGTTCAGTGATTGAAAGACATTTTCCAATGTGGCATTAAAGAGCTTCGGAGATATGGTGTCACCTTGTCTCACTCCCTTTCCAATTTTTATGTGTGTTGTATTTTCAAACAGCCGAATCTTTGCACTTGCATTTTCATAGATGTTATTAATAATATTAATGTATGCACCTTCAATACCACAGGATTTCAAAGCCATAGTAACTGCTGATAGTTTCACCGAATCAAAGGCTTTTTCATAATCGATAAAAGCCATGCGCAATGGAAGTTCATATTCCCTCGCTCTTTCAATTAGTTCTATCAGTATGTTGATATGATCTATTGTGCTGTAGCCACTCCTGAATCCAGCTTGTGCTCTCGGTTGAGCCATGTCCAGTGTTACCTTCAAGCGGTGTGAAAGACCTTTAGTGAAGATTTTATAAACCACTGATAGGAGGCTGAGGTCTGTAGTTCCTGAGATCCTCAATTTCACCTTTTTTATGTAGCAGGATCATTGTAGTGTTGTTCCAATCCCAGGAATCTTTCCTTCATTAAGGCATCGAGTGAAAATTTGGGCGAGTACCGTTTCAATTTCTCCACTTGCTTCTTGTATGCTTTCCCCGCTTCATGTTCTTGATTGCATGTGCAACTTCTGCTGGGAGGACTGGAAGAACTCTGGTACTTTTCATAATGTCTGGAGTACATGTATCATCCCTTTCATATAATTTGGAGTAAAAATCTTTTACTCTTGTCAAAATTTCGCCTCTATTTCTTGTTACAGAACCATCTTCTTTTCTCAGTGCCATAATCTGTTTTCTTCTCTTACTGAGATATCCCTTTGCTATCTTTAGGCTTTGGTTGTTTTCAATTGCTTTCCTCACTAGTTCACAGTTGAATTTCCTTACGTCTTCAGTGATACTTTTTCGTAGTGTCTTGCATAGCTTTATACACTCACTTCCAAAAGTTAAGCACGGAGCAGTAAGATGTGAAAAACTGGAGAAGTACTGCTTGGATTGAAATGAAATGCGGCAGGAACGTAGGAAATATGTTTATTAATGAATCAAAACAAAGAAATACAGACAGGGATGAAAATAATATTGAATTTTCAGAAATTATAAGATGACGTCAAATTGGAGTCATTTACAAAAGTGAGTAATAAAGTCACAACAAACAACAAAACCCGACATTAATAAAGTATGTGAGCACCCTCATCTGCATACAAAGTTTACAATGTCTGACCATGCTTTTTATGAGGTGATCAACCACCGCAGAGTCCAGTAATTGCCATTCCTCCTGTAGAGCAGTTTCCAAAGCTGTGAGAGTGGTTGGGGGGCAGGAGACGTGAACACACAGCACGGCCGAGGGCATCCCAAATATTTTCAATGGGATTAAGGTCGGGCGAGTACGCCGGCCACTCCATACGCGCAATCCCGTCACTCTCCAGGTAGTCGTCGACGACGGCAGCTCTATGGGGACATGCATTATTGTCCATTAAAACGAAGGCAGGACCAACTGCTGCAGCGTACAATCGCACAGTGGGGTCTAAGACTTCATCCCGATACCGTACAGCCGTCACAGAACCCCGTCTGTAGATGTGGAGGTCTGTGCGATATCCCAACGAAATTCTTGCCCAGTTCATGATGCTTCCACCTCGTAATGCATGATGTTCGGTGATGTTCTGGGGTCGATTGCGTGTGCCTTCTTCCCTCCACACCCGTACACGCTTGTCATCGGGTTGCAGGTCAAATCTGGACTCATCCGTGAACATAACGTTGCCCCAATCATACACAGTCCAATTGACATGTTGGCGACACCACTTTAATCGTGCCCCTCTGGATTGGACGGATAGAGGAACACAAACCCGTAGTACCCGGGCATACAGTCCCTTCATGTGTAGCCTTCGACGCACAGTAGTAGCAGATATCACCTTACCAATGGCCGCCGTAACCATAGATGTCACACGTGTGGACGTCGCTCTTCGATTCTGCTTGGCTACAACAGCAATATATCGGTCTTCCGCGGGGGTCGTAACCCTTGGGCGATCGGCCACAGGTCTGCGGACAACTGTTTGGCTGGTTAGAAATTGTTTCCATAAACGTGAAATGACGGAATGATGCACGCCAAAGAAACCAGCAACATCTGTGATTGACTGTCCTGCTTCAATGCGTCCGACGGCACGCCAGCGCTCAGAATCTTCCAATCGTCTTCTGGAAGCCATAAAATCAAGTCTGTCTTCAAAACAAATCCTCCGACAGTTCTCAACACCTCGTAGCAGCAGACTTGCATGCAACTCCTGTACCCCTTCAGAGTGCTGGCTTCTTATACGACTGCCTGTTTTGCATATTTCACGGCAAGACACTGTGATTCGCTGTTACCTACCACATTTGCATACTTCCATCTACCGCTGCGGCGAATTGCAGCCTCTCCAATTCCGATTGGCTTCCGGAAATTAACTTCTCCCTCTGCGTGCTTAACTTTTGGAAGTGAGTGCATATTCCACTTTGGAAGTCACATCTTCTTTAGTTGTCCTCATCTCTCTTCTTTTTTGCATCAACATTTTGGTTTTTCCTGATAATTTGTTCACATGCAACTTGTTCTTAGACCCAGCTAATTTTGTTGCGGTTTCCATAAGAGCTTTGGTTACTTTTCTGTTAACTTCAGAAATATCCACTTCTTCCAATGTTAGGCCTTTTAAAGCAGAGAATCTGTTCTTCAGTTCCAACTTGAAGGTATTACGGTGTTTTTTAAGGTTGAACTGTCAATACATTTTGTTTGTCTTATGAGCTTGCCACGTTCAAGTTTAGTGTTGAGGTGCATCTTACATCTCACCCATCTATGGTCACTACCTGTGTTGAACTTGTTTAGCACACTGCAGTCTTCTATGACGATTTTTTTGTTACACATTTTTTGCCATGGTATACCTTGCACAAAGTATAATGTCATCTCAAGGTAAAAGAATTAGCCTTGAATCTCTGTTTAGTCGCATATATGCTGAACAAAAAAATAAAAAATACAAAATAAAAAATAAAAAAAAACTGTTATGGCAATATTTTTAAGATGATGCAGCTGCTACATCTAATGCCATGTAGTACTACTCTTTGTGAGCATGGCTTTTCAGCAATGAACCTCATAAAAATAAGTAATTGGGCATGCCTGAATAGTGACACTTAAATGAATTAATGAGGATTAGATGCAATTGCCCTTCAATTGAAGAATTTGATCTTCAAAATGCTATTCAGTTGTGGTGGGCAGATACCTCTGATGGGAAGATCAGACACAGTACATATCAGCAGCAAACTGTATCAATATTATTAGTGCCCCGTTACGTATATATATCCTAGCTTTTGTCCCCTTGTTTTAAATAATATTAAAGAAATTAGACATCTAACTTCAATGGCCTCTCATCTAGTGTATAGATCAAAAATTTGAGAGGTAATGAACCTTAATAAATTTATCCTCGATAATTCCCGTTAAATATTTATAGTACTGAAAATAAATTAGGTATGTGTAAATTAAGATAGTAAGAGTAATGATATTACAGAACTGAAAATAAATTGTCAAAATATCAATCATTTTGGAACAAAGGCATATGCAATATTTGCAGTCAATCTAATGATCATATGCAGTAACTGTTCTGCATCTGTTTTTATGAAGTTAATGGGAAAGTGGGTCTTGCATTAGAAAAAAAAAAAACATTCACCCCTTTAATTTCATAGAAACATAAGTAGAGAAGTTGCTGATTTTTTTTTTTTTTTTAAACTTTGCATGGCCAGTAGATTTTGTCATTTAGCTAGTAAAATTTTTATTCCACTAGCCACATTGGCTAGTAGAAATTTCAGCAGTTTTGCAAGAGCAGCCCAAGGTATGCATACGATTCTACATTTTCTATGGTGAAATTATTTAGTTGCATGGTGTGATTAGGACAGTATTTATTTCTCATCTATTTGGTTTTATCAGGGCAGATTTCTAGACCTATTTTTTTACAAGTTTCATTTATTTGGTGAAGCATTTTTTTTTCAAGCTGTAGAGGATCCTGCGCTATAAGTATTATATCAACTGCAAGCATTAGTATTTGGAGCAACTCTCCATCAATATTTATGCCACCTTTTAAGAATTTTCCATAAAATGTTTTCCAGAGTGCATGTAAAACAAGGCAAATAAAGACATACAATCACATTTTTTGCAGCTTTAAAAGTTTTGTTTCTCAGATTTAGAAATTACATCAGAATCGATTTAAAACATTGAACATTTTTTTAATGTTACATTAATTCTGATGCGATCAAAAAAATAGGATGCACACTTTATCATTGGCAAAACAAACTTCACGAGAAAAGCAGTGATACAGTTTTCAAAATATACATACTGAGTAGGAAAAATAACCGCAAAGAGTGAGAAGTTTCAGTAGTGCCTTTATTTATCAATGTACACTCATAGGTAGTTTTGTATAATGTAGGTGCTGCATGCTGGATGCAGATACTCCCAAAATTATTAGTTGATTTTGCAGATAGTATGTTTGTGAATATGAAAAAAAAAATGCAATTTCCAAATTTTTTGACGCAATTTTCTTTTTTCTTTAAATTTGCTGTGTGTGTCTACCATGTTGCAAAATGATGAAAAGGTTATCCAAAACTATTCTCTTCCCTTCTAGAATCATGGCCTTTCCTTTTAATCAAGGAAAGATCCTGATTCTAGAAGGGAAGAGAATGTGTTCTGCAGTTTTCCGCAGTTTAAGTTTTTAACTCTGCTTCCAAAGTGCTACATGATGGTGGTTTTACATTTCCTATCATGACTCTCCGTGTGCCACTACACGATATAAATAGTTCCACAAAATGCAAAAGAGCATGTGCATGCATGCGAGTAGAATAATAACAGACTTTTGTTAAGTCAAATAGTGTTCTTTGCTTGCTTGGATGGCCTTTAATATGCAGTTCAACTGACTTAAACTTGCTTTCATTTAGAACACAGTGATATCACACTTTCATAAAAGGGTCATTCCATGTCAAATCAACACAGCATTCAATCTTGACATCTCCAATTTTAATGAAAATTGGTGAGAAGGTAGCCCTTACATAATAAAGTAAAAACAATTTTTCTTGAAATTTTCCTTTGGGCTGTTTTGAAAATAATGAAGGTCAAAATTTTGAATTTCTTTGTATTTTTTGAAAATTTGCAACTCAACTTTTAATAGCGTGAGATAGAAAGGTGTTATCTAGTTGATTCTGGTTTCAATAGAAAGAAGCTTTAAGATAATAAAAAATCATCATAAAATTCCCCCTTTTAATCAAAAATTTCTATTTAAAAATTTTAAATTTAAATTTTTCAAAATAGGTCATTTTAACTTTTTCCAAAGAATTATATGTTGAACTTCTTTGATACCCTTGACATATGATAAAATTTTGGGAGTGGCAACCTAACAATTTCTGACATTACAAAGAAATTTTGTTTTCAATAAGTTAAGTTTCAGAACGTATCACACCTATTCCTACCTGTACTCTTAAAAAAAAAAAAATTACAATACATGGATTAAAGTTTATTATGAAACATTATTGGGGTCCATGTTTTTCAATATAAAATACCTTTTTAATGCCTAATTTCTTGATAATGGTTAAATAAGATTCCTTATTATTGCTTTATTTACAACAAAAAAACCTCTGTTGTAAATAAAGCAATAGTAAGGAATTCGATCTTTAGTTAATATCCATTTAATGATAATGGTTTTTCTGTTGTAACTTTTTACATGTTATTTTTCTTTTGCATCAAATACATATCTCGATTGGAAAATATTAGGATTAGCTACAAGAAATTTGATAAACTTGTAACGTACCTTTAGGTTGCACTAGTTGTTGGGCCTAATTGTCGGTGTGATGTATTTCACTCAGTTCTTGAGTGTAAACTCTTCAAAACAGCAGATATATTTCTTCACAGAGGCGTCAATGAGGGTCACCCAAATGAAAGTGAGACTCGTGTAATTGCGTCGTTGTATACTTACACATACCATGCGTTTGCGCCGGTAGATGGCGTGTCATGTCAGGAAGCATGCTGTTATTGGCGACATGTGTCAACGTGCCGTTTGCACGTGCGGAGGCAAGTAGACTATGTAGGGTCGTGACATGGATTCGTCCAAACAGGCCCAGTGGGCAGTTATAAAATTTTTGACAGCAGAAGGTGTTAGCGGAGCCGAAATTTATGGTTGTATAAAGGATGTGTATGGGAATGAGTGCCAGTCATGGTGTACAATGTTCCGCTTGTGTAGTGAATTTCGTAAAGGATGTGTGAGCACGGAGGTCCTGCCGAGGCCAGGACAAGCACACGAGGCCATCACCATGGAATCGATTGCTGCCATGGACAACCTTGTGAAGGAGAACCGCAGAATAACCACCCGTGAGTTTGTGGCAACATTGACCATGTGAAAACAAACTGTTAACACCATTCTCCATCGCCGACTGGGATACAGTAAGGTTTGCGCACAATGGGTCCCCAATAAAGATTAAAATTAGCGGTCGCCACGTGGCGACTACATAAAATAAAATGTCCAGTATAAAAAATTACTTCAGTCGCCACGCTCGAGAATTTGTCTTTTTTCATTGCTAAAGAATTTATTTACATTTTTTAAAATGCTCTAGTTATAGGAAATGCATTTTCAAATCATCCAACTCACGCGCTGTGAAAATCACCCCTTTTCTCCGCAACTAAGTAGGTGCGATCTATTTACAGAAATCCCTCTTCAAGAACGGGGGCGGCTGTTTGTTTTTCCACCTAAGTTGGGGCATAAAGTAATCATATTGGGAATGGACACCTGTGGCTTTAGATGGAACTGTGGCTTCACAACCCGTCGTCAGCAGCTCTTTTTCAAAGTTTGGTTTCTCTGAAAATGCACGATTTTCCATTGCTTAGGCACTTCTTTCTTATCATCAAACAAAATGGGCAATCATTTTCCTTTTTGTTTGCAAAATCTGCACTCACTAGAAAAAACTTAAATACGAAGTTGTTTTTTTCACTATTACTGAAGATATTAGAAACGAGAATCATAATCAGAAAAAATATAACAAATAAAAATATAACCAGAAAGTAAAAAAAGCGCTTCTTGGGGTAAGAAAACTACGGAACATTTTCATCCGTTCTGAAACAATCATTTTCAGGCAACGAACGTCATGAAGATGCCCAAATTATATCGAACAAATGTCGGAACATTAATAACATCCAATAAACAGTCCCAAAAATGTTTGATGAATGCTAGAATTTTGAAAACATGAAAATAAACTTTGAACAAATGTTGAATAACATTCTTTTTAGGGATTTTTTATTTTTGTAGTATATTTTATGTTTCCCGTAGTGACTATAGAGAATTCGTAGCATTTGGAAGATCTGAAGTGGGCAATTCTACCAAAACAACGTTTTCTGAAGGGAAAAAAAAACCCGACAACCAGATTTTTTCCCCCGTAGTATATTCAATGTTTCCCCATACTCCGCGGCGATCGACGATTTCCGTAGTGACTATGGAGAATTCGTAGCATTTGGAAGGTCTGAGGTGGGCAAACAGGAAAAAATGACATTATTAAAATTCTACCAAAACAACGTTTTCTGAAGGGAAAAAAAAACCTGACAACCAGATTTTTTTCCCCCGTAGTATATTTGATGTTTACCCGTACTCCAAGGCGATCGACGATTTCCGTAGCGACTATGGAGAATTCGTAGCATTTGGAAGGTCTGAATTGGGCAAACAGGAAAAAATGACAAATCTTTAAAATTCTACCAAAACAACGTTTTCCGAAGGACAAAAAAACTTCAACAACCAGCTTTTTTATTTCCACAGTATATTCAATGTTTCTCGTACTTTGCAGCTATCGACGATTTTGGTAGTGACTATCCATATAATGCGTAGTAAACGAAAAAAAAAAAAGCAGACCTGACACTGGGTTCAAAAATCTGACAGAATCCGATGGAATCAGGATACTCTGCAAGTGTTTTTATTTTCGTCATGACTATTTTTTCAACATCTGTGAAGGTTTATCAATGTTTTTAATGTAATATTTATTAGAACATCCCAGGAAATTACTGAATATTTTGTGTTAGTGGTCAGGAATCATTGCGAGTCTGTAAAATAAAGTGACCAGGTTGGCACCACAAAATGATTCTGCTATAA
This sequence comes from Macrothele yani, assembly GCA_039090855.1. NCBI lineage: Eukaryota > Metazoa > Arthropoda > Arachnida > Araneae > Macrothelidae > Macrothele > Macrothele yani. The sequence continues at coordinate 50,230,937 of CM076995.1, forward strand.
GATATGAAATTCATTTTTGAAAGCTATACAGAGCATTGTGAGCAATGTTTTTGATGACAAGACAAAGCTCATGCAAAGAATGACTTCAGAAAAAACAGCAAATTAAATAAAGTAAGCCAAAGTAAGTACTGGTTGAAAATTTTGACCCATCCGCTGCAATCAATTTATGATTGAGAGATTTTATTTGAGAACATAGCAAGAAACCAAATAAAAATGATTAAATTATCTTTCCAATAAAAACTGTCTAGAAAATGTGGTTGACATGGTTGAAGAAAAATATAACTTTTAAGATTATATTTATTCTTGTAATTGCACTGGAGAATAAGCAGTGGACCCTTGTAACTACTAAGCTTAAATGTAACTACGTCTAAATAAATGAAAGGTATACAGTGCAGTGATAAAATGTGTATACAACACGAAATAGCCGTAAGGAAAGTGGCCACTAGATTTTGTCCACCCACTGGCCAATGGCCACTTGAAAAAATCACCAATTTTAATCTTTAGTGCCCAAGCATCTCCAGGAGGAGCAGTCATTGAATGGGTGCTTTCCTGGCATCTGCATCGTTACTACACAGAGGAAGGACAGTTTTTTTCCAAGATTGTAGCCGCAGATGAAACTTGGTGCCACCACTTCGATCCAGCCACAAAATGGATGAGTATGGAATGGCGGCATCCCAACTCTCCACGCCCTAAAAAGCTCAGTACTCTTTAAGAGCTGGAAAAGTGATGCTCAAGGTTTTCTTCGATGAGAATGGCCCATTGCTGTTGGATTGGCTGGACGCAGGCGGTACTGTCAAGGCAACCACATACTGCAATATGTTATGCAACCTCAAAACGGCCATCAAGTGTAAGCGACCTGGTGTGTTGTCAAATGGGGGTTATTCTGCTGCACGGCAACGCATGTCCATATGTGGAGACAGTGTGCCAAGATTTTCTGCGGAGCTTCCGCTGGGAGGTACTCGACCATCCCCCCTATAGCCCCGATCTGTTGCTTTGCGACTACTATATCCTCAGGCCACTGAAAAAAGCTCTAAAGGGCCGCCGGTTCACTAATGACGTCAAGGTCCGGGACACCATTGAAGACTGATTCCACAGCCAACCACGGACGTTCTTCACTCAGAGTATCCACAACTACATGCTGCACTGGGACACTTGCTTGAACCGACAAGGCGACTATGTGTAGCAGGTATGTAGGCCATGTATCACTCTTACTTCCTGTATGTTCACATATTCAAACCTATAAACCCTTACGGCAAAAAAACAACAATCGCAGCTTCATTTGGGCAACCCTTATAGTTAGATAAGGTCAAATTTTAAAAAGTTTTGGAAGTATGTCAATAGGTTCTTATAGATTGTTATTTAATGTGGTACAATTTAAGATAGATATGTACATTGGGAGTGGTTTAGTACATTAGTTAAGGATATTTTGAATGAATATGTATTGTGTCAAATTATTAGTAGAATGTTGCAATGCTGGTTTTGGAAATTATTTAGTTTGAAGAAATTAACTAAAGTTTGCCATATCCTCAAACTGGAGACCGGACACAGAACGTTAACACATGTTTGAAGTGTCAAATTGATTAGGACTCCAATAGCTCGTTAAGCTAGGTGAGAAACCTACAATATGTATATGGAATTTTCTCTATGATGATATCAACTAGGTAGAAGGCAAATATGGACTGACAGAATTAGTTGTGCTCATAAAGCATTCATTTTCATTTAGTGTGTAAAGAACACCAATGAAGAGAGGGAAAATAACTTTGTATTTTTTAATTCTGAGCCTGAAATTTTGCAGCAGAGAATTAAGTGAATATGCACATTGCTAACCATATTTAACCAAAGAATTAAGTGAATAAAACATTGCTAACCTATAATTAAAATATGGAAATACATGTACCACAACAATGTACACAGTGGAGTATCAGCCACTCACACAATTTTATTAATTACAAACTCTGATAACTAGGACATTTGTACATAAATTATAGTTAATGTTAGTTCCAGGGATCATAGTATACTTATAAAAAATTTTAGGTAGAAATTTTAGGAATTTTTAGGAGTGTATTTCAATAAAAACTATTTGTTACCTGCCCTCTTTTTTTTCAAGTATATGTTGAAGCAATACACACTCCTAGTACACTATTAACCTCTCCTTTCTTTTTCAGATTATTTTAAAAAGTAAAACTATTATTTTTATACATTAGGTATTACATGAAGACTTTTTATACATCGTTACGTGCTTCACATGCAAATTTTTTTGGGTAACTTGGTTCTTATCGTTTCGTGTATTTTTAATCTATAAGTAAGAGATACCAACCATAAATAAACTGAGATAAAAAACAAAACAAAACTCACCATTCAGTTCTAGAACATCACACCTTAACATTTTGTTTTCAGCCTTGTAGCAGAATCACGGCGACGAGAGTTTTAGATTTATTTTGGTTCTGCAGACAAAAACGACATCCCCAGAACCCTATGAAACCATCTTTCAGACTTCCTATCATAGATGCAAATTTTCTGCCTTTCAAAATTTCCAAAAACGGAAGTTAGGCGTAGTGAGGATTTCTTCGGTAATGGTAATTTTTTTTCTCACGAAGGACGAAGTACGTCACAGAATTATTTTGTACTCATCCCCGTAGCAGAATCGCGATGACGGCCAATGTACATCGCAGATTTATTTTGTACTCGCCCCGTAGAAGAATCGCGGTGACGGCTGACGTACATTGCAAATTTATTTTGTACGTATCCCCATAGCAGAATCGCGGCGCAGTACACCGCAGGTTTATTTTGTACTCATCCCCGTAGCAGAATCGCGGCGACGGCCATCGCAGGTTTATTTTGTACTCATCCCCGTAGCAGAAACACGGCGACGGGCGATGTACATCGTAGATCTATTTTGCACTCATTTCTGTAGAACAATCGCGGCGACAGGCGACGTACATCGCAGATTTATTTTGTACTCATCCACGTAGAAGAAAAGCGATGACGGCTGACGTACGTTCCCAGATTTATTTTGTACCAACCCCCGTAAAAGAATCGCGGTGACGTACATCGCATCGCATGTTTATTTTGTACACATCCCCTTAGCAGAATCGCAGCGACGCCGACGTACATCGCAGATCTATTTTGCACTCATTCCTGTTGAAGAATCGCGGCGACGGGAGACGTACACCGCAGGTTTATTTGGTACTCATTCCCGTAGCAGAAGCGCAGTGATGGCTGACGTATATCGCAGATTTATTTTGTACCAACCCCGGTAGAAGAATCGTGGCGACGGTCGACGTACATCGCAGATTCATTTTCTACTAATCCTCATAGCATAATCGCGGCGACGCCGATGTCCATCGCAGATTTATTTTGGTCCTGCAGACAAAAACAACATCCCCAGAACCCGATTAAAGCATCTTGCAGACTCCACAAGATGAAAGTTTTCCGCCTTTCAAAATTTCCGAAAACAGAAGTTAGGCGGAGTGAGGATTTCTCTTGTAATCGTAATTTTTTTCTCCCGACGTTACCTTGATGCTTGAAGGAAGGGTTATCTGATATTGCTGTTAAATATCATTTTATTGCATAAATATTTGTGTTTTGGTTTTAAAATGGAGGCAACAGTTTTCGAAAACGAAAGTTTGACGGAACTCAGTATTCTTGAATTATTTTTCTTACAATATTCTCTCAGCTCTATATGATAATTAAATATCATTTTATTAGATAAATGTTTGTATTTAAGATTGAAAATGGAGGAAAATTTTCTGAAAATGAAAGTTGTACAGAGTGAAAATTTCTCCCTCTAATAACCCTCCACCCGCTGTGCTTCTGTATTATTGTTTAATCATCATTTAATTACATAAATGTTTGCATTTGGGATGGGAAATGTAGAAAAATGTTCCAAAAACGGAAGTAGAACAAACGGAGCGAAGATTTCTCCTCTTATGACAATTTTTTCCTAGTGATACCTCTGCACTTTATTGTTGTTAAATATCATTTTATTCTATAAATCTTTGTGTTTCAGCTTCAAAATGTTGGCAAAATTCCAGATACAGACGGCCAGAATGTTCTTGATCCTAATTAACATTACAATTGTTGTAGTACTTAGGTTAGACATTTTTTTAGATAGAAAAATATGTCTCTGCAATTTTTATTGTTTTTCGCATCTAGTAGTTATTTTGCCTAGTGACCACCTGCAGATTATTTTGTGGCACCATGATATCTGTCGCAGACTGACCAGGTACTTTCTGCTATGGGGGTTTCAGGATAAAACCTTGATTAAAAAATTCAAGTTGAAACATTACATATTCAAGTTCCAGTTGAACATTAATATATTGTTGAACAAAAAGCAATTCACAATTTTCATAGTAAAGTTTTCAGGTTTCACACTAAATTATAAAAAAATATCTTAAAAAGGTAATTGAAAACCAAGAACTATGTACAATTGTATGTTGAAATATTTTTTCATATTATTGTTTTAACCTTTTCCTGATAAGCCTATCTTTTTCTGCTTCCACAACAGCTAATTTACTTTCAATTTTCTTCATTTCAGCTGAACCTTTTATGATCAAGTCATGGGTAACTGCTATTTCAACAGTATTCAGCGTAGGATAGGCTGAATTTCTATATAGAGCAGGTGGGTGACTGTTGCAATCAAGCTTGCAGCTCTATAACACATCTTTTTACCTTACGGCTGCTGAGCTGTGCTCGATACAGAAACAGTAAATTTATTGGCATCAGTAAATTTCGGAGTAATATCAGTTGTATTTTTAATTAGCTTTTTACAAAAATTTTAGGTATAATTTTAGGAATTTAAGGAGGGTCACAAAATATTAGGGAATATAGGAGGAATGTGATCCCTGTAGTTCCCTGAAAGACCTCTTTCTCTTTCTTTATATATACAGTGATTGGAAAGCTACTTTTTTATATACAGTATATGCAATGATTGGAAAGCTACTTTTTAAAAGTAGCTAGCTACTGCTCTAACTACATTCTTCAAAAAAAGTAGCTAGCTATAGCTGCAACTACTTTTTTTTTTTTTTTAAGTAGCAGGTAACAGCTAAAACTACTGTATTTGCCAGCGTATAAGACACACTTGTTTTCCCAAAAAATACTGCCTGAAAATAGGGAGTGTCTTATATACCGGCAAATATACTGTATATTTTATTTAGGAAATGCATAGTAAATACAAAAGTTATGCAACCCACGTGAACTGTCGCCTACGCCAACAGTTATGTGACTATCATCGGACCGACCCATTTTCAAGGTGAGAAGGGCAGTGCACAGCACTCAGTGTGGAGTGAAAACTAAGGAGAGAAATTTACTCGCGTCAGTATAATGTGTTCTTATTGCCACATTGAGAACAAGGCTTCACAGCATTGATGAGCCTGTTTCAACTGGCCAGTGTAGGATTTTAATCAAGCGAAACAGTAGCTACTGTATGCTTAGTGTTTTACCTGGCAAAGTAGGGTAGTTCTTGACTGTGTGGAAATCATTTCTTATTTAAAGCTGCAGTAAATCACAAATGTTTCTATTTCGTAAGTCATGTCCCACAGGCATTGGTATGACATAGCATTTAAACTCAAAGTAATCCAGTATGCAAAGGAAAATGGCAACAGAGCAGCAGGAAGACACTTTGGGTCACCACCAACTGAAAAAATTATTCGTACTTGGAGAAAACGAGAAAGAACTGAAAGAGGCAAAACACAGTAACCATAATCTTTGTAAAGGAGTCATGAAATGGTCAAAACTTGGAGATTTAAAAACATGGGTACTAGAACAAAGAAGAGCAGGGATTTCAGTATCTACAAAGTATCTATTCACAAAGCAAAAGGTATGGCAGAAGACAGAGGAATCACTGATTTATCTGGTTCAACTTCATGGTGTTCCAGATTTGTGAAGAGAGATAACCTTAGTATGTGTGTTAGAACAAAACTAACACAAAAAATGCCAGCTGAATATGAAGATGAAGTTATTGAGTTTCATAGGTACATCATTAACACAAAAAAACTTGGAAATTTCAAACTTTCACAGATAGCAAACATGGATGAGGTCCCCTCTTACATTTGATGTTCCTTCAAACAAAAAGGGGGATTCCAAAGGTGCAAAACCTGTTACTGTCAAAATTTCTGGTCACGAAAAAACACATTATACTGTTGTTTTATCATGCTGTGCTAATGGAACAAAATTGCCACCTTTCTTGATATTTAATAGGAGGACATTAGCCAAGTAAAGAATACCAACAGGAGTTTTTGTTCATGCTCACTCCAAAGGTTGAATGGATGAAGGAATGAAATTATGGGTAAAAAAAGTGTGGTCTAGGGCTCTAGGCATCTTGTGAAAAAACCTTCCTTGATGGTGTGCGATCAATTTCAATGTCACAAAACTGAAGATGTTAAGAAGAAACTTAGCGAGATGAAAACTCAGTTAGCTATAATTCCAGGAGGTTTAACAAGCCACCTTCAACCTTTAGATGTTTGTATTCACAAACCATTCAAAGGATTCATGAGGGAGAAGTGGAATAGCTGGATGCAGTCTCCAGATTTTGATGTGACTTCAACAGGTAGAAGCCCAGTATTTCAAAAGTGTGTGAATGGGTTAAATCATCATGGGATGCAGTGAAATGAGAAACTGTCATAAAATCATTTAAGAAATGTGGCATTAGTAATGCTCTTGATGGTTCTGAGGATGAATTATTTGAACACAGTGGTAGCTCGGTTTCCTAGATTTCAAGTGACCGATTGCCTAGTTCTGAAGAAAATGTCTTGGGTTCTGAGAGTGGTGATGATGATGAGTAAAACATTCAAAGGTAACCATATTGTTCTTTGTGTTTTATTTATTTATTTTTTGTTGTTTGTACTTGAATATTATTTGTTTTTGCACCTAAATACATTTTACACACCAATTGTAGGAAAATTACAGTACTAATATTTTCAATAAAGGAGATTAGAAATGTACTAATTTCTTTTTTTCAAAAAATGCCTTTGGAAAATGGGGTGTGTTTTATATGCCACCAAATATGATATATTTTTTTTAAAGTAGCTAGCTACACTACATTTTTCAGAAAAAGTAGAGACCATTTATTTTCAGTATTTTTAGGTTTAAGTTATAGGTACAAATTTTCAGAAGGATTGTTATATGCACAAAGAACTAAACACTGAGGAAAATTACACAAATATAATTTTACATTTATCTTGTAGCTCTGATCATTACATCTAACATGTTTCAACATATTAATCCCAAAGCTGCAGGTTTCTGAGAGTTAAAATATGTAAAAATACCAATAAAAATGTGTACATTTTGAAGATTAGATGTTAAATTCTACATGACCCCATGGGGAATGCTTCTTTATCGTCTGGTTTTTACAGCTTACTATACATTTACATACCATTCTTGTGTATTAAACTGCAATCTGAGGCACAAGTGTTAGGTCATTTGTCCCAAACAGAAGTGGGTTGAAACCCTGGATGAGACAGGTGTTGATGATGTGTTTGACTGATGGCACTGGTTCCCTCCCTTCCCTGGAACCAGCAGCCCTAAATAAGTTCGGGTGACTGCTTATGATCATTAAAACCTGAAACGAATTTTTTTTTTTTTTTTGTCTATAAACAAAATCGTAGCATTTGCCCAGTGGATTTTTAGAAGATTGTTGCATTTCAATGTGCAATACTTTTAGAAACGTATTGCTGTACTAAATAGAAACGGAGAAGATAATCACTTTGTTCTCTACCTGAAAGAGGTATAATAAAACATCATCACATACAGATGCTTTATTGCTCTGCTTGCACACGGAAAAAAAAAATTCCTTTACGTTTACTGAGAAGAAAATTTGCATCCACAGTTTTGAAAATCTACATCTGTAGTTTCATTTTTATTATGTGATCTTTTTAAATAGCAAATACATATGCTGAGCTGGCAAAGGGTAAAAGTAAAAAAAAATTTAACTGTTTAGTTGGCTTTCACAATGTAAATCAAGTAGGGGTCAATTTTGACCAGTAGTTAGTAGCAAATTTCTAGCAAGCAAATGTATTTTGCTAGTGATAAAAAGTGGTTCTAGCAAAAGTTGCTAATGGAAAAAATTTGAATGTTTTGGTGTGAACTGTAAAGCGCCACTGCATTGCTCAAGTGTGGAACATTTTAGACACACACAAAAAGGAACAACTGCTTTCTGGAAACGAATGTTTCTTGAAAAGTACAAGCATTGTTAAAACATTTTGGCATCAGTAGAAATATCCAGTATATTTCCCTTATCTACTTCTGCATGTGAGGTTGGGTTCAGTTTCATACAGAGAATGCAGGGTGATTGGAGTGGTAGTTTAAACTTACAAACATTGAATGCTCTCATGGGTATTGAGGTTGAAGGTCCATCCAAAGATAAATTTGACACCAGGCCTGCTGTTTTAAAGTAGTATGATGAAAAGACCCAAAGCCCAGATCGTAAATCATAAGGACAATAACTTAAGATTTTGAATAGTGTTCTTGAGTTTTGTGAATAAAGTTAAATAAAAAAGAAATGTTATTTAAAATATTTGCATTCAAATTAAAGTGTTAGAATAATCTGTTAGGTCGTGAAAAGGTGAGTTATATCTAAATATTCCTAATCATTTCAGCATTACAATGTGACAGTTACAGGGGTGAAATCATAATTTGTCATGATTGACTAACGGAGGGGGCATGTTTAAAGTTTCTTTTGTATAATATTAATAAACTTTTGCTAGTAGATAATGCAATTTGCTGATAAAAAATAAGGCCCCTAGTAAGTGTTGCTACTGCTAAAAAAAACGAAATCAAGTAACATGATTGGACACAGGGCACACTCAGCTCCTATTCTGCCAGGAAATCTGAAAATGTAATGTGATTTGAAGAATTTTCTTTAGTTTTTAAAGAAGCACAATTTGTAGCGTACTTTTCCGCTAAGAATTCTGCTTTAAAGTATCAGAATAAAATTATCACAACCTACCAGAAATATGTTTTAAAGATGGGAGAAATGCAATAGCTCTGTAAAAATTCACTGCTGAAGAAAAAAATTCCGAGTTCAACAACCACTGTGAGCATCAACGACTCTAAACACTAGTCTGTGCCAAATTTAGGGCCACTAGCTCTCAGGAAGGAGAAGAGCCACGGCCTTACAAAAACTTTGAACTCAAAACTTACACTGAGTTCAGGCCCAGGCCATTCAACAACCAGAAACAGGATAGCATCTCTGACCACTTACTGGAGTAGCATATTAATCCTGTCATTTTTCATTACACACAAACACATACAAAATTCTTTTCATTTTACGTTAATAATAAATAAAAAAATGTTTCTTTTCTGGCCCAAAATTGTGTTAAAATATGAATACTTCTTTCTAAAAGTTTCAGCTGAAAGTTTAATGCTTGATTTGAATAATTAACCCTTCTCCTCAAATATAATAAATCGTCTTATAAGCCTGTCATTTTACTTTAGTTTAATTATGAATCTTTAGATTATGTTTAGAATTGTGACTACTACTGCATTTAATTTTGCATACAATTTTAAAAAATGTGTTCTTCATGGAAACAGATCACTAATGCGCTGGTAGAACTGTAAAAATTGTGGCATTACTTAATACATTAAAAGACTAATCTAGTGGCATAAGTAATAAATAAAGAAAATTCTCATGTTTTACTTTAAAAATTTTCAATCTATACATTAACCACTGATATTATCATAAACTACGCTCATGAGTTGATCCGAATAGCACTACCTTATGATACTCCTCTTTCAACTTTTCCACATGTTCTGACTTTGTATCCTTATATAAATTTTCAGTTGGTAGTTTCTGGGACGGAATTATGCGCTCTTGATCCATGACTCAAGTAGAAACTTCTTAATATACATAAACACGCCATTCAAATATCACATGTGTAAACAAAACCGGAAGCATGATGCTCCTGAGTCCTGATGATGCTGATGTTTAACTTCCTCCTTACATTTTTTTTTTTTTAATTAATAAGACGATGAGGCTTATAGACAAAGCTTTGTGCCTCACAGCAACTAGTTGGCCATGCGGAAATAGCTAAAATATCTCCTGATTAGAAAGACACGAAGATGCACGACCAGCCACAGAGGAGACTTCCTTGCGACCAGCACGTGAAGTCACAGTAGCAGCACTAAAGTCCATCAAAGGGGCACGCTCATAAGAAGGAATGTTAGAACAGGAGCGTCCTCACAGAGAAACGTCTGGAGAGAGTAATAAATTTCTCCAAGGCCCGAACTTTACGTTTCGCCACGGAAGCGTCCCGAAAGTCCAACAAAGAACACAGTTGAGCAGAGACGGAGGTTGAGGAATGAGGGGTTGTCACTCCAAAACAAATCCTCCGATATGCACTGTACGCAGGGCAGGAGAGGAGGAAGTGAGGAACAGTCTCTGGCCCGGAGCCACAGAAGCACATCGGGGAAGAACGTTTTCTAATCAGAAAGAGGTAGCTGTTTAAAGGTGCCGTGTCCGTGCGTAATTTTTGAATTATGATTGCTGAGGAGCTGCGAAAACAGTGTTCGCTAGGCCATCTGTGACGGAAGCTGATGAACAGATACAGCTCTGCCCACCGGACGAAAGCCAGGCTGAGTCAGAAGCGGTGATGAGCATGTTACCACTGTGCCGAGCAGCGTCGGAGGCTGTAACTGCGGGAAACAAGGCCAGGCCCTCAGCATGGCCCCGTCGGGCGGCAGCGTCAGCGGCCTCATTCGCTGGAAGACCAACATGAGCCGGGCACCAAACGAGCATAATGTCCTCGTAGAAAGAACGGAGGCGTTGAAGAGAATCATGCAGAAGAACGATAATGTCTGGAGATTTGCGATTTAATGCCAACAAGGCCTATAGAACAGAGCGACTATCCGTAAGCAGCAAGAGGCCACTGCACGGGCCGGGAGCAAATTCAAGTGCTGATATTAGGGTCCATGCTTCAGCCGAGAACACTGAGGAAATAGTCGAGAAGGAGAACGAACGGCTGGATTTGTTCCGTGGAAAAAATGCCCGATCGCCACCGAGGAGTGAATCTTCGAAGCGTCAGTAGCAATGATGTGGTGTGACGCCGAGAACTGGGCCAAGAACACCCCAAAGCAATGTCTGATAAGCATCGGATGCATATATCGTCGTTGAAAAGGGAGACCCGAGCAAATAATCGAGTAGCAGGGTGCAGACGAAACAGGAGGGGCCGACAGAACCTGAAGAAGATCGCTGTTGACGAAAAACGGCTCCTGTCGGAAGCGACTGAGCACGATTCCAAGGGGAAAGCCATGGGATTTCCAAGCGTAGAATGACAAGGCGTCCTCTTCCAGAAGAAGATGAGCGATAGGCGAACGCTGACCCATCGACAAATAGCGGTACAAAAATCGGACTGTCAGGAGGGTGATTCGAGAACGCACGCTAGCGATTCCACATTCGGCACGCAAGACCGCCACAGGCGTCGAACGAGGGAGGTGAATGGCTGCACGGAGTGCATGGTTGAGCAGAACTTCGAGAGCGTAGTAGAGATAGGTGGGGGAGGCGAACAGGACCGGAGCCACATATTCCAGAATAGGCCGAATCACAGCAACGACAAAGGCGAGAGCGTTGGGGAAGGCAAGACCCCACCGGCGATGACAAACAACTTTAACAGCAGACAAGGCTCGGAAGACTGACTTCTTGACGTGCGTGAGGTGAGAAGACCAAGTCAGGGAGGAGTTAAACCAGACCCCTAAAATCTTGATGGAGGACTGCCAAGTCACTGAGTCAGAGCCCAGCAGGAAAGGAGGGGCAGGCGACCGGCGCTTACGAGAAAAGTCAACCGCGAAGCTTTTAGAAGGAGAGAGACGTAAATTCCCAGGATGATGCCCACTGAACAATGGAATCCAAAGAGGATTGCATATAGCTAAGTGCCGCCGTCCGGTTGGGACTATAGGAAACAATAAAAATATCGTCTGCAAATAAGAACATATGCGCATTCGGATGACAGCAAGCAACCACATCATCAATGTATAAGTTAAAAAGGATAGGTGAAATGGAGCTACCCTGAGGAACACCTCGGCACTGCGGAAAGGAGGAAGACACCGTTCCCCGCCAACGAACGCGAAATCTGCGCCGAGCAAGGTAGTCAGCCAGCCAACGGAGAAGACGACCACGAACACCCAGAGACGCCAATTTCCCTAGGAGAGCAGGATGACAGACCGAATCATATGCCGCCTGAAGGTCCAAAGACACCAGAAAAACATAATTATGTCTAGCTCGAGCCACCAGAAGATGACGTTGGATAGACAGAAGGCACGCCGATGTGGAACGTCCAGGCAAAAATGTGAATTGCAGCTTGCTGATCCGTTGGTGAGAGATAATGAAGTCTGTTAGGCGAGAGACCAAGACTTTCTCCAAGATCTTCGAAAAACTGAAGTGAGAGTGATCATTCGGTACGATGATAAGTCGAGAGCAGGTTTGTTAGGCTTCTGTATCGGAATCACCCAGGACTCTTTCCAGCATGAAGGATGAACGCCGGCTGACCAAAAAAGGTTAAGGAGGTCAACCAGCCAAGACGAATTCCACCTCCATATACGTCTCACCAGTTCGTAAGTGCATCCATCAGGGCCGGGTGCAGAGCGTCGAGGCGATCCATTAATAGCCCCGGCAACTTCACTGGCAGTAAGTAACGCATCCATCTCAAGAGAAGAGTCATCATGGTCAATAGAAAAGGAGTGCACCGAACAGCCAGAGGCAGTGGAAAAGAGTTCACCAAACGCCGAAGCCTGCTCCGCCGGATCAGCAACAAGGAAATCGCCAATCCGAAGTAGCAAGTGATCCGGGCTCGAACCAACATGAGATTTCAGACGGCGCAAGAGGGAGAAAACGAATCCTGGCCTCGAGGTGTCGTTGCATTGTGCCCTCCAGTAGGCACGTCTCTTAAGAATGAGGAGGTGGCGAAGATTCCGTTTTTCCTGCCGATATAATGACCAAGCGAAGAGGCAGCCGGATGACTTAGCAGAGCGAAGGAGGCGGCGTTTCTTGCGAAGCCGCTGAGCACAATCAGAGTCCCACCAGGGAGACCAACGTCGACGCTGACCGCTGAGCCGACAAGAAGCGTGGAGAATCAGGGAAATGCGGTCCAGGATCCTAGCGGCACCGTCAGGAGTGGAAGGAAGTTCACCACGGATAACCTTCTGGATAGAAGGCCAAGCCACTGACCAAGCAACTGGTTGTAGACCCAGAGCAGGAGGGGGAGGGCAGCCAAACATCCCTGCCTCCAATGTTGTAATGACAGGATGATGGGTGCTACCGTAGAGGTCACTATCCACAGACCAGGAGCAGTACGGAACCAGCTGAGGAGAGCACATGGTGAGGTCCAAAACAGAACAAGTTGAACCCCTGCAAAAAGTAGAGGCCCCCGAGTTTAGGAGACAAAGATCTTGCGAGCAAAGCCAGTCCACGAACTCAGTACCTCCCCGGCTCGGAGAAGTAGAACCCCAGCTAGGGTGATGAATATTGAAATCACCAACCACCATACAACAATCAGTGAGCAGTTGTTCGATCCGTCCAAGCAAGAGCGCCGAGAGGGGAGGAGAGGGAATGTATAAATTAATAATCCTGAGCGTGGTGTCGCCGGAGAAGATATCCGTCGCAAGAAGCTGCTCGTTCGAATCCGAGCTGAAGATGTCCACCAATCTGGAAGAGATATCCGACCTAATTGCAGTTAAGAGGCCACCCCCGACCCTGCCCCCCGATCACTCCTATACACCGTACGGGCTGGGAGGGAAAAAGAGAGACCAGGAGATAGCCAGGATTCTTGGATAGTCAAAATCGTGGCTGTAGAAAAAATAGAACCGTCAGTGAAATAAGGTCTTTTGGAGCGAAGGGACTGCGCATTCCATTGGACCAGCGACCAGCTATTCATGAAGAGAAAAGTGATCCGCTAGGCCAGATGCCGTCTTGAACCGCATGGAACAGAGGCCACAAAGAAACTTACCGTCGTCACGATGAGCTTTCAGGTGTGACAGCAAGGCTGGACGAGAAGAGAAAGATATGGCGCATGGAAGACACGAGTAGGTTCTGGAGTGAGAAAGTTTGACGGATTCCGCAGCAGACTCTACATACGGAACCACAGATTTTTCGCATGACAGGAATTCATCGGCGCTGAGGCCAGTGTCAGAAGGTTGCTCAGTAGGCACTGAAGAAGCTGGGCACGCTGCAACTGTAGTAGGAGGATTCTGCAAAATTTCAGCCTGTGGCACCTGTGTAACGGATGATGTGGGGTCAGCATGTAGGGAAGGAGGTGAAAGAAGATTCGTCAAGGAGTCCAATTTACTGGTGAGTTTAGAGATAATGTTCAGAAGCTGAGGGAAGGCAGAGGAGCAAGCACACGGAGGTTGAGCCTGAGTCGCCACCGCCGCTGCATATGAGGCCTGGTGGACTTGACGCACAGAGTCCCGAGCTTCTGGATAGCTGAGATGCTTCGAAGCCATAATATCTAGGATCTGCTTTTCTCGTAGGTAAATTGGGCATTTCTTATCAGAAGCAGGATGAGAGCCCTTGCATAACATGCACTGGAAGCTCGACGCCGAGCAAACCGAAGAGTCGTGTCCTTCACCACAACGAGAACAGCGAGCGGCACTACGACAGGTTGACAGCAGATGTCCAAAACGCTGACAGTTTTTGCACTGCCTAGGCGAATCCAAGAAGGGTCTGACCGCACATCTGGAATACCACAGATAGATAGTGTCACGGTTCGTAAAGCCCAGTTCTTCCACTAGGACCGAAGAAGTAGGGATCCTCGAGGAATTTACCGAACGTCGGAACCGAACAACACGAAGACAGTTCACACCACGGTCCAACAATTCTGAAGCAATTTCATCAACAGGGGCTTCAGTGTCCACATCTCGAACTAAAAACTTTGTTGTCATAAGCTTAGTAAGAACCTGAGTTTTGACAGGTACCTGAAGAAAATTAGAAAGTTGACAAATTTCCAGCAAGCAAATGAGATTCGAGGAACGCACCAATAAGTCACCCGAACGTAAAAACTGAACGTCTGAAATCGAGTCATGCATGGAAATATTGTCCACGAAGAACCTCTTCAACAACATGGGACGGACTCTGGGAAGCTTCCCAGAAGTCGCAGAAATAAGTATTTCACCACGAGTCACTCCGCTCGCAAATGCCCTACGCAGCAATTCCTGAGGAAACCATTGAATCGAACAAACAAAATCATTAACTGGAACTAGCAAACCACCAAGCTGAGGAAGCTCATCACCCGGTGAAGAACGCATTCTTTTAGCCGGAGTCGAGGAATCAGAGTCCCCCATCCCCGCCGGACCCACCGGCGGCAGCTAGGGCCCACCCCGAATCAACAGACCACAACAGACAAGAGCATGCAAAGACAAGAATCCTACCTTGGATATGGGAAGAACCAATCGCCTGCAAAACTTTAGCAGGAAAAGAAACGAAAATAGAAGAGGAAACAGCAAGCCGCTGTTTCAAAAATGCAACGAAACAAGAACGCTTTCGCCAACGACGACACACCCAAAAACAGTATCCTACGGGGTTCACCGATTAGAAACAGGAGAGCCAACTTCACACCAGCCAACCGTTGCCAATCCCGAATACTTCCTGAATCTCCTTACATTTGGATGGTCTTTTTTTTAACCAGGGTCTCTTTTTTATTATTTTTTTATTATTGAATGTTTAACGACCACCGTAAGCAACTCAATGGGCTATAACAACACTTTTTTGGCTATTAGCAGTCGCCCGTCCCTAAGTTAGGGTCACTGGCTCCACGGAAGGGTGAGAGTCAGTGCCGTAAGACAAACACAACAAACATGCTTCACAGGGATTCGAACCCGGATCCTTCATGGACGAATGATCATAAGCCATCGCTTAGGACACTGCGCCACCGGGCTGGCAACCAAGGGACTTCATGTCCGTTGATTATAACAAAGAGCCGCCCCGGTGGCGCAATGGTCTAAGCGATGGTTTATGACCATTCGTCCTAAAAGGGTCCGGGCTCGAATCCCGGTGAGTCATGGTTGTTGATTCGTCTTACGTCTCTGGCTCTCTCCCTTCCCTGGAACCAGAGACCCTAAAATAGGGACGGGTGACTGCTTATAGCCCATTGGGTTGCTCAACCAAAATAATAATAATAATCAAAGACCTTGGAGGAGAATAGACTGGCAAAGACCTAGCTACTTATGTTAGTGCTCGAAAACCGGATGTTCCGCCATTAGCGAGGACTGAAAGCTGTTGCGTTCGTGTTGCAAATCGTGTTTTAAATAGTTGTTATAAATATTAAATATGGTCGGGTACTGTGTTACATATGGATGGAACACTAAGGCGAATTCGGCCGACACAAAAACGGATTAATTTTCACAAGAAAGTTAGATGTTTTGCTCATTGTTGTTCATACTGTCTTTGGCTGTAGTTTTTTTTTTATTTTTTTATTGGAGGTTTAACGACCACCGTGAGCAACTCAATGGGCTATAAGCACTCGCCCGTCCCTAATTTAGGGTCACTGGTTCCAGGGAAGGGAGAGAGCCAGAGCCGTACGACAAACACAACATCCATGCCTGACGGGATTCGAACCCGAACCCCTTAAGGACGAATGATCAGAGGCCAGCGCCTTAGACCACTGCGCCAGTTCAAACAATCTTTATTGGCTGGCTTGGCTGTAGTTCAAACAATCTTTATTGGTCTAAAAGCATTACAGAATCATACACGCTGGTAAAAACATGAGAAATAACTTGAGAACAAACATGAATAATTACAAATGCCGGAGCAGGACCCTCATCCGGAAATAAACCAGAAAGTTAAAAACGGGTGAAAAACTATCACAGTGTCTACAATTGTACACATAGAAATCAAAACATTAAGCTAAAGGAAAAAGAACACATAAGGTACATCAAGGAGTAATTTGATAACAATATATGAGAACGACATATGTCGGAGCAAAACTATCCTCCGGAAAAAAACATAAAGTTAAAATAATTAAGTGGCGATACATTGCCAACAATCTCTCATGAATAGACCAAAACACGGTGCAAAATTTACAGGAAAATATAGTGGTCGACATAGGTAATCAACTTATAAAAAAACACAATGCAAATTCACAGGGAGGAAACACAACAAACTTATACATTATAAAAAAACGAAACACATGTGCAAATCTCAAAACGACCAGAAAAATAAAAAAATGCCACATGCAAGGAGCTATGCAAGTGATTAACAGATAAAACACGTGGGCACCAAGAAAACTCCTCTGCTATACAATGCACTGAAAGTTTGCACATTACGCAACATAATCAAAAAACAAAAACGGCGGCAAAACAGTTCATGAAAAACAAGATAATGATAACTAAGGAAATAAGCAAAATGCAACAATACGGTAGAGGCAAACAACAAGACAGAAGAACTAGGAAATAAGCAAATAAATTCTCAAAACGAACCCTAGGTTATGTCATAGTGAGAAACGTAGGAGTCAGCCGATTTCCATGGCATCAAGCAACTCATACAGAAATTACACAATTTGTAAACATATAAACAATAATCATATATACATAACAATTCCTCCATTAGCACATGGTATAATAGAACATGATAATACTGAAGCAAGTCAATGGTTCAGCACAATACCAAGATACAATACAAATTGCTCGAGATTACAACTCCATCACAAATATACTACAGAACACATACACAGAACAGCAACGAAAAGGTCAGAACACGTCGTTGAACGCATTCAAAAACAAGAGTCCTCAAACTCATGAGTACACCACCATAATAGAACAACACATGGTGGATAACCTGCGTCAGGAGGAAAGATACAGAGGCACAGTAGTCAAGCTCCAAAACAATTATCCTCTTAATGCAATTTAAATGTAGCACAATAATCAGGACAATGCGAGGAAGAAACAACAAGCAAAAGGCTACAGAACAAAAAAACTCCTCACATTCCAACTTGCAAGGAGTACTGAGTGGTTAAAACGATAGACTAATGGTGGTACCATCAATCCGGAACCAACCGGCATCCTGCGCCCAGACTTGACGAAACCGTGCTAAAGAATTAGTAGATTGTGCTTCTGCATATTCGAGGCGGAGGCGAGCTGTTAAACGGCTGCGAAAATAGGTGAGGATTCTGTCACTCGCAATAAGTGGATTAGCAGAGTCTGCGGCATTCCGGAGATAAAGATGATAGATATATATTGCTTGTTTCACCAAAACAAAGAGAAAGGCGCAAACGTCCGGTAAACGAGATGGAGGGTGCTTCGTTAAAAGCAACCAGGAATAGGCGAGAAAAGGTAGATTATGAGAAGTGATATGGTTCACGAAACGAAATACACAATGCAAAACAGGAATCAGGATGGGACAATGCCAGTGCATATGGTCGATATCTCCTATGGACTCACAAAATGAGCAAACGGAAGAAGAAAGGAGAGACATACGGGATAGAAGAAGAAGGACAGGAAGCCGGCGGTGAAGATATCGCCAGTGAATGTTAAACTCCAACGGTGCAGAAAGAGGAGAAGAAGAGAAAGACCAGATGGCCTGAGAGAGGGAGAAGGAACATCAGAAATTGGGTGCGGAGCTGCGGTAGGTGTACGAAAGAAACAGTAAAAGGAAACAGTGGAAACTGGAAGAATAGGTACAGAAACACCTCTAATAGAGAGAAAAAAAGGAATAGGGAGACTGGGACCAAGGACAGAGACGAGGCCATGAGAATTAACGAGAGATTGATAAAGAAAACCTAGGTAAGAGCGAAGAAGAGCATAATCAGTAACACGGGAAGGTGAAGGATCGGAAAATAAGGAGGTAAGGGGTTTCCAGGTCAAGTCGGGATTAACGAGTTTGCGAACAGTTAGTATACCGGAACGGATCCAGGAAGGCAAAAGAAAAAAAAGGCTGTCCGGAGGAATGGACGAGGGTGGAAAAGAAAAGAGGTTCATCCAAGAGATCAAGGGTGGTGGTCGGAGGGGCCCGGGAAAGAGGAAGAGCGCGGATGAACGTCAGAGCTTCAGAAAGAACAGAAGAAAAATTATTGGAAGATGAAGAGAAGGAATCCATCTTGAGATAAAGGGGAAAGGAGAAAGATGGATCGTGAAGAGAGAGAAGAACATCTAGGGTAGAAGAAAGGGTCGAAGTGGGAGCAACCAAAATTCGAAGAAAGGAAACAAATCGGTGAGTACGATAATATGTGTGCACATCCGGTAAATTAATGCCACCGTGCTCCTGTGAAAGGTTGAGCGTCGCCACCGCGACCCAGTGCTTTGTGGTCCAAATCATCGATGTACACAGACTTTTGACATGATCAAGACGATACGTAGGCAGTACAGTAGAAGACCAGGTAAAGAAACGAAGTGGCAAGAGGTAACGATGTACAATGGCAGCACGCTGATGGTAAGAAGTGTACGAGTGCGTTGATTTCCAGAATCCCACCGTACGGTGAAGACGTGGGCGTAAAGCATCCCACGAAGCAGCTGCTTCCGTAAACGGATGCCCAATATAAGTACCAAGGATTTTCTGAGACGAAGAGGACCACACCGCACCCCATGGGCATCAGTACGCCCCACCCACGATCCACACCATAAGCCAGTGCTTTTTGCAGCATTAAGAGTAGCACCAGATAAGTCCGCATAGGATTGATAAACTTGATATAAAACATCAAAGAGGTGGTCGTAACGCAAGCAGAACGTAGCATCATCGGCATACGCAGTATATACACAGCAGTGATGCCTAGTGTTAGCTACTGTAGGTGGCATAGCAGAGAGAAGGGATCGTTTCGCTGCTAGAAGAAGGGGCTCAAAGGCCAAGGCAAAGAGTTGTCCCGAAAGGGGACAACCCTGCCGGATCCCACGTTGGAAAGGCACAGCCGCCGTCAAAAAGAAGGCCGTTCGAACGTGAAGACGGGCACCCCGGTAGAGACTGAGAAGGACAGAAACGAAAGAAGGAGGGAAACCAAAAGAAGTAAGAACAGTACAGAGATAATCGTGAGAAACGTTATCAAAGGCAGATTTTTGATCGATATTAAGGAGTGCCAAAGGTTCAGAAAATTTACGAGCAAGGAAGGTAAGAAGAATTAGAAAAGTGGTATTATTATTAATGGACCGACCAGGCACAGTGTATGACTGGTCGGGAGAAACAAGAAAAGGAAGGACAGTATTAAGTCGGCGAGAAAGTAATTTAGTGTAGAATTTATAATCTAAGTTGAGAATTGAAATGGGGCGCCAATTCGTCAAATCCAAAAGGTCTCCCTTTTTAGGCAGGAGAGTAATATGTGCTACAGTGAAGTCCGGCGGTAACGCAGAAGAAGAAAGAGCACAAGAGAAACATGCGGAGAGAAAGGGTAGTTAGGACGGAAAGAAAGCACGGTAAAAGGTAAGTGGAAGACCGTCAGGTCCTGGAGAAGCATGCGGGTTAAGAGACGCGAACGCCTCTCGGAGTTCAGAAGGGGAAAAATCCGATTGTAAGAAAGAGCAAAGGTGAGCTGGGACCTGAGGGAGATTAGAAAGAAGCGAGGAAGAAGAAAGATCAGTAGTCTGCGGTACCGCTCGGTACTTGTCCACAAAGGCATTCCGAACATGGGAACACACGACGGATTGATCATCGGTAACGGTACCATCAGCGATGCGGAGATGTCGTATGGAGGATGAGGCTCGCTTCTTAGACTCCATTTTAGCAAAGTATTCATACGACTGCGCAGACGAGGAGATATGACGCCAGCGCATCCGCCGGACATCTTGCCGTGCCAATGGTTTAAGAAGTGCAGAGAGATTACTTTGATACACGGTGTACTGAGGGTCTGCCGGAGTCAGAATTGACAGATTACCTCGTAGATTGGCAATCTTCTGGGAACGTTCGGTGCAAACAGTAAAGGAGTAATTGCGAACAAAGAACTGCAGATCACTCTTAACTTTCAACCAAAGATGCAGGGCACTCGGTGTGGAGTCTAAAAGACAACGCCTATCGGCCAGAAATTGGTTTACTGCGGCACAAAATCCAGAGTCCGTGAGAAGCTCATCATCAAAAGTCCACGTGCGACGTGTACGAGAAGGTGTAGAAGTCTCAGAGACAGTGAGACATACTGCACAGTGGTCGGAGGAAACCGTAGGAAAGTGCACCACGTCTGTAATGGACGGAGTCATCGTCGTCCAGTGGCGGCTTTTCAGGTGAGGTAGGTGAAGTTCCTCTTCACCTATTTTATTTGAAATAAGGTTTTATTTAATAATTTCGTATAATATATTCTTTTTTTGCCTTTATTGCGTGCTAAAATACCCAAAATTTTGATTAGATATCAATTCACAATGCGCGTCCAATACGGAAAACAAGTCCTTATACTCAAAACAGTTCAAGTGAAGAGCTGAAATGAGAATGCTTTGAAGTCTGCAGTTTTCGTTGGAGTTGCCATGGTAACAGTGACGTCACCCTCCCCAATCTGCCGGGAAGGGAAGTGTCTTGAGACGCCAAGCCTCTGCACCTGAAGTCATGACCTTCCGAAGAGATCGCAGTGGAACGGGAACTCTTGGCAATCCACTATAGGGTTTTTTCTTTGCGGTGTTTCGGGACGTACTTTCCGAAAGAGATTTGTTTTGTTTTTTTGTGTTTTGTGATTGTTTGTTAAAAACTTCATTAGTTACTTTAGTTTCGTGTACAGTTTAACTGATAGTGATAGTTTTAGTTTTCACTATGTATCCTGTGAGCGACATTGTCTGTAATTTATTGCAAACTCCGTTCAATTGGTGGAAAGATGAAAATAAAAGAGACATTTTACTTCAAGGACGACCAACGGATTCACTGACAATTGTCGCCAAGAAAGAAATCAAGAAGTGCGGCAAATCTTACAATAATAATTTAAAAAATTGTTGGTTTACTGAATATAAATGGCTTTGTAGCCCTTCTGTGTTACAAAAATTATTTTGTAGGCACAGCTTATTTTTTAGTAATAAAATTCGGCGTGGAATAAAGACAATTTTCAGATTTCTTAAATATAAAACGGTCACTTTCAGATTTCCTAAATATAAAACGGTCACAAACGTGGTGATTCTAGCGAACACCTGAAATGCGAATTAATGCTAAATAATTTTGAAAATGCATTTCAGCGAAGCATTTTCGAAGGTGGCGCAGTGGTCTAAGGCGCTGGCCTCTGATCATTCGTCCGTAAGGGGTCCGGGTTCGAATCCCGGTGAGGCATGGATGTTGTGTTTGTCTTACGGCACTGGTTCTCTCCCTTCCCTGGAACCAGTGACCTTAAATTAGGGACGGGCGACTGCTTATAGCCCATTGAGTTGCTCACGGTGGTCGTTAAACCTCCAATCAAAAAAAAAAAAAATTCAGCGAAAGCGTTCGTTCAAATAGACTTTTCCTGCAGACAATGATTGATGCAGTACTGTATTTGAGTAAACAAGAACTAACATTCCGTGACCATGACGAAGGCATTGACTCGATAAATCGCATAAATTCAAGGAATTGCTTTCATTGTTGATATCAAGAACTCCTTTAAAAATTCTAAATCAATACGAAACGATAAAAAATGTCTTCACAGGTGACTCAAAAACTATTCAAAGCGAATTAATTGAATGCATTTCTGAATATATAAACGATCACGTCAAAAAATTTCGAAGTGTCAAATATTTTTTTGCAAGCCTCAGTTTAATTCCTTTGTTTTTTCACCACTTAGCGAAGCGATCGCTTCGCTGAGTGGTGAAAAACAATACACTCAGATCAACAACCGCAAGATGCATGCCAACCATAACAGAAACTCGATGGTCCTCCACTTCGAAGTTAGTATGTGTAATAGTTGAAGATTGGGATAAATTGAAGGAAGTATTCGAATTTATCACAAATAGTGACCAATTAGAAAAAATATCAATTCAACTTGCCCAATGGTTTTTAAATGATATGAACACTTTTGAATTAACATTTTTGGGAATAGTATTTAATAAAATATTTGACTTCACCGATCTATTTTTCGAAATTTTGCAGAAAAAATCACTAGACATAAACTACTGTGTTACTCAAATTAAAAACAACTTATGAAATTTTGAGCCATAAAAGGAACGATGAGGGATTTGGAACACTGTTTGGAAAAGCTAGCAAAATCACAGAAATAAGCAGATCTAAACGGGAATATGGTGCTCTTACACAAGAAACAATTTTTAAAAATTATAAACAATTGTATTTTGAAATTTTATACCACATTCTTATGGAAATGGATATAAGATTTCAAGACTGTGAGAAACTTAAACTTCAATTTGCCTGGCTTGCTGGCACAACCAAATTCGACCAATTTAATTCATGCTTTCCTTCTCACGCGTTTGAAAATCTACAACATTTTTGTGGAAAATTTTTACTAAACACCAGCGCCTTAAAGATGAACTGAGTCTTGTATATGCTGATAAAAAATTAAGGAATATATCAACTCATGAACTTCTTCGAGTGCTTCGTGGAGATAAAGGCATTTTTACAGAAGCTTATAAATTGGTTTCCTTGATTTTAACAATTGCATCTGCAAGTGTTTCAGTGGAAAGAAGTTTTTCTTGCTTTAAAAGAATACAAACTTACTCAAGAAACACTATTTCTCCAGATCAACTTGCTTCTTTGGCAAATATTTCTATTCAGAAAGACATTTTCTTGATGTCACGAAGAAACAGCCATTTTCTGACGACATTATCGACACATTCCCAGCTTTAAAGGGAAGAAGAATTGATCTGATATATATAAAAAAATAGGTGTTCTCATTAACTGATTTTCATTGAAGACAGTAGATATCTTTTCATATTGCTCTTGTGGCTTTTCACCTATTTTTCCTACCACGAGCCGCCACTGTCGTCGTCGAGACATACACACGATCAAGTCGTGCCAATGGAGAGGCAAGTGTCACCGGACCATGCCACGTGTAGGAAATGTGAGTTGGTCGTAAATGCCGAAAAGCGTCAACAAGCTGAAAGTCATGAATGATAGGTGAAAGCAAATATGTGAGATTACGAAGGTATTCACCTCTTGATGAACACTTATCGAGGGAAGGCTCGAGAGTACAGTTGAAATCCCCACCCAGGATAACAAAATCCTGAGCGGGGAGAGTAGCAAGGGCGTCTCGAAGACAATCACAAAAGGTTGTCACCAGAGATTCATTCTGCGGGAAGTGTACGTTAAGCACATGATAGGTAACATTATCAATACTAAACGAAAAACATTGTAGGCTACCCGGAGAAATAGATTGAACTGCATAAGACGAGAAGCGATGCAACAGACAGTGATGGACACCAACTGCTACACCGCCCCGTCTCCCAATACGATAGTCATGGAAAAAGGTATATGGCCATGTACGCCATAAATGGTATGGGGTATGTGCATCGCAGTTAGTCTCCTGTAGTAGTAGAAAATCTGCCTGGGCAGAAACCAAATCCTCGTACACAAGAGAGTTAACCTCCGGGGTAGCAAAACCCCTACAATTAAACGTCGTGATCTGGAATAGTCAAATCCACTGTCGGCTGATGTATTGTGGAAGTAACAACCTTAAACTTCTCTACTTGGCGGAGAATCGTTACAAGTTCGCCATAATCACCAGGAGCTTCGTCCACACTCTGAATAGCTGCTGCCACATGGGTGAGCTGTTGAAGAACAGACGGTATGAGCGCAAACGCCTCAAAAACAAGAGCTTTTATTGCAGGCTTTTTCACATCAAAGCAGAGCAAATTATAAATTTGCCTATGAGATAAATGTTGCTCTAATATTTTGTAATGCCGCAGCTGTTGTGCAAAATCATCAAAGGGAGGAACACCCGAGGATACCTCGATGTCCATTGACATTTCATAATCTTTGAACGCAGCTGGAGAAGTACGCTTCCTACTTGAAGCACGAGGAGAGTGACCAGGAGGCTTTCCGCGTTTAGCCTTCGCGCCGCGACCGCGGGAAGCCAGTCGCTTCTCATTTCGAGAACTGGAGTCTGCCACAGATCCATCACTGGGAGCAGGGTCAGCAGTACTACAATAGGTATCCTCTGAATCTGCGATTGAAGCCTCAGCATCCGAACACACCGCTGCCACCATCTGAATGTTCAGGAACATCCGGGGTGTGGAAAGGTGCAGTTGATGGAATATCAGGGTAGTGAGCAACAGTGACAAGTGGTGTTTGGGGTACTGCCGACTCAGCATCCAACGTTGTGGAAGATGCTGAAGAAGGACGTGCAGAGACAGTTGCTTCTGCGTTCCGAGAAGAAGGTAAACGATCCATAGTAGGAAGCGGTCGAGAGGAGACATATCTACACTCTGTCTGATTATGTCTAAATACCTTGAACTTCCCACAGGGAAATTGAGTAAGCACGTCGATACGTCTCACATGATCACCACATTTAACATTGTATTGAGTGGGACAGGCTTCAATGGAATCTTGTGTAGGGAATACAATCCGTGCAACTCGTCGAGCTCCTTGGATAGAACGGGTGACCGCTCGGCCATCCGGCTTAGCGGGCACTGCGGAATGGGTGTGTATCGGGCCGACAACACGACCCAAACTAGAAGCAACAACATATAACATGGAATCTGACACTTCTGGTGGCACTGGATAGAATGAAACACTCACAAGACGATGTGCAACGGGATCAGGGTACAAATGCTGATCTCGAATAGCGAGACCCTTCAAAAGAACTTCGTGAGCATATTCAGCTTTCTTAAAATAAACAATGACAATAGTAGGACGACGTGCCATAAATTGAATACAATCAGATGGAAACATACCTTTTAGGGCGTCTTCATACACATAGAGAGGCGTATTCGGCAAGGCGACAAAACAAACTCCTCGATCCAGGATTGTAGTGAAGGTTTGTCCTTCTGATGAAGCTACTGAAATGTCCAATTGGAAAGAGTTCCCAACACGGTGAAGGTGAGATTTCAAACTAGGTGCATCAGTGTACATCTCAGCAACAGCAGGACGAGATTTAGTGGTCGCAGCTGAATATGAAGGTGAAGCCGCTTGGCACGACGCCATAGGCCCAGGGGATGCAGCAGGAATAGTGTCCATGTTAACAGGATCCTTGAGGAGCGCTGACGAAGTCGAGCTGATCGGTGACATCACAGCAGGAGGGTAGCGAGAAGGAGCATCATCGCAAAAGCAGCTGAACTCCGCCGAAAGGAGAAGACGGCGTAGTGAAGCCAGGCAAGGAAGAAGAAGAACGAGCACCGTCGGAAGTGAGGTCGGAAAACTTGTCCTCACCTCCGGAAGTCGCCATCTTTAATGGCGGCGCCCAGACAGGGCCAACCGGCCCGGTCAAAACGTAAACAAACGAAGAAACAACACAAAATAAGCAGTCACCAGCTCGGGAAGTAAACCAAAACGAAGCCCCTGACCTTTAACTGAAGGCTGGGACAAAAGGAACCACTCAAAACACAAAAACACTCACTCACTAAGTCAAATAACGAGAGCTCGAAACTGGCTGTAGTTCAAACAGTCTTTATTGGTCGAAAAACAGTACAGATTCATACACGCTGTTAAAACATGAGAAATAACTTGAGAACAAACATGAGTAATTTGAAATGCCGGAGCAGGACCCCCATCCGGAAATAAACCAGAAAGTTAAAACGGATGAGAAACTATCACAGTGTGTACAATTGTACACATAGAAATCAAAACATTAAGCTAAAGAAATAAGAACACATAGCGTAACTCAAGGAGTAATGTGATAACAATATATGAGAACGACATATGTCGGAGCAAAACCAGCCTCCGGAAAAAACATAAAGTTAAAAGATTTAAATGGCGATACATTGTCAACAATCTCTAATGAATAGACCGAAACATGGTGCAAATTTTACAGGAAAACATAGTGGTCGACATAGGTAATCAACTTATAAAAAACACAATGCAAAATCACAGGGAGGAAACACAACAAACTTATACACTATAAAAAAAACGAAACACATGTGCAAATCTCAAAAAAACACCAGAAAAATAAAAAAATGCCGCATGCAAGGAGCTATGCAAGTGATTAACAGATAAAACACGTGGGCACTAAGAAAACTCTTCTGCTATACAATGCACTGAAAGTTTGCACATTACGCAACATAATAAAAAAAAACGGCGGCAGAACAGTACAAGGAAATCAATATAATGAAAACACTAAAGAAATAAGCAAAATGCAACAATACGGTAGAGGCAAACAACAAGACAGATGTATTAGGAAATCAGCAAATAAATTTTCATAACAAACCCTGTGTTATGTCATAGTGAGAAACGTAGGAGTCAGCCGATTTCCATGGCACCAAACAACTCATCCAGAAAATGCACAATTTATAAACAATAATCATATATACATAACAATTCCGTCATTAGCACATGGTACAATAGCACATAATAATACTGAGGCAACTCAATGGTTCAGCACAGTACCAAGATACAATACAAATTGCTCGGGATTACAGCACTGTCACAAATATACTACAGAACACATACACAGAACAGCAATGAAAAGGTCAGAACACGTCGTTGAACGCATTCAAAAACAAGAGTCCTCAAAATTCATGAGGACACCACCATAATAGAACAACACATGGTGGATAACCTGTGTCACGAGGAAAGATACAGAGGCACAGTAGTCAAGCTCCAAAATAATTATCCTCTTAATGCAATTTAAATGTAGCACAATAATCACGACAATGCGAGGAAGAAACAACAAACAAAAGGCTACAGAACAAAGAAAACTCCTCACGTTCCAACTTGTAAGGAGTACTGAGTGGTTAAAACGATAGACTAATGGTGGTACCATCAATCCGGAACCAACCGGCATCCTGCGCCCAGACTTGACGAAACCGTGCTAAAGAATTAGTAGATTGTGCTTCTGCATATTCGAGGCGGAGGCGAGCTGTTAAACGGCTGCGAAAATAGGTGAGGATTCTGTCACTCGCAATAAGTGGATTAGCAGAGTCTGCGGCATTCCGGAGATAAAGATGATAGATATATATTGCTTGTTTCACCAAAACAAAGAGAAAGGCGCAAACGTCCGGTAAACGAGATGGAGGGTGCTTCGTTAAAAGCAACCAGGAATAGGCGAGAAAAGGTAGATTATGAGAAGTGATATGGTTCACGAAACGAAATACACAATGCAAAACAGGAATCAGGATGGGACAATGCCAGTGCATATGGTCGATATCTCCTATGGACTCACAAAATGAGCAAACGGAAGAAGAAAGGAGAGACATACGATATAGAAGAAGAAGGACAGGAAGCCGGCGGTGAAGATATCGCCAGTGAATGTTAAACTCCAACGGTGCAGAAAGAGGAGAGGAAGAGAAAGACCAGATGGCCTGAGAGAGGGAAGAAGGAACATCAGAAATTGGGTGCGGAGCTGCGGTAGTGTACGAAAGAAACGGTAAAAGGAAACAGTGGAAACTGAGAGAATAGGGACAGAAACACCTCTAATAGAGAGAAAAAAAGGAATAGGGAGACTGGGACCAAGGACAGAGACGAGGCCATGAGAATTGACGAGAGATGGATAAAGAAAACCTAAGGAAGAGCGAAGAGCATAATCAGTAGCATTGGAAGGTGAAGGATCAGAAAATATGGAGGAAAGGGGTTTCCAGGTCAAGTCGGGATTAACGAGTGTGCGAACAGTTAGTATACCGGAGCGGATCCAGGAAGGCAAAAGAAAAAAGGCTGTCCGGAGGAATGGACGAGGGTGGAAAAGAAAAGAGGTTCATCCAAGAGATCAAGGGTGGTGGTCGGAGGGGCCCGGGAAAGAGGAAAAGCGCGGAGGAACGTCAGAGCTTCAGAAAGAACAGAAGGATAATTAATGGAAGAAGAAGAGAAGGAATCCATCTTGAGATAAAGGGGAAAGGAGAAAGTTGGATCGTGAAGAGTGAGAAGAACATCAAGGGTAGAACAAAGGGACGGAGTGGGAGCAACCAAGATCCGAAGAAAGGAAATAAGTCGGTGAGCACGATAATATATGTGCACATCCGGTAAATTGATGCCTCCGTGCTCCTGTGAAAGGTTGAGCGTCGCCGCCGCGACCCAGTGCTTTGTGGTCCAAACCATCGATGTACACAGACTTTTGATATGATCAAGACGATACGTAGGCAGTACAGTTGAAGACCATTTAAAGAAACAAAGTGGCAAGAGGTAGCGATGTACAATGGCAGCACGCTGATGGTAAGAAGTGTACGAGTGCGTTGATTTCCAGAATCCCACCGTACGGTGAAGACGTGGGCGTAAAGCATCCCACGAAGCAGCTGCTTCCGTAAACGGATGCCCAATATAAGTACCAAGGATTATCTAACGACGAAGAGGACCACACCGCACCTCATGGGGCATCAGTACGGCCCACCCACGATCCACATCATAAGCCGGTGCTTTTTGCAGCATTAAGAGTAGCACCAGATAAGTCCGCATAGGATTGATAAACTTGATATAAAACATCAAAGAGGTGGTCGTAACGCAAGCAGAATGTAGCATCATCGGCATACGCAGTATATACACAGCAGTGATGCCTAGTGCTAGCTACTGTAGGTGGCATAGCAGAGAGAAGGGATCGTTTCGTTACAAGAAGAAAGGGCTCAAAGGCCAAGGCAAAGAGTTGTCCCGAAAGGGGACAACCCTGCCGGATCCCACGTTGAAAAGGCACAGCCACCGTCAAAAAGAAGGCCGTTCAAACGTGAAGACGGGCACCCCGGTAGAGACTGAGAAGGATCGAAACGAAAGAAGAAGGGAAACCAAAAGAAGTAAGAACAGTACAGAGATAATCGTGAGAAACGTTATCAAAGGCAGATTTTTGATCGATATTAAGGAGTGCCAAAGGTTCAGAAAATTTACGAGCAAGGAAGGTAAGAAGAATTAGAAAAGTGGTATTATTATTAATGGACCGACCAGGCACAGTGTATGACTGGTCGGGAGAAACAAGAAAAGGAAGGACAGTATTAAGTCGGCGAGAAAGTAATTTAGTGTAGAATTTATAATCTAAGTTGAGAATTGAAATGGGGCGCCAATTCGTCAAATCCAAAAGGTCTCCCTTTTTAGGCAGGAGAGTAATATGTGCTACAGTGAAGTCCGGCGGTAACGCAGAAGAAGAAAGAGCACAAGAGAAACATGCGGAGAGAAAGGGTAGTAAGGACGGAAAGAAAGCACGGTAAAAGGAAAGTGGAAGACCGTCAGGTCCTGGAGAAGCATGCGGGTTAAGAGACGCGAACGCCTCTCGGAGTTCAGAAGGGGAAAAATCCGATTGTAAGAAAGAGCAAAGGTGAGCTGGGACCTGAGGGAGATTAGAAAGAAGCGAAGAAGAAGAAAGATCAGTAGTCTGCGGTACCGCTCGGTACTTGTCCACAAAGACATTCCGAACATGGGAACACACGACGGATTGATCATCGGTAACGGTACCATCAGTGAGGCGGAGATGTCGTATGGTATAGCCCATTGAGTTGCTCACGGTGGTCGTTAAACCTCCAATCAAAAAAAAAATGTCGTATGGAGGATGAGGCTCGCTTCTTAGACTCCATTTTAGCAAAGTATTCATACGACTGCGCAGACGAGGAGATATGACGCCAGCGCATCCGCCGGACAGGTTGCCGTGCCAATGGTTTAAGAAGTGCAGAGAGATCACTTTGATACACGGTATACTGAGGGTCTGCCGGAGTCAGAATTGACAGATGACCTCGTAGATTGGCAATCTTCTGGGAACGTTCGGTGCAAACAGTAAAGGAGTAATTGCGAACAAAGAACTGCAGATCACTCTTAACCTTCAACCAAAGATGCAGACCACTCGGTGTGGAGTCTGAAAGACAACGCCTATCGGCCAGAAATTGGTTTACTGCGGCACAAAATATAGAGTCCGTGAGAAGCTCATCATCAAAAGTCCACGGGTGACGTGTACGAGAAGGTGTAGAAGTCTCACAGACAGTGAGACTTACTGTACAGTGGTCGGAGGAAACCGTAGGAAGGTGCACCACGTCTGTAATTGACGGAGTCATCGTCGTCGAGACATACACACGATCAAGTCGTGCCAATGGAGAGCCAAGTGTCACCGGACCATGCCACGTGTAGGAAATGTGAGTTGGTCGTAAATGCCGAAAAGCGTCAACAAGCTGAAAGTCATGAATGATAGGTGAAAGCAAAGATGTGAGATTGCGACGGTATTCACCCCTTGATGAACACCTATCGAGGGAAGGCTCGAGAGTACAGTTGAAATCCCCACCCAGGATAACAAAATCCTGAGCGGGTAGAGTAGCAAGGGCATCTCGAAGACAATCACAAAAGGTTGTCACCAGAGATTCATTCTGCGGGAAGTGTACGTTAAGCACATGATAGGTAACATTATCAATACTAAACGAAAAACATTGTAGGCTACCCGGAGAAATAGATTGAACTGCATAAGACGAGAAGCGATGCAACAGACAGTGATGGACACCAACTGCTACACCGCCCCGTCTCCCAATACGATAGTCATGGAAAAAGGTATATGGCCATGTACGCCATAAATGGTATGGGGTATGTGCATCGCAGTTAGTCTCCTGTAGTAGTAGAAAATCTGCCTGGGCAGAAACCTAATCCTCGTACACAAGAGAGTTAACCTCCGGGGTAGCAAAACCCCTACAATTAAACGTCGTGATCTGGAATAGTCAAATCCACTGTCGGCTGATGTATTGTGGAAGTAACAGCCTTAAACTTCTCTACTTGGCGGAGAATCGTTACAAGTTCGCCATAATCACCAAAAGCTTCGTCCACACTCTGAATAGCTGCTGCCACATGGGTGAGCTGTTGAAGAACAGACGGTATGAGCGCACCCGCCTCAAGAACAAGAGAGACGCAGCCCCGGTGGCGCAGTGGTCTAAGGCGTTGGCCTCTGATCATTCGTCCGTAAGGGGTCCGGGTTCGAATCCCGTGAGGCATGGATGTTGTGTTTGTCTTACGGCACTGGCTCTCTCCCTTCCCTGGAACCAGTGACCCCTAAATTAGGGACGGGCGACTGCTTATAGCCCATTGAGTTGCTCACGGTGGTCGTTAAACCTTCACTCAAAAAAAAAAAAAAGAACAAGAGCTTTTATTGCAGGCCTTTTCACATCAAAGCAGAGCAAATTATAAATTTGCCTATGAGATAAATGTTGCTCTAATATTTTGTAATGCCGCAGCTGTTGTGCAAAATCATCAAAGGGAGGAACACCCGAGGATACCTCAATGTCCATTGACATTTCATAATCTTTGAACGCAGCTGGAGAAGTTCGCTTCCTACTTGAAGCACGAGGAGAGTGACCAGGAGGCTTTCCGCGTTTAGCCTTCGCGCCGCGAACGCGGGAAGCCAGTCGCTTCTCATTTCGAGAACTGGAGTCTGCCACAGATCCATCACTGGGAGCAGGGTCAGCAGTACTACAATAGGTATCCTCTGAATCTGCGATTGAAGCCTCAGCATCCGAAACACCGCTGCCACCATCTGAATGTTCAGGAACATCCGGGGTGCGGAAAGGTGCAGTTGATGGAAGATCAGGGCAGTGAGCAACAGTGACAAGTGGTGTTTGGGGTACTGCCGACTCAGCATCCAACGTTGTGGAAGATGCTGAAGAAGGACGTGCAGAGACAGTTGCTTCTGCGTTCCGAGAAGAAGGTAAACGATCCATAGTAGGAAGCGGTCGAGAGGAGACATATCTACACTCTGTCTGATTATGTCTAAATACCTTGCACTTCCCACAGGGAAATTGAGTAAGCACGTCGATACGTCTCACATGATCACCACATTTAACATTGTACTGAGTGGGACAGGCTTCAATGGAATCTTGTGTAGGGAATACAATCCGTGCAACTCGTCGAGCTCCTTGGATAGAACGGGTGACCGCTCGGCCATCCGGCTTAGCGGGCACTGCGGAATGGGTGTGTATCGGGCCGACAACACGACCCAAACTAGAAGCAACAACATATAACATGGAATCTGACACTTCTGGTGGCACTGGATAGAATGAAACACTCACAGGACGATGTGCAACGGGATCAGGGTACAAATGCTGATCTCGAATAGCGAGACCCTTCAAAAGAACTTCGTGAGCATATTCAGCTTTCTTAAAATAAACAATGACAATAGTAGGACGACGTGCCATAAATTGAATACAATCAGATGGAAACATACCTTTTAGGGCGTCTTCATACACATAGAGAGGCGTATTCGGCAAGGCGACAAAACAAACTCCTCGATCCAGGATTGTAGTGAAGGTTTGTCCTTCTGATGAAGCTACTGAAATGTCCAATTGGAAAGAGTTCCCAACACGGTGAAGGTGAGATTTCAAACTAGGTGCATCAGTGTACATCTCAGCAACAGCAGGACGAGATTTAGTGGTCGCAGCTGAATATGAAGGTGAAGCCGCTTGGCACGACGCCATAGGCCCAGGGGATGCAGCAGGAATAGTGTCCATGTTAACAGGATCCTTGAGGAGCGCTGACGAAGTCGAGCTGATCGGTGACATCACAGCAGGAGGGTAGCGAGAAGGAGCATCATCGGAAAGCAGCTGAACTCCGCCGAAAGGAGAAGACGGCGTAGTGAAGCCAGGCAAGGAAGAAGAAGAACGAGCACCGTCGGAAGTGAGGTCGGAAAACTTGTCCTCACCTCCGGAAGTCGCCATCTTTAATGGCGGCGCCCAGACAGGGCCAACCGGCCCGGTCAAAACGTAAACAAACGAAGAAACAACACAAAATAAGCAGTCACCAGCTCGGGAAGTAAACCAAAACGAAGCCCCTGACCTTTAACTGAAGGCTGGGACAAAAGGAACCACTCAAAACACGAAAACACTCACTCACTAAGTCAAATAACGAGAGCTCGAAACTGGCTGTAGGTACATATATGATGCTTTTTACCAGTATGAAGGAACATATGGACATTACATCATGTTAAAAATATAATAATTATCTATAAAACAATGTTCTTCAGTTTGAATATTGGACTGTTAACAATTTTTGAACACCCTCTCTTGTTCATTTCAGTTTTTTGTATTCCATGTTCAAAAAATTAAACCTCGAAACACACATTCGACATCCAGATAGTCACATTTGGGGCTTAAGAATTGTTTGCAATTGTGGCTTTTTGAACATGGGATACTGAAAATTTCAAAAACGGTGTGTTTCGAGACATCAGAATTTCTAAATTGTGCCTGGGAGCACTAGAAATGAAGATACAGTTCCTCGATAACCACCCCGGTGAAAAATGACATGCTGTTCCTCCTTTGTGGAAAGATGAAATATATTTATTGCCTTAGATTTTTTTTAATTGGCTGAAAAACACCAGTAGGAAACTATTTTCTCTTATGGATTTAACTTTTGAATCATATTTTTTGAATAAGACTGCTCAAACCACGATGAAAAGTTCCCAAGGCTCTCTGCGTATACATCTTTTCTACGCTCCAGCTGTTTTGGAAAGATTATATAAATTATTACCCTACTTTTTTCTTAATTTGGTGAAACGCACCAGTTGAATACAAATATGAATTATGGATTCAAAAATTTTAAAAATATTTTCAATTAAATTGCCTGAAACGAGGCGAAAACATGGGAAACTTTCTCCGTTCTCTGGAGAGTGTATCAACAACGTTAATTAAACATTTCAAAGTTCGTCTTCCCTCGGAAGCTAGAAACACCCAGCATTTGTGATCCCTGAAAACTAATTTTTAAGTGAGGTGCAAGATTCTTTGGTTGCCACCCCGGTGGCGCAGTGGTCTAAGCAATCGCCTCTGATCATTCGTCCAAAAGGGGTCCGGGTTCGAATCCCGAGGGGCATGGATGTTGTGTTTGTCTTACGGCACTGGCTCTCTCCCTTCCCTGGAATCAGTGACCCTAAATTAGGGACGGACGACTGCTTATAGCCCATTGAGTTGCTCACGGTGGTCGTTAAACCTCCAGTAAAAAAAAAAAGATTCTTTGGTTTAATAACCCAGTATGTCAGGTTTGTACAAGGAGGTTAGAAGAAAACTTCTGGAGATACCCTAATTTTCTTAACCGTGAAGTCACAAACTGTAGGAATTTGACGTTGTTTACGTGATACCTATGTAATTTCAACTTTGTGTATTTTGGAATTGTGTAGATTTTGGTTGCTGAAACCGTGTTAATATCAAACCGGAATGAATTATACTTCTCATACTAGTGATATTTTCATTTTTAGCGTTATTTTTTGTTTAGAATTCGCATTAACGTTCGTGTATTTCAATTGAAAATAAAAATGGGAAGGAGCTCGAAAATAATTAAGTATTTTATAAATCCAGCATTTTCTCACACAGTGGCAATAAGTTACGATGCGAAATTGGAAACATTTGCGACGAAAAAATGCTATTCGGCCAACACAAAATGCATTGTAAAAGCCTTGAAAACCATCAGCTTTCCCACATTTTGACGGCCGTCTCTCGCAGTTATAGGCTTTACACAAAGTGGTACTGCTTCATATATCTTATTCTCCAGATATCTTATTCCATGGCTTTCTGCGATTAATCGTATCGCAGAAAGCCATGTCTTATTCTAACCTCCTTGGGTTTGTAAGCTCAAGTGACATATAGTTGTCAAGTAACGCTGAGCCACTGCACAATATCAAGGTGTCAATGTGTTAACAGAACGATTTCAAATGGAAGGTATGCTCATGTCAATGTGTCAGGTGGTCATGTAATTCTCATTTTATTCGATCACAGCTGGGTGAAGTGAATTTTGTGTTGTATAACAACCAGAAAATTTTCAAATGAAAGATGTGTTCCTGTCAAAGTGTCGCACAATTCTCATTTTATTCGATCCATCACAGCGGGATGAAGCGAATTTTCTGTATTTTCACCCATTCAGTTTGCTGTGGTTGTGATAAACACAGCTATTCTGTGCTTGCTTACAGCATATAATCGTTGAATACCAGGTGCCAATGGGTAACAGCTTGGCGAAGCGAATTTTGTCAAATGTTGCTACACAATCGTTGCATACAAGGTGTACGATAACAACTCACCACATTCTGAGATTGTCTATCGAAAGAAACATCTTACAATCTCATCGGTAAAAACATTTGACTAAATCATAATTGCACGAAGAAAAACGTCAAAGCTTGTTTACCACTATTTCATAGTGCCTATCCTGTGCTATGTTCTCCCTTTTGATCTTTTACAAGATAATTTGAAAAAAATATTTATATAGTCATCTTTTCTTAGCAAAAAACAAACAAACAAAAAAAAACAACAACAATTCACACAGGTCTGTAGTCAAAGAAAAAAATAAGGTAAGAAAAGGATTTTTGTATGCATGTATCAGTTAGAGGGAGTGATGCATTAATTGCTCATTTGGGCATAGAAGTTCTTGGTTAGAAAATTAGAGGAAATAAAGTGCTGTATTATTCTTTCAAATTATATGTAAGAGTAACTTTTAAAATTAGTTTATTGAGTGTGAATACGGCACTGCAATTAATAACAGATATAAAGAGCTCTGCATGTGTGAGGAAAAGCCTTGATAGTTTTGTAAACATGATATCTGTAGACCTCCTTTTTTATTTTATGCGATACATTTTTCATGAGCTCATGGGATAAACAGATTTTTCAATAAAACAATTTGAGGAACAAAATCGGGTGATTAAGGGTAATATGAAGAAATGATAATGCCGTATATTTAAATTCGCATTGCTGCAACTTTAAGTATCAGGTGTTCTTTTCTATGTAGCTGCGCATTTTCTATTTCATTGGTGATTTTCATCGAAATTAAGAACTTGCTAATTAAATTTGGATCTAGACATTTGTTAGTTCGCATTCGCACCCGAATATTCCTTCTGCGCTATTTATACGATATATTATGCGTTGAATCGAACACTGTATGTAACAAGGAGGTTAGAATAAGGAGGGGATGGCAACAGCCACTCTCCCTGTGCTTCTGGCGTGACGCCACTTTTTATCAGCTGACTACGCCAATGCGCCCAATCCGAGAATCTCCTGTATATCTCTATGAGAAAATCGCAATTTCGAACGGGTTTTTCGGACCCTTACTCTACACATACAGTCATGAAAAAAATTGAGGCTCAAGTATTCATTCTCGTATTCCAGAAAAAATAGGAAAATATGTGTTGGCATTTCTTTAAAAGTTTGAACAATATAATGATTTTTTGAGCGGAAGTGCATACTGCACATGATTACTTGCATACGGCGCATGTGTAATGAACCATGTTTAAAATATAACCAAAACCCTAATGTTGAGAAATACGAAGTCCGAAATATTCTTTGATTGCGTACTTGGTTTGCATGCGCTAAGCGAAACTGCTTTTGGCAGAAGAAGTGACGTCACGTTTACGAACTTCCGCAGACTTCCACCACCACATGATGGGTCTACGACATAACATCGCAGGTCAAAACATCGCACGACATATGATCGCCGACATAACATCGCAGGTCAAAACATCGCAGGTCAAAACATCGCGGTACCATAACATCGCAGTACTAAAACATCGCAGGCCAAAACATCGTGGCACCATAACATCGCAAGTCAAAACATCGCGACACCATAACATCGCAGGGCAAAACATCGCGGCACCATAACATCGCAGGGCAAAACATCGTGGTACCATAACATCGCAAGTCATAACATCGCAGGTCATAACATCGCAGTAATCCCTAAATAAATTGCTTTCGATAGCTTTTGATGAATTGCAAAAAAAGTATATTTAAAGGGAAGGGGGACTTCATAGAAATTGATGTCCTTATTAAACTTTGGTAGAAATTAGGGTTACCAGTACCGCTTTTCCAACAGTGCCCAGGCCCGGGGTCCAGGCCCACTCAATCAAAATTATCGTAAAATCTACAGTTTTCAATTTAAAACCACCAAATTTGTTATACTATCTCATGGCGCTCTAACTTACACCGTAGACGGTTTTTGGAAGGGGTCGCAGCCCGGGGACGAGGGGCCCCCATAGAAAATTTTCGTAAAATCTAGTTTTCAATTTAGAACCACCAAATTTGGTATACTATCTCATGGTGCTCTAACTTCGACCGTAGAGTGGTTTCGGAACGAGTGGGGGGCCCGGAGTCAAGGGGCCACCATAGAAAATTTTCGTAAAATCTACAGTTTTCAATTTAGAACCACCAAATTTTGTATACTACCTCATGGTGCTCTAACTTAGACCGTAGACGGTTTTTGGAACGAGTCGGGGCTCGGGCTTCAGGGGCCCCCTACAAAGTTTTCGTAAAATCTACAGTTTTCAATTTAGAACCACCAAATTTGGTGTACTACCTCATGGTGCTCTGACTTAGACAGGGACGATGTTTGGCACGCGTGGAGGCCCGGTCCGAATGGGGCCCCTACAAAATTATCGTAAAATATACAGTTTTCAATATACAACCACCATGTTTAGTATCCTATCTCATGGTGCTTTAACTTAGACGGTAGACTGTTTTTGGAACGGGTTGGATCCCGGGCTTTACGGGTCCCCATAGAAAATTTTCGTAAATTCTACAGTTTTCAATTTAGAACCACCAAATTTGGTATACTACCTCATGGTGCTCTAACTTACACCGTAAACGGTGTTTGGAACGGGTCGGGGTCAAGGGGGGCACTTACAAAATTTTCGTAAAATCTACAGTTTTCAATTTAGAACCACCAAATTTGGGATACTATTTCACGGTACTCTTAGACCGCAGATGGTTTTGGGAACGGGTCGGTGTCCGCGATCAAGTGCCCCCCCCCCCCTACAAAATTTTCGTTAAAAGTTCAATTTTTTACTCTTAAGATCTGCATCACAATTCAGCACTCATATATCCAACCACGGTCTAAGTGTAAGACCGTAGATAACAATAAAGTGCAAAAATATCCGGTTAATGGTGTATTAAAATCAAAAATTAATAAACGTTAGCATTCACCATCAACGGGCGGTTTATCAGGCAGAAATACAATGTAATGTAAATAGAGAGTTCCAGATATTCAAAATTTAAAACGGTAAGAAAAAGATTATCAATGTCAAGTCGCATGCACGCGACATCACACAGGTGCATTGCATTTCAGTGTCGCGGTTTCTCAGAAGAACACGCCAGATGCACGGCAGTTCTATATAGATGTCTCCTCGGAGATAAGTATTTCCATTCCTCTTCCTTTCTTTTTTGTTTCATAAAATTAAATTGACTAAATAAAAAAATTAAAGATAAGTTTACTGGAAAATTACAGGAATATCTTTTTCATTCATTAATTTTCACCCGCTGAACTTGGTGATTCCACAGATAGTAATATTTACCCGGGAAATACCAACCTGCTAGTACAAATTACATTAATGATTTCTTTGCATCCAGTTCCATTAGTATGTCCATAAGAGCGTTTGGGGCCGTATGAAAAATACATAGTTGATTTCAACGTGAGCCGCTACGGTGGCGCAGTGGTCTATGCGCTGGCTTCTGATCACGAGTCCGAGAAGGGTCCGGGTTCGAATCCCGGTGAGTCATGGACGTTGCGTTTGACTTCTGGCACTGGCTTGGCCCCTTCCCTGCATGGAACCAGTGACCCAAAATTAGGAACTGCTGACTGCTTACAGCCCACTGAATTGATCACGGTGGTCGTTAAACCTCCCAACTAAAAAAAAAAAAAAAAAAGATTGCGACGTGTCCATTGCTATCTGTCATGGAGCCGTGTGAAAAGTACGTTTTTGACATCAACGTGTCCTATTACATGTGGGCTGGCCACAAAATTTTAAGGGACCGTACAAAATCGCATTTTTGTTTCACCGTGTCCGCGCTTCGGTATATGGTTGAAGTATACGTATATATAGTTGGGTCATTTCAGCACGTAGTATGGTTTATATAGAAAATAAAGATAATGTTACACTTTTACTCTGCTACAACACATTAATCCCAAAGGCGATTTCTTGAAATTTTTAATCCGTTGTGCTCATATTCACAAAGTTAACATAACATGTGAAGCTATTAATGTTGCACCTTTACTCTGTCACAAAACCTTAATTGCAAGACCTTAGACCTAGCCTTTTTTTAGGAATTTTAGTTCGATGTATTCATAAGGTTTCGATAACATGCACAGGTTACGGTACTGCGTTTTTACACAGGCACAAAAATTAATAAACAGGCCTTATGCCTTTTTATCAATTTTCAATGAACCCCAACCGTGCTGATATGCATAAAATTTTCACAGAAAGTCAAGTTTATTGTGTTGCGCTTTTACTCGAGTACAAAACTTTAAATAGCCCCTACTAGGGGCGGATCACCGCACAGGCGCAGGAATCGAAGGGGCCTCAAAATACCAAAAATAAAACTTAAATTTTATTTTTTTATTCCCGTTGTTTTGTTAATTGGTAAAAATATAGAAAAAAATAACGATAATATAGGCACATTATCACGTGTTCTGTGGCGCTATTTTCATAGTGGGTACCAGTTTAATGCTGTGAAAGGAACCGCGTTCAGCGTCTTGTTATTCCTGGCCGCGGCTGTCGTTTCTAGGTCCCGTGTTTTGTAAGTGAAATATCCGTTAGTAGAATCTAAGAACATTCAAAACATGGGGAAGGCCAAAAATCGAATGTTCACTATTCCCAGGAGCAATGTTACAAGGTCACACAGGATGTTCCCGTGTCTAAACAATTGCGTCCCCACGTTAGTTTTACCTCTACGGAAAAGGAATGGTTCTTATCAACAACGACACGTCTGCTCTAATCAGTCATTCAGCAAAGCCCTAAATTTGATCCACAGTACAGAGCAAAGCCGGCTGGACCATAAGGGCAACTGGAGCTTTCGCCCCGGGCCCCATGCCTTCAAGGGGCTCCGCAGTTTAGGAAAAACATCACTTTTGGTAGAATTTTTAACAATTATGTCCTTTGTGTGTAAGTTTTAGGGTGCGAAGCCCTTAAAAAGTTCTTTTTCAAAAGGTTTTTTTTTTATTTCGTTTACAATCCCTCCATTTTCGAATAGGTTATCGTCCTTCGCCGTACAAATACTTAAATTTGGGGATTTTAAGTGATTATTGAAACTACTTTTCTATTTTCTGCATAGATAAATAGCAAATTAAATTTCATCATTTTGTAGCCCTTACTTTTATGTATTTAACAATTTGCGTGCAAACCAGATACTTAAATTTAAAGAAATAAAAATAACAACATCAAAGTTAATTTCGGGTTACATATAGAAGCCATTTATTCATTGACTTTAAAAACATTACTGTAAATTAAAAAAAAACAACATATATGAGCGCGTATAAAAGTTTAAAAAGTCGCTAATTTGTCACTTGCTCCACTTTGCATTAAAAATCAATCACTAAAACTTTGTATCAGGGGAAAAACAACTATTTGTACGAATTTATTTTAGAGGAATCCTTATTAATTCCTACACTAAAATCATTTTGTAAGGAAGTTTTTATAAGAGAGTCATAATACAATTTCAACCCCATCTCCCCGGAAAGAAAATCGTATATTTCAACACTTTTTACTCTCTCTCTCTCTCTCTCTTCTCTGTCTCCCTCCCTGTTCTCTCTCCCTCCCTCCCTCCCTCCCTCCTCTCCCTCCCTCCCTCTTCTCTCTCTCTCTCTCCCTCCCTCTTCTCTCTCTCTCTCTTTCTCTGTCTCCCCCTCTTCTCCCTCCCTCCCTCCCTCCCTCCCTCTTCTCTCTCTCTCTCCCTCCCTCTTCTCTCTCTCTCTCTCTCTCTCTCTCTCTCTCTCTCTCTCTCTCTCTCTCTCTCTGAACTTTCTTTATGATAGTTTTCTTTATGATATACTGCAGAGGTGAAGCACATGTCAAGACGTAGAAGTTGCAACAATAAATTCTTTCGGTGTAGCTTAATTGGTAAAGCATTCGGCTCTGGAGTAGAGGGATGAGGATTCATTGTCACAGTCAAAAT
The DNA here is from genome assembly GCA_039090855.1 of Macrothele yani. NCBI lineage: Eukaryota > Metazoa > Arthropoda > Arachnida > Araneae > Macrothelidae > Macrothele > Macrothele yani. Next base: position 50,272,664 of record CM076995.1, read on the forward strand.
TTGTGAATTTCACATCGTGTGTGTTCTCTGAGGACATTTTTCACGTAACGACTTTATTAAAATATGAGATTTATTTGCTAGTGCCAACAAGGAATTTTTGGTCCGGGCGCCGCAATAAAATTTCGCCCCAAGCCCTGTAAAAGCTCCCGCCATCCGGCTGTAGTTCAGAGAGAAGAGGTCGTGTGCAGAATATTTTCTTTTAATATCGAATCAAATATTCGATGTATTGCAGCTAGAATCAAATATTGATTATACCTATTACCGGCAAAGTAAGTCTGTTATTCTTGAGTAGAATTTTATATGTTTTAACAAACTTGATATAAAATTTCCCTATCAATCACCACCCCACAACGGGCACGGAGAAGTGGCCACCTTAGAACTGGCTACACGGAGAACTGGACACATTGGAATTTCAGTGCCATAAAATTGTTCCTCATAAACAAATTTCGTGTGGCTATATTCCCCACTACTTGAGCAACGATTGTTCATAATAATTTTTTTTTAATATTTCATTTTCAGTAAAAAATTTAGACATTTCCATGATTTTCGGGCAAAAGACAAAGCGGAGAACTGGCCACCAGAAAACTGACCACCGGAGAAGTGGCGGCACGAAGAACTGGCCATAAAAAATTTAAAGGGCCGTATAAAAATTGCGTTCTAAACTGCTCCGTGGCTACGTCTCCCGAGATATCTGACACACATAAAATGTCAATAATTTCGTATTTTCTTACTTACGATATTTTTCTAGGTCTATAGACTACAGCTAAACAAATTCTCTGCTGGTATGTGCAAACCCAGGAAACTCGTCGAGGGGGGGGGGGGTTGCCGAAAACCTAAAATATGAAATATCAAGAATTTCCAGTTCGATCGGGAGATTTTCAGCGTTTACAAGCTGTAACTCAACAAATTTTCTGAGTGCATGGGCTACCCAGGAAACCTGTCAGGGAGGGGGAGGTGTAATACCAAAAGTGTAAAGTGTAAAATATAAAGAAATTCTTGTCCGTTCGAGAGATTTTCACCATTTACAACCAGAAATACTTTGTTTTATATTTTAGGTATTAATACCCCCCCCCTCCCCCCGACAGGTTTCCTGAGTCAGCACAACATGCCCTCAGAGAGTTTGTTGAGATGTAGGTTGTAAATGCTGAAAATCTCCCGACCGGATCAGAAGTTTTTTATATTTTATACTTTTGGTGTTGCCCCCCCCCCTCCCCCGACAGGCCTCCTGAGGCAGCAGATGCCTTCATGCCTTCAGATAATTTGTTGATTTGTAGGCTCTAAATGCTGAAAATCTCCTGATCGGACCAGAAATTCTTTATGATGTTTTACACTTTTGGAATATACCCCCCCCCCCCCCCCCCGACAGGTTTGCTGAGTAGGCACATGCCCTCAGATAATGTGTCGAGTTGTAGCTTGTAATTACTGAAAATTTCAATTTCCAGATCGGACCTAATATATTTTATATTTTACACTTTTGGTATCCCAAAACAGGTTTCCTGAGTCAGCACTCAGCACATGCCCTCGGATAATTTGCAGACTTGTCCGTACTTTGTAAACCTTGGAATAGCCGCCCCGGTGGCGCAGTGGTCTAAGGCGCTAGCCTCTGATCATTCGTCCGTAAGGGGTCCGGGTTCGAATCCCGGTCAGGCATGGATGTTGTGTTGTCTTACGGCACTGGCTCTCTCCCTTCCCTGGAACCAGTGACCCCAAATTAGGGACGGGCGACTGCTTATAGCCCATTGAGTTGCTCACGGTGGTCGTTAAACCTCCAATCAAAAAAAAAAACAAAAAAACCTTGGAATATTTTGTTGAGTTGTAGATCATAAACATTTTTATAAAGAATTACATTAATTATCGCCATTAAGAAAAGACGAAATTACGGAAACTTTATATGACTCAGATAACCAACCTCTGGTGGTCGCGGCCACGAAGCGGTCAAAAAACGCAATTTTTATACTGCCCCTTAAATTTTTGTGGCCAGTTCTCCGGTGGGCATTTCTCCGGGTGGCCAGTTCTCCTACACCCCCATCACAACGGGCCTTGTAAACACTTTGTTCCGACATATAAAAGTACTTTACCTGGGTCAATCACATGTTACCAAGAGCTCAGTGGCGCATTTTGGATTTCTTTATGGGGTATCCCAAAATATTGAAGATGCAAATCAAAATACACCGAAGAAAATGTCTCCCAAACTAATACGAACAAATGAAAATATATTCGACATCATCCTCATCATCATTGTCAACCATTAACAATCCACTGCTGGACGAAGGTCTCCCCAAGTTTCTTCCACAGCGGTCTGTCTTGTGCCAGTCTCCTCCATGTTACTCCCGCATACCTTCTAATTTCATCCACCCATCTACCATGTGGTCTTCTTCTGGGTCTTTTCCTGTCCCTTGAAATCCAATCTAAAATTTCGACTGTCCATCGATGGTCTGTCCTTCTGGCAGTATGTCCAGCCCATTGCCATTTCAGGGATTTAACTCTGATCATGATGTCTTCCACTCTTGTCATTTTTGGGATCCACGAGTTCCTCTTCTTATCTCACCTGGTTACACCAAGCATGCACCTCTCCATGCTACTTTGAGTTGTCTGTAGTCTTAGTATGTCTCTTTTAGTTAAGGTCCACGTCTCTGCACCATACGTAAGCACTGGAAGGATGCATTGATCAAACACTTTTCTTTTAAGACATAATGGCATATTGCTCTTGAAAATTATGCCGTTTCTTCAAAAAGCTCTCCAGGCAAGTTTTATACGCCGATTAATTTCTTCATCCATGTGACCCTCACTTGATATCTGCTGTCCAAGATAAACGTACGTATCTGTGATCTCCAGCTTTTCTCCATCAATCGATAAATCTTCATTTCTCGTAAAAGCATTGACCATCACTTTTGTCTTCTGAAAGTTCATTTTTAATCCCGCTTCTTTACTCTTGTCAGCAAGTTCTTGGATCATACTCTGCAGCTCTGATAATGTAGTTGCAAAAATGACTACGTCATCAGCAAAACGAAGGTGAGTTAGATAATCTCCATTAATCTTTATCCCTTTCTTTTCCCAGTTCAGTGATTCAAAGACATTTTCCAATGTGGCATTAAAGAGCTTGGGAGATATGGTGTCACCTTATCTCACTCCCTTTCCAATTTTTATGTGTGTTGTATTTTCAAGCAGCCGAATCTTTGCACTTGCATTTTCATAGATGTTATTAATAACATTAATGTATGCATCTTCAATACCGCAGGATTTCAAAGGCATTGTAACTGCTGATGGTTTCACCGAATCAAAGACCTTTTCATAATCGATAAAAGCCATGCACAATGGAAGTTCATGTTCCCTCACTCTTTCAATTAGTTCTCTCAGTACGTGGATATGATCTATTGTGCTGTAGCCACTCCTGAATCCAACTTGTTCTCTCGGTTGAGCCATGTCCAGTGTCACCTTCAAGCGGTGTGAAAGAACTTTAGTGAAGATTTTATAAACCACTGATAGGAGGCTGATAGGTCTGTAGTTCCTGAGATCCTCAATGTCACCTTTTTTATGTAGCAAGATCATTGTAGCGTTGTTCCAATCCTCAGGAATTTTCCCTTCATTAAGGCATCGAGTGAAAATTTGGGCGAGTACTGTTTCGATTTCTCCACTTGCTTCTTGTATGATGTCTACAGTAATTTTATCTTCTCCTGGAGCTTTTCTCCGCTTCATGTTCTTGATTGCATGTGCAACTTCTGCTGGGAGGACTGGAAGAACTCTGGTACTAGTACCTTTCCTGATGTCTGGAGTACATGTATCATCCCTTTCATATAATTTGGAGTAGAAATCTTTCATTTTTTTCAAAATTTCGCCTCTATTTCTTGTTACAGAACCATCTTTTTTTCTCAGTGCCATAATCTGTTTTCTTCCCTTATTGAGATGTCCCTTTGCTATCTTTAGGCTTTGGTTGTTTTCAATTGCTTTCCTCTCTAGTTCACAGCTGACTTAACTTACGTCTTCAGTGATATTTTTTCGTACAGTCTTGCATAGCTAGCTCTATATATTCCACTTTGGAAGTCACATCTCCTTTAGTTGTCTTCATCTCTTTTCTTTTTGCATCAACATTTTGGTTTTTCTTGGTAATTTGTTCACATGCAACTTGTTCTTAGACCCAGCTAATTTTGTTGCTCTGTCCATAAGAGCTTTGGTTACTTTTCTGTTAACTTCAGAAATATCCACTTCTTCCGATGTTAGACTTTGTAAAGCAGAGAATCTGTTCTTCAGTTCCAACTTGAAGGTGTTATGGTGTTTTTTAAGGTTGGTTATGTCAGTACATTTTGTTTGTCTTATGAGCTTGCCACGTTCGAGTTTAGTGTTGAGGTGCATCTTACATCTCACCAATCTATGGTCACTGCCTGTGTCGAACTTGTTTAGCACACTGCAGTCTTCTATGACGAATTTTTTGTTACACATAATAAAATCAATTTCACTTGTCGTCCCATTTGGATGTCTCCATGTCCATTTCTTGTGTGGCTTTTTCTTGAAAAAGGAGTTCAAGATGAAAAACCCTTCTGCCTCTGCAAACTCAACGAGAGTATTTCCACGCTGGTTTCTGTTGCCGTGACCGAATTTACCTACTGAAGTTTCGTTCTGTTGCGGTTGCCCTATTTATGCATTGAAATCTCCCATAATTATCTTCAAGTGCTGCTTACCTTTATTATTTAGATGACGAATTTCCTCATAAAATTCTTCAATTTCTTCTTCAGGATGACTTGTGGTGTGTGCATAAGCTTGAATAATCTGAGCCTGGTATCTTCTCGAGAGTTGGATAACGAGTCGTGCAGCTCTGACAGACGAACTTTCAACTTCTACAACTTTATCCTTCAGTTTCTTGTTTATTATAAATCCAACACCACTAGTTCTGCCAGTATCAGTCCCACGATAGTAGAAGAGATGTCCACTTTTCAGTTCAATGAGATCTTTCCTTTTTCTCCTTACCTCACTTATCCCGACGATGTCCCACTTGATCTTTTGTAGTTCTTCTTCCAATTCAAGAAGCCTTGAATCAGAAGATAGGGAGCGAACAAATAAAGTAAATAATATTGCGCTTATTAAAAAATTCTAAAAAGACCTATGCCGGAAACTGGTCCTGAACTCAGGTCGCAGGCCTTATAAGAAGATGCAAGATTATTTCAATGTGGTGTCATCAAACAAGTAGTAAAAAGATCTGGGAGGGATTTCCCATGAAGAAATATTCCGTGACCACACATTCTATAGATGTTTGAACGACAAATTCGTCCAAAAGAAAAGAAATTTAAAAGTTCGCCGTGTCCAGGGTTTGTGTCATGTGGTTTTTTCTGCAAAAATTTCTAGTAAAATTAAATTCATACGGTAAATGAAAAAGAAAAGTATTTTAAAATAATTTTGTTTGGTTTTGATTGACAATTTTGAACTACATTCTCATGTAAATTATTTTAAATTTTAATGATTTAATTTTTCATACAGACAAGTTTTTCTCTTCAAGTTTTATTCTTGTAATTAAAGACTTTCAATTTCAAAATTCACAATTTAAAAATACGGAAGTAATTGCATGCCTTCAATCCCGGTGGCGCAATAATCTAAGCGATGGCTTCTGACCGTTTGTCCGAGATGGGTCTGGGTTCGAGTGAGACATGGACGTTGTGTTTGTCTCTTAGGGCACAGGCTCTCTCCCTTCCCTGGAACCAGTGGCTCTATATTAGGGACGAGCAGCTGCTTACAATCCAGAGTTGCTGATGATGGTTGTTAAACCTCGAAAAAAATGAATAAAAATAATTACATGTCATTTGTCGTTGCTAAGGTAGTTACATCTTGTACATAACTCTTAAATTTAGGAGCTCCAAAATCTATTCTACCCAAAACTTACAATTTGTTGCGATTGCAATTCCGTGTTTTTCCAGGGATTTTACGTACTTTAATAGTTTGAAATAGTCTCTTTCAGTTATTGTATATCATTATTTGAACGGAATTTTTAAAAATAAATAAATAAATAAATAAATAAATAAATAAATAAATAAATGAAAAAAATAAAAAAGTTCCTACCGAAAAGTAATTATTTCAGGGGAACAGCAAATTGGTACCCGACAAATTATTACCCGGAAGATTGGTACCCGGAAGATTGGTACCCTTCTGTTGCTACGACGTTACGGGGGCATATATAAATTGCATGGCTAACAAATTGCCGTCAATTTGTACATCTTTTAAAGCTATGGTGTTCGGTTAAACAATAGAATCATAATAAGACTGATTCTATTTCCGAAAAGGGGGTAGTATGGGATTTCTTTTTGTTTCATTTCACACACGCGGAATTTTTCTGCCGAAGCAATAAAACCGTCCCACAGTACAATTTTTGGCAAGCTATTTCAATGCTAGATCGCCGGAAAAAATGCCTGAAGGATGAGCTTTCCTATTGGTGGTTCTTTGTTCAACAGCACTTTGTTCCCACCCCATCACACAGCAGGGATTGTTTTATTGCACTAGCGGACGATCGGCTGGTCGGTAGTGTGAACATCTTTCCTTTCAGCTACGTCTCTTTTAATCTTGACGGTATTTTCGCCATCCGGTTTGTAGCGAACCCCTCGGAAGCTGTGCGGCTTGGAAACTCTTTTGAGGGCAGGCGAAATTGAAGAGGATTGTCAGCAAATTTGAATCGGCCGTGCTGATATTCATAAGGTTTGCATGACAAGTTAAAGCTTGTATAATTGCGTTCATATTCTTAACGTTTATATAAAAAATCCAGTTAATAATGTTGCTCCTTTAACTCGGCCACGAAACATTACCTGCAAGCAGAGCCGGATGGAGCTTTTGCGGGGCCCGGGGCAAAATTTCATTTCTGGCACCAATAAATAAATCTCATATTTTAATAAAGTTGTTGCGTGAAAAATGACCGTAAAGAACACACACGATGTGAAATTCACAAATTTCACAGTGACAACAACGAACCCTCATCCCTCTACTGTGGAGCCAAATGCTTTACCAATTAAGCTAACCGACGGAATTTATCGCTGCAACTTTTCCGTCTTGCCATGTGCTTCACTTCTGTAGTAACGTCTGTAACGTATACTCTATATTCACTTTCCTTTTGATTTTACTATCTCTGGTTATTTTATTTTACTATGTAAATTATCTTCCTACTGAACGGAATATTATTTCACCCGCTGAATGAGATCTGGCAATGAGTGTAAGTCATGACGTGGTGGTAGCTCGTATATAGGCGCGTTCATCGAGAAGTGTGTTGTGTGTTGTTGCGTTGTAGTTGTGTTGTTGTGTTGGAGTTGAGGGTGGTTGGTGTTGTGTTGCGTTGCGTTGCGTTGCGTTGCAGTGTGTTGTTATGTAGTAGTGATATATGAGTGCCTTAGTTGACCAGGAGTCATCATAATAAACAAGTTGTTCTGTAAGTTCAGTCTTTTTCAATTCTTAGTTTTGTCAGACCTCTGTCTGGCTGTTAGGTTTATGACTTTGATTACTTAATATAAATAACCAGCGTTGAGACTTTGTTTAAGTTCATAATTAACGAGTAACAACACCCTTTTGGGAATTCATTATTTTGAAGCTTAGAGCATTATTCATTCATAATAATTAGCTTAGCAAAAAGATAAACAAAGCTAATTCATTATAATTGGCGCCCGAACTTTTCTCGAACACGAGATCCTGACTATTATTACCCATGGCTTCCTTACCTGAGACAACTTCAAATTTCCACCATCCGGCAAGTCTCGAGGGTAATGGTGTTTTTTGGACAATTTGTACGAAGCCTGTGGCTCTGACTTGGATATGAATAATCTACACGTACCCAAGCATTCTTCACCATCTCGTAATGCACCAGCTTCTTATTACTCTGAGTCGCGGGTCGTACCTGAGGGAATTCAATCCTCTCAGCGAAGCAGAATGTTTGCCCATTTCGTGCCGCATGCAGGAACAATTTATTTCAATGGTTTGGAGGGGTCTTTAAAGTTCCTCGAAGATCTGGAAGACCATTTTGATTTATATAATATTCCGGAAGACTGCAAGGTCCAAATTGCCGGAACTTGCTTGAGAGATACCGCCAAGACCTGGTATCGGCAGTGGCGAGGGTCGAACCCGGATTCTCATTATGAGAATTTCCGTGCAGAATTCTTGGAGGTCTTTCCTTTCGGCCTCAGTCGAGCTAGCCTTGCCCAACAGCTGTTTTCTCGTCAGCAGGGTCCCAATGATAGCCCTGTTGCATTTGCGTTGGAAACTACACGCCTATATAATCTATGGGATCCACATGCCAGTCATGTTGACATGTTGGATACCCTCGTACAGCAGCTCGACCCATTCTTGCAAGATTTTCTTGAGGTTCGACACCCTACCACTATTCATGAATGCCTTCGCCTCATACGCACGTATGAAGAGCGACAGGGCAAACATGCTTCAACTCACCATGCTCGGGCACCCCGCGAGGCTTATTCCGAAAACCCTCAGCGGCATAATAGACAAAACTTTCAGCGCGAGCATACACAAGTGCCCACCCAAGCTTCATACGTTCCACCACACAGAAGAGTGGCGAACCAGCAACGAGTTTCGGAGCAAGCTTCGGGATATCGTCATAATGCACAGTATGCTCGACCCCGTTCCACTCAGCAGCATTCGGAACGTTATCATGCTCAGGGCAATAATAATTTTTCTGCCCGTGCTGAGGGCAGACGTAACGAAAATGAAAATCTCAACAGACACGCGGAGTTCCCGACGCAGGGTCCACGCAATTTTCCTTATCGTGAAAATTTGCCCGATACCCGGCAGGGTCGAGGTTTCCGACCACATGATAACACCACCAGAATTCCTTTAAACTTCCACAGGAAGTAGACGAAGGGTCGGTCCTGCTTCCTGATACCAAACATCCTGACCCTAAAACAGTATTAGTGACTGTTCAAATTCCTCAGTTGCCTGATGTATTCTTGACACTTGAAGACATTATTGTCGAGACAAAGTTCGACACTGGGTCTGAGATATCAGCCCTAAATACAAAGTTTTGCAATGATGTTTTTTCTGCAATACATGTTCAGCCTGCAACGCAGTATTTGCGAGGTGCAAATAACGAAATCTTCAGTATTTCAGGAACTGTCACATTATCTTTAGGGCTGGGAAAAGCTCGTTTTACACATTCTTTCCTGCTTATAGACGAGCTACCCGTGAAATGTCTCATGGGTATGGACTTTATTAACAAGTTTCAAATAACTTTGAATTTTGTACAACATGTGATTTCCTTTCCGGAACCTGTCGAAATGATTCCGACGGTTCCTGTAGATATTACGAGTTTATTGTTGAGTGACCAATTGAATGAGGGGCAACGAGACCAGCTTTCTCTCCTTTTACAGGAAAGTCCTGGTTTATTTTCGGATCAACCTGGTTTCACACAGGTGGTTTATCATGTTATTGACACTGATGGTTCGAAACCCATTGCGACGAAACCTTACCCTTGTGCTCCACATAAAAAACAGGAAATGCAACGTCAAATTGCGGAAATGATTAAGCAGGGCATAATCAGGGAATCAACAAGCGCCTGGGCGGCTCCTGCCTTCTTGGTTCCAAAGAAACAACCAAATGAATATCGTTTCGTGACAGATTTTCGCAAACTCAACCAAGTCACAAAAACAATCAATTATCCCCTACCTGTCATGTCACATATTCTAAATGACTTGTCGTCAACCAAATGGATGTCAACTTTGGATTTGGCGAGTGGATATTGGCAGGTGGCAGTACATCCGGACTCGGTCGATAAAACAGGCTTTGTGACTCCTTTTGGGGCCTATGAATATTTACGTATGCCTTTTGGTTTAGCTTCTGCACCTGCTACTTTCCAAAAGCTTATGGACACGGTTCTCAGACCTGTCCTGGGTCCCCATGTGCATGTCTATTTGGATGATATTATTATCACATCAGAGACTTTTGACGAGCACCTTTCTCTGCTCAAACAGGTGTTCCAACTTATATACAATGCTGGCTTGACGTTAAAACCTAGTAAATGCCAGATAGCGAGGGACGAGATTGTATATCTGGGGTTGAAAATTACTCCCCACGGCTTATTCACTGATAATGAAAAAATTAGGCCTATTGCTGACTTTCCTCGGCCTAAAACAGCAAAAGAACTATCCCGCTTTCTGGGAATGACCGGATGGTATCAGCAGTTCGTCCCCGCTTATGCTACAATATGTGAGCCATTGTATGCTTTAAAGCGTAAATACAAGAAGTTTATTTGGACACCTGAAGCTAACGCTGCATTCGAAACACTGAAGTCTGCATTGACTCAGCCTCCGGTGTTGGCTTTCCCGGATCATTCTAAAGAATTTGATATTTATACTGATGCATCCGGAGTTGGTCTTGGTTGCGTTTTGTCACAAGCTGGGCATCCAATAGCTTTTGCGTCTCGTACTTTAGCCAAAGCTGAACGCAATTATTCAGCTACGGAACGTGAATGTCTTGCTGTTGTGTATGCACTGAATAAATTTCAATGTTATCTTAACGAATTGACAGTTAACATAATTACGGATCATTCTGCCCTTCAGTATTTGAATTCTGCTAAACACCTATCTCAAAGACTTATGAAGTGGGCTCTGAAGTTACAAGAGAGCAATATCAAAATTTCGTATCAGCCAGGTAATAAGAATCAATTACCGGATGCATTATCTCGCGTTCCGATTAGTGGGGTCCCCACCGAAACTACTCCTGGATGTCAGCCTTTACTTCTGATAGCTGATATCACATCCAGAGAGCAGATAATGGCAGAATTAATAAATGATCCAGATTTTGGGGATATTTACAATTTTTTGCTTGCGGGTTCGCCCCCACAAAGTGATCCTTCTCTGGCTGGAAGGTCACAACATTTTGAAGTAATAGAGGGTCTTCTTTATTATACAAAGTCTCGGACTACTAGGGCAGAGTTTCGCCCATGTATTCCGCGAACCCTTAGAATGGCTCTTTTAAATGAATTTCATGACAAACCTCTTGCAGGCCATTTAGGTATTCGCAAGACCCGTTGTAAATTGCGGGATGTTGCCTATTGGCCTGGCATGTACCAAAGTGTGCTCGCATACGTTCAATCATGTCACTTGTGTCAGATTAATAATTACCGTAATGTAAGACCGGCCGGTCACTTGAAATCTAGTTCAAGTTCTCATGTATTTGATATTATTTCCATAGATTTATTGGGACCTTATCCATTATCTGTTAAAAATAAAGCTCGTTATGTTTTAGTACTAACTGATAATTTTTCTAAATGGGTTGAAGTTTTTCCCATTAAAGCCGCTACGGCTGAGATTATTTGTAATGTCTTGGTTAATGAAGTATTTTCTAGATATGGTGCACCTAATAAAGTAGTTTCGGATAATGGTCCTCAATTTATTTCTGACATTTTTGAAAGAATGTGTGCGAGACTACACATTAAACACAAATTCATTTCCCCATATCATCCCCAGAGTAATCCTGCAGAACGCGTTAACCGAACGCTAGTGAAAATGATTGCGACTTTCGTAATGGACCACCATGAAAGATGGGATGACCATTTAGAACTTTTTGCGTTCGCCCTCCGCTCGTCTGTCCACGAGTCTACTAAAATTACTCCTGCAGAACTTTTTCTGGGTCGCAAAATTAAAACCCCTTTTGAAAATTTAACGGGGATTATCGACGAACTAAACCAGCGACCAACTCCGCAATCAGTACACATTATGGCAGAAAAAGCTCGTGTTGCAATGCTAGGAGCACAAGCGGCTCAAGCACGATATTATAATTCTAGGCGTAGGGAACCAGATCTTGTCGTTGGAGATCTCACTCTCGTGGAAACGCACTTCCAGTCTTCTGTTTCGCATACTTTAGTGAAGAAATTTGCACCCAGCTACGAAGGTCCATATCGGGTGGCAAATGTCTTTGAAAATAATATTGTTCTGGAGAAACCGAACAACAATTTTCAATATGTACATGTTGATCAATGTCGCAAGTATCACGAACGGGATATCGAGTTCATTATCAATCCTACTCAACCTTCTGTTCCACAGACTCAAGAATCTATATCTCATGTTCAACCGCCAGAAATTGTGGACGACCCACCGAACATTTTTGACGAATCACCAGTGATTTTTCCTTCACCCTCCCCCTCCAGACGAGTTTCTACAACCGCAACCTGATTCTCCCGTGAGATCAAGGCTCGATTCGCGTTCGTCGAATACTAGTATCGTTCCTTTCCCTCCAACCATTGCCAAGACTATTGCTGCGCCGTTTCCGGCTACCTCTGCACCAACGCGGGATACTTCTTCTTTGAATACCTCATCGGAAAGTATTCCTATAGGCAAATCCAAACATCGCCCTGCACGACCGCTGAATTACAGCAGCGACTCAGAGGCGTCGGACATTTCGGATTTGTCAGTTATGAATCCAACATTTAATATTCCACACCGTCCAGCACCACCAAAAGCTGGGCGCAAACGTCACTTGTCTCCCCAATCTGCTTCGCCGCAACAGCGACGAAGGCAGAAATCTTTGCATCCGCCCGGGTTTCGCCCCTGGAACCTCCGTTCAGGGCAAACAGGGCCGATGCCTGCTACTACTATCATGCCCCGTGGGCGTAAACGAAAACAAGCGATGTGGCCGGAGACACGTCCCTCCAAAAAGATACTGGAAGGACACAACGGGCCCCAGCATCAAGGGACTTCATATCCAAAGCCTGGGGGAGCCCGTTCCTCTCAACCGCAGGGATTTCCGGACCGCCAGACTTCTGACGTTCCTGACCGTTCTTCTCAGCCGCAGGGATTTCCAGACCGCCAGACTCCTGACCGTTCCTATCAGCCGCAGCAGGGATTTCCGGACCGCCAGACTTCTGACGTTCCTGACCGTTCTTCTCAGCCGCAGGGATTTCCAGACCGCCAGATTCCTGACCGACAACAGACCGATGTTCCATTACCGTCCCGGAAGAGATCCAAGCCACCTGATTTCCCCAGTCCCATTAGGCCTGGAAAACGTTTTCGCACTAGAATTTTTTATGCGTCCTCGAGATAAGTAAGTTCTCGTGGACAGGTTCTTTTCTCAGTTTATTGTTTTTCCTGCTCGACCAGTTGGCGTGTCAGAATTTCTTTTTTTCGTGTGGGCCTATGCATTCTTTTTGTGTATATATGTGTGTTTTTTTTTATATTTCTTCTATGTCCATCTACTAATCCACTTTTTTTGTATATATCTATGTGCTTAGGGGTAAAATAATAAAATTGTTACTGTTAGGCAGCTCCAGGTAAATTTCGCTGCTGATACAGTTGTTCTGTATTTCAACGCATGAGGCAAACGTAATTTGAAATGAAAATAATAAAATTGTTACTGTTAGGCAGCTCCAGGTAAATTTCGCTGCTGATACAGTTGTTCTGTATTTCAACGCATGAGGCAAACGTAATTTGAAATGAAAATAATAAAATTGTTACTGTTAGGCAGCTTCAGGCAATCTTCGCTGCTGATACAGTTGTTATGTATTTCCACGCATGAGGCGCACGTAATTTGAAATTAAAAAAGTGATTCCTGCTAGGCAGAATAAAAGGAAAGTATGCCGATGCAGGTTTGGTTTGTTCTACACTACAAATTTCACAGTCGAATACAGATTCGTAAATTGTTATGCCAAGTTGATAATGTAAATACGGCTACCACCAAACAACAAATCAAAAAAAAAAAAAAGATCGAGAAACGTCAATCATCGAAATGTAAGACTTACACTCCAAAATTGATAGGTTTTTCGGAAAAAAAAAAAAAAAAAAAAAAAAAAAAGAAGAAAAATTAAGGGGGAGATGATGTAACGTATACTCTATATTCACTTTCCTTTTGATTTTACTATCTCTGGTTATTTTATTTTACTATGTAAATTATCTTCCTACTGAACGGAATATTATTTCACCCGCTGAATGAGATCTGGCAATGAGTGTAAGTCATGACGTGGTGGTAGCTCGTATATAGGCGCGTTCATCGAGAAGTGTGTTGTGTGTTGTTGCGTTGTAGTTGTGTTGTTGTGTTGGAGTTGAGGGTGGTTGGTGCTGTGTTGCGTTGCGTTGCGTTGCAGTGTGTTGTTATGTAGTAGTGATATATGAGTGCCTTAGTTGACCAGGAGTCATCATAATAAACAAGTTGTTCTGTAAGTTCAGTCTTTTTCAATTCTTAGTTTTGTCAGACCTCTGTCTGGCTGTTAGGTTTATGACTTTGATTACTTAATATAAATAACCAGCGTTGAGACTTTGTTTAAGTTCATAATTAACGAGTAACAACACCCTTTTGGGAATTCATTATTTTGAAGCTTAGAGCATTATTCATTCATAATAATTAGCTCAGCAAAAAGATAAACAAAGCTAATTCATTATACGTCATAACGAAAACTATCATAAAGACAAAATGTTTATCTCAAAAAATATTTGCTTTAAGCTTAAGAAAAAGACCATAATATGGATTGAAAGTTCCGAGAGAGAGAAAAAAAAAACCTATTAAACTCTACGATTTTTTTTCCGGAAAGATGGGGAGATGTATTATGACTCTTATAAAAACTTCTTCACAAAATAATAAAAAGATCCCTGCGTAGCGAAAAGTTTTGTATTGTGAATACTTCAGTGTAAGAAATAATCCGAATCCCTCTAAAATAAATTCATATAAATAGTTTTTTCCCCTGATACATATTTCAGTGACTGATTTTTAATGCAAAATAGCATAAAAATCAATCAGGGATCGTGATTGATTTTTAAAACTTTCCGTTCCGAAAAACCTCTACCGTCTAAATTAGAACACCATGAGATATTATACCAAATTTGGTGGTTCTAAATTGAAAACTGTAGATTTTACGAATATTGCGTATTGGGTTGACCCCGGGCCCCATACCTTTCCAAAAACCGTTTACGATCTAAGTTAGAGCACCATGAGGAAGTATATCAAATTTTGTGGTTCTAAATTGAAAACTGAAGATTTTACGAAAATTTCCTATCGGGGCCCATCGACCCCGGGCTCAGACCACTTCCAAAAACTGTCTACGGTCTAAGTTAGAGCACCATGAGGAAGTATACCAAATTTGGTGGTTCTAAATTGAAAACTGTAGATTTTACGAATATTGCGTATGAGGACCCTTGACCCCGGGCCCCCTACATTTCCAAAACCGTCTATGGTCTAAGTTAGAGCACCATGAGATATTTTTCCAAATTTGGTAATTCTAAATTGAAAACTGTAGATTTTACGAATATTGCGTATTGGGGCCCCTTGACCCAGGGCTCCCCTACTTTTCAAAAACCGTTTACGGTCTAAGTTAGAGCACCATGAGGAAGTATATCAAATTTTGTGGTTCTGAATTGAAAACTGTAGATTTTACGAAAATTTTCTATGGGGGCCCCTCGACCCCGGGCTCAGACCACATCCAAAAACACCATGTGGTAGTATACCAAATTTGGTGGCTTTAAATTAAAAACTGTAGATTTTACGAAATTTTTGTATGAGATGAGAGATTAATTAGTGCCCCCTCCTGAAATATTTTTATAAGTGCCGCATACTAGTCTTCTGCAAATTAAATCGCCGCCCCGGTGGCGCAGTGGTCTAAGCGATAGCCTCTGATCATTCGTCCGAACGGGGTCCGGGTTCGGATCCCGGTGAGGCATGGATGTTGTGTTTGTCTTTCGGCACTGGTTCTCTCCCTTCCCTGGAACCAGTGACCCTAAATTAGGGACGGGCGACTGCTTATAGCCCATTGAGTTGCTCACGGTGGTCGTTAAACCTCCAATCAAAAAGAAAAAAAAATCAAATTAAATCTGTGTCTGAACAAATTTTTCCAACCAAAGATCAAATGTTTAGAAAAATACAAAAGAAAAAAAAATGAAAAGAAAAAAAAAGCCGTGTAATTAATGCCCCATCCGCCACCCCGGTGGCGCAGTGGTCTAAGGCGCTGGCCTCTGATCATTCGTCCGTAAGGGGTCCGGGTTCGAATCCCGGTCAGGCATGGATGTTGTGTTTGTCTTACGGCACTGGCTCTCACCCTTCCCTGGAACCAGTGACCCTAAATTAGGGACGGGCGACTGCTTATAGCCCATTGAGTTGCTCACGGTGGTCGTTAAACCTCCAATCCAAAAAAAAAATGCCCCATCCTGAAATGTTATAGCTCGCGATATTATGGCTTGCGATGTTTTGTCGCCGCGATGTTTTGACCTGCGATGTTTTGTGCCCTCGATGTTATGACTTGCGATGTTTTGTCACCGCGATGTTTTGACCTGCGATGTTTTGTGTCCGCGATGTTATGGCTTGCGATGTTTTGTGTCCGCGATGTTATGACTTGCGATGTTTGTCACTGCGATGTTTTTTTTTTTTTTTTTGATTGGAGGTTTAACGACCACCGTGAGCAACTCAATGGGCTATAAGCAGTCGCCCGTCCCTAATTTAGGGTCACTGGTTCCAGGGAAGGGAGAGAACCAGTGCCGTAAGACAAACACAACATACATGCCTGACCGGGATTCGAACCCGGGCCCCTTACGGACAAACGATCAGAGGCCAACGCCTTAGACCACTGCGCCACGGGGGCGGCTGCGATGTTTTGACCTGCGATGTTATGTCCGCGATGTTATGTCGTGCGATGTTTTGACCTGCGATGTTTTGACGTGCTACGCCACATGATAAGTCAGGTGTATGGTGTACGATAGACAGGTGATTCAACACCGTATGACCGTCGTGCTGGAAAAACGGTCCCTTAATGTAATGACCACTAGAGGGCGTTAGGGGAAATGCGGGCCATTCAAATCTCCGTCATCTGTGACTCGAATCGTCATGTGAGTAAATAAATCGAAGAAGGTATTTGTTACAGGAGATTAGAACAAGGTAAGTAACTGAAATCTTTGCCTTTTCTATTTCTTGACATACTTTGAAATCAGTGTAAACTGCCGTATTTCTTTTGTCGGTTGTTGTTTTTTACTGCAGCGTTTAGTTTTTCGGAGTTTTCGATTTCCGTGACTGGGGACGAAAATGTTTCGTTCTGAATTGCTCTTCTGGTTATGCTAGTAATGAAGAACATGCTTCTTTATTTAAAGCACTTAAACATGAAAAAATGCTTGCTAAATGGCAGAAAGCAATCCCTCGAGCCGATCGGAAACTCAGCACTAACGAATTTGTTTGTGAGAAACCTTTCCTCTCCCATGATGTAATTAGACGCAGGAGTGAGACATTTAATGGCCAAGTTTTATATGATGTGCCTGTCCGTGTCAGACTTCACTGTTATTCCTGTAACATTTCCTGAATGATCAACCTACCTTTCAAAGAAGGCAGTAAAGTCATTACTTGGTAAATGTGTAGTTTAGCGTCCTAAATTATTTCGTCGGATTTAAAAAAAGTGGGACATAAATAGGATTTCAAAAACGTGAGGCATACAGATTTTAAAGTATGCAATTTCAAGGCAAATGGTGAAAAAATTTCATCATTATGGTGCATTTTAAAGATTTTTACCGTAATATTTACGAGCAAGTACGACGCTGTGAACAGAAGCTGCGGCAAGCCTAACACAACGCCGCTGCAACAAATTTGCTCCACCGCGATTCTGCCGGCGGAAGAGTACAGGAGGAAAGGGGAACGTTCTTGCCAGGAAAGCGATCCAGTTTGTAGTGCTATCTGACAGAAAATAGTTCTTCATTTCTGTCGCAATTTTTTAAAACACATAATGAAAATTGCGTCGTTCTTATGCATATGATTCCCTAGTACGAAATAGAAAGTATGCAAATGCCTACTGCTAAGGAGCGTTCAAAAAATTACGCACTTAAATTTAAGAACCTCACATTGATATATTTCATGTATTATGCACAATGATATTTTGCGAGTTATTTAGAAGTAAACAGCTACTGTTGCTACATTATCAACACACGCCATCACCTTTAAAAGCATGCAGGGAAAGCTAGAAGCATATCTGCTGCATAAATGTACAACAGCTATACATTAAAGTGAAAAGGTAATATAAATTTACGTTTCCTATATTTATCTAAAAAAGTTTAAAATGAGTGATTCAAAATGTTACGCGATCATAATTATAACTCTGGTACCTTTCTTCAACTGTACACTAAATTACATCTGTAACACTGTTTTATATACCGGAAGCCTATCTTGTCCTATATATATATATATATATATATATATATATATAACACGAACGTATTATCAATTCCTAAACGAAATTCCTTTTATCGCTAGCATCACTGTTGTCGTTTAAAGGCGTGCCATTTTTACATGGAAATCTGTCTTAAAAATATGTCCTCTTTTTTAATTTTTATGTTGGCCTACTTGATGTATAAGGACTAATAATATTTGAGAAGTACAATACGGCTACTTTCACGCTTAAAAAACACATTGCAACAACAAACCTATACATCATCGTGATACAGACAGCGGTTCACTCACCTCCTGGAAGCCGCCCCGGTGGCGCAGTGGTCTAAGCGATGGCCTCTGATCATTCGTCCGAACGGGGTCCGGGTTCGAATCCCGGTGAGGCATGGATGTTGTGTTTGTCTTACGGCACTGGCTCTCTCCCTTCCCTGGAACCAGTGACCCTAAATTAGGGACGGGCGACTGCTTATAGCTCATTGAGTTGCTCACGGTGGTCGTTAAACCTCCAATCAAAAAAAAAAAAAAAAAAACCTCCTGGAATTGATGGCCCGCATCTCCCCAGCGGCATCTGGTGGCCGATTACATTAAGAGTCCACATTTTAGCTGAGAGTTGAATCACCTGTCTATCGTACACCGTGGTCAGGTGATACAACTCTCCGTACTGCTAACAGTTTGAAAACGGACTGTTAATGTCACAGGTCACCAGGGGACGCTGAGGAGTTGTGGGCCGATAGTTCATGTTAACCGTCCTAGGATTACATGGAAGTTAAGATTTCATCAGTGCTAAATTGGTGTTTATCTTAGGTATTTATGCAATTATACTGTATGAAGTTCCAGAAACGAAGTTTCTGCACAGGAGGTAGAGTACGCCAAACTTTTTTTTTTTTTACCTAAGCGGGAGATAAATTTATAGTGCAACTAAATGTCAGACTAGAATCTGTTCAATATTTAGGTTTTTGATATGGGGAGAAAGTGTTTTGTGCCGAACTGTCGGACAGGTTATGGTACATGTAAAGAATGTGTATCAACCTTTAAAGCCCCAACAGATGAAAAGCTGTTGGAAAAATGGTGGCAAGCTATCCCACGTAAGGATCGAGAACTGCAAAGCAGTGCTTGTGTTTGCCAAAAACACTTCTTGCCTTCAAACATTATTACTCGTAAGATGGAGACTTCGAATGAGAAAATTTTGTATGATGTGCCAGTAAGAATTAGGTTGTCATCCAAGGCAGTTCCATCCATTTTCCCAGGCTGTTCAGCGTATTTGTCAAAATCAATCAAAAGCCCACGAAAGGCCCCATCTCACCGAGAGCGATGAATGTCGAGAAGCGCAATTGTAGAGGAAGTTCAAATGCTGAAGACTAATTCTGCTGTATCAGCAGCTGAAAATATTAAATTTGAAAATCTCATTGAGGAATTGAAAATGTTTTCCATAATTCATGGGGGAATCGGTGTTAGCAGGAAAATGTAAAGATACATGGTAGAAAAATGGATACCAGTTCAGTTCTGCTTTAATCCCTCCCAGCACTAGGGTTCAGTTTGTTGAAATTGTATCGAAGTAGTGGGCGAAATAATATGATCCAGATATCATGATTCAAACGAATACTTAATGTACGAAAATTTCTCCCAATTGCAGATGTGTAAAAAAAGTAAAATCGGTAATGTTTTCAAAAAATTTGAGGATGGACTAGGGGGGCGACTATACTTTTTGCACACTCCTAAAAAAATAGAAAGAAATAGAATTTTTTTTTCACAAGGCAGTTTCTTATAAATTTTGCTGTGCTATCTAGAAAAAAAAAGAAAAAACTAGAACTCTGCCAATTCTTCAAGCATCCTGCATAATTCTGCGGCCCCTTGAAAAAAAGGGGCCCGGAGCTGCAAACCTTCTAGCCCCCCCTTCCTTTTAAATGGGCTCTGATCGTACTACAATATATGCACGCAGGTTTGAGAATGCTCCGCCGGAATCGACCATTTCACCGCGATACACTTTCTCTGCCGCCATCGCCACCACAGATTTTTTTTTTTTTTTTTTTTTTGAGGTTTAACGACCACCGTGAGCAACTCAATGGGCTATAAGCAGTCGCCCGTCCCTAATTTAGTGTCACTGGTTCCAGGGAAGGGAAAGAGCCAGTACCGTAAGACAAACACAACATCCATGCCTGACCGGGATTCGAACCCGGACCCCTTACGGACGAATGATCAGAGGCCAACGCCTTAGACCACTGCGCCACCGGGGCGGCCCACCACAGATTAAGACCCTTATTCATGAGTATGGTTAGGTACAAAAATAGCACACATGCGAAAGACATCTTGAATATTAGTAAATGAAAATATCATTAGTGAATGATTTTTCGAGGGGAAGGAGTAATAAAAATTATTTTTTTGCGAAATATTCGGTGTTTCAAAACGAATAGTTTCCGTTAATGATGCTCCAATGAGTGCAGCAAAAACAAAACTTATAATAGAAAAATTAACATTCCATGTGAATAATTGTTCCTCCAAATATACAGTATTATCTCATTTTACAAGAAATACACGTTTTTCTTGTGATAAAAGGTTTATTCCCTATTGCCTGAAGAAAAAAATAACTCAGCATCGTCTGCTCAAAAATCTACACGTTCGAGTACTAATTTCGTGGCTAAAAATGACATATATATGGCTTATTTGAGTTATTTCCACGTGATAAGGACAAAAGTACATGTCTGCGAAGCGTTCCAGATCGTTTTTTTTTAATTCCAAGCAAAATAGCATTCGTAAAAAACGACTGTTTCTGTCGCTTCCTCCCATAAGAAAGCATAGGTTGTTTGAAATCATCGGCCCACACGTTCCTTGCGCCATCTAGTGACAAGTGACATTAACGGGCGATTTTTTTCCCGGGAGTCGTATCACCTGACTATCATACACCGTGACCACCACTAATGTGACCAGATATTGGAACACTGATTTGAGGACAAAAGGGCGTGGCGTCCCCAAATCGGCAGTTCATTTGGGGACCTATACTAGTACGTACTCAAAATAAATATGCAAATCTTTTTGTCACAAAACTGCATTGCTTCAATAAGTGTGATATTACATATGAAAATTTATGTCTTAAAAGGATATATCTTTTTTTTTTTGATTGGAGGTTTAACGACCACCGTGAGCAACTCAATGGGCTATAAGCAGTCGCCCGTCCCTCATTTAGGGCCACTGGTTCCAGGGAAGGAGAGAGAGCCAGTGCCGTAAGACAAACACAACATCCATGCCTGACCGGGATTCGAACCCGGACCCCTTACGGACGAATGATCAGAGACCAGTGCCTTAGACCACTGCGCCACCGGGGCGGCTGGATATATCTTGTAGAATTTTGGTAATTTGTATTGACAAAGTACAATTAGCCGCCCCGGTGGCGCAGTGGTCTAAGGCGTTGGCCTCTGATCATTTGTCCGAAGGGGTCCGGGTTCGAATCCCGGTGAGGCATGGATGTTGTGTTTGTCTTACGGCACTGGCTCTCTCCCTTCCCTGGAACCAGTGACCCTAAATTAGGGACGGGCGACTGCTTATAGCCCATTGAGTTGCTCACGGTGGTCGTTAAACCTCAAAAAAAAAAAAAAAAAAAAAAAAAAAAAAAAAGTACAATTATGATGGCCAGAACATATTAGCAAAAGTGAAATGCTTTACCTTGTATATGTGCCGCATTAAAATCAAGCTGCACACCAAACTAATTGCATGGCGAATTTTTCCTTCTGCCAAAGTTTTTGGAGAAACTTAAATCTAGTATAGTCGAATTTTGACCGCGCCAGTAATTCAGTGTCCTAGTGCTGGCGACTGACCATTCGTACAAGTGGGTACGATTCGAGTCCCGCTGAGACATGGATGGTGTGTTTGTCTTACAGCACTTGCTCTCTCCCTTCCCTAGAACGAAGTGTTTGTCTTACAGCACTTCTCTCTCTCCCTTCCCTAGAACGAATGTCTCCAAATTAGAGACAGGTGACTGCTTATATAGTCATTAGAGTTGCTCGCGGTGGTCGTTAAACTCGGAAAGAAGAAAAAAAAGTCAAAATTTCTTTCCACAAGAAGTATGTCGGAAAATTAGTACAACGAAACCTACTTTTAAGAACATTTTCATCAGAAATCTAACGAGCTAATGAGCAAGCGTAAATTCGAGGACATTTGAGGACAAACATCAAACTTTGAGGACAATTTGCGTCCCCAAAGGCATCAGATGTTTTTGGGGGCAGTAAACTAAATTTAAAAATTGTGGACTTCTGGTCAGCTTAACCAAGGTACTTAGAAGGACGAAAGGTAGGTCCAATCTCCTTTGTTTCCGTGCCGCCGGCGAGCTGTCACCCTACGAGCTGGAATGTGACGTCACAGTGGCCATAAACGATCTCTTGAGCATTCGGAGCTTGTGCTGTAGTGTCGATTACTCGCTGCATTTCTTTGTCAATTTTAGACCTGCTTTGTCGTTTCATTCATTTTTTTCATCTGTTTTCTGTGTACAACTATCTCGAAAATACCTGGATACGCTGTTGCCAGTGGCGGCTTTTCAGGTGAAGTAGACCTATTTTACTCAAAGTAAAGTTTTATTCAGTATTTTTTTATAATATATTCTTTTTTGCCTTTATTCAGTTCCAAAATACTCAAAATTTTGAATAGATATTAATTCACATGGCGCGCTGAATACGGAAAACAAATCCTTATACGCAAAACAGTGCAAGTGAAGAGCCGAAATGAGAATGCTTGGAAGTCTGCAGTTTTCCGCCGAGTTGCCATGGTAACCGTTACCTCACCCTCCCCAATCTGCTCGCTCAAGTGAAGTGTTTCAGCTTCACGCGCCTTGCCTCTGTATCTTTCAGTTTTTGAGCGTAAAGTCGTGAGAGATCACGGTGGAGTGGGCGGACTACCAGGCTACCATGCAATCTGCTAGGGGCTTTTTCCTTGTAATGCTGTGGTACATTATTTTCTGAAAGGAATTTGTGTTTTGTGATTATTTGTTGAAAGCTTTAACAGATATTTTAGGTTTCTGTACAATTTAACTGATAGTAATAGTTTTTAGTATGCATCCTGTGGACGACATTGTTTGTAATTTATTGCAAACTCCATTTACTCTGTGGAAAAATGAAAATGAAAGAGACATTTTGCTTCAAGGAAGACCAACGGATTCACTGACAATTGCTGCCAGGAACGAAATCAAGAAGAGTGGTAAATCTAACAATATTAATTTTAAAAAATGTTGGTTTACTGAATATAAATGGATTTGCAGCACTTGTGTGTATTTTTTTTTTTTTTTTTGGGCCCTGCGTACTTCTTAGTAATAAACATTCGGCGTGGAATAAAGACGGATTCTCAGATTTATTAAGCGTAACATGGTCACTTCATAAACATCGTGATTCTAGCGAACACCTGAAATGTGGATTAATGTTAAGGGAATTTTGAAAAAATTCAAAACACCATTACCGATTTTCTGAGGAAGAATGCTAGTCTTTTGAAAACGCATTTTAACGAAAACGTTCCTTTAAATAGACTTTTCCTGCAGACAGTGATTGATGCAGTATTAGACTATACTGTATTTGAGCAAACAAGAACTAGCATTCCATGGCCATGACGAAAGCATGGGCTCGATAAATCGTGGAAATTTCATTGAATTACTTTCATTGTTGATATGAAGAAGTTCTTTAGAAATTGAAAATCAATACGAAAGGATAAAAAACTATTCAAAATGAATTAATTGAATGTATTTCTGAATATATAAACAATCACGTCAAAAATTAAATAATTTTTGATTGTTGATTCGGAAGGTGTATTGGTTGAGGGATTTTTGGATTTCCATGATGTGAATGAAGATAGAACGTTAAGAGCTTTATACAAAATCCTAGACAAAATTTTGGAACAGTTTGATTACCAACACAAATAAATAGGACAATGTTACGATGGGGCAAGTATAACGTCTGGACACTTAAATGGGATGCAGAAAAAAAAAGTCAAGGATAAAGCTTCTAAAGCTGTTTTTGTTCAATGCTTAGTTCATCATTTGAATCTTGTATTACACCAGAGTTTTTCTAAAATTTTCTAAGTGTCGAATACTTTTTTCAAGCCTCAGTGGAATTGCTTCGTTTGTTCACCATTCAGAAATAAGCACGGGAATATGCTGCTCTTACACAGGAAACAATTTTTCAAAATTATAAACAATTGTATTTTGAAATTTTAGACCAGATTCTTATGCAAATGGATATAAGATTTCAAGACTGTAAGAAACTTCAATTTGTCTGACTTGGTGACACAACCAAATTCGAATAATTTAATGCATGCTTTCCCTCTCGCACTCTTGAAAATCTACATTTTTACGGAAACACATTTATTAAACACCAGCGCCTTAAAAATGAACTGAGTCTTGTATATGCCGATGAAAATTTAAGGAATATATTGACTCAAGAACTCCTTCGAGTGTTTCGCGGAGACAAAGACATTTTTACAGAAGATTATAAATTGGCTTTTCTCAGTTTAACAATTCCATCTACAAGTGTGCCAGTGGAAAGAAGTTTTCTTAAAAGAATACAAACTTACTGAAGAAACTCTAGTTCCCAAGATAGACTTGCTTCTTTAGCAAATATTTCTATTCAGGAAGACATTTTATTGATGCTCACAAGGAAACAACCATCTAACCATCTTATGACGACATAATCGACAAATTTGCAGCTTTAAAAGGAAGAAAAATTGATTTAATATACAAAAAATAGGTAAGTCCTCATTAAGGGATTTTCATTGTAGACAGTAGATATCTTTTTATACTGCTCTTGTACCTCTTCACCTATTTTTCTAACCACGAGCCGCCACTGGCTGTTGCACTTTGTCGTAATAACAGTTCAAAGGAAAGGAAGTTAGATGCTACATACCATGTTTTACCATCGGATAGAGATTTCTTGAAGCAATGGGTAGCGAAATGCTGTTGAAAGGATGTATTCGGTGCAAAGAAAGCTCGAATGTGTTCAGAACACTTTGATGTCTCGAAGTAAGAGCGAGATCTTAGAAATGAATTGCGAACTTGCCTCCCAGAAAAAAACTGAGAAAAGATGCCGTGCCTACAAAAAAGATGCCTTAGCAGATGGAGGAGCAAACTTCTGTTCGAAGTGAACGGTTTAAGATCGGAGAGGTCAGAAAAAATGCATTAAATCGAATTGAAAGTATATCTCCAATTAAACGTCAAATTACAGGTCACAATGAAAGTGACATCATTCCTAACCAACAATTTATCATACCGTCAACGCTATGTGAGAAGTGTGAATGCCTGAACAAAAATATAACGCAACTGAAGAGTGAAAATAATTCACTACTGGAAGAATTATCAAACGTAAGAAAACAGTTGGTAATGCTAAAACAAGGCTTTTGCCTCGAGAAAAGAAGCCTGAAAACGGAAATTAATATTATGAAACGCAAATGCAAGAATAGAAATTTGCTGAGCAACACTGAAAGGTGGCCAGCTATCATAAATTTGCTTGGCCATTGTTTAACTGAAGTACAAATTCAAACTCTTGTGTAAAATAAGAGACCAACAAAATGGAATGAACATATAAGTCAAGCACTTGTTTTTTTTGTTTTTGATTGGAGGTTTAACGACCACCGTGAGCAACTCAATGGGCTATGGGCGGTCGCCCGTCCCTAATTTAGGGTCTCTGGTTCCAGGGAAGGGAGAGAGCCAGTGCCTTGAGACAAACGACAAACACAACATCCATGCCTCACCGGCATTCGAACCAAGACCCCTTTCGGACGAATGATCAGAGGCCATCGCTTAGACCAAGCACTTGTTTTGCATGCTATTTCTCGAAAAGCATATCTTTTCATCAAAAATAAAATGTACATACCGCTTCCAAGCATTCGAGCCGTTGAGCAATCGGGTTATTTAGTGCATGGAGTGGTACCTGATCTTGTGATCTTGGGAGGCAGGGGGGTCAAAGTTTGGAGGCAGCTCTTTTCCAAATCCAGTAAATGAAAATAAAAAAATATGGATGTTTGCCGATGTGCCCATTCTAATTAAACTTCTCGGAAATCATATATTTGATCTCGGAACACGCTGTAGTGTGGAACCATCACTCGCCAGGTATTTGACCTTTTGCTGGAACGTAATAACTCAGAATTAAAGGTATTTCATAAAATAAAATGGATCCACACAAATGTAAGAGGCCCCACGAGACAGAGAGTTAATTTTAGCGCCCCAGATGCAATCTAACAACGTAAGCAAATCTTTAGAATGGTTTTCCTGAAAGAAAACAAATTCCTAATTTTATGAAATTAGTAAATGACTGATTCGACGTAATTAAATGTAGATTTTCCAGCTCCAAAAAGCCATTGCAGTGTGTTTCTGAAAAAAAAAGAATATATTCAGCAAAAAGCATGTAACAATATCTATGTCATCTTATCGTTTTTCCCCAGTATATATATATATATATATATATATATATAATCTTCACTAAAGTTCTTTCACACCGCTTGAAGGTGACACTGGACATGGCTCAACCGAGAGAACAAGCTGGATTCAGGAGAGGCTACAGCACAATAGATCATATCCACGTACTGAGAGAACTAATTGAAAGAGCGAGGGAATATGAACTTCCATTGTGCATGGCTTTTATCGATTATGAAAAAGCCTTTGATTCGGTGAGACCATCAGCAGTTGCAATGGCTCTGAAATCCTGCGGTATTGAAGATGCATACATTAATATTATTAATAACATCTATGAAAATGCAAGTGCAAAGATTCGGCTGTTTGAAAATACAACACACATAAAAATTGGAAAAGGAGTGAGACAAGGTGACACCATATCTCCGAAGCTCTTTAATGCCACATTGGAAAATGACTTTGAATCACTGAACTGGGAAAAGAATGGGATAAAGATTAATGGAGATTATCTAACCCACCTTTGTTTTGCTGATGACATAGTCATTTTTGCAACTACCCCATCAGAGCTACAGAGTATGATCCAGGAACTTGCTGACAAGAGTAAAGAAGTGGGATTAAAAATGAACTTTCAGAAGACGAAAGTGATGTACAATGCTTTTACAAGAAATGATGATTTATCGATTGATGGAGAAAAGCTGGAGATAACAGACACGTACATTTATCTTGGACAGCAGATATCAAGTGAGGGTCACATTGTTGAAGAAATTAATCGGCGTACAAAACTTGCCTGGAGAGCTTTTGGAAGAAACAGCATAATTTTCAAGAGCAATATGCCATTATGTCTTAAAAGAAAAGTGTTTGATCAATGCATCCTTCCAGTGCTTACGTATGGTGCAGAGACGTGGACCTTAGCTAAAAGAGACATACAAAGGCTGCAGACAACTCAAAGAAGCATGGAGAGGTGCATGCTTGGTGTAACCAGGAGAGATAAGAAGAGAAACACGTGGATCCGAAAAATGACAAGAGTGGAGGACATCATGATCAGAGTTAAATCCCTGAAATGGCAATGGGCTGGACATACTGCCAGAAGAACAGACAATCGATGGACAGCCGAAATTTTAGATTGGATTCCAAGGTACAGGAAGAGACCCAGAAGAAGACCACATGGAAGATGGGTGGATGAAATTCGTAAGTATGCGGGAGTGACGTGGAGGAGACTGGCACAAGACAGACCGTTGTGGAGGAAACTTGGGGAGACCTTCGTCCAGCAGTGGATTGATAATGGTTAACAATGATGATGATGATGATATATATACATAATGATGATATATATATATATATATATATATATATATATATATATATATATATATATATATATGGGTTTTTCATCTTGAACTCCTTTTTCAAGAAAAAGCCACACAGGAAATGGACATGGAGACATCCAAATGGGACGACAAGTGAAATTGATTTTATTATGTGTAACAAAAAATTCGTCATAGAAGACTGCAGTGTGATAAACAAGTTCAACACAGGCAGTGATCATAGATTGGTGAGATGTAAGATGCACCTCAACACTAAACTCGAACGTAGCAAGCTCATAAGACAAACAAAATGTATTGACATAACCAACCTTAAAAAACACCATAATACCTTCAAATTGGAACTGAAGAACAGATTCTCTGCTTTAGAAGGCCTAACATTGGAAGAAGTGCATATTTCTGAAGTTAACAGAAAAGTAACCAAAGCTCTTATGGAAACAGCAACAAAATTAGCTGGGTCTAAGAACAAATTGCATGTGAACAAATTATCAGGAAAAACCAAAATGTTGATGCAAAAAGAAGAGTGATGAGGACAACTAAAGAAGATGTGACTTCCAAAGTGGAATATATAGAGCTATGCAAGACAGCACGAAAAAGTATCACTGAAAACGTAAGGAAATTCAACTGTGAACTAGTAAGGAAAGCAATTGAAAACAACCAAAGCCTAAAGATAGCAAAGGGACATCTCAGTAAGGGGAAAAAACAGATAATGGCACTGAGAAAAGAAGATGGTTCTGTAACAAGAAATAGAGGCGAAATTTCGACAAGAGTGAAAGATTTCTACTCCAAATTATATGAAAGGGATGATACATGTACTCCAGACATCATTAAAGGTACCAGTACCAGAGTTCTTCCAGTCCTTCCAGCAGAAGTTGCACATGCAATCAAGAACATGAAGCGGGGAAAAGCTCCAGGAGAAGATGGAATTACTGTAGACATCATACAAGAAGCAAGTGGAGAAATCGAAACAGTACTCGCCCAAATTTTCACTCGATGCCTTAATGAAGGGAAAATTCCTGAGGATTGGAACAACGCTACAATGATCTTGCTACATAAAAAAGGTGACATTGAGGATCTCAGGAACTACAGACCTATCAGCCTCCTATCAGTGGTTTATAAAATCTTCACTAAAGTTCTTTCACACCGCTTGAAGGTGACACTGGACATGGCTCAACCGAGAGAACCAGCTGGATTCAGGAGTGGCTACAGCACAATAGATCATATCCACGTACTGAGAGAACTAATTGAAAGAGCGAGGGAATATGGGCTTCCATTGTGCATGGCTTTTATCGATTATGAAAAAGCCTTTGATTCGGTGAAACCATCAGCAGTTGCAATGGCTCTGAAATCCTGCGGTATTGAAGATGCATACATTAATATTATTAATAACATCTATGAAAATGCAAGTGCAAAGACTCGGCTGTTTGAAAATACAACACACATAAAAATTGGAAAAGGAGTGAGACAAGGTGACACCATATCTCCGAAGCTCTTTAATGCCACATTGGAAAATGTCTTTCAATCACTGAACTGGGAAAACAAAGGGATAAAGATTAATGGAGATTATCTAACCCACCTTCGTTTTGCTGATGACATAGTCATTTTTGCAACTACCCAATCAGAGCTACAGAGTATGATCCAGGAACTTGCTGACAAGAGTAAAGAAGTGGGATTAAAAATGAACTTTCAGAAGACAAAAGTGATGTACAATGCTTTTACAAGAAATGAAGATTTATCGATTGATGGAGAAAAGCTGGAGATAACAGACACGTACGTTTATCTTGGACAGCAGATATCAAGTGAGGGTCACATTGGTGAAGAAATTAATCGGCGTACAAAACTTGCCTGGAGAGCTTTTGGAAGAAACAGCATAATTTTCAAGAGCAATATGCCATTATGTCTTAAAAGAAAAGTGTTTGATCAATGCATCCTTCCAGTGCTTACGTATGGTGCAGAGACGTGGACCTTAGCTAAAAGAGACATACAAAGGCTGCAGACAACTCAAAGTGGCATGGAGAGATGCATGCTTGGTATAACCAGGAGAGATAAGAAGAGGAGCTCGTGGATCCGAAAAATGACGAGAGTGGAAGACATCATGATCAGAGTTAAATCCCTGAAATGGCAATGGGCTGGACATACTGCCAGAAGGACAGACCATCGATGGACAGCCGAAATTTTAGATTGGATTCCAAGGGACAGGAAAAGACCCAGAAGAAGACCAAATGGAAGATGGGTGGATGAAATTGGAAAGTATGCGGGAGTGACATGGAGGAGACTGGCACAAGACAGACCGTTGTGGAGGAAACTTGGGGAGACCTTCGTCCAGCAGTGGATTGATAATGGTTGACAATGATGATGATGATGATGATATATATATAATGATATATATATAATGATATATATATATCATCATCATCATCATTGTCAACCATTATCAATCCACTGCTGGACGAAGGTCTCCCCAAGTTTCCTCCACAACGGTCTGTCTTGTGACAGTCTCCTCCATGTCACCCTGCATACTTTCGAATTTCATCCACCCATCTCCCATGTGGTCTTCTTCTGGGTCTTTTCCTGTCCCTTGGAATCCAATCTAAAATTTCGGCTGTCCATCGATGATCTGTCCTTCTGGCAGTATGTCCAGCCCATTGCCATTTCAGGGATTTAACTCTGATCATGATGTCTTCCACTCTTGTCATTTTTCGGATCCACGAGTTCCTCTTCTTATCTCTCCTGGTTATACCAAGCATGCACCTCTCCATGCTACTTTGAGTTGTCTGCAGCCTTTGTATGTCTCTTTTAGTTAAGGTCCACGTCTCTGCACCATACGTAAGCACTGGAAGGATGCATTGATCAAAAACTTTTCTTTTTAAGACATAATGGCATATTGCTCTTGAAAATTATGCTGTTTCTTCCAAAAGCTCTCCAGGCAAGTTTTGTACGCCGATTAATTTCTTCATCAATGTGACCTCACTAGATATCTGCTGTCCAAGATAAACGTACGTGTCTGTTATCTCCAGCTTTTCTCCATCAATCGATAAGTCTTCATTTCTTGTAAAAGCATTGAACATCACTTTTGTCTTCTGAAAGTTCATTTTTAATCCCACTTCTTACTCTTGTCAGCAAGTTCCTGGATCATACTCTGCAGCTCTGATGGGGTAGTTGCAAAAATGACTACGTCATCAGCAAAACGAAGGTGGGTTAGATAATCTTCATTAATCTTTATCCCCTTGTTTTCCCAGCTCAGCGACTGAAAAACACCGTCCAATGTGGCATTAAAGAGCTTCGGAGATATTATGTCACCTTGTCTCACTCCCTTTCCAATTTTTACTTGTGTTGTATTTTCAAACAGCCTAATCTTTGCACTTGCATTTTCATAGATGTTATTAATAATATTAATGTATGCATCTTCAATACCGCAGGTTTTCAGAGCCATTGTAACTGCTGATGGTTTCACTGAATCAAAGGCTTTTTCATAATCGATAAAAGCCATGCACAATGGAAGTTCATATTCCCTCGCTCTTTCAATTAGTTCTCTCAGCACATGGATATGATCTATTGTGCTGTAGCCACTCCTGAATCCAGCTTGTTCTCTCGGTTGAGCCATGTCCAGTGTTACCTTCAAGCGGTGTGAAAGAACTTTAGTGAAGATTTTATAAACTACTGATAGGAGGCTGATAGGTCTGTAGTTTCCAAGATCCTCAATGTCACCTTTCTTATGTAGCAGGATCATTGTAGCGGCGTTCCAATCCTCAGAATCTTTCCTTCATTAAGGCATCGAGTGAAAATTTGGGCGACTACTGTTTCGATTTCTCCACTTGCTTCTTGTATGATGTCTACAGTAATTCCATCTTCTCCTGGAGCTTTTCCCCGCTTCATGTTCTTGATTGCATGTGCAACTTCTGCTGGAAGGACTGGAGGAACTCTGGTACTGGTATCTTTCATGATGTCTGGAGTGCATGTATCATCCCTTTCATATACTTTGGAGTAGAAATCTTTCACTCTTGTCAAAATTTCGCCTCTATTTCTTGTTACAGAACCATCTTCTTTCTCAGTGCCATAATCTGTTTTCTTCCTTTACTGAGATGTTCCTTTGCTATCTTTAGGCTTTGGTTGTTTTCAATTGCTTTCCTCACTAGTTCACAGTTGAATTTTCTTACGTCTTCAGTGATACTTTTCCTTACTGTCTTGCATAGCTCTATATATTCCACTTTGGAAGTTACATCTTCTTTAGTTGTCCTCATCTCTCTTCTTTTTTGCATCAACATTTTCGTTTTTCCTGATAATTTATTTACATGCAACTTGTTCTTAGACCCAGCTAATTTTGTTGCTGTTTCCATAAGAGCTTTGGTTACTTTTCTGTTAACTTCAGAGATGTCCACTTCTTCCGATGTTAGGCCTTCTAAAGCAGAGAATCTGTTCTTCAGTTCCAACTTGAAGGTATTATGGTGTTTTTTAAGGTTGGTTATGTCAATACATTTTGTTTGTCTTATGAGCTTGCCACGTTCAAGTTTAGTGTTGAGGTGCATCTTACATCTCACCAATCTATGGTCACTACCTGTGTTGAACTTGTTTAGCACACTGCAGTCTTCTATGACGAATTTTTTGTTACACATAATAAAATCAATTTCACTTGTCGTCCCATTTGGATGTCTCCATGTCCATTTCCTGTGTGGCTTTTTCTTGAAGAAGGAGTTCAAGATGAAAACCCTTCTGCCTCTGCAAACTCAACGAGAGTATTTCCACGCTGGTTTCTGTTGCCCTGACCGAATTTACCTACTGAAGTTTCATTCTGTTGCCGTTGCCCTATTTTTGCATTGAAATCTCCCATAATTATTTTCAAGTGCTGCTTACCTTTATTATTTAGATGACAAATTTCCTCATAAAATTCTTCAATTTCTTCTTCAGGATGACTTGTGGTGGGTGCATAAGTTTGAATAATCTGAGCCTGGTATCTTTTCGAGAGTTGGATAACAAGTCGTGCAGCTCTGTCAGAGGAACTTTCAACTTCTACAACTTTATCCTTCAGTTTCTTGTTTATTATAAATCCAACACCACTAGTTCTGCCAGTATCTGTCCCACGATAGTAGAAGAGATGTCCACTTTTCAGTTCAATGAGATCTTCTCCTTTTCTCCTTACCTCACTTAGCCCCACGATGTCCCACTTGATCCTTTGTAGTTCCTCTTCCAATTCAAGAAGCCTTGAATCAGACGAAGGTCTCCCCAAGTTTCCTCCACAACGGTCTGTCTTGTGCCAGTCTATTCCATGTCACTCCCGCATACTTTCGAATTTCATCCACCCATCTTCCATGTGGTCTTCTTCTGGGTCTTTTCCTGTCCCTTGGAATCCAATCTAAAATTTCGACTGTCCATCGATGGTCTGTTCTTCTGGCAGTATGTCCAGCCCATTGCCATTTCAGGGATTTAACTCTGATCATGATGTCCTCCACTCTTGTCATTTTTCGGATCCACGTGTTCCTCTTCTTATCTCTCCTGGTTACACCAAGCATGAACCTCTCCATGCTTTTTGAGTTGTCTGCAGTCTCAGTATGTCTCTTTTAGCTAAGGTCCACGTCTCTGCACCATATGTAAGCGCTGGAAGGGTGCATTGATCAAACACTTTTCTTTTAAGACATAATGGCATATTGCTCTTGAAAATTATGCTGTTTCTTCCAAAAACTCTCCAGGCAAGTTTTGTACGCCGATTAATTTCTTCACCAATGTGACCCTCACTTGATATCTGCTGTCCAAGATAAACATACGTGTCTGTTATCTCCAGCTTTTCTCCATCAATCGATAAATCTTCATTTCTTGTAAAAGCATTGTACATCACTTTTGTCTTCTGAAAGTTCATTTTTAATCCCACTTCTTTACTCTTGTCAGCAAGTTCCTGGATCATACTCTGTAGCTCTGATGGGGTAGTTGCAAAAATGACTATGTCATCAGCAAAACGAAGGTGGGTTAGATAATCTCCATTAATCTTTATCCCTTTGTTTTCCCAGTTCAGTGATTGAAAGACATTTTCCAATGTGGCATTAAAGAGCTTTGGAGATATGGTGTCACCTTGTCTCACTCCTTTTCCAATTTTTATGTGTGTTGTATTTTCAAACAGCCGAATCTTTGCACTTGCATTTTCATAGATGTTATTAATAATATTAATGTATGCATCTTCAATACCGCAGGATTTCAGAGCCATTGCAACTGCTGATGGTTTCACCGAATCAAAGGCTTTTTCATAATCGATAAAAGCCATGCAGAATGGAAGTTCATATTCCCTCGCTCTTTCAATTAGTTCTCTCAGTACGTGGATATGATCTATTGTGCTGTAGCCACTCCTGAATCCAGCTTGTTCTCTCGGTTGAGCCATGTCCAGTGTCACCTTCAAGCGGTGTGAAAGAACTTTAGTGAAGATTTTATAAACCACTGATAGGAGGCTGATAGGTCTGTAGTTCCTGAGTTCCTCAATGTCACCTTTTTTATGTAGCAAGATCATTGTAGCGTTGTTCCAATCCTCAGGAATTTTCCCTTCATTAAGGCATCGAGTGAAAATTTTGGCGAGTATAGTTTCGATTTCTCCACTTGCTTCTTGTATGATGTCTACAGTAATTCCATCTTCTCCTGGAGCTTTTCCTCGCTTTATGTTCTTGATTGCATGTGCAACTTCTGCTGGAAGGACTGGAAGAACTCTGGTACTGGTACCTTTCATGATGTCCGGAGTACATGTATCATCCTTTTCATATAATTTGGAGTAGAAATCTTTCACTCTTATCAAAATTTCGCCTCTATTTCTTGTCACAGAACCATCTTCTTTTCTCAGTGCCATAATCTGTTTTTTTCCCTTACTGAGATGTCCCTTTGCTATCTTTAGGCTTTGGTTGTTTTCAATTGCTTTCCTTACTAGTTCACAGTTGAATTTCCTTACGTCTTCAGTGATACTTTTTCGTACTGTCTTGCATAGCTCTATATATTCCACTCTGGAAGTCACATCTTCTTTAGTTGTCCTCATCACTCTTCTTTTTTGCATCAACATTTTGGTTTTTCCTGATAATTTGTTCTCATGCAATTTGTTCTTAGACCCAGCTAATTTTGTTGCTGTTTCCATAAGAGCTTTGGTTACTTTTCTGTTAACTTCAGAAATATCCACTTCTTCCGATGTTAGGCCTTCTAAAGCAGAGAATCTGTTCTTCAGTTCCAACTTGAAGGTATTATGGTGTTTTTTAAGGTTGGTTATGTCAATACATTTTGTTTGTTTTGTGAGCTTGCTACGTTCGAGTTTAGTGTTGAGGTGCATCTTACATCTCACCAATCTATGGTCACTGCCTGTGTTGAACTTGTTTAGCACACTGCAGTCTTCTATGACGAATTTTTTGTTACACATAATAAAATCAATTTCACTTGTCGTCCCATTTGGATGTCTCCATGTCAATTTCTTGTGTGGCTTTTTCTTGAAAAAGAGTTCAAGATGAAAAACCCTTCTGCCTCTGCAAACTCAACGAGAGTATTTCCACGCTGGTTTCTGTTGCCGTGACCGAATTTACCTTCTGAAGTTTCGTTCTGTTGCGGTTGCCCTATTTTTGCATTGAAATCTCCCATAATTATCTTCAAGTGCTGCTTACCTTTATTATTTAGATGACGAATTTCCTCATAAAATTCTTCAATTTCTTCTTCAGCATGACTTGTGGTGGGTGCATAAGTTTTAATATATATATATATATATATATATATATTACTCTATTTTGAAAAATAGTTGGATGTTTGTACAAATTTACACAAAACTAGCTTTGTTATTTCGATTGAAAATTCACAGAGCACACGACACTCTCTCTGTATGGCTCTGTGCGCGTTACAGCTCCGCTTATGGCCACCGTGACGTCACAGCGCAGCGAAGAGAAGGGGAAGACGGCGCGGTTACGATGGACCTACCTCTCCTTCTTCTAAGTACCTTGAGCTTAACCACCACAGAGATAGGATCGGAGGAGCTGATCTGGTTTGGCATCACTCAAAACGGGTCAATTCACCTCCTCTTCTTCTAACCTCCTTGGTATGTACCAATGTAAGTAGAATATATAAGGTAAGTCCAAGAGCAGGTTTTCGAAGTCAGCAATTCTAAAGCCTCAGGCCGGGGCCGTCCAGATTTCGACGGCCCCGAACAGGCGGGGCGAGTTTTGTGACGTCAAAGGTGCAAACGGAGTTAGCAGTGGGTCAAAGTTCATACTCCCAAAGTATCTGTAGTGCACGTTCTTTCTGTTATTTATGCAAAGTTTGAGCGACTTTTGTCTAGTATTTTGCAAGTGATACACGTTTTGCTGTGAGTTAATGGTTAGTTGAGAAATATTTTTTATTAATATATTTGTTCAAAGCAGCTTTTTGTTCGTTGTGTATTAACAGATATGCCTGGATGCGCTGTTGCGTGTTGTGCCAACAGCGAAAGATCTACATATACCTATTTAACTTTTCATCGAATCCCAAAGGGCAGTTTGAGGAAAGCCTGGATTAACTCATGTCGACGAAAAGACGCATTTAACCCTGACAACGCCAAAATATGCTCTGCCCATTTTGATGATGAGGATTTTGAGAGAGATTTAAAAAGCGAATTGATAGGAAGAAGTTCTCGCCGTCGACTGAAATTAGGTGCGATTCCTCACGTTAATATATTTGGCAGTTGTACTTCAGGCACAAATCAAGAAAGATCAAAACGTGCTGAAAAAGAAAACCTCAGCAGTTTTGTCGGAAGTAACGCATAATTTTACATCGAAGAAGGCAAGATTGAGTCCAGATTTGCAAGTTCAACCTGCTGACGAGATAACTGAACGTGATTCTGCTGCATTAATTAGCTTGGAAGCGGAAATAGAAGCCCAGGAAAAGGAAATTCCATCCTTAAAAAATTATATAGAAAAGCTCAACAAAGTAAATTCTGAGCTACGGTCGAAACTTCAGTATTGGCAAAGCAAAGTTAAAATAAATTATTTGAAAACTAGAAATTTACGATCTGAAAATGCATTGTTGAAGAAAAAAAAACAGATTGTCTGTTATTGCTGAAGAAAAGGCAAAAGAAATTTTGAGTAGAATTTTTTCAAAAACTCAGATTTCTTCCCTTTGAAGGAAACAAAATGTCAGATGGTCAATTTCTGATATAGTGACAGCTTTATCATTACGAGGCTTGTCAAAACGAGCTTACAGTTTTATTAGAAATAAGATAAACATCCCACTACCTGGTGTGACCACTTTGAAGCGTTGGGTGTCTGGAATTAAAATTTCCCCAGGACTCTTACGGGATGTTTTCGTACTACTGGCCCAATATGCAAAAACTTGTTCCATGTTTGACAACATTTGCATTATAGTGATGGATGAATGAGTATTGATGCGAAAATTTCATACGATCATGCTGAAGATGCTATTTTGGGATCATATAAATCAGTACAAGTTGTAATGTTACGTAGCTTAACAAATTCATGGAAGCAGCCTGTATTTTATGACTTTGACTGTAAAATGCGTAAAGATTTGTTGGGAAAAATAATTTTGGAAATTGAAAAGATCGGACTCCAAGTGGTTGGTTTAACTTCGGATTTAGGAGGCGGAAATCAGGCGTTGTGGAAGGAATTAGAAATAAGCATTAACAGAACTAGCTTTCCTAATCTTTGAGATAACTCCAGGAATATTTTTGTGTTTGCTGATGTTCCACATTTGCTGAAGCTGCTAAGGAATCTTTTTTTGGACAGAGGCATTAATTTTCCAACTGGTGAAGTAATCACTAGCAAAGTTCTTTTTCAGCTTGTTGAAAAAGATAAAGGCGAACTGAAAATTTGTCACAAGTTTTCAGAAAAGCATCTTTTTGTTAAAAAGGCAGAAAGGATGAAGGTTGCGTTTGCTGCACAGACATTTTCCTTGCATGTTGCGAAAGCTATAAGATATTTATTTCCTAATGAAAGTCCAACAGCAGATTTCATTGAATTGGTGAATAACGCGTTTGACGTGCTGAATTCACGTTGCCCTTCTGACGATAACTTATTAAAAAGGGGTTATGGATAACATATATATGAACAGTTTGCAGTATTGAACAGAATGAAAGAAACTGTGGAGGAAATGCGCATCTTGGGAAAAAAATATTTTGCCATTCCAGCAGGGCTTCATTGTTTCTATCGTATCTTTAAAAAATTTATATGCTTATTTACAAAATGTAGGAATTAAATATATACTAACCTGCCGTCTTAACCAGGACTGTCTTGAAAATTTATTTTTGCCGCCCCGGTGGCGCAGTGGTCTAAGGCGCTGGTCTCTGATCATTCGTCCGTAAGGGGTCCGGGTTCGAATCCCGGTCAGGCATGGATGTTGTGTTTGTCTTACGGCACTGGCTCTCTCCCTTCCCTGGAGCCAGTGACCTTAAATTAGGGACGGGCGACTGCTTATAGCCCATTGAGTTGCTCACGGTGGTCGTTAAACTTCCAATCCAATCCAATCCAATCCACTGAGTTGCTCACGGTGGTCGTTAAACCTCCAATAAAAAAAATATTTTCACAAATTCGAGGTATGGGACATGGATATGATCACCCCATTCCGTGCGAATTCAAATACAGGTTAAGATTACTGTTATTGAGCGTGCAGCTTCCAGAATCGTCGTGTGATTCCAACGTACGGGATGAGGGAATATAATGTTTGACTTGTATATACTTACGTGGATTACTTCTACCATCATCCGATGAATCAGAAGCTGAGAAAATTGAAAATGGATTTTTGTCAACAAATCATCAATTTGTGAAACAAAAAAATTTGCAGCGTATTAAAACCCAATCATCTTGCTTCATCCTTGAGTTCAGAAACAGAAGAAGATGCTCTCCAATACATAGCTGGTTATTTAGCATTTCGTTCTGGGAATCCGCAACCTAAAATGTGATAATCCGGAGTCTCTGGAACTTAATAACTGGATCCAGTATATCAGTAGAGGGCTTACCTATCCTGCAAGCTCTTGGATGGAAACTGTACAAAAATTAGAAACTTTTTTTTTGAAAATCCACGGAGTACAACTTGTAAAAGATCACGGTATAGTTAATTATTTGTCTTTGGAACTCAAAAAAGTGTTTCCAGAAGTAGATGAAAAAATCGTACATCTTTACGCAAAATTGAGGATTTTTATTAGAATAAAATTTCTTAATACACTGCTGGACAATTGCTAAGGACGGATCATAAACGGCTATATAGCTCATAAAAAAGTAAGTGTGGTTGGATGCCAAGTGAAATAAAATAATGTCAGAATGCCAGGACATTACAAGAAAGACAATTTATTGTGCTCTGAAATCCAGAAGGCTTCGGAACGTGTTCAAGGGACAAACAGGCCATTTTGTGCAGAATACGTAAACGTGAAAAAAATGCAATTACCGTCCGCAGACGTTCCGGCGTAAGATGTCAATACGGGATATGGCCACCATGGAGGGCGATGCAAGATTCCACACGTCGTGTCATGTTTTGCACAACATTATCAAGCACCTGTTGGAGTAATTTATCCCATTCCTCTGTCAGTGCACGGATGAGGGTGTCCTTGTTTATTGGAGGGTATTGGCGACCAGCAAGACTCCTCCCAAAGCATCCCACACATTTTCCATGGGATTCAGATCTGGAGAACGTGCTGGCCATACGAGGCGTTGAATATCCTCGCTCTCAAGACACTCCCGAACAGCGACTGTTCGCTGACATGTTGCGTTGTCGTCCATGAAAATGAATCTATCCCCGACAGCACCACGGAACATGCGAACATGAGGTAGCAGAACATCATTAATGCATCGTTGGCCAGTCATAGTCCCAGTTGGAAGCACATAGAGGGACGTACGGCCATTGATCATGATGCCAGCCCATACCATGACACTACATGTCGGATATCGGTCCCTTTCCTGTATGTTTGCTGGACAATATGCAGTACCACTATCACGCCAGATCAGTTGTCGTCGACAATCGGACGATAGACTGTATCTACTCTCATATGAGAAGAGGACAGCAGACCAGTCGTTATCAGTCCAATTGCGATGTTGATGGCACCATTGCAAACGGGCGGTACGGTGACGTCTGGACAATGGGATGCACACAACAAGACGGCGGGCGTATAGTCCTCCTTCATGCAAACGTCTGGCGACAGTTTTTCGGGAGATCCGCTTGCCAGTAGCAACCATAAACCGATTTGCTACCTCACTAGCTGTGCTGCGCCGGTGTCTTTTTGTTGATAGTACTATGTACCGATCTTCTGCAGGTGTCGTACTGCGAACACGACCTCCCCCGTGACGTTTGCTACACTCTCCATTTGTTTGAAATGATTTCCAAAGCCTTGAAACAACACTGTGGCTGACGTCGAACTCCCTAGGAACATCTGTTATTTTTCGCCCTTCTTCAATCTTGCCAATAATACGGCCACGCGTAAAATCATCTAGGTGATGTCGGGAAGACATACTGAAAATTGCAAGTTCGTCAATTGATTCTTTCCCTTTCAACTTTGCGTTTGAACAACAACGGTCAATACGCATCAAATCCTTTATATCTCTTATCAGCGCTATGACGTCACAAACAAGTTCGGCAATCCAAAATTTGCATACGCACAACACGTCTTACTGTATCCCGCACTTATGCTAATTTCCACATTTTCCTGCCTTCCGTTTTATGGTTGCTATCGTTGCTATTGTCATCCGTCCTTAGCAATTGTCCGGCAGTGTACTTGTATGACGAAGGTGAGAAATATAAAAACAACAAATAACAAAAATTAACAGTGGGCAAAAAGTTCTTAATAAAAGTAAAACAAACTCATACTGAGAAGTATTTCAAGCTCAAAAAGGTATGTTCTTTGCATTTCTGTTACATTAATGTCATTTTTTTTACTGAGAATGAAGGAATATGTGCTCAGTTGCTAAATGTTACAAATAATATCATACAGCATTTTAACATAAACATTAAAATTTCTTTTTTATTTGGAATGTAAAACTCATGTTTTTCATTATTTGCAGCTATCTGTAGATAACACTCTAGTACCTGATATATATTTTTTTTTAATAACGCGTTCACAGAATGAAATGTTTTTTTCTAATGTTCAACACCCAACGCCCAGCTAAAAGTTTGAAAAGAGCTATAAATTTCACGTACATACCTGAAAATCAAACACAAAACTTCACGTACATAAAAATCAACAAAAAATTTGACGTACATACCTGAAAATCAACTTTCATAGCGTTTGCAACTCTTAAACTTTAGTTTAAAAAAGTGGCAAAAGTATTTGCATGGTTTGTAATAAATGGCAGAATTGCATCTTTTATACTGTCTACTTAAATACTTAATTTTTTTGCGATTTTATTTTTGACTTTAAAAAAGTTTCTAAGCGCAAATTCTGATTGTTCAACATTTAGTTTTTCAATATATTTAGATTTCTTTTGTAAATCGAAATACAGTTTTTCTGCCATGTATTTGAAGATACTGCCCATTACTGCCGTGGAACATATTCTGAAATATTTAAATTAAGAGTTTGTCATAAGAAACTTGACTGTTTTAATCCCAAAGTGTTCTCAAAAGTTTATAAAACGCTAAGCAGAAAACTTCGATCCTTTGGATTCTGTGCACCTTTGACGTCACAGGGGTGTGGTACCAAGTAGCCAATACCGCTCGATCGGCTTATGGACCTACCTGTTCTACCTATTTACCTTGGGTATGAACCACGTATGTACCTTTCCAATAGTGCCAATAGCAATGTGTTTCTCAGCCGCCCCGGTGGCGCAGTGGTCTAAGCGATGGCCTCTGATCATTCGTCCGAAAGGGGTCCGGGTTCGAATCCCGGTGAGGCATGGATGTTGTGTTTGCCTTACGGCACTGGCTCTCTCCCTTCCATTGAACCAGTGACCCTAAATTAGGGACGGGCGACTGCTTATAGCCCATTGAGTTGCTCACGGTGGTCGTTAAACCTCCAATAAGCCGTTCCGGTGGCGCAGTGGTCTAAGCGATGGCCTCTGATCATTCGTCCGCCGCCCCGGTGGCGCAGTGGTCTAAGCGATGGCCTCTGATCATTCGTCCGTAAGGGGTCCGGGTTCGAATCCCGGTGAGGCATGGATGTTGTGTTTGTCTTACGGCACTGGCTCTCTCCCTTCTCTGGAACCAGTGACCCTAAATTAGGGACGGGCGACTGCTTATAGCCCGTTGAGTTGCTCACGGTGGTCGTTAAACCTCCAATCAAAAAAAATAAAAAAATAAATAAATCATTCGTCCAAACGGGGTCCGGGTTCGAATCCCGTGAGGCATGGATGTTTGTGTTTGTCTTACGGCACTGGCTCTCTCCCTTCCCTGGAACCAGTGACCCTAAATTAGGGACGGGCGACTGCTTATAGCCCATTGAGTTGCTCACGGTGGTCGTT
Organism: Macrothele yani; assembly: GCA_039090855.1. Classification (NCBI taxonomy): domain Eukaryota; kingdom Metazoa; phylum Arthropoda; class Arachnida; order Araneae; family Macrothelidae; genus Macrothele; species Macrothele yani. The sequence goes on from CM076995.1 coordinate 50,314,819, forward strand.
AAACCTCCAATAAAAAAAAACCTCCAATAAAAAAAAATGTGTTTCTCATCAAGTCCTCGGGGTAACAGATGGCGCTGTTATCTAAATTGCTGCTTGTTGCCTCCGAAGATCATTATTACCTTTGCCATTCTATTCTCCTCCAATGTTTTTGAGCCACCTCGGTGGCGCAGTGGTCTAAGCGATGGCCTCTGATCATTCGTCCAAAAGAGGTCCGGGTTCGAATCCCAGTGAGGCATGGATGTTATGTTTGTCTTACGGCACTAGCTCTCTCCCTTCCCTGGAGCCACTGGCCCTAAATTAGGGACGGGCGACTGCCTATAGCCCATTTGAGTTGCTCACGGTGGTCGTTAAACCTCCAATAAGCCGCCCCGGTGGCGCAGTGGTCTAAGGCGTTGGCCTCTGATCATTCGTCCGTAAGGGGTCCGGGTTCGAATCCCGGTCAGGCATGGGTGTTGTGTTTGTCTTACGGCACTGGCTCTCTCCCTTCCCTGGAACCAGTGACCCTAAATTAGGGACGGGCGACTGCTTATAGCCCATTGAGTTGCTCACGGTGGTCGTTAAACCTCCAATTAAAAAAAAACCAAAAAAAAAAAAAAAACCTTCAATCAAAAAAAAAAAAAAAAAAAAAAAATGAACGTTTATATTTTTTGGAAGTACTTTGTGGGTTAAACCGTTTCCGCAGCCGGGAGAATCCATGCTTAATTTCAGCATCAAAATGTCTGCATTTCAGGCTGTATTGTTTAGTACAAGCACAAAATCTTATAGATATTTTAAGTGTATGCAACTAAATATCCAGAAAATAGTGTAAGTCTAGTGAAACTGAGTTATGTGTTTGATACGTTTTTTTTTCTCAGTGTGTAATGAAAATTGGGAGACATGCCGTCTGCTATGAACAAATGGGAGTTATATTCCTAGCACCCTTATTTGTTTGCTGAAGACAGAATGTAAAGCAGAAGACATTTTTAATCATTTAAACTTCTATAATGATGTATCTACTGCCCTTCGTTACTTTTACCAAAAAAATCAGTTTTGAGCTATTTTTCTAAACGTGGAAAACTTAAAATTAATGAATTCAATGTAGAGCAAGATATATGATTCAACAAATCGGAAATCATGCCGACCTGTAGCGAAGTATTTTACGGCACACAAGAAACGTTTGTAGTTCTTAGGTAAAGAAGTATTTTCCAGCTTCTTTATATCATATTTAAGGACGTTTTATCCTTATGCCCAGAAGAATAAAAATCCCTGTTTTAAACTTTCAAATGCTACACCAAATAAAGCTGGTGGTCAAAGAGCTAATAAGTATTTTTTTTTTTTACTTATTTTAAGAACTGCTTAAAAAAACAAGGGCTCAACCATCCAGGATGATTTTTATACCCCTTTCACAATCACGCGCATCAAGGTTTCAGTTAAGGGTGTAGTCAATGGTAAAAATTTCCCTTCTTCTGTACATCAGAATGCCCTTGGGAAGAAAATGGTGTGGCAAAAAATTTCAGCCACCCCGGTGGCACAGTGGTCTAAGCGATGGCCTCTGATCATTGGTCCGAACGGGGTCCGGGTTCGAATCCCGGTCAGGCATGGATGTTGTGTTTGTCTTATGGCACTGGCTCTCTCCCTTACCTGGAACCAGTGACCCTAAATTAGGGACGGGCGACTGCTTATAGCCCATTGAGTTGCTCACGGTGGTAGTTAAAAATCCAATAATAAAAAAAAAAAAAGCGATTTCAGTGAAGTCATTGATGTTTGCACTTATCAAAAATGACCATGATGATATCAAACTCAAAATATATTTTATTCATATCAGTGCTTCTAAAAATCCAATTAAAAAAATATTTCCTTCAATACCTTTTACAACTAACGCTATTTTATGTATAGTTTCTTCTAATAATGCAGTTTTCCTGCTAGTGGGCATAAATGTATGTTGCATTTTCTCCTGATATTTCAACTTCCAAAAGTCTGATTTGAAAAATTCTTTTTGCATGAGATAGAGTTCAGAGTGTTGATTATTTTACATATGACTTCTGATCTTCTATTAGACTTAATTTTAACGCAAGGGGTGTATGCGCATTTTCCGATATATATTCAATGTTATCGGTGCTTCTAAGAACTCGATTGAAGCACATTTTCTTCAGTCAGATGTCACATACAAAGGATAACATTTTACACCTATTTTATTCTCAAAATAATACCAGTTTTCCCAAATTCTTTTTGTGTCATAATGAAGAATATGTTATATAGAATTTGAAATTCTTAATGCACAGTTTTTCCAGTAGAGGGCATAAGTGTATATTTCTGTTGATAACATATTTGCAGTCATATCAGCATGTCTAAAAACCCAAGTGAAATTTTTTTTTTTTTTTTTTGTGTGTGTTTTTGTGGTAGATGCCACTTACCACAAAAACACATTTATGCCCAAAATAATACACAATTTTTGCACTAGGACAACTAATCTGTGTCAAAGGAACTAATGAAATGGCATTTTCAGCCTGACCTCTTGATTTCCTGGAAATTTGGTGTGTTTGTTAGGCATGTAGACCTCTAATTTTAGCACTGTCCAGCCATGAAAACATGACCGCGCTGCCCTGTTGGCGCAGTGGTCTAAGCAATGGCTTCTGATCATTCGTCTGTGAAGGATATGTGTTCGAATCCCGGTGAAGCATGGATGTTGCGTTTGTCTTACGGCGCTGGCTCTTTCCCTTCCCTGGAACCAGTGGCCCTAAATTAGAGACGGGTGACTGCTTATAGCCCACTGAGTTGCTTACAGTGGCCGTTATACCTCCAATAATAATAATAAAAAAACCAACTCTGGCCTCTGTGCAAACTTTGAGTACTGTTATCTAATCTATTTGGGCTAGAAGGTTGAAATTTGTGTCTTTTTATAACATTTTTTTTATGAACTTTTAAATCACGCACTGAAAAATAAATAAATTAGGTTGACTTTCTAGGTCACAGGAATAACTTTTGACCTTGAAAATTAAAAAAAAAAACTAATTCTAAAATTAAAAAACAAAAAAATATGTGGCATCCTTCAATTTTTGTTTACTAGAATGCCACCTTTCAAGTTTTGACCACAATGGGATCATTATTTATAAAATATTTAATTGAAGTGAATCTGAAACAAAAATTCTTAAAAAGTGACAAAATGACTTTTTGCAAGTATTTGGCAATTAGGTAACAAGTTTAACATTATATATTTATAAAATGAAAGTTTAGCCACTGTACTATGTAAGAAATGCATCTTTAAATACATCCATAAATGCATAGGTTATTTTATGTGTGAGAGGAAGGGGTGGAAGACTGCTGGGAGTAAAAATGAAAGAGCCATGCTAAGACTAGATCATTAAAATGTGAAAATTTGCTTTTTGTGGCAAATTGTTTGTTGTTTTGTTCCTTAATAGCATAGGATGACAAGTTCCCTGATTTTTCCATGTTTTTGGCAAAAACATTCTCCCCTACCCCTGAGGTTTCGCTGATTTTTTTGGCACCTAGTTTTCTCCCTTGTATTTTGCTGCTTATGCAGAGTGGCATACAAACCATGCTATCCTTTCTAAATGAAAAACACCATGGGGTATGCCAATAGCATGTTTAATTTTCAGTTTGTTTTTGACTTTCATTACCTAATCACAGCTTTGTTTATTTTCATTAGTCAAATACAACAGTCGGCTGCAGCCATCTTACACTTATAGTTTTATTCTGTTACTTGTTACAGGAATCCTTTAATATGTTATGCCCTGAGCTGTTATACTTTTTATCTTTTTGCTTACTCTTCTGGTCTCACCAAAGATATACTGAGTAGTTTCTTTTTAAAAGAAATAGCATTTGGAAACTGTTGGTGACTCCCCCACCCTCTTTTAGTGTTAAAACGTTACAGATTTAAGACCTTTGCTATAACTATTTTCAAGAAAAGGGACACTGTAATGTGAAAAAGAATATGCATCCTGTTCCTCCTCGGAGTGAATGGTTAAACTTACTATTCATAAGAAAAATCTGTGACAAGTTACAAAAAATCTTTTAAAGACTAAATACACCTGTGAACTTCGAACTGGTGACAGCCAGTCATGCTCACGTGTTGATGAAGCTGATACTTAATCTATCATTAGCCAGAGCAGTAAGTAGTGAAGGTGAAGTTCAAGTAAGGAAACTTCTGAAAGTACAATACACATTTTTAATGTACCTTTACAGTTAAGTGGCTAAACTCCTGTAAAAAACAAAAGACTGCATGAACAAAAACATCCTTATGCAAATTTGAAAAAAAATAAATGTTTTTTATAGAAAAAAGTTATGTTAATCTTTTCCTGATGACGAACTCCCAACATCTGACCTGAAAACAAAAATTGTTGCTCAGCTTAAAGAAATGTTAAATGATACAAAGTGAAGAGCTTAAAAACTGCAAATTCGTACTGTACTACCAAAAAGTTGGGAGTTTTCAAAACTTGTAGGATGAATTCAGTATTTTAAATTATTATACATGGCAAGAAACGTAAAACCATTTGCAAAGAGCAGGAGTTAAGCAGAAATAGGAATTTTATCAACCCCAAACCCGAAAGCCAGGTAAGTTATTAAAACAGGAGATAGCTGATCTGGTACAAGATTTTTATTGCCATGACTATGTTGGCAGACCAATGTCTGGGAAAAAATATTGTTAAAGTAACACCAGTACTAAATAAAAAAACAGATCTACAAAAAAAAAAAAAAAAAAAAAAAAGAAAAAAAGGTAAAGAAGAGGTAAAGAAGAAAAAGGCTTCTTGTTTAGTAACCTAAAATATATTTACAAATAGTTTAAGACTACATACCCAAAGATAAAAATTGGCTGCTTAAAGTTTGCAGAACTGCATCCAAGACAGCTGTACCATTGTTGGAGCAAGTGGTACACACAGTATACATATGTGAATCACAATTTTTCAAAACTTGAAAGACATGTTTTTAGGGTGTCAGATGGCAAAATTAGCTACTGAAGATAAACTCCCCATTAACAGCTATAAAGACTGCATTGCAAGAGTTATATGCAATCCTTTACTTCCTGCATGCTACTTCAGTAAATGCCAATATTGCTCAACTGAAAAGTTTTATTATGGATCTTGTGGAAAAGAATAACATTGATTCTGTGACATTTAAACAGTAGGTATCTGTTAACCAAACATTTCTTGAACCTGTGACAAAATCAGCAGAAGAGTTTGTTGATTCTTTTAAGACAAATACTGTTATTTCCTTAGTTTACATCATTTTCAGTTAAAAAAAGTAGTTTTTAAAGGTTTACTACTTAGCATATCATGGAAATACCTTCTGATGGATGAATCCTTCCAATTTAAATTCTCTGTTTAACCCTACACCAATTTCACCTTTCATCATTTTGAGGCCGTTTTTTGTGAGAGTATTTCATTTTAATATTTTATAAATAATGATACCATTGTGGTCCCAACTTAAAAGTTGGCTCACTAGTAAACAACACTAAGGAAGCCATGCAATTTTTTTCAAAATATTAAAGTTACAGTTTTTTAAATATCTAAGGTCAAAGGTTATTTCTGTGACCTTGAAAAGGTCAACTTTTATTTTTTCAGCACATGATTTAAAAAGCTCATAAAATGCTATAAAAGAACAAATTTCAACCTTCTAATTCTAATGCAATTAGGTAAAGAGATAGAACTACTCAAAGATTATCTGGAGGTCACAATTTTCTAATTTTTAAGGTCATGTAATTTGAAAGTCAGTAGGTGGACAGTGCTAAAATTTGGGATTAATGCATATGTCTACATGCCTAACTATCACACCTAATTTCAAGGAAATCAAAAGGGGTCAGTTGTGAGCCTTGGTGATTTGACCCATTCTATTTTTGTCAGTATATCAGTTTCTAAAAGGCTGACTTTAAAAATCCATTTAACAACAAATACCATTCACCTCATGGAACACTTTATATATACTCTTGATTTTTTGTGACACATAGTTTTGAGGCGGTGTTAAACATGTATTTCTGTTTTTGTGAGTGTGCAATTGTATCTGTGTCTCTGAAAATCCTATTAGTAAAAATAATTCTTTTTATACTATATGCCATTTATTATAGTAAAGATCATGAATATTATCTTTCTTAAAAAAATAGTGCGCATTTTCCCACTAAGAGCATAAATATAAGAACTTTTTCCTGCTCTCTGCTTCTGGAAGTTGTATTTGAAAAATTCTTTTTCTGTCACATAATATTTGCAGTAAAAAAATATTTTGTCCATGTTTTCACAATTGTGCCACATATATTACTGTCTGAAAGAGTATCTCCTATTCTGAAAATTCTTTTATGAAAAACATTCTTGATAGGATACCCTACATCCAGAGGTTTCCAATCTGTGCGTCGAGATGCCCCATGGCGTTGCGACGATAAGCAGAAATTGAACTTATAATTTATAGTGAAATGCAACATGCAAATTTTCAAGACGTGTTCATATTTTAAAGAATGAATTGTGAGAAAGAATGTTAAAGAAAAAGTCTGACAAGATTCTGACTTTTAAAAGAAAGCTACTTCTGTGGAAGAACAATATGAAATCAGGTGTTTTTTTTTAATGTTTTCCTACGTTACACAAGTGTTTACAAGAACACAAGATGCTATTAAGTGCAAAATTGAAATCTGTGATGCCGCCCCGGTGGCGCAGTGGTCTAAGGCGTTAGCCTCTGATCATTCGTCCGTAAGGGGTCCGGGTTCGAATCCCGGTCAGGCATGGATGTTGTGTTTGTCTTACGGCACTGGCTCTCTCCCTTCCCTGGAACCAGTGACCCTAAATTAGGGACGGGCGACTGCTTATAGCCCATTGAGTTGCTCACGGTGGTCGTTAAACCTCCAAAAAAAAAAAAAAAAAAAAAAAAAAAGAAATCTGTGATTTTGAAGCATCTATCTCAACTCAACGTTCAATTTGACAAATATTTTCCTCCACAAACAGGGGAACACAAGTGGGTCACAGATCAGTGTACAGCAGATCCACCATCAACCTTCACTACTTTTGAGCTGGAACAGTTAATAGACATTTCTTTAGACTCCACACTGAAAATGACATTCTCTTCCGGAACTCTGCTACAGTTTTGGAACAGTGTGGCAAAGGAGTACCCAGAATTGAGTATGAAAGCAGTGAGAGTAATTCTCCCTTTTGCCACATCCTACCTTTGGGAGGCAGGACTTTCAGCTCTGGCGGTAATAAAATCCAGATATAGAGGCAAATTTAACGTTAAGAAGGAGATCCGCGTAGCTGTATCGAAAATTGTCCCTAGATTCGATGTTCCATGTGACAAGAAACAAGCTCCCACATGCCATTAAGATGTAAATGCCTCTGTTGACATGGTTCGTACACATCCTAGAAATCCTGGAAATGTCCTAAAATTCTGTTACATGTCCTGGAATTTTATCCATTCCAGTCTCTTTGTCCCTGTGCGATGTTTTGTAGTTGAGAATTTTTCTTCTGGTATAACTTATGTCTGACAAATTTTCCTCCCCCAACCCTGTGAAATGTGTGTGTGTGTGTGTGTGGGGGCTGTTTTTTTGTCTATTAGGACTGAAGCTGTGTTATTAGCATATTAGCATTTTTTGGCCTCATGCTTATGCTATCACTGTGTCTGACCTGGAAGACCATATATCTGCAATTATTAGTTCGATTTGTAAAATTCTTTTTGCATTGGGAAACTTAAAATGTGAGAATGATCAGACTAGTTAACTTTTTTTATGGGATTTATCTATGTAAATTCTTAAAATTTCTTCATATTTTCGGAGGGAACTCTTCTCCTTCGTCAGGCAGTCTTTCGTTCAATCTCCATTTGTTCTGTTTTTTTTCCGATGCACAACTTTGCCGTTAGAGGGCGCAAATAAAGATCGTATCGAATTTAAAATGCATTTTATTTTGTACATTTGCTTCTAAATATACAATTGAAAAACTCTTCCTTTTGACAACATTTATATCGAAGACTATTTTAGTTACAGTCCCTTTTTAAAATAATGCATAAATTTTCCGCTAGGGGTGTAACGGTAAATCGCAATTTCCCCAGTATCTCTGCTTCTAAAAGTCCAATTTGAAAGATTCTTCCAGCGTTGGATACGGCTCTTGAGGGGAAATGTTTTTTATATAATTTCTCATTTTTGGTAAAGAATGTGTTGGCCGCCAGGGGGCATAAGTGTTTATTTTTGCTTCTGACGTATTTGCAATAAAATCTGAGCTAGAAACTCGATTGAAAAATTCCTCCTTGGAGCAATACTGTTCACCTCCAAAAACATTTTGAGAATAAATACCTCCTGCTTAAATAGTGCATAATTTTTCTGACGGGGCGTACATGTCATATATGAGATTCTTCCGTGGATTTGCGGAATTCCGCTTTTTCTGTCATTTGGATTATTCTCGAGATCAATGTAAAACTTAAAAGAAATTTGGGAGGGTTGGGTAGGGTGGGGTCATTTTCCTTCTGTGGATAGTATTTCGTCTTTCAAAACTTTCAAAAACGGAAGTTCAACGGAGTGACGATTTCCCCCTTAATCATAATTTCTTTTTTCTCACGATGTTGCCTGTGTCCAGTGTTATTATTAAATATAATTTTTTCGCCTAAATGTTTGTATTTGAGCATGAACCTGTAGGCAATGATTTCCCAAAACAGAAGTTAAGACATCGTGAAGATTTCCCTGTAGTCTTCAGGCATGAGATTCTTCCGTGGATTGAAGAATTTTACAATTTCCGTTATCATTTTGGGCATTCTCGAGATCAATGCACAACTGAACAGAAATTGGGGGTGGAATGGTGGGTAAGGGGGATTCGTTTTCTGTTTAAGGACGGAATTCCGTCTTTCGAAACTTTCTGAAAACAGAGTTGACGAAGTTTGAAATTTGTTAGAATTGATGCATGATGTTCAAAGTATTCATGCTCTCTAAGTTATCGAAAGTAGCGAAAGCTTTGATATCATGCATTCATGGTCCTCAGGCTGAAAGTATTTTCAGAATGATGGATAAATTATTTTCATCTAAGGGAATAAAAAGGGGAAAGGGAGAAGAAAAGTGGTGAATAAATGGGAAGGGAATGATATGAACAGAAAGAAAAACTAAGCAAAGATTGCTATGCAGCTGCATAGTTGATAAAAGGCATGAGAAGAAAGCAACACAAGAGGAAAATTAAACTGATGTTCTAGCAAGTAAAAAAAAAAAAAAAGAAAAAGTGTTTGAAGCAATGTCTTTTAAAACCACTTTATTTTGTTTTGAATTCAGTAATTTTATATTGTGAATACAGTGAACAATTCCATCTTGCTCGTGTTGTGTTATGTTCACATTTTTTGGCTCATATTCTGATTTTTCACCTGATTAAAAAGTTCAGCTTTTTTGTTCTTTGGTCGGTCTCGTGTATGACATGTATATTTTATTTTTGTCCATATCTCTGTTTCTAGGAGTACGATTTGAAAAATCCTTTCTTTGTTGGAGAACATTTTCAGCGCGAAAATTTTCTCATAGTTTCAAATATTTCTTAATGCACAAGTGCGCCACTAGAGGATCATGTTTCCGTTTACAGCAATATCTACTGGACTAACAATTTTCTGCTCTAGGGGGCATAATGGTAAAACATGAATTTCCCAATATCTCTGCTTCTAAAAGTCCGATTTGAAAAATTCTTTCTGCATTGGATACAGCTCTTGAGGGAAAATGTTTTGCATATAATTTCTCATTTTTGGTTAAGAATGGTTTGGCCGCCAGAGAGCATGTGTTTATTTTTGCTTCCGATGTATTTGCAATAAAATCTGAGCTTGAAACTCGATGGAAAAATTTCCTCCGTGGACCAATATCGCTCACCTCCAAAAACTTTTTGAGAATACCTCCTGCTTAAATAGTGCATTATTTTTCCACCAGGGGCGTACACGCATATCTTGTTTTTGCCTATATCTCTATTTCTAGGAGTACGATTTGAAAAATTCTTTCGTTGTTGGAGAACATTTTTGGTTCGAAATGTTTCTTGTATAATTTCAAATATTTCTTAATGCACAAGTGCACCACTAGAGGGCGTAAGCGCACGTTTCCGTTTGCAGTGCTCAGTATCTACGGGAGTAATAACCCGATTGAAAAATATTCTATTTCGACCAGATACTACTAACCACGAAGACTCCTTGTGTGTATTTTCTTCCCAAAATAATGCACAATTTCGCTACTAGGGGCGCAAATATTTAATCTGTTTTTCTCCATATCTGTAGTTCTAAATGTCCGGAACATTTTAGGTTTGTATTTGAAGAGGTTTGTGGTTCACAATTCTGCCGCTGGGTCCTGTTTATGCACTTCCATTTGCAGCCTATCTCTGCCTCTAAAAACTCTATTGAGAAATTTCTTTTTTTACTGTATGCCATTCTCTATAATAAAGATTTTTAAATTTTCCATTGTGCAAAATTCTTCCGCTAAAAGACATACAGTTATATGTTTCCTTCTCTATCTCTTCTTTTAATTGTTTGATTTGAAAATCTTTTTGTCTCCAATACCTTCCTTCTGCTATTCAAAACATTTTTTTGCGCCATTTGTTAATTTTCGTAACATACTTTTTAGCCACTGGTAGAAGTAAGTAGCTGATTTTTTTTTCTTTTTTTGTGGGTTATTTTGACCTTTACTGCTGATAAATGCTTTTTATAAAAATTTGCCATAAAATTAGATTGCTTTCTAACATCAGAAACTTAAATCTAATTGTTTCTTAGTATTTTCTGAGCAAACTAATCACTTTGCATCTTCTATAATTACTTTTCTAATCATGCTCAGTTAAATTGCTGTGATCACTAATAAATGCTGTTGTACACAGCCCTGGTATTTAAGGTTTTCCCATTATTCTCTTTTATTTCATGTTGGAAATTTTTGTGCTTACTTGGTTTGCTGGCAAGTATAAATTTAAAACATAGCTACAGCATCAATATTATGTTGAAAATTCCTTCCCTAAATCAAATGTAACACAAATACTTGCTCCCATGATTATGTGTTTAAGAAACAACAATCCCTTTGTTCCTTTGAAAAAGTTCCAAATATTTCATCTTGCCTTACCCTTAAATTTCCAATGTAAGTATTATTTCAAAATAATTAAATATAAATAGTATTTTATATATTGATTGTGTGATATATGAAAGCACTTTAAGACTAATGCCAACATACCTATGTGTTTTTGAGTTTTATGTTGTTGCTTTTTTATTTTGTAATTTGCTTCAATAATTGAACTAAAGCCAAAGTAGAAAAATAAAAGTTTCTCAAAATCAGTGTAGTAGCCCAGGGGCCAGGGCTATTGATACAAGGGCTGGTTCTTTGCGAAGCACACCTTGCTTCCCGATGAGGGAGACTCTGACGTAGCTACCATGCCAGCCGAGGTGCCATCGCTCTTCGCAAGAGAGGAATCCCGTCCAATATCTAAGCGTGCAAAGCAAGAGTGGAAAGGAATTAACGAGAAAATCCATGTTTATACCCCAGTGAACCCAACGAATATCACTGAAACACATTAAAACAGGAGGAATATGTGTTTTGAAATCCTTAACAGAATATTTCATATTCGAAGATCTAAAACCTATATATTGTCAGCAAATACTCATGTTTTTGACCCCTGAGCAAAAGGATTATCGAAGAATGACTTGTCCATGGAAATTTTAAGTTCTTTCCACAATGTATTGTATCATCTCAAGTCAGAAACAAAAGTTTTTATTCAACCCCAGTAGATTGAAAAAAAGCTCTAATTTTGTCATTTAGCAGTCAAAGAATATTGGCTGTTTCCATTGCAATAATAATCTTTGGATTAAGACAAATTGGGATGTCTTGAGAAAGGGTCCAGAATTTTGTCCATTCTGGTGTCGTAGCATAGCCTAGAGTCAATATGAATTTCGTCAAAGATTAAAACACAAAGCTTTTCAGAGCGGCTTAAACTTTCAGTCTTTTTTCAACAAAAGTACATCATGTTGAATGCCTGAATTACAGCTAAATTTTGCGCACCATCTTTCCAAAGTGCTTTGCACACGGCAATGAGATGCCAATTTTCCCCTCTAGAAGTCATATAATTTTGTAGAGATAGCTCTGAGTACGATGAATTTGGATATATCTTCAAGTATCCATTACATCCGCTGTTTCCTTTGTGTAAGGGCACTTACTTGGGCGTCCGTAAATATATCATGGATACCTTTACCTAATCTTTCCAACTTGCTATTTTTTCTCTTAATGTCTTTCAATTGCTTCTTGAGTTGGCTAATTTGTTTTAACCTGGATCTTCTATATGATGCATATCTTTTTAATTTATGCAGATACATTTTATCAATCTTGTGTTTCTCATTCTTTTTAAAGCTTCTAGTGAACTTTTAAGATCAGATATTTTTTTCTGCAGTCGTATATGGCTTTTCTTCATCTTTTAACATTTCAAACATTCTGAATTTGCGGAATCACTATCAGGATCTCCCTGAATCGAATCTACTCTGGCGATGATACAGGATTTTTTGTGATTCAAGATTTTAATTCGATCCAAAGCACTTACTAAAAATTTTCTCTTCTGCTGCTTCTCATCTCTTGGTTTTATTTCTTTCGAATTCAATGTTGACCAATTAATATTCGGTACAACAGATGATTCAGTATCTTTCTTTCTGGCAGACCAAGTAAACTCATTCTCATGTCAGTTCAAGTAAACTAACCTCATGTCATCCTCATTATCATTGCTTTGAAAATGCTCACTGCATAATTTGGCATTCTTTACATTGATATTGTCTTGTTTTCTGCATCTGTTTATTCATTCTCCGAATACTTGTGGGTCCTGAGGAAAACAATGCAAAATTATATTTCCTTCCTTTTTATTCCTATACCTATTAATGTAAGCAGCAACAGCAGAGCTAGCCATATAAGAAATATAATTACTGTTTGGCAAAAAGAAAATATCTTTTTCGCATTTCCGAAAAAGTAATGATATTTAGCAGGCAGTGTAACTCGAAAAACATAAGCAACTGTCTTTCTCCACTTCTCTGGACCGAGCTCTCGTTTGGCAACGTGGGGATGTCAGTCACCCCGCGGAACCTCCCCTGTTGGGTATCAGCGGTGTAGAGGACACTTCAAAGGGAAAGTCCAGCCCTTGTCTCAATAGCCATGGTAGTAGCCTATAGTATACAAAAGTTTGGTAGATATTAAACCTGGTCACATTTTCAGTGACAGGTTTGGTATTTCAGTATTTATTTGTGATTCTAAGTTTCTGTTTAGCTGCAGTGGGCAACATTTATAACATTCTGCATTAATTTTGCCCAAGCATGTAAGAAATTGTTTGTTGTAGGTTACAGGTTGAACAGACCTAGGGTTTCATTATATTTTAAGTAAGAGCATTTGGATCATATGACCTGGAAAAAAATCAAAAAGTCCTGGAATTTTGTGATTAAAAAAGTGTATGAACCACAGGGCTTGAAAAATACCATGCCCGAGATGCCCTGGACATGTAAATTACTGGTCTGGGCAGGTAAAAAAACAATCTTGTTGCCCGGTCCAGGCAACTTGGATTCAAAAATTAAAAAGTTTGAAATAGAATTTCCTACTACAAGAAAAAAGACAGTCTTGGCATGTCGTGTGTCATTTCACTTTGTAATCACTGGGAGTTGTATTATTGTTACAGAGTGCCAAAGAAAGAAGAATATCACTTCTGTAATTATATTATGCTCTAGGTCCAGAAATTGGAACCATATGTAGTTTTGTTCCAAATGTTGTTTACAGGCAGTGATGGAACAACAATTTTGTCACTAAACACTAGAGGCTGGTTTTGATGGAACTAGCCTCTGGTATTTAGTGGCAGAATGTGGAAATTTCAACAAAAGAAACATGGCAGAATCACTAAATTTCTCAAATACCAATTTCATCATCATATAATTTCACCGATTTCAGCATCATTATCTTAAAACTTGAGATGCATGTTTTTGTGCATGAAACATTTTGAATTCGGACTCCTAAAACAAAAATGCAAAACATGTAAAAAAGAAAAAAAAAAGAAGTCCATCATATTTCTTTACTTAAAAAAAATGAGGGTTCTGATTTCATTTTCCTGGGCATCCAGTTTTTACTACCTACCTGGGCAAGTAAATAATTTCTGCACATGCCCAGCTGGGCATGTAACTTTTCAGATATTTTTCAAGCCCTGAACCATGTGTTAAGTAGTTTCTAAAATTACTGTAGAAATGTGAAGGCCAAATGAAGAGTGTTACCATTGTGAAAATATGCCTGTCTCATCGATTTCTTCTTATTCACTTCTGTGATTTTATTCTAATTTGTATTTTGTACATTTAAAAGAATACAAGCTAGTAATGTAAATGACTATTTTCTTTTAACAAAATACTACAAACTCGAATTTGGGCAATTTTATTTTTCAATTTGGGTACAGGGGCGTCGCACGAAAAATGTGACATGTGAAGGGTGGTGCAGTCTCAAAGTTTGGGAGCCCCTGCCCTACACTATGAAAAGTATTTTGTGCCCATCTTAAAATAATGCACAGTTTCTTGCTAATGTGTATGAAGTAATATGTTTTCCTCTATTTCTCCTCTTCCAGTGGTTTGGTTTGCAATATTAGTTCAATTTTGAGAAACTTGAAAAATTGTGCAACTGATTTGAAAAATTAGTACAGTGTACAATTTTTGATTTTTTTGTAATGCACATTTTTGTTGCTAGTGGGTATAAGTAGCTACTTGTATATGGATGTTTAACTGAATCTAGAAATCATGTTGATTTTTTTCTTTTCCTTAACTGATTCGATTCACTATGAAGAACATTACACACAATGTGTGTTTTAAATGCTCAGTTTTTCAACTAAGGGGCATAAATACATTTTCTGTTCTGATTATTTTCCTTTTTCTTGAAATCTGCTTTGAAAAATTCTGCTCGTATTGTAACAGATTAAAAAAGACATGCTCATTACATCTAAGAATTCAGTGGTATCTTTCTTGTTACAGTGATTTATTGCTGTAGACACTGCCCCGGTGGTGACGCTGGCTTATGACCATTCATCCAAGAAGGGTTTGGTCTTGAATTCTGATGAGGCAGGAATGTTGTGTTTGTCTTATGGCACTGGCTTTCTCCCCATTCCATGGAACCAGTGACCCTAAATCAGGGACGGGCAACTGCTTATAGCTCGCTGAGTTGCTCACAGTAGTTGTAAAACCTTCAATCAAAAAAAAAAAAAAAAAAAAAATATATATATTGAGTATATAAATAAGTTTTGAGGGATTTGAGGTGAACAAAACACGTTGTTAGAGAACAGAAACAATATTTTAATATTAATCAAAGTATGCTCCCTCTGAAGCTACAACTTTACCCCATCTTTCGGGCAGTGAACGTATGCCCCGAAGGAAGAATTCCGGTTCCTTGGAAGAGATCCAGTTGTCCAGCCGATTTTTGATGTCTTCATAAGAACTGAACCATTCTCCAGAAAGTGCTGACTGTAACGACCTGAACAAATGGTAATCCGATGGCACAGTATCTGGCGAATATGGCGGGTGGCTTCCCAGTCGGATCCTTCTAAATACTTTTTCACAGGTCGAGAAACACGTGGTCTTGCGTTGTCATTCTGTAAGATGACTTTGTTGTGTCTATTCTCCCATTCAGGCCATTTTTGCGTGAGAGCTCATTTTAAACCACATTAATTGGGTTCGATACCGATCACCAGTAATAGTTTGACAGTTTCAGCAGTTCATAGTGGATCACACCCTTCTGGTCCCACCAGATACACAGCATTACCTTTGAACCATGGATATTGCATTTTGGCATTGAAGGACCTGGTTCACCTATGCTTTCTGCTGTTTAGGGTTATCGTATTATATCCATTTCTCGCCGGCAGTAATAATACGATACAAAAAAACCTTTCTTTTTGCCTTTGAAGCAGCAATTCACAAATGGTTTTTCAACGTTCAAGGTCTTTTTCCCGCAAAGCATGTGGAACCCAATACTCTTCTTTTTGCACCATTCCCATGGCAGCTAAATGTTGTTAAATGCATGGTTGACTAACATTTAATGCTGCTGCAAGTTCTTTTTGGGTCTGGCACGGATCCTCGTCGAGTAAAAGCTTCCAATTCGGCATTAGCAATTTTTTTGGGTGGTCTCCAGAACATTCTTTATCACTGACATCGAAATCGTTCCTTTTGAATCATCTGAGCCAATACTCGCATGTTTTTATGGATGGGAAATGTTCACCATAGATTTCTGACATTAAGTGATAGCTGTCGGCAGCACTTTTCTTGACAATAAAGTAATGCCCTAACACTTCCCGCAAATGCTGTTTTGTTGGGACGAAAGTTGCCATTTTCTATTGAGTAAAACAAATACGTCTTCGCACCTCAATCGAACGTTGTATACTGACTCTGACAGCTGGCGTCTCGTACTGCGATATCGCAGTGTTGCTACCTTAAAATAAAAGCGAGCAGTATTAAGTACGACACAAAACGGAAATCCCTCAAAACTTATTTATATACCCAATATATTGCTGTAAACAGTAGGCTTCAGCACAAAGGCAACCTAATATCATAACAATAACAATATGAGCAGCAGCAAATTTGAAAAAAATATGGGTACTTGATTACTGTATTCTACAGTGCTTTCACCTACGTGCAAAAATGTGTTTCAAAGTTTTTTCCAAAAGTAAAGCCACATCTAAAACATTGTTTTGTGGCCAATAGTCAGGACCGTATTTACCAATGAGCTTAGATGTGCTACAGCTTCAGGGTAGCATTATTTGAAGGAGGGGGGGGGGGGGCTACAAAATGAATTATTGAAAACTGGGAAATATTTACAGGCAGGGCGCGATTTCACCGATTAGCAACTAGCAAATAGCTAGTGAAAAATCAAATTTGCTAGTGAAAAAAAAATCGCAGTAGCAAATATTGCTAGTAAGGTAATTTCTTTATTTAAAGTAACCAAAAATCATTATTAATCCACGAAGTTTACATAACAGTTTATATTATCACTTGTTAAAACAGCGACGATCAGCGATTCTCTTTCGCCAATTTCGTTTCGACACTTAATACCCATCCTCCCCATATCTTTCATCCCTTCCAAACTGTCGTAGAAGCGCATTGAAACTCCTCTCATTGGTCTATTACAGAAACTGAACGTGACGTCGGCAATGGTTGCTGTGGCAACCCAGAGCTGTGGGATGGATAGGTTGTTTGACCAACTGCTCTGCCACCCTCCCTTCTTTTGCCCCACGAACTTTGTCCTCAACTCCTGTCGTACCCTAAGCCAAGTGATCGCCTTTATTGCGTGGCATAGGTAGACGTTTTTTACGAAACGTGTTCGTGGAGGGGGTAAACGATTACGGAAGAAACTTTTGCTTCGTCTGACTTCTGGTTTTGGAAATTTTCCTTGTATTTTCAAGCTGAAATACCAATATTTATCCAGTAAAATCGTAATGAGCAATAATACTTGACAAGGCAACATAGTGAGAAAAAAAAATTATGATTACGGAAAAAATCCGAATTCCGTCGACCTTTCGTTTTCTAGTTTCGTAAAGACGGAATTCCAATAATAACGAAAAAAGCTGGAATTCCTTGAATTCGCGGAAGAATCTCATGCCTGAAGATTACAGAAAAATTTTGCAGCAGCCAACTTCCATTTTTGCAAATTGTTCTCCACAGTTTCAAGCTAAAATGCAAACATTCATGCAATAAAATGATATTTAACAAGAAAAGTGGACACAAAGACAACATTGGGAGAACAATTTGCGATTACGGCAAAATTTTCTCACTCCGTTTCACTACTGTGTTCGAAAGTTTTGAAGCACGAAATTTCGTCTCCAGATGGAAGACGACCCCCCTCCCTCTCCCAAATATCGATCTTCAGAATGATCTAACTGATGACAAAAAAATAAAAATAAAGAGGTATTCCGCAAATCCCTGTAAGAATCTCGTGTATATCATAAAAATAATAGCAAAAGAAAAATTTGAAACAAAATGAAAATTTGTAGAATCCGTAGTTTTGATAGTGAGTTCCGTAGTCAGACAACTAATTCTGTAAAAACTACGGCATTGTGTGGTAGTTGGCAGATATGAAGTGTGTAGAAGTTTAGCAGAAATTTGTGCGATACTTCCACTTAGTACTGCATGTTGTGAGGTGGGATTCAGTTTTAAAAAAAAAAAATACAAGTGGATTGGAGAAACAATTTGTCTGTTGAAACTTTAAATGCTCTGACGACAATTGAAATACTGTAGAAGGGCCACAAGAAGAGATTTTTAATCCACGGTCAGCAGTTATAAAGTGGTATGATGACAAAGTCGGACACCCTGAGCGTAAACCATATCGGAAGAAATCTGAATTAGGATGTCAGTGAAATATATTCATGTGGTATGAGAATTTGTTAGAAATTAATAATAAAGATAGTCACTAAACTTATCTAAGATTCTATTCATTATTCAAAAAGATAAGTCAAAATATTTATACACATATTTAAATTTCTGTGTAACTTTATTAGAAAATAAGTTACGATGTGATTTAGTTTTACTTGCTAGTCATGCAAATGTTTTGCTAGCAAACTATTTGGTCACTAGCAAAATTTGCTAGTGAGCAAAAAAGATGAAATCTTGCCCTGTTTACAGCAGATGCAGATTGAAAAATAATACCTTTAAACCTCTGTTAATGGACACCTCCAAACAGTGGCACCAGTACAGAACAGCTGCAGTAGGATTAATATTAGCGATAACCTCCGAAAACGGTACTTCTTAACAAGTGCATTTTTGGACTTACCGTTAATTTGGTGAAGATTCCAAGTTGAACACTTCCAGCACGTGTATCCTGGTTTTTTCCCCGTGTTTCCGTTATGTAGATGCAGCATGGGGGGATTTTCATTCAGTTGCTGGTCCACTTCAGTTTTTTCACCCGTTGGTTTTTAATTGGCATCGTTACTAAATGAATTTTTTCCTTTGCTGCTTCCACATATACTTCTATACGTTTTTTTACCCGAGTACTTTCGGAACACTCCGTTACTGTCCTCTAGGGGCGTTTGCTCCGACCAGCACGAACCATGTCAGTAGAGCTTTTGGGTGGTTCTCGCGGGCTGCATCTGTTAGCGGCTATCGCTTCCTCTTGGGCGTTGTGGCGCCACCTCTTGTTGGTCACCTATCTCATTTTTCGAAATTTTCCATTTTTTTTGCTCAATTTTTATTAAATTCTTCCAACTGTTTCTTAAAATATTAGGGTCATTATGGTTGCAAACTTTTCTGTTTTTTTCTATCATTACCGACTCTGCTATTCTGAGGTGTTTTTCGAATTTACAGCTTTTTATGATTTTTATATTTTTAAATTTAGGATATTTTTGGTTAGCCAGACAATAATAAATAAGTGCAGTTTTCCTTCTTTTTTCTGCCAATTTGTTACATGTTGTTTTAACCTGTGTTTAAGCTTATTTTTGGTACTTCCTATGTATGCCATTGGAGGATTTTCTGTAATAGGAATTGAGTAAATACCTGCTTTTTCTAACATTTTTATTTTTTCATTATTTTTTATTACTATATTTTTGATAGTATTTACTTTTCCTCCAATTTGAATGTTATGCTTTTTACAAATATTATTAATTTCATTAGTAGTACCTTTAATGTAAGGAAAACCATTCAGATATTTGATTTCATTTTTATTTACTACAGCATTATTTTTTAAATTTTCTTTAGTACTTCTGTGTCCTATTTTTTTAAATGGTTTGGATAACCAAAACTACCTGCAATTTTTTTTATAAATTTAATTTCTTCATTAGTGAACTGAATATTTTCTGAGTGCGTATATGCTCTTTTAATTAAGGTTTTCAGACTATTGCATTTTTGTGGATAAGGATGTGCCGAATTGTACGGGATTAGAAGAGGAACAAATGAGCTTTTCGATACACTCTGTATTGCAACTTATTTGTGCATTTTATAACTTGTACGTCCAAAAAGGCTATTGCATTATTTTTTTCCATTTCTACCGTGAGTTCTATTGTTGGGCATAAAGAGCTGTAACATTTGGTTAATTTTCTTAACTCTTCTTCGTTCAGTTTTGATAGAATGAAAATATCATCCACGTATCAACAGTACATTTCTGGTTTTTCTTCCATATGATGCAGGACATTTTCTTCAATCTCGTTCATCACAACCTCAGCATATAACGTTGATAATGGTGAGCCCATTGGGCCTCCTGAATTTTGCGTTGATAATGGAGGCCCAATGGGCTCACCATTATCAACGTTATATGCTGAGGTTGTGATGAACGAGATTGAAGAAAATGTCCTGCATCATATGGAAGAAAAACCAGAAATGTACTGTTGATACGTGGATGATATTTTCATTCTATCAAAACTGAACGAAGAAGAGTTAAGAAAATTAACCAAATGTTACAGCTCTTTATGCCCAACAATAGAACTCACGGTAGAAATGGAAAAAAATAATGCAATAGCCTTTTTGGACGTACAAGTTATAAAATGCACAAATAAGTTGCAATACAGAGTGTATTGAAAAAGCTCATTTGTTCCTCTTCTAATCCCGTACAATTCGGCACATCCTTATCCACAAAAATGCAATAGTCTGAAAACCTTAATTAAAAGAGCATATACGCACTCAGAAAATATTCAGTTCACTAATGAAGAAATTAAATTCATAAAAAAACATTGCAGGTAGTTTTGGTTATCCAAACCATTTAAAAAAAATAGGACACAGAAGTACTAAAGAAAATAAAAAATAATGCTGTAGTAAATAAAAATGAAATCAAATATCTGAATGGTTTTCCTTACATTAAAGGTACTACTAATGAAATTAATAATATTTGTAAAAAGCATAACATTCAAATTGGAGGAAAAGTAAATACTATCAAAAATATAGTAATAAAAAATAATGAAAAAATAAAAATGTTAGAAAAAGCAGGTATTTACTCAATTCCTATTACAGAAAATCCTCCAATGGCATGTATAGGAAGTACCAAAAATAAGCACACAGGTTAAAACAACATGTAAAAAATTGGCAGAAAAAAGAAGAAAAAACTGCACTTATTCAATATTGTCTGGCTAACCAAAAATATTCTAAATTTGAAAATATAAAAATCATAAAAAGCTGTAAATTCGAAAAACACCTCAGAATAGCAGAGTCGATAACACAGGCCTGCAACCAAAAAAGTGTTTAGAAACCAATAGCTGATTCTGATAGATTTTTGGATGCTGATTTCAGGAAAAATAGTCAAAAATTCCATCACATACCATTTTTTCACAAATTGAAAATTTTGATTTTCGTAGCCACCAATCCATTGTGTTATAATCTACTAAGGAAGGGGATGAGCATTTAGTGTCATAAGTCGTCATTACTAGTGAAAACTGGAGATTTTTAGGGCAGTTTCTGGTGCAAAAAAAAAAAAAAATGTTCAAGTAATATGTCCAAAAAAGTTTTGTTTGGACAGATTTTACTTCAAAATGGCTCTTATTCGTCGAGAGCCTAAGTTAAAAATCACCATGATTCACCAGTCGATATCATGAGGAGAATTCCAGGAACATCAAGTGTGACCGGAAATGAGTTAGTTGATGACTCGCTCGCTTTCATTCCTCTCCCCTATTCCACGCTTCATGCTCTCTGCTCAGTTGTATTTTGATTTTGAGTGAAACGGTTGTGTGCTGAGCAGTGCAATTTTTCTCAAGGTGTTATATCTGTAGAGGTTAAAATGTTTTTCCCACAGCAGATGAGTATTCTCATATTTATAGTTTTCATATTTCAAGTTTTAACCTATAAAATGTACTAAATGGCAGCAAGGGCTTGTCTTAATTCACCTGATTCCTTTTGTTATATTTGTGGGGAATTTGTAGTGAAGAAACATCAAAGAAATATAACAGATTTTGTGAAGAAAATATATTATGCATATTTCGGTGTAAAACTTGGTGACCAGAATAAGACATGGGCTCCACATAAAGTGTGTTACCCTTGTGTAGAACAATTGTGAAAGTGGTCAAAAGGCACGAAAAAGTCTTTCCATTTTGGAATCCCTATGATCTGGAGGGAACCTAAAAATCATAGTGATGACTGCTACTTCTGTTCATGTAACGTGCAGGGGTACAATTTAATTAATAAGAGAGAAATATTTTATCCAAACCTCCCATCGGCAATACGCCCTGTTCCTCATAGCTCATAAATACATGTACCTAAACCTACTGAGAAACTAGAAGACATTCCTGAAGACTCTGAAGACGAAGGTCAGGCTTACGACGAGGACTTTCACAGTGTTTCAGATAGCAGCGAGCCCCAACCTTTTCCCTAGCTGGAATTGAATGATTTAGTCAGAGATTTGGGTCTTTCTAAAGAATCTGCAGAACTCTTAGGCTCTAGGCTAAAGGAAAATAATTTATTGGCTTCTGGTACCTCTTTTTCATGGTTCAGAAAGAGAGAAACAGATTTCATTCCATACTTTTCTCAAGACAGTGGCTTGGTTTACTGTGGCAATGTCCCTGGATTGATGGAGATGTTTAATATACAGTATGACGTGAACGAGTGGAGGCACTTTATTGACCCGTCAAAAAGAATCCTCAAAGCAGTGCTTCTGCATAATGGCAGCAAGTATGCTTCAGTGCCATTAGGGCATTCTGTGTACCTGAAAGAATGTTACGAGAATTTAGCCTTGATTCTCACCAAACTGAAATATAAAGATATTGGATGGACGATATGCGGTGATCTAAAAGTGCTTTCCATGCTTCTTGGACAACAAGCAGGATACACCAAGTATCCTTGCTTCTTGTATGAATGGGACAGTCGGGATAAGGGCAATCACTGGATCAAAAAGGAGTGGCCGCATAGGAAGGCATTAAAACCTGGAAACAAAAATGTAGTAAAAGAAAGTTTGGTTGATCCCAGTAAAGTCCTCTTGCCTCCACTTCACATCAAGCTTGGCTTGATGAAACAAATTGTTAAGGCTCTATCAAAAGAAGGAGAGTGCTTTAAAAACCTTGGCAACAAGTTTCCAGGACTGTCCGAAGCAAAACTAAAGGAAGGTGTTTTCGTAGGTCCAGATATTCGGAAACTTTTTACAGATGAAGTGTTTGAAAGTAAAATGGTTTTGAGTGAAAAAGAGGCCTGGAGAGCTTTTAAGGAAGTAGTCAAAAAATTCCTCGGGAACTTTAAGGACCCCAACTTTAAATGTATCGTGGAAAACATGTTAACGAAATTCAAAGACTTGGGTTGTTCGATGAGTTTGAAAGCGCATTTTTAAAATCGCATTTGGACTACTTTCCCGAAAATCTTGTTGCTGTTAATGAAGAACAGGGAGAAAAATTTCACCAAGATATCAAGGAGATGGAGTGTAGATACCAAGGTAGGTGGAACGTCAATATGATGGCAGACTACTGTTGGATGCTGCAGAGAAGACCCACATACTGCCTACAAGAGACAAAGTGTCAAAAGGAGCTTTCAAGGGAAAAGGAAAAGACAGCATAAGGACCTATGAATACCAGGATGTATTAACAATGGTAACTGCCCTTATTAATATAATTTAGCAAATCATTTCCAATAGTTTGATAAATAATAAATTTGTAAATAAAACACTTAAAAATATTTTGAAAAGACCTACTTTTTGCCAGAATATGTAAAATAGGCTTTCTTCCCCATATATTCAAGCCCATTTTGTGAAAAATCCTTACGTGATTGAGAAAAATGGATGCCATATTTGAAATCAGCGCACCAAACAATATGAAAATCAGTCATTACATTGCAAACACTTTTTCATGACTCAAATTTTGCAGGCCTGTGTAATGATAGAAAAAAAAATAGAGCAAACATTTGCAACCATAAAGACCCTAATATTTTAAGAAACAGTTGGAGGAATTTAATTAAAATTGAGCAAAAAAATGGAAAATTTCGAAAAATGAGATCGGTGACCAACAAGAGGTGGTGCCACAACGCCCAAGAGGAAGCGATAACCGCTAACAGATGCAGCCTGTGAGAACCACCCAAAAGCTCTACTGACACGGCCCGTGCTGGTCGGAGCAAACGTCCCCTAGATGACTGTAACGGAGTGTTACCGAAAGTACTCTGGTAAAAAAACGTATAGAAGTATATGTGGAAGCAGCAAAGGAAAAAATTCATTTAGTAACGAGGCCAATTAAAAACCAACGGGTGAAAAAACTGAAGTGGACCAGCAACTGAATGAAAACCCCCCATGCCACATCTACATAACGGAAATACGGGAAAAAACCAGGATCCACGTGCTGGTAGTGTTCAACTTGGAATCTTCACCAAATTAACGGTAAGTCCAAAAATGCAATTGCATTAATGCACGTCAAAAAATTAACCTTCAATAGCGGACTTTTACTAAAGAAATCCAATATTAGAAGTACTTGAAACTTCTTAACAAGGGTCAACGAACACCCCAGTCTGTCCTGAAGGAGGTCTAACAGACACTTTGCTCATAAGGATTTTACACAGTTCCTTCATTACTTTGGCTGGAGGAATAAGAGGGAGACAAAGAAAGTTATACATGCATTACGGCAGGTGTACTGCAATTCTTAAGCAAAAATAAAGTTGTGTTAAAGTTTAATTCAGCATGTGGTGGTAATTACTTACGAGGAACTCGATATCCCATGTTTGTTTCATTCTCCTCCCCTTCCCTGCGTTAGGTGGGGATGGGATGGTGCTTTAAATGTTGCCCATTAGTGGCAGTGCCAGTTGGTTTTCTCCCTATGGATTCTATTCCTGCTTTCCGCTGGTGGCCGGCAAACCCTGCAGTTACACATCACACTGTCTGTAGCATTTTTCTGTTAGAGTAACATAATGCTTTCACCTTTCAAATGGCTGTTTAAGACCAGGGATATGGTACTGCCTTCCTAAAATCCTCTACAACTCAATGATTGATTGATTGTAAAAACTTTGCTAGGGCCATCCAATTCTAGTGAGCAATATGGAAAGATAACAAGAAACTTTTGTGCATTTAAACTGCAAATCATGGTCGTTACTTCATTACCTGCTTAAAATAATTCAGCTGTAAACAATCAGTTGTTTTACTGTCCTGAATCTGAACAATGTCGCTCTTGAACTAAGTTCAGTTTTTTGTAGGCTAACACTTCCGTTTGTATTCTGATGCATTTTTCATCAGGAGCACATGTTCAAAGGTATGACTATCAACTCTGAGAGCTATGTGCATATCTTTAAAAAGTTAAAGCAAGGAATAAACCATGTGTGTGAAGCAAAAAAGCCAATGACTCTGAAACAAGACAATGCCAAACACCACGCAAGCAGGGGGTGATTTCATTTTTTTAACTCACTAGCGATACTTGCTAGTGCTCTAATGAAGTACTAGCAAAAAAGAAATTCCAATAGCAAGTAAATGATCTAATGAAAACAGGTACGTATACAGCAATTCCATATAAGCCATGGCAATGATAGATGAGAAGATGCACTCTGATGATGTACTTTAGTACCAACAAGGTATTAACTTTTCAAAATGTACAAGGATTCTAAAACATCTGCTTTGCATAAATGTCAGAAATAATTTTTTTTAATAGAATTAAAAGAGGGTATTCAAAAAGTTTTCAATCAGCAGTAGAGTACCGTTGGACTTTACAAATAGGTATATTCATTTTACAGTCCCGTTCCTTTAGTTGAGTTACCGCTTTTTCCATATGGCTTGCGTTCAGGGTGTCGAACTTTTTCATGGTACCATTTTATGACTGCTGCTCATGGGTTAAAGTTGTCTTCTTTGGGGTCTTCTATTTCAATAGCCATTAAAGCATTTAAAGTATCTGAAGATAAAGTGTGCGACTGCTTATAGCCCATTGAGTTGCTCACGGTGGTCGTTAAACCTCCAATCAAAAAAAAAAAAAAAAAAAAAAAAAAAAGATAAAGTGTTTCTCCAATTACCTTGTATTTCCTTGAGGAAGCTGAAACCCATTTCACAACAGGAATGGATGTACTGAGGTGTAATATCATGCAAATCTCTGCTAGGCTTAAAATGTTCTTGTACTCATCAAATTTTTCAAGGAATATCCTTTTCCAGAAATGTTTTGACCCTTCTGCCATGTCTCCTTGGTGGTTGGTTCTAGTATCCACCTTCAACTCCATAAATTCACCCGTGATATTCAACACCTCAGTACCAGACTTCTGCAGCAGTATGTTAAAATGCTTAATAAGTGCTGAGATCTCAGATTTTCCATACTGTTTTAGATCTTGCATGTCAGTAGGCCAATTTGATATCTCAAAGACCGTTGAATACTTAGGTATCCCATCCTCTAGCATGGAAGCAAATCTCAAATCAATGTTTTCTAAAATTACATCAATTATTGTATCTTTATTAAAAGAATGCAAAGCCTCAGCTTTTCTTTTTAAAGAATGACCTTTGAAGGTGCAGAGTTCAGTGTTATGTTCCACTATAACATTGCTTGTGAATTCCTGTAGATCGAGGCCTTCGCTGACTTTCATGTCATTTAAATTTTCTTTCACACTAGTAAGACGATTAAGTTGATGTTATGTTTCTGTAGGCAAACGGAAAGACGATACTTCACCTAGAACATCTGTGAAAAAATGCAAATATAGCACAAAATTATATGTCAAGAAGTGTTTTAGGATCCCTTTTGCTGTGGCCTTCTCATTAGATGATCCAGATGAAGATAAATCTTTGAAATGCATAACAACTACATTACAGTTGGTTATGAGACCTTGACAAGCATTGTAATGATGGGGAATTCATCTCACTCCATCTAGTCTTTGTGGGACTACTATATGCTCCTTGCAAATTGATGCAATTTCTTTTAAGTTGCCTCTTCTTTTAGGTGACTGAGAATAAAAACTATGGATTTCTGTCATTACCATTTCCCATGTATTCATGTAAGTTTTTGAAAATGCAGATTTCATAGCCAATTCAAGACGGTGAGTCATGCAGTGAATGCCCAGCAACCACGGACAGCTTTATTTTATTTTCGCGCCACCTCCAGAGTTTTTGCCTGTTATAACTGATGCGCCATCAGTTCCAAGACTGACAATTTTATTCATCCATTTAGGAAAATCTAGACTTTCATTGAACTCTATGCTTATGGAGTTTAAAATTCCAACAGCGGTGGCAATTTTGACCTCGGTCAATAGCATAAAATGTGTTATTGGTTCACCTTTATCTACAAACTTAATGTATAACACCAGTTTGGTTGTGTTTTTGTCTGTCGTTTCGTCGATTAAGAGAGAACAAAAATTCGCCATTTTTAGTTTTGTGCACAGTGATTCAATAATATTGTCACCAATAAAATGAGTAAATGTACTACAGGCTTTATCATTAGGGTAAGTAACACCAATGTTGGACTTACCTTCACTAATTCTCATGACAAGAAATGAATTTTTCAAAAAATTTGAACTTGACCTCAGATTTAGCCATAGTGTAACAAATATGGAACAAATTATTCATCTTTTTAAGTGTTTGTCCATCTGCCTATCGCAAATTTTTTTTTCTTAGTTGTAAATGAATTTATGGCACCTCTATTCATATTGTACTGT
Organism: Macrothele yani; assembly: GCA_039090855.1. NCBI lineage: Eukaryota > Metazoa > Arthropoda > Arachnida > Araneae > Macrothelidae > Macrothele > Macrothele yani. The sequence goes on from CM076995.1 coordinate 50,342,233, forward strand.
GGAATTAACTTTTTTACGGGTCTTATAGAGGTTAATATTCAAAAAAGTTGGTGGTCAAATTTTCGAACTAAAGCCTAGTTCGTCATCAGGACTACGTCACTGGAGTAGTTGCTGCCACTCAGTTGGAAGAGTCCAACCGCCATTATCGTTAATTGTGGTACTTCTTCTTCTTGCTATTTCGATCCCTTCTTCTAATTTCCTCTTTACTAAGTTTGACTGGTGGGGGATTATTCTTACTGAGTCCCAATTTATGGAGTGTCCACTTGCTTGTATATGTCTGTCTAGCCCTGTTTTGTTCCTAATGTTCCTAATAACTGCTTGGTGTTCTTTCATTCGGACTTGAATACTTCTCCCTGTTTCTCTTATATAGCTGAGTCCGCAGTTACAGTCGATGCAATATATTACTCCTTCTTGCAATTGGATGTCCACTTCTTTCTGCTTTAAAGCTGGCAGGAATTTCTTTAATTTGGTACTTAGACCTGGAGCAAGCCTGATATTATATTTTGCTCCGACCCTCTTCAGTTTTTCGAAAAGTCCCTTGTGGTACGTAATCTTGCTGGTGAATTTGAAGTTGTTTATTTCCTGCTTCTTTTTTGGCACTTGTCTGAATAATTTCTCAACATAAGGGGAAGGGTAATTGTTTTCTGCCAATATTTCTTTTAATTCTTCTCTGTGAAGATCTTTTTGAGCATCTGAAGAGACCAGGACTTCAATTTTTTCCAAAAATTGTCTCTCCGTATTCGATTTAATATAATCAGGGTGGAATGAGTAAAAGTCTAACATCTTCCCTGTGTTAGTGGATTTTCTAAAAAGTTGAGTGAATATTCTCCCCTCTCTTGAGGTCAAGTTTAAATCAAGGAAATTGATGCTATGGTCTTTTCCAGTTCCAGGGTGTACTGCAAGGTATTTTCTAGCGAGTTAAATTCTGCTAGAATTTGAGAGGGTAGAGATTAATCCTCAGTATCTACTATAAATAGGACATCATCCATGTATCTTACATAGAGAGAAAATATTGAAGGTTGTATAAGGATTTTTGCCTCTAGTTTATTTACATAATAATTTGCAAGCAGAGGTGCTAGTGGAGAACCCATTGCAAGTCCTGAAGTTTGCCTGTAATATTTCTTTCCAAACTGGAAGAAATTATTCTTGAAAGAAAACAGGAGCAGTTCATATATGCCAAGCAGTATTTCTCTATTGTGATTATGGAAGACTGTTTTTTCCGCCAGGTCATCCGCAATGAATTCCAGCAGGAGGTCCAGGTTAATGTTGGTATGCTGAATCTGAACCAAGCAATTCACTTTCTTTGGCAGTTTTAGCAGATAATGCTGAGAGATGGTCGGACGACTTGCTGTGTGCAAAAACGGATTCTTTTTTAACGTTTTCTGTACGATACTTTTTGGCTGAATGTTCTCCGCATACCTCACACTAGATTTCTTTCACATGTAAAGACGATGTATCCATCGAACTGTAACTAATCCAGTTCCATTTGTTTGCCAGCCTCCAAGTCTGTACAGTAGAAACCTTCACTCTTTATGCCAGAGTTGCTACCCACCTACCCCCTTCCCCCCAAAAAAAACCCAGGCGTTTTTGTTTTTTTAAAACCCAATAAAACCTTTTTTGTAGTGGGTTTTATTGTTTTTTTTTTTTTTAAACTGGAGTATACTTTGGAGTTTTAATGCAATTTTGGGATATTTTCTTCTAGGAGTTTCAAAAGCAACATTTTAAAATGGAAAAGCTTGGTGCTCAAATTGGTTTTTAATTATGCCTTTTTTTGCTTTTATTATTACATAGATGCTATTTGTTAATTTTTAATGTTTTTTCATTTGTTTAATTTGTTTGTTTCTTTTGATTTTTGATATACTGATAGCCATAACTGATTACTGATAAAAATTTGCAATAAATAAAAATTATGGAGCTAAATTAGATGTGGGAATGAAAAATTGTTTAAGTTTTACTGCATACAATTCTGAGAATTACTTAATTTTGTTGCCCTGAAATTTTGTACATCATTTGCAAACAAAAACATTAGAAAGATTATTAACTATATGTCAACAAAATAGTTTCCATATCATCTACTGTTTCGCACGTTATTAGAAATTCGAGCACGGGAAAAACGTCCATATATTAAGAAAATTTTTATTTCAACTTGTCACTAATATTCCTTTTTTTTTTTTTTTTTTTTTTATGTTCTTTATAATAGTTTAGAAATTTTATTATGAAGATTACAAATTGATATGAAAAAATGTTTTAATATGTGCAGTCAAATGCATCATAAGTTGTCAAAGTCCTCCAATACGTAGAGACAATATGTATTAAAAGATTAATATTATTCCAGTTTTTTAAGTCATGATTTACGAAATTAATACAATGAAAAGAACTTTCGAACCTTTTGATTATGATGCGTTGAATCAGTAATAAGCCATCTTGTTATCGAAGAAGGCATGATTTTCCTTTCCTGTGGTATCAGCTTCCAAGTTGAACTTCGATCTTATAATTTCTTATTATAGATGATGGTTGCATGTTTTATTTTCCATGGCTCGATATCCCAAACTAGTTTCAATTCCTTCTTTTTGGAATCATCTTCAGTGGGTATTATGATCTTCTCATACATGTTGTGTTTCGGCCACTTACATCGATTCTACTGGCAGCGTCCGACTTTTCACGGCAGTTGTACTCTTGCGCATGCTATTTTTGGTATTAATGCACGTTCTTAGTCGTGTTTTGATATAACCGGATGACATGAATTCCGACTCCAAATTAATTGGTGTTGCCATTCGTTTGTTGAAAATAATTAATAAGGTCTTTTATTATATTTTTTATCGTTAATTTCTTTTTCGATAAAATATTTCCAAGCGTACGGTAGATTCATTGGATCATTATTATTACAATTTATTTCTTTAGTTTTTTTCAATCATTATCGCTTCTGAGGTTAATATTTGGTTTTTAGTTTTATGTGAGGTTATTAATTTTGCATCATACCAAACAGGATAAGCTTCATTTTCAATACAATGATTTATTAATGATGTTTTGTTTTCTTTTTATTCCAGTTCGATATATGTTCTTTTAATCTGGTCTTAAATCTTCTTTTTGTACTTCCTATGTATACTTTATTTCTTTCATTTCTTTCTATTTCTGTATAATATTTTGTTGGTATAGAATATACTCCGGCTTTATCAAGCATTGATCTTCTTTCATTTCCATTAGTTAATATAGTTTCGTTATCTATGACGGTTTCTGCCAATATCATTTTTTCTTTAATGCATTCCTTCTTTAAGATATCTGTTATTGGAGGAATGTAGAGAATTTTACCAGCAAATTTTATTTCATTTTTTTGTTTATTTTTATTTTCATTTAAAGATTTCTTTATATTTTCAAGTATATCATCTATGATCTTTTTCTTGTATCCAAATTTCATAGCAGTTCTTTTTATCCAGTTAATCTCAATCTTTTCTTTGTGTTTATTACAGGAATGGGTTAATGCTCTTCTTATGTAAAATTGAAGTGCTGCTCTTTTATATTTCCAAGGATGATTTGAATCAATCGGAATTATCGTTGGAGTATAAGTTGGTTTTCGATATACTTCGTATTCAATCATATTATTTCGCCTGAATAAAGAAATGTCTAAATAGTTTAGTTGTCTCTTAACTTCTTTTTCCATAGTAACTTGTATTGTAGGATAAAAACTATTGTATTTGTTTACAAATGTTTCAAGTTCTTTTTCAGATTGCTTCCAGAAGATAAGGATATCGTCAACGTATCTTACGTATAGTATTAGTTGTTTTTGATTGAATGAATCCAAAAGTTTATTTTCTATGTCTTGTAATATTATTTCAGCAAGAAGTCCCGAAATTGGTGATCCCATTGGTGCACCTTGTTTTTGTCGGTATATTTTTTTATTATATGTGAAGTAGTTATTATCAGCTACTAGTTTCAATGCCTGGATAATACTAATTCTTTGTGCTTCAGGTATTTTTTCATCTTTTAACTTTGATTTAACAATTGCATTGCTTCATAAACAGGTGTATTTGGATATAGGGAAACAATATCTAGACTGATCATCAGAAAATCGGTTGTTTTTAGTTCTTTAACTTTTTTAATCACTTCAATGGAGTTGTTAATTGTATAAATATGTTGAAAGTAATACTGTTTTAAATGTTTAAATAGTTCTTTTTCAAGGAGAATTGTTGGAGACGTTGTTTTATTTACTATTGGTCTTAATGGTTCTTCTTTTTTATGCGTTTTGATTTTGCTGAATATGCTTGGAATAGACGCTCCAACGGGCGGAATGGCTTTGTTTTTAATATTATCAGGTAAATGTCCATGGTTTTTTATATAAGCCATTTTTCTTAGAATTGTATCTGTTGGGTCAAGTGTAGTTTCATCGATATCCAATTTTTCTATAGCCGTTTTCATTTTTATATCATAATCATCTTTTTTAATTTCTGAAACCACGTAATGTTTTCGACAAATGTTGAATTAATATAACATTAGAAAGATTTTGTTGTTTGATAATGCAGTTACAAAAGCCACTTCATTTAGGATGCTTTTACTAAAAGCTAATCATCAAGCATTCAGGACACATTTGACTTCCTTGATATTTTAGATTCATCAGCACAAATAATTTATTGCTGCATAAAAAATAGAAAAATAAAAATTTTCTTACTAATTATAATTCAATGTTCATGCAAATAGTTTTTGCAGATAATTCCAGAAAAAAACAAAAAAGTTTATACACAATAATTTCTTGAAATATATTTAATGAATTAAGAGGAAGGTGATTGTATGTGTGTGTGTGTGTGTGTGCATAAACACTGGTCTAAAAGATGCAGTACACATGCTAAAACAGCTGAAAGAGGTTAGTAGAGTACTAAACATTCTCCAGGCTGAACAAACAAACATTTCTGAGGCAGTGGAACTGTGGCAAGATCTGATGGAAAATGCAGATCTTAAACCATATACATCGCTGATAAAAAAAAAAAAAAAGAAAAGAAAAAAAAATGGATCAAGCACTTCAGCCTTGCCACTACTTGGCAAACTTAATGAATTCAAAATGGCCAGCGAAAGAGAATGAGCCCTGAGCAACCAAAAAATTACTGATAACTGGGTGTTAGAAAAGAAACCTGAATGTATAATTTTTGTTATAGGTTTTAAAATATGTGACACAAGTACTATCCAAAGTCTGTTTGTAAATGATGTTGTGCAAAATTTCAGTGCTGCCAAATGGTGGCAGCTGATGGAGCGACATGCAAATGTGACCATAGCTGGAACCCTGAAAGATTTCTGCTCTTACATGTCAAGTCTATGTGGTTGTGTCCAGCCAGTTCATCTGCAGTAGAAAGGATATTTTCTGCTTGCGAACTAGTCTGGTCAAAACTTCGCAATCGCTTAGGTGTTGATAAAGTACAGAAACTTGTCAAGATCCACAAACATTTAAAAAACAAATGGTAAATTTGTCACAAAAAATATTGAAATTTGTAGTTTTACTCAAATTTAATTAAACATTTCAGAAATGTTTAATGAGGGCTTAGAGTTTGATCAAATACTAGTTTATAGATTGCAGTGAGTGGTGTGTAAATTGTAAAGTATCTTAGCCTTTGTGTAGATTTAAATAAAAACATTTCAATAGACTACATAAAAAGGAGATTTTTGTTAACCAATAGGTAAGTTGCATGGATTTTTCATTAATAATATTTAATCTTTGATACCTTTGATATCTTAATAAAAGGATATGAAAACCAAATAGACCCCAAACCCCATGCCTCCCCCTCAATAAAACCCACCCAGGTTGTGCTTTAAAAAAACAACTTGGGCTTTTTTTCAACCCTGCTTTTAGCAGTGGTTATGTTGCGTCTTGACTTCACCTTTAAATTATCTTGTGCGGTTTTGCGCACTGGAGTTTCAATTTGCTCATCTTGAATTTCCATTTCACATTCACCCAACTTGTGTGCTTCTTCATTAAGAGCTTCAGCTTGTGGTGGTTCAGCGGTCTGGGAGGAGGGCTCATGATTGTTACCTTTTACTTATGAAAGAGAACATCGATGTTTGTCTACTCATTATTATTTAATGCAAACAAAAGCTAGAAGCCAAAAAAATGGAACAAAACTATTAGTACAACACTCGTGCGTGGACTAAAAAAATCCATGTCCCGGTTAAAACGATAAGCACGTCCTTCCCCTCGAGCCTTAAGTAGCCAATGAGAAGCGAGAATCTGCAAGATTGACAGCTATGTCAGCTTAACGCGTAGGAAAAGAAATCTCACTGAGCGCTTCGATGAACTCTGCATATTCTGATATTCGCTCCCTCGTTTTACCCACCCTTAAGTGGGATGGGGAATCGGAGGAGTTTCCTATGAGTCAACGTACACTTTCCTCCTCCTTAGTGACGGCTGTTGGGCATGTGGAACGGGTCGGGACAACTTGCTCAGCTGAGAAAACTCTGGAGTACAACAATGAAATAACGCAATCGCCTCCCTCAATCAGCGATCACTCATTTTCTGCTTCATTTTTAACGCCGTTGGCTGCAAAAAAGAAAATATCTGCAAACTTTAGAAAAATATACCCACAAAATATGCAGGTAATCACGTTTTTATTTTTTTATTTTTTTTTTTTGCGGCAAGCAAATTTACCCAAAACTGGCTACTAGCAAAGTTTGCTACTACTAAATTTCTTCACTAGCAAATATTTTTTATCGGTAGCAATTTGCTACTTGCTATTTGATGAAATCGCGGCATGCATGCCAGTGCTTTCATTTCAGAGGCCATACAGAAAATCGGGTTTGAAGTTCTTGAACACCCTACCTACAGCTCAGATTTGGCACCGTCTGACTTCTGGTTGTTTTCTGCTCTCAAGAGACATCTGAAGGGAATTCAGTTCACTTGTGATGATGTTCAAGCCACTATGAGGAAATGGTTCCGATAACAACCTGAAGATTTTTACAGAGACAGGTTTAAAAAACATGTCGATGTCGTATCTGTATCAAGCACGAGGGGGAGCTATGTAGAAAAATAAAATATGTGAATTGAAGTAGAATTTCTGAGCTTTGTTCTTGTTTTGTTTCAATTTGATACCTTGCCACTGTGCTTGTATGTAAATATAGAGACATTACTTTCTGAACACCCTCTGTATCTGGCAGAACTGGTAATTTGAAATTAAAAGAAAATATGGTGCATGTAATTGATCTTGAGCATTTTTCAAATAAAATAGGTTAATTTAAGGGATAAATAGTTGGAAGTATCTAATCATAAGGATGACTAGGAGGGAAATCTTTCACCGGAAAAAATAGAACCTTCCCTTGAGCTTTTCAGATTCCTTGATCTTGCATCAGTGGCATAACTAGCACAATGTGCCCCCCCTCCGTGTAATTTTGTAATTTTTCAAGGATTTCAAGCACGAGGGAGGATGCGATTTTTGCGGTGTTTGTGTTGTGGATGGGAGGAGGTTTCAGGAAGTCAGGGAGAGTGTCTGGAAAAATAATGCTGGTACCTAGAGCTCTGTAGTTTTAATATCATTTTATACAAACAAGTTGATGTGCCATGACTTTTTAAGTAGTGAGGCAGCACATTCCCCAAATCTGCCCCTGCTAGTAGTCCAAAAGTTTAGTCTAAGGGGTCTGAAAATGAGCATATTTTGCTCAGTATAGAAGCTTTCAAGAAACAAAGAGAGAAATTTGTCACCAAAGAGTGACTGATGGTGCTGGAAATATGTTTTTTCAGTGTTTCTATATGATAGTTGATAAACATCATTTCATTGATGAATGAAAGTTCATTTCATCATCATCTGAAAAAAAAAAATGTTATGTTTACTTCTTGACATTTGAAGAGTTTTGTGCTATAATTGGATTAAAAGTCTGCTAATCTGAAATTATGTTCCTACCACTGGAGAAAGGCAAATTCATTAAACTGATCATCAGTAATACTTTGGAAATAATATTTAAGGATAAGTATACTGTATAGGTGGTCAAAGGGACAAGTTTTTGGCTAGCTGCCTGATTTGGGCTGAGGTTGTAGTCCTTGATGAGGCACAGGTAGTGTGCTTGATATATGGTGCTGGTTTTTCCCTTACCTGGAGCTTGTGGTCACTCATGGGGATCATTACCTCCCTTTCCCCCCAAGCAAAAAAAGAGTATTTTTTTTCCTTTCTTGGGTAAGTATTGAAAACAAGTATTCTTCACTAAGTAAGAAAGCTTTCAAAAAAGTATTTGGCTCTTCAGTCACATTGAAATATTTGTTTACAGGCTGATGTTACGAACTTTTTGTTTACAGGCTCCTTAAGAATAAAGAGAAGCAGTCATGATCATATTTTCTTATTCATTAAAGCAAGATTGTGTCCACTAAGCCCCTCTCTCCTCTGTTTTGCTATCTGTGAACAAAGAATGGGACATAAATAAACAGTGATACATTTTGAGCTTCTTCCCCTCACATACATCTTCATATTGGAATAAAAATAAGCAAATGGAACATAATTATACCATTTACTATCGCAACTTCTATTATGGGAATTTTTACTAGGAATTTTTTTTATTTTAATTGCATTTTCAGAGAAAACTCTTCAGGCTGTCTTTTGTTGTAACTTTTTCCCATCACTATCACCGCTACGGTTAACCTTGACGGTTACAGTTATTTTTCACAAAATCCTACTAGATGTTAGGCAGGGATAATACTTTGCAGTCATTGATGATGGAATTCTGATTTTTCTCAATCTCTATTCCTTCTTTTAGCTTTCTTTTTGAAAACTGCTTTGGAAACTGATGACTGTAAGGGAATTCCAGTCCATGTTGTGACCAGTTTCTCTAACATGCCTGTTTAAACCTGTCTTAAGAGTTGGAACAATTTTTTATAGCAGCTTTATACTCTGCTGTAAGAGTTTCTAGTATGCGACCTGTCTCACCTATGAAAAGGCAGTCCACAACTACATTTTACTTCATAGACAACTCCTTGCATTTTAAAGTATCTTCTCTGTGAATTATTTTAAGGAATTTTTTTTTTTTTAACTTTGTTCTCTAAACCTTGGAGCTAGCCTTATATTATACTTCTTCTAATTCTTTTTAAAGACTCGAATAAACCTTTGTGATAAGTAATTTTTCTAGTGAAATTTGCTTGTTGCTGGTTCTTCTTACCAGTAAAATTTGGAAGCTTCTCAGTTTCTTCTTTGGGATAGTTATTTTCGGCAAGGATGACTTGAAGTTCTGCTTTATGGGTTTTTTTTTTAATTATCTGCTGTAGATACTATTTTATTAATTTTTTCTAAAACTTACTTGGCCACATTCTTAATAGAAACTGGATGATAGGAATTGAAATCCAAAAGTTTATTAGTTTCATTGGTTTTTTATACCAACTAGTGAGGAATTTTCCATCTTCATATTATATAGTAATATCTAAGAAGTAAGGTCAGGTGATGCGTAACATCACAGCCTCTCCTTGACAAATGTCAACCCCGCCTTCTCGTGGTGCATCCTGTTCCCACTAAAGGGGCTCTGACGACCGCCCATAGCGGTATAACTATACCATCGGGATTAGAGGAAATTCTATCCCACACTCACCAACCCGCTTGGCCAGCGTGGTGAGTTATGGCCAAACCCTCCAAAATGATTCCACAACTTAAATCTTGGCCCTCAGTCTCCGGCAGCTGGAATGTACCTGGCCAAGGCAGCGGCCAGTGCTACATGAAGGCAGAGGGTGCTAAGAATCCCCGGAGGACCGGACTAGGCTGCCATCTGATGCTGACCTTGGCTACTTACAATGGACGCTCCCTATCTTCTGATTCAAGGCTTCTTGAATTGGAAGAGGAACTACAAAGGATCAAGTGGGACATCGTGGGGCTAAGTGAGGTAAGGAGAAAAGGAGAAGATCTCATCGAACTGAAAAGTGGACATCTCTTCTACTATCGTGGGACAGATACTGGCAGAACTAGTGGTGTTGGATTTATAATAAACAAGAAACTGAAGGATAAAGTTGTAGAAGTTGAAAGTTCCTCTGACAGAGCTGCACGACTTGTTATCCAACTCTCGAAAAGATACCAGGCTCAGATTATTCAAACTTATGCACCCACCACAAGTCATCCTGAAGAAGAAATTGAAGAATTTTATGAGGAAATTTGTCGTCTAAATAATAAAGGTAAGCAGCACTTGAAAATAATTATGGGAGATTTCAATGCAAAAATAGGGCAACGGCAACAGAATGAAACTTCAGTAGGTAAATTCGGTCATGGCAACAGAAACCAGCGTGGAAATACTCTCGTTGAGTTTGCAGAGGCAGAAGGGTTTTTCATCTTGAACTCCTTCTTCAAGAAAAAGCCACACAGGAAATGGACATGGAGACATCCAAATGGGACGACAAGTGAAATTGATTTTATTATGTGTAACAAAAAAAATTCATCATAGAAGACTGCAGTGTGCTAAACAAGTTCAACACAGGTAGTGACCATAGATTGGTGAGATGTAAGATGCACCTCAACACTAAACTTGAACGTGGCAAGCTCATAAGACAAACAAAAATCTATTGACATAACCAACCTTAAAAAACACCATAATACCTTCAAGTTAGAACTGAAGAACAGGTTCTCTGCTTTAGAAGGCCTAACATGGGAAGAAGTGGACATCTCTGAAGTTAACAGAAAAGTAACCAAAGCTCTTATGGAAACAGCAACAAAATTAGCTGGGTCTAAGAACAAGTTGCAGGTGAACAAATTATCAGGAAAACCAAAATGTTGATGCAAAAAAGAAGAGAGATGAGGACAACTAAAGAAGATGTGACTTCCAAAGTGGAATATATAGAGCTATGCAAGACAGTAAGAAAAAGTATCACTGAAGACGTAAGGAAATTCAACTGTGAACTAGTGAGGAAAGCAATTGAAAACAACCAAAGCCTAAAGATAGCAAAGGGACATCTCAGTAAGGGAAGAAAACAGATTATGGCACTGAGAAAAGAAGATGGTTCTGTAACAAGAAATAGAGGCGAAATTTTGACAAGAGTGAAAGATTTCTACTCCAAATTATATGAAAGGGATGATATATGCACTCCAGACATCATGAAAGATACAGTACCAGAGTTCCTCCAGTCCTTCCAGCAGAAGTTGCACATGCAATCAAGAACATGAAGCGAGGAAAAGCTCCAGGAGAAGATGGAATTACTGTAGACATCATACAAGAAGCAAGTGGAGAAATCGAAACAGTACTCGCCCAAATTTTCACTCGATGCCTTAATGAAGGGAAGATTCCTGAGGATTGGAACACCGCTACAATGATCCTGCTACATAAGAAAGGTGACATTGAGGATCTCGGAAACTACAGACCTATCAGCCTCCTATCAGTAGTTTATAAAATCTTCACTAAAGTTCTTCCACACCGCTTGAAGGTAACACTGGACATGGCTCAACCGAGAGAACAAGCTGGATTCAGGAGTGGCTACAGCACAATAGATCATATCCACGTGCTGAGAGAACTAATTGAAAGAGCGAGGGAATATGAACTTCCATTGTGCATGGCTTTTATCGATTATGAAAAAGCCTTTGATTCGGTGAAACCATCAGCAGTTACAATGGCTCTGAAAACCTGCGGTATTGAAGATGCATACATTAATATTATTAATAACATCTATGAAAATGCAAGTGCAAAGATTAGGCTGTTTGAAAATACAACACACGTAAAAATTGGAAAGGGAGTGAGACAAGGTGACACCATATCTCCGAAGCTCTTTAATGCCACATTGGAGGGTGTTTTTCAGTCGCTGAGCTGGGAAAACAAGGGGATAAAGATTAATGGAGATTATCTAACCCACCTTCGTTTTGCTGATGACGTAGTCATTTTTGCAACTACCCCATCAGAGCTACAGGGTATGATCCAGGAACTTGCTGACAAGAGTAAAGAAGTGGGATTAAAAATGAACTTTCAGAAGACAAAAGTGATGTTCAATGCTTTTACAAGAAATGAAGATTTATCGATTGATGGAGAAAAGCTGGAGATAACAGACACGTACGTTTATCTTGGACAGCAGATATCAAGTGAGGGTCACATTGATGAAGAAATTAATCGGGCGTACAAAACTTGCCTGGAGAGCTTTTGGAAGAAACAGCATAATTTTCAAGAGCAATATGCCATTATGTCTTAAAAGAAAAGTGTTTGATCAATGCATCCTTCCAGTGCTTACGTATGGTGCAGAGACGTGGACCTTAACTAAAAGAGACATACAAAGGCTGCAGACAACTCAAAGAAGCATGGAGAGGTGCATGCTTGGTGTAACCAGGAGATATAAGAAGAGGAACTCGTGGATCCGAAAAATGACAAGAGTGGAAGACATCATGATCAGAGTTAAATCCCTGAAATGGCAATGGGCTGGACATACTGCCAGAAGGACAGATCATCGATGGACAGCCGAAATTTTAGATTGGATTCCAAGGGACAGGAAAAGACACAGAAGAAGACCACATGGGAGATGGGTGGATGAAATTCGAAAGTATGCAGGGGTGACATGGAGGAGACTGGCACAAGACAGACCGTTGTGGAGGAAACTTGGGGAGACCTTCGTCCAGCAGTGGATTGATAATGGTTGACAATGATGATGATGATGATCTAAGAAGTTAATTTTTCTTTCTTGAAGTTTAATAGTTAAAAAAACTGGTTTTAATTAAATTTTATTTTTAATTTTAATTTTAACAAAGTTACCCCCCCCCCTCCTAAAATAGTCCACAGAGAAGAAGATACCTTAAAAATGCAAGAAGTTGTCTATGAAGTAAAATGTAGTTGTGGACTGTCTTACATAGGTGAGATAGGTCGCATACTAGAAACTCATACAGCAGAGTATAAAGCTGCTATAAAAAATTGCTCCAACAAGACGGGTTTAGATAGGCGTGTTAGAGAAACTGGTCACAACATGGACTAGAATTTACACCTCAAAATAAAACTCTTTGCACGATTATAAAAACCTCCATCTAGTACACCACCATTCACAAGCTAAAATATTTATTATTTACACTTAAGAACAATATGTACAGATAAAAGCATCATAAAATTAACTAGGCGAGATCTTTCGGGTCCCCTAGGGATCCATTATCAAGCCTGAAAGCGCCACCCAAGTGCAGTGCACAAGACTTCTTATATAAAACAGAAGACGCCCGTCATGCATCTGTAACCATGGACACAACAATGTATACAAATGTTGTTGTACCCGGAAATTAAACAACTCATTAATACATATTATTTATAAACTGGGAGGTTTTAGAGTCTTTATATATTGGCGCCAAAATAGTGGTATGGCGGTGGGTAATTCTTCGTTACAACACAAATCATCAAACCACATAATGAACATTGATTCAGTGAAAAAAGTGTCCCTTTTGTTTCTGGTAAAGGCCAGGTGGTGTATGTCCGCCCAACATGGGATATATCGTCCACCAGACACCAATCGAGCAAGTGATGTGGTTGTTACTCCGGTTCTGACATCATATTCATGTTCCGACGCTCGAAACTTTAACGTCCGCAGTGTGGAACCGATATACACCATTGATTTATTATCAGGGTAATCTGCTTGTAGAGGTATATAATATATACCATGTTTTTGTTCATTACACACTTGGTCGCGGTCCTGTCTTATCGTTGAAAAAATATTCGATGTCCGCATTCCGAAAGCCAATTGATGTTAATTGCAAATTCGATTAAAAAAATAAATCACATTAGGGTAGTAATTCACCGAGCCAACAAATCGTTTACTAACATTTTCACGTTGTAAACTTGTAAAAGAAAGTCGTTGTATTTGTTGAGTCAGTTTTCGAACGCAGCCCTCAGGGTATCCGAATTGCGTAGCAATTGAAGCAATGTAAGTAATTTCAGCTTGCCTCGTACGTACTGACGACGAGTGGATAAACGCTCTTCTGATATAAGAACACAAATCAGCAAATTTAAATACAGTGGGTGTGGCAGGAAGAAAAAGGAATGAGGGTTGGAATGTGGCAGTGGCGGCCCGTCAGATGAGGCAAGTGAGGCGACACCTCACCTGAAATTCCGCAGAATGAGAAGTTAAAAAAAAAAAAAAAACTTCTGTCAGCAACAAAAATATAAGAACTTTGCAGGATAAATGAAACACTGAAATTCACATTGTGATTCATGAATTAGGTTAAAGAAAGACTTTCAAGAAGAGGAATGAATCATTGTTTTTGCAAAGCAGCTGCATGTTTTAAGCACTTAAAGGCGACCGGCTGAATCGTCTCGATGAAAAGCCGGTTTTGGGAACTGGGGATCAGAGAAGAGCCCTACAGAGTGAACCCCCCACCCCCATGGTCTGAGGTGTACCCAAGGAGGTGCCGGACTTCCAGTAAGAGAAAGAAAATTTCTGAGGTGACCCTCCATTTCGCTTAAACTGGAATCGCATCTCTGCTGTTATTGGAGAACCCAAGGATTGTGTATCCAGTGGGCGCGGGAAAATGAGCAGATGACCTTGGTAAAAAGTGGTTTTACAGGCGATGACGCCGTTCGCCTCTATACGCTTTGGAGTACGATAATTTCTACGTAGCTTTAACTATTCGTCAGAGTGTTTTTGAGTCTTAACTTTTTGTAGTGTGTTTTCAATCCTCTCTTCTGCAGGTGTTGGCTAGTTCATAGTAATGTTGAGTTTTTCTTCTTTTTTTATTTTGTTATTGTTACTAAACAGCATATTTTGATTTTGGTTGGAAAATATGAATGGCCCAACAAACGACGTGATTTGTGTTCTGGAAGAAATTTCTTTTAAACACTGGAAAGATTATGATAAAAGGGATGTTCTCATATCTGGAAGACCGACACCTATAATAAGTTCAATATCTAAAGATAAGAAGTGTGGCAAATCGTTTTTTAGGTTTTTCAATAAATCATGGTACGAGATTTTTCCCTAGCTTTCTGGTAGCTATTACAAGCAAACTCTCTTTTGCTGGCCATGTTTACTTTTGAGCAATAAGAAAAATGTGTGGAATACAACGGGTTATTTTGATCTGAAAAACTTTTCTCGTAGTGCAAAATTGCATGAAAGCTCTAAAGAGCATATAACTAACCACGTAGGTCTAAAACGAATGGAAAAAACATAAACACTGTTTCTGATATGCTCAAAGAAAATGCTGCTCTTCATAAAGTCAAGTTTAATGAAAAGGTCAGACTAAATAGGCTTTTTATGGAACATATAATCGATTTAGTTGTCGTTCTAAGCAAGCAAGAACTGCCTTTTCGAGAACATGATGAATCTGTTTCCTCATTAAATAAAGGTAATTTCAAGGAGATGTTCCATTTGTTACTTCTTAGGAGCACCCCAGAATTAAAAGCACATTTTGAAAAAATACGAAGCTTATTTTCTGGACAATCTAAAACGATACAGAATGATTTAATGGAGTGTATTCATGAATATATAAATGAATATGTTAAAAGCGAAATTAATGAGTCAGAACTTTTTTCAGTGCAAGTTGATGATACAACTGATATTACTCAAAAATCACAGCGTTCAATAATTGTCAGATACATATTGCACTCAAATTGTGAAGTAGTTGAGCGCTTCCTTGGTTTTTATGATATCAGCACTGACAGGACTGCTGTGGCACTGTATGATCTGCTAGCATCGGTTTTGGAGGAGTTTGATTTTAAATCAAAGTTAGTAGGCCAGTGTTATGACGGTGCAAGCGTTATGGCTGGAGAGTTGAACGGTCTGCAGAAAAGAGTCAAGCTAGAAGCCCCGCAAGCTTTGTTTACCCACTGTTTCGCCCACTGCCTTAACCTTGTCCTTCAACAGGGGTGCAAAAGTATTGTAAAATGTCGCATATATTTCGCAACAGTATCCAGCATGCCCTCATGTTTTCATAAGTCTGCCAAGAGAACCCACGTAGCAGATTCAGTTGTTGGGAAACTGATTCCTCAAATAGCGGAAACACGTTGTGCATCGCGTTCGCAAATTTCGCGTTTAATAGTGAGCGAATGGGGCAAACTAAAGAATGTGTTTGAAAACATAATGAATGACCCGGAATCAACGGCAGAATCAATCAACAGAGCCATAGGATATTTGAAAAATTTCACTGATTTTGAATTTGCTCTTTTATCACTGATTTTTGATGACATTTTTGGAATTACGGATGTACTGTTTGATGTTTTACAAAAAAAAGACTTTAGATATCAGTTATTGCCAAAGACAAATTAAACAATGTTGCGAACGAATAAATAAGAAAAGGAGTGTAACCACTTACTTGAAACATTTCAGTGAAGCAATTAGTTTGAGTGGAGGTCCTAAATGTTGCCAAAAGAAACATTTGACTGAAGAAGAAGGGGAAAACTATTACATGATTTTGTTTTACGAAATCGTTGACAGCATAATAGTCCAAATAAATACCAGATTTGAAGATATGGGAAAGCTCGAGTTTCTGCAGCTAGTTGACAGCTCAAAATACCATAGTTATTCAGAGTCATTTCCATCCAGTGCCCTGAACACTCTCAAAAAATTTATCCAAACATTTTTACAGACACACAACGACTAAAAAACGAATTAGATTTTTTATATAATGATCACAACTTCAGGGAACTCAGTGTTCAGAAAACCTTGAAAACAATGAAAGAAAACGAGCTGAAAGATGTGTTACCAAAAGCCTACAAATTATTTTCTCTTGTATTGACACTGTCGTCAACAAGTTCTTCTGCTGAAAGGAGTTTTTCTTGTTTGAAGAGAATTAAGACTTACCTCCGTAATACAACAGCACAAGATCGTTTGTCTTCACTCGCTAAAATTTCAATCGAGAAAGAATTGCTGAACCATCTAATGTCCACTCAACCATTTTATGATCTGATCATAGACAAATTTGCAGCCAAAAAGGATCGCAGAATTGAACTTATTTATAAAAAAAACTGAAAGCATTCTGTTCGAAACCAAAGCAAATTAATATCGTATTCCTCTGTTTTTAATTCCAGGTTTAAATTACCTAATACTTTTTTATATAGAAATGTGCTTCCTTAACTTGACTTCTCCTGTACATAGTATCACGAGCCTGGACTTCAGTTTGTGACTCGTGCTAAATGCACCTTCACTAATATGCCAATCGAACTGTGACTTTTATTCAAGCTCAAGAAACACTTCGTGAGAAAAAATTTCTATTCAAATGATTTACTTTGAATTTTTTAAGAAGTGGATCTCCGACTGGCGTTGGGATGTGAGTGACGCATTGACTAGCTAAAGAAACCGCGCAAATTGCGTATTTTCGCTCAAGTGTATTACATAAAAGAATACAGGTGAAATATTTCTTTCTTTGTTGTAAAATTATCGAATAATTGTTTTCATAAAAATATTGTTGCAAAAGTAGCGTATATTACACACACACATATATATAGAGAGGTATATGTACATTTTTCCTCTAAAATTTTTGAATTTTTTCGTGAAGAAAGACTCCCCACGCAGTGTTTCATATATTTCTATAATTTTATTCCATTACTGTTGAATAATATTTGTATATAAGGGCTAAATGGCATGGGCTGGAGCCCTAAGGGATGGGGTTTACAGCTGTTTGTAACAAGGCGCCTACCCGGGACCAATGGCTTAACGAGACTTCCGAATCTCAGCGGATTTTAATGATTCAGCCGACTCGAACCCAGGGCTTCAAAGATATCCAATGGGTGATACTGCCTTTGACATGAAACTTTTTGAAGGGGGTGGTTCTGTACTTCTGCTGCATAACTGTGTATAAGTACATATAACAATTGGGGGGGGGGCGCTTCGACAAATATTTTTCTATTGGTACGTACGCACATCTTGAACATTAATACAAAACGAACCTAATTTAATAAAATGAAGAAAATGCAATAAATTATAGTTGTTTTAATAAAAATTAATAAAGCAACTTCTTTGGCCGCTTTGCTTTACTTCCTCTTCTATTATCAAGAAATTACATTGATTTCCGAGTTGTGTAAAAATCAATGAATTTAAATAGGGAAATTATCTATAAAATGTACTTAGAAAAAGCTAACTGTCTCGCCAACTAAGGGGGGTGCAAACCACGACGCCCCGGCTACGCCACATATATATATATATATATATATATTCGTATAACGTTAGACGAATTTATATATTTTTCAATAACATATGTTTTACTGTTTTACATTTACATCAAGACTGTTCGCCTCACCAGCATTTTACACCACGAGCCGCCACTGGAATGTGGGAAGGATTCCGATAAACAGAATGTGTGATATTATTGTCAGCTGGGGGCTTGATAATGGATCAACAGAATGTGATATTATTGTCAGCTTTCAGGCTTGATAATGGATCCCTAGGGGACCCGAAAGATCTTGCCTAGTTAATTTTCTGAGGCATTTATCTGTACATATCGTTCTTAAGTGTAAATAATAAATATTTTAGCTTGTGAATGGTGGTGTACTAGATGGAGGTTTTTATAATCTTGCAAAGACAGTTTTATTTTGAGGTGTAAACATTGAGGCACGAAATAAAATATTAGGATGGACTAGAATTTCCTTAAAGTCATCAGTTTTCGAAAAGAAAGCTAAAAGAAGGATTTGAAATTGAAAAAAATCATAACTCCATCATCAATGACTGCAGAGGATTATCCTTGCCTAACATCTGGCAGGATTTGGTGAAAAATAACCGTAACCATGAAGGTTAACCAAAACCGCTATAGTGACAGGAAAAAGTGACAACAAAAGACAGCCTGAAGAAGAACAGTTTTCTCTGAAAATTTGCAATTAAAATAAAAAATGTTCGTAGTAAAAATTCCCATAATAGAATTCTTCAGGATGACGCTTTAACGTCTGTAACTTCTGTTTTACACGTACTGTAACGTGGATACAGTCTGTGGTGGTGCATTAACTTATTCAATTCAAAATATAAATCGGTTAGAAGTTCTAAAGATGTTACTTACGGAATTGCGTGTTCAGTCCAACGTCAGTGGTTATTCAGTTTCTTTGTCTAAAGTTGAGTCTTGCTTCAATATGGTCAGTTGTTAGGGTTAGTTCGAGAGCCATTTCGTTATAAGTTGTACCCCACTTCGGACATGTCCAGATGTTAGGGTTAGCTCCGTTTTGGCTATGTCGACATCATGTTGAATGGGTAAAGGTTTCCAGATAATAATTAAAAATTCTTGAGTTAAGAGTTACTATTTACATACAACTTGAAGTTCCACGTCGTATTTGGCCGGCCTTTAGGGCTATCTCGTCAATACTGCACTCTCTTGGAAATGCTGAGGAAGTCTTCAAAGTTTGGTCAGGTTCATAAAAAATTTAAAAGCTTTAAAAGGTTCCAGTTAAAATCGTCACATACACCACCTCATACCGTCCACAGTCTCAATCACCGGACGCGCGTTTCACCTAGGCTCTACCCTGGCGTTTTCAACGGAGACTTCACATCATCTGTCGAAGTCTGCTATCTGAAAGTCTCGTGTCCACAGTGCGCATGTTCCCCATTTAATCCATTGCCCATGCCATCTAGTATCAGGTCACATCAACTTTATCCTCATCTACGTCACTTTCACCCTTCCTTTTTTTCTTCCTCTCTCTCTCCTCTCCCTATTCCATTTCTCCTCAGTTTCGATCAGGTTCCTCCAAGCGTACGAAAGGTCGTACGGACTGTTATTATTGCAGTTAAATGGTTTGGTCTTATTTATTATTACTGCTTCTGCTATTTGTATTGTTCTCATATTATTCTGCTGGTTTAATATTGTAATTCCTTCCCAATAGGGTATACATTGACTATCCAAACAGAATTCAATGAGTGCTGTTTTATTCTCTCTTCTGCTCCAGTTCTTCATGTGTTCGGTCAATGTGATTTTAATATTTCTTTTTGTACTGCCTATATATTGGTTGACGATTTTATTTTGATTATTTATTGTTGGTATAGAGTAGACACCCGCTTTTTGTAAGATTGGGGTTTTTCTGTGATAGTTACTAAGAGATTTCGTTATATCTCTCGTTTGTACACCAAAATCTAGGTCATATTTTTTACATGTTTTCTTCATAATAGTTGTGATCTCCGGTATATATGGTAATGATCCACAAAATTTTTTTACCTGTTGAGTCTGTGTATTCCTTTGTTGTTTATTTCTAGGGTTGCACCTATTAATAAGGTTATTTATTTTCTTCACATCATAACCGAAGTTTATTGCTGTGTTCTTTATCCAATTCAATTCATTTTTTAGTAGTTGGTTGTTAGATGTATGAGTAAACGTTCTATTGATATATGATCGGAAAGCTGCAAATTTGTAAGATGCTGGATGGTGAGAGTTCTCAGGAATGATATTAGTGATGTTGTCTGGTTTTCTATATACTTGGAAATCGATGTTATTTTGTTTATGAGATAGCAATATGTCTAAGTATGGTAAGATTCCATCCTTTTCACGCTCCACAGTGACTTTAATTGTTTCGTAATAGCTATTATATTTATCTATGTACAACTGTAGTTGGTTATCATCATGCTGCCATACCATAAGGATGTCATCCACGTATCTGCAAAATATTGATGGTTGTGGTATATCTGTTTTCAGTCTCATAGATTTTTCGATGTTCTGCAAAATCACCTCTGCCAACAAACCCGAAATCGGCGATCCCATCGGTGCTCCCGATGATTGTCAATATATTTTGCCTTCATAACTGAAATAATTATTTTTATCAATAAAAAGAAGTGCTCTTCTTATGTCTTCAATTTGCTGTGTTGGTATTTTATTTTCGCACAACCTTTCAACAATGAGGTCAATTGCATCTAGAGTAGGGGTATTAGGGAAGAGGGATATCACATCAAGGCTGGTAAGTCTTATTTTCTTATTCCAATTGATTGCTTTATCCTGTATTAGTGTAATTACCTCTGTGGGACTGTTCACAGTATATTTATATTGTTTGTAGATAGGAGTTAAAAAGTTATATAGGGCTCGTTCAAGATTTATCGTAGGTGACTTATTTTTTCGCAACAATTGGTCTAAGTGGATTTCCAGGTTTATGAGTCTTTATTTTACCATAGATATTCGGGGTTGTGGCTCCCGCGGGAGGATATGCTTTCTTTTTAATCGTCTCAGGAAGGAAACTGTGATTTTTGAAAGTCATCAATGTACGTTTTATTTTTTCTGTTGGGTCTTTGTCTATGATTTCGACGCCTAAGTCCTGTATAGTTTTTTGCATTTTTTCATCATAGTCTATCTTGTCCATGATGATTAGTTGATTAGTTTTGTCAGATGTTGTTATTATGATCGATGGATTATTTCGTAATTCCATAAGTGCTTTTCTTTCATATTTTATTAAATTAGGCTTCTCTGTGTGTTTTTCTTTCATGATCTTGGTTGCTGCTCTATTTATTTTAAATCTCAGGGGTTCTTGAGCCTTCTTTGGAAGTACGTTGATAATCTCTTCGATCTTCGGAATAAATTGCTCTGTTTTTCCGAGGTTTTCACTAAATGCAAATTTACTACTTTTATTAAGTGCATTTATTTTTAATTGATTAAGTTCCAATTGTGATAGGTTTACATAGGTATGGTTGATATTATCTTGATGTTGTTGGTCCTGTTTCCTTGATATCAATATTGTCAGTTTCTTTAGATGTCTATATTGGTTAGCGTTTCCTGTTTTTTTCCAAGCATATATGTATTCTATTCATTATATTATCAATTATGTCATCTATATATTTTTTCCTAATATTAGTATATAGGTTATATGACTGTCGAGATAGCTGGTAGATCTTCTGTCTCTTTGTTCTAATTTCTGCTCTCAGTCTTTTAGTTTTGCTCATTTCGAGTATTCTTTGATCTCTAGTGTTTAAGGCCCTCGTTTTAAGTCTTAGGTAATTGGGAATAACCCCACTGTCCCGACTTTGTTTCAAAAAATCAAGATGGTCAACTTGGTCATTGAGTTTTACTCTTGTTTTCTTATAGTTTCGAATATCCTGATTCAGCGTTTTCTCCTAAAAACAGAAAAGCTAACCAATATAGACATCTAAAGAAACTGACAATATTGATATCAAGGAAACAGGACCAACAACATCAAGATAATATCAACCATACCTATGTAAACCTATCACAATTGGAACTTAATCAATTAAAAATAAATGCACTTAATAAAGGTAGTAAATTTGCATTTAGTGAAAACCTCGGAAAAACAGAGCAATTTATTCCGAAGATCGAAGAGATTATCAACGTACTTCCAAAGAAGGCTCAAGAACCCCTGAGATTTAAAATAAATAGAGCAGCAACCAAGATCATGAAAGAAAAAAACACAGAGAAGCCTAATTTAATAAAATATGAAAGAAAAATGTATACCCTATTGGGAAGGAATTACAATATTAAACCAGCAGAATAATATGAGAACAATACAAATAGCAGAAGCAGTAATAATAAATAAGACCAAACCATTTAACTGCAATAATAACAGTCCGTACGACCTTTCGTACACTTGGAGGAACCTGATCGAAACTGAGAAGAAATGGAATAGGGAGAGGAGAGAGAGGAAGAGAAAAAGGAAGGGTGAAAGTGACGTAGATGAGGATAAAGTTGATGTGACCTGACACTAGATGGCATGGGCAATGGATTAAATGGGGAACATGCGCACTGTGGACACGAGACTTTCAGATAGCAGACTTCGACAGATGATGTGAAGTCTCCATTGAAAACGCCAGGGTAGAGCCTAGGTGAAACGCGCGTCCGGTGATTGAGACTGTGGACGGTATGAGGTGGTGTATGTGACGATTTTAACTTGAACCTTTTTTAAAACTTTTAAATTTTTTATGAACCTGACCAAACTTTGAAGACTTCCTCAGCATTTCCAAGAGAGTGCAGCATTGACGAGATAGCCCTAAAGGCCGGCCAAATACAACGTGGAACTTCAAGTTGTATGTAAATAGTAACTCTTAACTCAAGAATTTTTAATTATTATCTGGAAACCTTTACCCATTCAACATGATGTCGACATAGCCAAAACGGAGCTAACCCTAACATCTGGACATGTCCGAAGTGGGGTACAACTTATAACGAAATGGCTCTCGAACTAACCCTTAACAACTGACCATATTGAAGCAAGACTCAACTTTAGACAAAGAAACTGAATAACCACTGACGTTGGACTGAACACGCAATTCCGTAAGTAACATCTTTAGAACTTCTAACCGATTTATATTTTAATTGAATAAATTAATGCACCACCACAGACTGTATCCACGTTACAGTATGTGTAAAACAGAAGTTACAGACGTTAAAGCGTCATCCTGAAGAACCTTGTGGTCATGTAATTGTATGTGAACTATATAATAGAATCATATGAGATATAACTCATAATAGAAGTTTTGATAGTAAAAGAATTAAAAAACCAGGAAGCCAATTTTCAACATGAGCTTTATTCAAATAATTATACCATTTTGCCACTGTTTCTGGTAGTATTCAGTTTGATAAATATGAAATAATTGTGAGGTAAGGTTCTCCAAGAATTTGTTGTTAGTGGTCCAGAATGCTAAAAAAAAAAAAAAAAAAAAAAAAAGTTGAGAAATACTGATTAAAATATGTGATTATTACGTTGCATAATGATAAATTTGTTGTGCTGTGTTTACATCTTACTGAGGTAGGTCCATCATGGCAGGTTACTAAGCACTAAAAAGAAGTATGAAATGAGCTGCTGTTCATTGCCAAAAATCCCAGTTTTAGCTTAGGTTACAATGGATCAATCCCCCTTCCAACTGATTCTGTTTTTCAAACAACAATTTCATTTTGTTTCCGTATGCTATATACTCCCAACAATTACTGGTGTATTTCATTTATAATTAGAGCATCATTAAAGAAATTTATTATTTTTCTTTTCAGTGTATCTAATAGCTTACAGTCGCACAGAGAAAAACATGGACTTCGAAGAATGGGACCAAATGACAATTTCCTGGTTCGTAAAGAGCGAGTATATACTGATGACAGAATCACAAATGAAAATAAGGAATTTCTTGATGAAGTTATCCAAGATACATTTTTGCATCCAGTTAAAAGTCCTATTAGTGAAACCCATTGGGAACCAGGCACATGGACTCCAAGGTAATTCTTTTGTTGTTTTTATTTCCTGATCACTAAAATTTTTCCTTTGTCTTATTTCTCATGTAGATGATGCTATATGCATCATGTTATATGCATCATTTAATAGCTAACTTATATACACTGCTGGACAATTGCTAAGGACGGATCATAAACGGCTATATAGCGCATAAAAAGTAAGTGTGGTTGGATGCCACGTGAAATAAAATAATGTCAGAATGCCAGGACATTACAAGAAATACAATTTATTGTGCTCTGAAATCCAGAAGGCTTTGGAACGTGTTCAAGGGACAAACAGGCCATTTTGTGCAGAATACGCACACGTGAAAAAAATGCAATTACCGTCCGCAGGCGTTCCGGCGTAAGATGTCAATACGGGATATGGCCACCATGGAGGGCGATGCAAGATTCCACACGTCGTGTCATGCTTTGCACAACATTATCAAGCAGCTGTTGGGGTAATTTATCCCATTCCTCTGTCAGTGCACGGATGATTGTGTCCTTGTTTATTGGAGGGCATTGGCAACCAGCAAGACTCCTCCCCAAAGCATCCCACACATTTTCAATGGGATTCAGATCTGGAGAACGTGCTGGCCATACGAGGCGTTGAATATCCTCGCTCTCAAGACACTCCTGAACAGCGACTGTTCAATGACATGTTGCGTTGTCGTCCATGAAAATGAATCTATCACCGACAGCACCACGTAACATGCGGACATGAGGTAGCAGAACATCATTAATGTATCGTTGGCCAGTCATAGTCCCAGTTGGAAGCCCATAGAGGGACGTACGGCCATTGATCATGATGCCAGCCCATACCATGACACTACATGTCGGATATCGGTCCCTTTCCTGTATGTTTGCTGGACAATATGCAGTACCACTATCACGCCAGATCAGTTGTCGTCGACAATCAGACGATAGACTGTATCTACTCTCATCTGAGAAGAGGACAGCAGACCAGTCGTTATCAGTCCAATTGCGATGTTGATGGCACCATTGCAAACGGGCGGTACGGTGGCGTCTGGACAATGGGATGCACACAACAGGACGGCGGGCGTATAGTCCTCCTTCATGCAAACGTCTGGCGACAGTTTTTCGGGAGATCCGCTTGCCAGTAGCAGCCATAAACTGATTTGCTACCTCACTAGCTGTGTTGTGCCGGTGTCTTTTTGTTGATAGCACTCTGTACCGATCTTCTGCAGGTGTCGTACTGCGAACACGACCTCCTCTGTGACGTTTGCTACACTCTCCATTTGTTTGAAATGATTTCCAAAGCCTTGAAACAACACTGAGGCTGACGTCGAACTCCCTGGCAACATCTGTTATTTTTTGCCCTTCTTCAATCTTGCCAATAATACGGCCACGCGTAAAATAATCTAGGTGATGTCGGGAAGACATACTGAAAATTGCAAGTTCGTCAATTGATTCTTTCCCTTTCAACTTTGCGTTTGAACAACAACGGTCAATACGCGTCAAATCCTTTATATCTCTTATAAGCGCTATGACGTCACAAAAAAGTTCGGCAATCCAAAATTTGCATACGCACAACACGTCTTACTGTATCCCGCACTTATGCTAATTTCCACATTTTCCTGCTTTCCATTTTATGGTTGCTATCGTTGCTATTGTCATCCGTCCTTAGCAATTGTCCGGCAGTGTATAATAATTCATTGTGGTACAATATCTTTAAAGTGAATTGGTTTGTTTTGCTGAATGTAAATGCCCTGTAGTGGCATTTTTTCATAATTTTGTTGTGTTTGAAAAACAATTTTGTCCTTAGCAAATTTCCTGAGAGATGGTGTGTCAGACCTATCATTGTATGTTCCCACAATAAAATAATAAATTACGGAGGCATAAAGCATTTTTGTGTGTTTTGAAAAAAGTGTGTGCTTATATGAGGGTTGTACCAAAAGTAATGCGAAAGTGGGAATAACTTTTTTTACTAACTAGCACGGGTTGTTCAAATTGTACATGTTGGTAGAGTAACTCTTTCTCTATACAAAGGTGCTACTAAACATAGTCTCCATCACAAGCGATGCATTTGCGCCCTCATTGAACACAACTTTCAAATCCTCTTTGAAAAAATAGGGGTGGACTGTTGTATCCACTTCTTCACAGCCACTTTCACCTCATCTGTGTCATCAAATTGTTGTCCCCAGAGACTGCTCTTCATTGGACCGAACAGGTGGAAGTTGGAGGGTGCCAGATCTGGGCTGTTGGTGGATGGTGGTCCACCGACCTAATTTGCCGATCCCCTGATTTGTTGCCAAAGATGTGTGTGGTCTCGTATTGTCATGGCGAATGTGGATCCTTTTCAGATTCTTGTTTGGTCTCTTCCCCCTTATGGCTTCTCTAAGTTTCTTGAGTGTCTCAATGTACCGCTCGCTGGTCACTGTATGGCCGCATTCCAGAAAATCAAGAAGAATGATACCCCTGTCATCCCAAAAAACAGTCATAATGACTTTCTGTGCTGATCACTGGCTTTTGAACTTCTTAGGCCTTGGTGAAGAGGTGTGACACCATTCCATGGATTGATTCTTCATTTCTGGATCGTAAAGATGCGCCCACATTTCATCCCGTCACCAGATTAGGGGGGGAAATGTGTCTTCATTGGCTTGAAACACTTTCAGCAGATCAGAGCAGGCTTCCACCCTTCTCTCCTTCAAATTGGGTGTTAACTGCCGAGGTACCCATTTTGCACACCTTTCCGATACCCTAAATCTTCCACCATCTTCTGTGTGGCTTTGTGACCACAGTTCAGTTGTGCAACAAGCTCATGGATTCTGACTCTTTTCTCCGCATGAATCACTTCATCCACTCGCTGACGATTCGTGTCAGTAGTCGCGGATGATGGTCTCCCACTGTGTGGTTTGCCTTCAATGCTCGTTTCCCCTTCTTTAAACAAGGTGTCCACGTTCTGGAAAGTCAAGGGAAATCAGGGAAAGTCAGGGAAATGCCTGAAATGTTGGTAAAAGTCAGGGAAAATCAGTGATATTTAAAAAAAATGTCTGGGAAATTTCAATCACTGTTAGACTACAACTAGTATTAACCCGGCGTCGGGGAGTGACGCCCTCATCGCCCAACACACTTGCACTTGGTTTTGCAGACAGCCACTAACTTCCCCTTCCTACTAATGTAACCTTGTATTTCCTACCTATTATTGTAAGTTGTGTTACATGTTAACATTTTTCTTTTTGTTTTAGGTCAAAGGAGTAGAAGAAAATTTGTGATATAAGTTATACCTTGTTAAAAGGCAATTAAGACTGCAGCAATGTCAAAGCGTTGTGTGTTTAATGAACAATGGTTGGACGAACAATTATATCCTGAGTTTTCTGGTTGGATAGCTGCTGTGAACGGCAACAATGAATCAGCATTTTGTAAAGTGTGCTCTAAAACTTTCATGCTTAACAACATGAGGGGTCGGACAGTCTCCAGCCATGGAAATGGCCCTAATCATTTGAAAAACATCCCTGCTAAAATGTCTTTGCCCAGTCTTGCTTCTTTCACTTCCTCTGTGAAAAAGAACTCTCTTTGTAATAACAAACTCTTGCCATCAACAAGCTCAGGAAACGTGGAATCAGTACTTTTAGAAAATATTAAGTCTAATGACTCTAATACTTATATGTTGTGAAAGATGATGTGAAGCCCAGTGACCTAATGCTTATAATGATGTAACAAAGTCGGAAATAATATGGGCCATGGAAGTGTTGTCCAAGCGAATGTCTCTGAACTCTTGTACACAGATTAACAAAACATTTCAGTTAATGTTTCCTGACAGTGCGATAGCTTCAGAATTTACTTTAGGCAAAAGCAAAGCATCTTATGTGATAAACCATGGATTAGCACCACATTTTAAAGAGTGTTTAATGGATGATCTGAAGCAGTGCACTGACTTTGTAATTTGTTTTGGTGAATCACTAAAAAAGAACTGCTTAGCGTGGGCAAATGGATCTGTTCATTATTGGGACGTCAATCTGCAAAAAGTTTCCACTAGATACTTAAGTAGTGTGTTTTTAGGATGGGCAACAGCTAATGACCTTTTAGAGAAATTCATTAAAGGGGCACTTCTTCCCTTGGATAACATGCTACAAGTGTCAATGGATGAACCTAACGTTAATCTCAGCTTTCTTCAAAAGCTGAAAGATAAACTTAGAACTGAAAATCCAGATGGTAAATTATTAGTTGAAATTAGTGTATGTGGTCTTCATGTGGTCAATGGAGCTATGAAAACTGGACTTGAAGCAGTGAAATTGGATATTCATCACTTTCTGCGTAACTTGTACTACCTTTTAAAAGATAGTCCTGCTTGCAGTGCAAATTTTACTATGATTACTGGATGTACAGATTTCCCTTTAAAATTTTGCACTGTATAGTGGTTGGAAAGTAAATGTTAATTGTTTGACTAGGGCATTGCTTGTCTATGATCATATCAAGAAATATGTTCAAGAATCTTCGGTTTCCAGCAAACAGCACACATTTCTTGCAGAATTCATGGAAAGTCCACTGTTGAAATGCAAATTGGCTGCATTTAGGACTATAGCTTCAGAGTGTGAATCTTTTTGAGAAGGTTCCAGAGCCCAAAGCCTTTAATTCCTTTCTTACACACTGATTTGCTGGATCTGATGAAAAATTTGATCGCACGAAGCTTGAAGTCTGACAAATTAAGTGAAGCTGATAGTGTCTCAAAACTGTTAACTTTAGATGTATCAGAAAGTGAAAATCTTCTCTCAATTGAGAAAGTTGATATTGGATTTAGTGCTAAAAAGCTATTAAAAGAAGTGAAGTGCTCAGAAAGAAAGAAATTAGAGTTTAAGCTTGAATTTAGGAAACTTGTGACCAGTATGAATGAAAGACTGCGTGAGAAAAGCCCACTAAAATTTAAGTTTGTCCGTGGGGCAACTTGTTTGGACCCAAATATTATAGTGCAGCAGCCGAGTCTAGGCAGGAAGAGAGTGGAAATTATGCTCGAAGTTTTACTTAGTGCAAACCGGATTTCAGATGACTGTGCTGAAAAAGCTAATAAACAGCACACTTCATTGTGTGTAGAAGCTCAATCTGCTTTAAAGTCTCAGTTTGATGAATTTTTAGACAGTCATAATGATTCCATTGGATTAGACAAATTTTACAGTGCTCTACTTGACAACCAAAAACAATTCGGTGAACTTTGGGATGCAATAAAAATTTGTCTCATTATGTCTCGTGGACATGCTTCAGTGGAAGGTGGATTTTCTGTCAATAAGTCTCTTCTTGTGGAAAATCTCCTGGAAGAATCCCTGATTTGTCAGAAAACAGTTTTTGATGCCATTAAAAATGTGGAAGGAGTAGAACACATTGCCATAAATAGAAGGCTTCTTCTTTCTGTAAGAGCCTCCAGACGAAGATATCAGGATTACCTTGAGAAAAAAGTGTTCTTCAAAACGAAGAAGAAAAAAACTGAAAGAAAAAAGAAAAATTGATCGTGAAATAAAGGAATTGAAGGAAAAAAGACAGAGTACGGAAGGAACTAGAGTTGGAAGAAGCAGCATTGCAGGTGAAGATTTCAGATTGGGAAAAGAAGAAAAGTGGTGTGTAATATAAAAACAGTGATTGTGTTCCTACTGTAATATTTTTTATAGTAACTTCTGAATATTGTGTATGGGTTTATTTGAGTGTTTCTTCAATAAATGTAAACCCATGAAAAAAAGAGTAAACTTAAAATTTAAAAGGTGTGAGTTGGACGGCTACGTGGAAGGTGGAGGCCAAAAAATAAAAAAAAAAAAAAACCAACAGGGAAGGTGGAGGCCGAAAAAACAACAACGTAATAATTAGGTGAATCAGTTATTTGGGAAACTTTATACGTCAAATGGAAACACTTTTAAATAATATAAGTTTCTCAATTATCCAATTTAATTTTATTTATTATCATGGCACATATATTGAAACACTCAAATAAACGTATTCGTGTAAGGTCAGGGATTTCTTATATATTTGGTCAGGGAAATCGGGTTTGATAATTCTGTGGACACCCTGTAGAAGCTCTATCTGCTTTAAAGTCTCAGTTTGATGAATTTTTAGACAGTCATGATGATTCCATTGGATTAGACAAATTTTACAGTGCTCTACTTGACAACCAAAAACAATTCGGTGAACTTTGGGATGTAATAAAAATTTGTCTCATTATGTCTCATGGACATGCTTCAGTGAAAGGTGGATTTTCTGTCAATAAGTCTCTTCTTGTGGAAAATCTCCTGGAAGAATCCCTGATTTGTCAGAGAACAGTTTTTGATGCCATTAAAAATGTGGGAGGACTAGAACACATTGCCATAAATAGAAGGCTTCTTCTTTCTGTAAGAGCCTCCAGACGAAGATATCAGGATTATCTTGAGAAAAAAAGTGGTCTTCAAAACGAAGAAGAAAGAAACTGAAGGAAAAAAGAAAAATTGATCATGAAATAAAGGAATTGGAGCGAAAACAGACAAAGAGAACGGCTATGGGAAAGGTGGAGGCCGACATAAAAATAATTAAAAAAAAATGAATTAGTTTTTTGGGAAACTATACGTCAGACGGAAACGTTTTTAAATAATATAAGTTTCTCAATTATCCAATTCAATTTTATCTATTATCATGGCACATATATTGAAAAACTCAAATAAACTTATTTGTGTAAGGTCAGGGATTTCTTATACTGTATATTTGGTCAGGGAAATCAGGTTTGATAATTCTGTTAACACCCTGTTAAACTTCATTCATCTGTGCACATTGCTCTTGTCAATGGTGTCATCTCTGTAAACATTCTGTAGCCTTCTGTGGATGTCGGACAGCCTGCAACCTTACTTCGTCAAGAACTCAATAACGGCACGTTGCTTTGGCTTGGAATCTATTATTTGCCTGCAATGAAGAAAAAAGGTTACTATAGAGGAAGAGTTACTCTACCAACATGTGCAATTTGAATGACCTTTGTCAGTTAATAAAAAAGTTATGCCCACTTTTGCATTACTTTCGGTGCAATCCTTGTATGTTACCATATCTGCCTGCCTACCTGTTTGACAGTGGTTGCCATAGATCTACAACTATTGTGCCACTTTAAAAATATATTTTTGTATTGGGAAACTTGAGCCGTAGGAGTGAAGATTTATGTCTTTTAATTTCTTTTTCGTATCAGGGGTCAATCCAGGTTTTTAAGGATGGTACCCATTTTTGTGAAATTGTGCCTAATTTTGTAAAATTTTGATATTTTTGTGTTTAGAGCAATTTTGCCAAAAATGTTTGAAAAATCAGAAGTACACAAAGGCTCAAAGTGGTGTCGATTCATATAGATAAACTGATCATTATCAGTTCTGGGCGTGTAAGTAAGAAATCCATTTGCTTGGCTGGGTGGTATGTAAAAAAAAAAAACAACGTTCAAGACCAGCAAAACTGCTCTGTTTTGCTTCCACAGCAAAATTAACAGTTTCAAGGCAAAAAAAAAAAAAAAAGCTCATTGGTTAAACATAACAGTATTCAAGATATCTCTTGTGCTAAAATATTTTTATTTAGATAAAATTTTACTGAAAATATTTTGTGAAAGATACGAGGGTTCAAAAATCATATTGCCCGATATGCCTGAGGTATATAAAGATTCTGTCTAAACATGTATTCCCTTCCCCCATGCCTCATTGGGTATGTAAAAAATCTAGCTCTGTACAGGAATGAAAGTTTTGTCTTTTCCCAGTCAATTGTGTTACAGGTCAGAGGCTCCCTCTGCTTTATTTAATAAAATTAATAGGGTGTATTAGAGATATTAAAGATGAACATTTTTTGGGACAACATACCCAATTGGGCATTTTGCAAATTTTTTATCCCTGGAAGATACCATTACAATTCAAAATATTTTTGTGAAGATACCATTTGACTTAAAAATATTTTTGTGAAGATACCATTTGACTTAAAAATATTTTTGTGAAGCTACCACCCAATGGTGTTAAATACAGCCTGGATTAACCTGTGTTTGTATACAGTCTTTCCACTAGGGAGTGTAAATGCAAATTACTGCCCTTGTTGTACATTTTACTCCATATCAACACGTTTAAAAATTTAGCTCTCTCTCTCTCTCTGTTTGAATATCTTTTGCCATTCGGAAATCATTTTCTTCACACTGTCTACCTTTCTACTTGGAATTCAGTTTTTGTGCTAGGGGATTAAAAACAACATTCTGTTTTATTTGCTTTTTAATGTCCTACATGAAATATTGTTTTTATGCCCCATAGTTTCCATTATGAGGAATATTTTGCATACATTTTTTATCTTATCACAACACTTTTAACCCCTGGGGGCATAAGTACACATTTCTATTTGTAACGGTAATCTATCTGTTAGAATACCATTTCTTAATAAAACTGTTTTACACATTTCTGCTTAAAATAATGCTGTTTTTCTGCTAGGTGGCCTAAATGTGAATTCTATTTCGCTTTGTTATTTCTAAAAGGCTGATTTGAAAAATTCCTTTCACATTGGGTACCTTTCAGTAAATGAAAAATTTTGCATGTATTTTTCTATTTTTCATAATGCAATGTTTTGCTGCTGCATGATGAAAGTGCATATTTCTATTTGCATTTCTATTTCTAAAAATCTAGTGGGTATAGTTTTCCCCCACTAGGGGGCTATACGTATGTATCAGGGCTCGAAAAGTATATTGCCCGACATGCCATGGGCATATAAAAATTCTGTCCGGGCATGTATTTTTTGTCTGCACAATCCCGATCGGGCATGGAAAAAATGTAGGATAAGAAAAAATATGAAGTTATGTGTTTTATTTCCCAGTCTATTTTCTTATTAATTAGAAGTTCCCTCCCTGTACTTTGTTTAATAAAATTATTTAACTTTGAAAAATTAAAAGTCAAAATGGATACCTTAAAAATTAAATTGCCCGTAATCAGAGTTCGCCAAAATGGGTGATTGCATGTCTAATACGCATCGAATTATTACCAATGCGTAAAAATATGCACTGAAAAACGTGTAAAATACACATCAACGCGATAAAATACTCATCGAGAAGCGTGTAAAGTAGGTACACTTCAATGCGTAATGCTACTCATCCAGAAACGTGTAAATTACACATCAACGCGTTAAAATACGCATTGAGAAATGTGTAAAATACATATCAACATGTAAAACTATTCATCGAAGAATTTTACCAACACGTAAAAATACGCATCAGGACAGTATTTCGTCTTTCAAAAGTGGAAGTAAACGAAATAAAGATTTTTCCATAATCATAATTTTTTTCTCCTGCGATGCTGCCTCTGTCCAGTATTGTTGTTATATATCATTTCATTCCATAAATATTTGTATTTCAGTTTGAAAATGGAGGAAAATTTTCAGAAAACGGAAATTTGATGACGCAGAAATTCCCTTGTAATCTTCAACCACGAGAGTACCACGGCTTTGAGGAATTTCTCCTTTTCCGTCATAATTTGGGTTATCCTCGAGATCGATGCGTAACTGAACAAAAATTTTGGGGCAGTTGGTAGTGGTGAAGAATGCTTTCCTCCTGAAACTTCCTAAACTTTCGAAAACGGAAATTTCATCTTTTAAATCTTTCGAAAACAGAAGTTATACACAGTGAAGATTTCTCCTACAATCGTAATTTTTTTCTCATGCGATGTTTCCTCTGTCTAGTATTGTTGTTAAATATCATTTTATTTCATAAATATTAGTATCTCACCTCGAAAATATAGGGAAAATGTCTGAAAACGGAAATCAGACGTAGCAAAGAATTCTCCCGTAACTGTAATTTTTTCCCCCCAACGATATTCCAAATGTGTCCTGTTTCCTTAATTATTACCCCCAAAAAGGTTTGCATTTCAGCTTGATGAAGGGCGGAACGGGGGGTGGGGTGGGGTCCGAAACGAAAGTGACGAAGCTGAAATATTTGTAAGAATTGATGCATGGTGTTCAGAAGTATTCATATTCTCAAAGTTGCACCACTATTTATCTTTTACCTGAAAATAGTGAAAGCTGTCATGCATTCATGGCCCTCAGACTGAAAGTTCTTTCTTCAGCATGATAGATAAAATTGTCATCCAAGGGCATAAAATAAAAAAAAATAAAAAAAGCAACAATAAAGAAATGGGAAGGAAACAGAGATATCAGCAAAATGAAAATTTAAGCACTGGATGCTGTGCGGCTGCAGAGTCAACAAAAGACAAATGTGGCTGCAGAACTTGCTGAGAAGTTTATTAGATATTTTTAAATGTCTATAAGAATCTCAAAAGTGTAATGTATTCACTTCTTAAACACACTGCTGTTGCATGTGGTCATCACCAGGGCTCGGCAAATATGTTCTAGATCTAGGAGCTAGCTCCAAAATTTAGGTGCCAGTTGAAACGAAGTCAATAGCGCATGAACAAAGACATGTTTGGTTATGATGCTGGAACGAAAAGTGGTAAACCATATTCATTGTCATTTCTTTTTCTTTTTACATAACCAAACCACTTTTGCAAAATAAAGTTCCAATTTGCTTCATAATTTTCTATTTCCATTCTTTCAGTAGACGACCTCAAAAATTAAAATTTCAGATTTCGATTTTATTAAAATACTGTTGCGGATGTCATATTTTGTACATATTATTTCAAAGTACCATTTTTTCTTCTTTGTATAATCTGTAAACCATAAAATTCAGAAATTTTTTTGTTCGTGAGATCCACAATTGTGTATAATCCAAAGATAATCCGCTGTGGCATATGATCTGTAGATCGCGAAATTCTGAGAAAAACAAGTTTTTCCTTCACATAATCTGCAGCGGCATGTCTCAGCCATGATACTTAAAAAAAAAAAAAAACCCCAAAAAAAGAAATCAACAGTCCATACCTGCCAACATTGGCAGCAGCCTTGTTACTAATAACTAGTATTGCGTGGCATACATGGACAATTTTACGAAATGATCCATCTCTTTGTAAAAAACAAATAACAAATATGCGCCTCAACAAAACGTTACAACAAACAAGGACTCGAATGAAACAAACTTAACACGTGCGAAACACAAAGTTGATTCCCCAGTGAGGTTCGAAACTTCCACCAGTAAAAATCAGTAAGATGTGTTCAGAATTCCACAATGTTGACAGGCAGGAAATCCAAGCAAGGGAACGCACAGTGCATGAACTTTCACTTACCATGTGTAGCCCCTAAAATTGCAATTTAAGGAGAAGATGAGATCAAAGAAGTGGGGAGGGGAGATGAATATTTTAACTGGTGAAAAATCAAAACAGACAGCAAGAATGTGTACTACTGACAGTTTGTTTTTATTGACTGCAACTTCACAGCACCACTGCTTAATTTTTCTTTCTGCTGATATCATTCTCTCCCTACTTCTTCATTGTCACTTTTCTTTTCTTGCTTTTTATGCCCTCTGATAAAAACCATCCGTCTGAGGACCATGAACGCATGATATCAAAGCTTCAACTATTTTAGATAAATGGTGTAACTTTGGGAATATTAATACTTTTGAACACCATGCATCAATTTATACAAATTTTTGTCACTTCCGTTTTCGGGAATTTCCTTCCTCCTTTATCAAGATTAAATGCAAAAACTTAAGGGGTGGGGCATTTAACAGCTCTGGAGAGTGGGAACATCGCGCACGGTGGGGGGGGGACATACCTGCCAACATTGGCAAGAGCCATGTCAGTAGTAATAGTATTATTGCACAGCATACATAGACGCAGGAGAGTGGGAACATCGCAGGTGAGGGCGATTACGGAAGAAATCTTTGCTTCGTGCGACTTCCGATTTTGGAATTTTTCCCCTACTTTCAAGCTGAAATACAAATACTTATGCAGTAAAATGTTATTTAACAATAACACTGGACAGAGGTAACATCGCGAGAAAAATGAAATTACGATTACGGAAAAAATCTGAACTCTGTCGATCTTCCGTCTTAGAACGTTTCATAAAGATGGAATTCCGTCCTCCGAACACCTCCCCCTCCTCCAAATTTCTGTTCACCTGGGCGTCGATCACGTAAATGACCAAAATAATAATGAAAAAGGCGGAATTCCTCGAATTCGCGGAAGAATCTTATGCCTGAATATTACGGGGAAATTTTCGCGCCGTCTAACTTCCGTTTCCGCAAAATCTTGCCTAGACTACAGTTTCAAGCTGAAATACGAACATATATGCTATGAAATGATAAGTAACAATACTAGACACGAACGCAACATCGGGAGAAAAAAATTACCATTAGGACAAATTCTTTTTACTCCATTTAACTACTGTTTTCGAAAGCTTTGAAATGAAATACCGTCCCCAGACGTAAAATGACCCCCCCCAAAAAATAAATTTTTAAAAACAAAATGAAGATTTGTAGAATCCATAGTTTCGAGCTTGAGTTCCGTAGTCAGACAATGAAATCCGTAGAAACTACAGACATTCCGTAATAATTGGCATGTACGACAGTCGTATAATCCGCACCTATTGTGTTAATCTTGAATAGTAATTTCCAACAGAAAACTGCGATTCACAGGACTGCCTCAGAAATCCAAAGATGTAAGAAAGAATGATCTTCTTATTGAAAAAGTAACTGCCATTTTGAAGTACTTCTGTGCTGCTTTTAAGTAAATGAAGAACTAAAATCGCTAGCGCCACCACTACCGTAGTTCATTTACATTAGTTACACTAAAAAAAATCCGTTCAAATTGCAGACAGTCCATAGCATTGTCTTATTTCTAGATACGTTTTAACTGAATACCGAAAGTAAAAAATAAAATAAAAATAACTAACATAATTAGCACACCAAAACTAGGCAATGCGATTCGCAGAAAGGTTACACGCTACGGAATAGCTTTGCGGGATTCCCAAGAGTAGCGGATTCTCAAACCACTAGGATTCCGCACGGCGAATAGTAACGCCTCCCTTGCGTCTTATTTTCTGTCAAAATGCTTCCAAAGTACAAATATATATATATATATATATATATATATATATCAATCTCTTTGCGGTCTTTTATTTCGCTGTTATGTTACATTTTATCTGTTACCGCATTTTCGGTACTTTCCCAATAGCACCACCTCTCCTGGCAATTACCTTGCAGACTTTTTAAACGCTGCACCTTTTTTTTTTTTTTTTTTTTTTTTTTTTTTTTATCGGTGTCCGCAGTACCTAAATTTATAACTTTTTAATAGATATTCTATGGATTATACAACCGAAATTACAGTATTTGCTGCAAATTACGAAATTTCAAGTAAGACAAAAATTAGGCGCCACGGCCCGA
Source organism: Macrothele yani (assembly GCA_039090855.1). NCBI lineage: Eukaryota > Metazoa > Arthropoda > Arachnida > Araneae > Macrothelidae > Macrothele > Macrothele yani. Next base: position 50,379,439 of record CM076995.1, read on the forward strand.
ATTTTTGGCGCCTGGGCGACCTGGCACCCGGGATTTTTCGAGCCCTAGTCATTACAAAACACGATAAATTTAATGTTATTGTTTTAAAATACGACTATTATATTTATTACTAAAACAAGAAGCAAAATGGATCTAAATTCTAAATACATTGAGTGGCAGTGAAATATTTTTCACTGGATTGATTTTTCATAATCGCTCAGCATTTTTATAAGTTTTTTATTTCATCTGTTAATTTTTCTGATATACTCTCCATTTTTAAAAAATACTCCCTAAATTTTTTCAAAGGAATAAAAATACACCTTTAAATTTATTTTTCAATGAACTCTGCCCATAATATTGATACGTTGCTGGTGGCGTGCCCCAAGTCAGTTTTGAGATGCCACGCACAAGATGAAAACCGAATCGGTCAGGGTTGACTTCTGAATCAGAGAACAGTAAGGAAGAGAGTGAGCACGTATAAACTTTCTCTAGAGGGCATTAAGTCAACAAAAAGCACAGAGAACTAAAAATAAATACAAGATCAAAATGAATAGAGATAACGCACAGTCTCACTGAAAGAATAGTGAATGTCTCATATGTAGAACAATATGTCAAACTGTCCCTACTTAATGAGTTCTATAAACACAAAGATTTTCCTTGGTACTGCAGGCAATAATTTAAATGCTATTAATCTTTGCTTTAAGTTAATGAACATCTTGGTCGTCGCTGACATAAAAAGGATTTACCTTAAGCACGTTGGCAAAATTGTTAAACCAGCGTGTTTCTGTTCTACAGAAACACGCTACTTCTACTTTCTGTTCTACAGAAACACTGAGCACTAGTATATTGGAACAAAAAAAAAAAAAAAAAAATAACACAAGCATTTTCTCACAACGTCAAAAGAACACATTGTCTCGCCCTGTCAATTTGTTGCTTTTCTCCACACACACACAATGACATCACGTGACCAACTCAGGTTGAAGTCCACTGCTTTAAAAGTTTTCTCACAGTAAAAAAAGAATAAAAACATCTCTCATTCTTAATGACATGTGCAATTGCGTGGTTGCCCTGTTGCTTAGCAAACCACCAGCAAAGCGCTTGAAATGATTTTTGTACTTGGCCAGTCAGATGGGCCCAGTAGAAGTTGACCAGTTAGGTCTACAGTTATTGTCATTTGTGATAAGCATGGTAGACATAAAAATGCCTTTTTTTTTTTTAATTTCCTATAACTATAGAATTATTGTCTGTAGGAAGCTGAAATTTTGAATTGATTAGTTTCTTTATAAAGCCCGCTAGTTCAAGTTTCATGAAAATTAAAGGGATTCATGTCAAAAATATTTTTTTGTACTGATTTGAAATGTATGATCCATAGGCAAGTACACATTTTACTGTGCAATTTATGAAATGCAGTGAAAATATACTGTAGGTGAGTCCAAATTTAATTGCTGGGGGGGGGGGGCAATGTATTAAACACAGTAAAAGTACTTTGTTCTTTATATTGTTTCTGAAACATTTAGAAAAACGTGCATGGCGTGGGAGTGTGTATTCAGGCAAGCAAAATTTTGGTTCAGGCATGCATTTTTTTGGACAACATGCCAAGTTGAATGGGCATGTTACAAATGTGAAAATTTTCTAGCATTGATATGTAGACTCTTTTTGCTTGCTATCTTTTGCACCTAAAAGTCGTATTTGAAAATTCATTTTTCTGTGTATGAATATTTCTGTGTCTTTTCTTTTTCATAATGAACAGTTTTTCTGCTAGGGGACATTTGCGTATAATTATGTTTGCAACATTATTACTGCTTCTAAAAATATAATTAAAGAATCCTTTCTTGGTTGGATTACATTGACTGTGAAGAACTTTGTTTACACACTTTCTGCTTTAAATAATGCAATTTTCTCATTGGGGGTGTAAAGTTGCATTGTGTTTTTCTGAACATGACTGCTTCTAAAAGTTTGATTTGAAAAATCCATTTTTCATATCATCCACTATGAAAAATACTTTATGTATATTTTTTGATTTTTCAGAATGCACCCAGTTCTGCTAGTAGTCGATGTATCAGCATATATCTGCTAGCAAATTTATTTTTGCTTCTAAAAATTGACCAAAAAAATTATTTTTGTACTTGATGCTATTTACTATGAAGAACACTGTTTCTGTGCATATCATATATTTTAAATAATCCATACAGATTAGGGTGGTCCAAAAAAAAAAAAAAGTTTTAAATATTCTTTCTCCACAACTTTTATTTTATGCCATAGTATGTGAATGATAAGTACACCAAAGGGTTTTGCAAAAAAAAAAAAAAAAAAAAACGATATTTAGGAATACTTGTTATACTTTTTGATTTTTCAGAATTTTGGAGTCGCCCAATATTTAACTTTTGGGTACTACATAACTGAAAATGAAAAATTTCGAAAATTGAATAATTATGACATAAGAGATGCCTTCGATGGTGAAGGAAACTGTTTTCTATGATTTGCCACCAGTCGAAGAATGAACTGCTTTTGTTCTTCGTCCTTGGTAAGTGACTGGTTGTATTTTTTAATCAAACTGATGCCTCCCTCAGCAGTGTCAATCACAACCCTCATCTTACAGCAACGTTCACGAAGTTCAATGAAAACAGGATCATTTCTCTACTGTTGGGGTTGCACTTTCAGAAACACTTTAGATTAAATTTTTCCTCCAACAAGAAGGACATCGAAGAAGAAGCTAGTCCTTTCAGTTACAAAATTTTCTAGATTGAGATCTTTTTCCTCAGATATTGCTATATGTCGCGGAAAATCGGGCAGCTGTGGACTTTTCAGATTCTTGACCATTTTTTCTTTAGTTTTCGTGGGCACTCGATCGTCAAAAAAGCTAAGGCTACCAAGTGCTCAGAAAGAAACCAAAGGTGCCTGGCAAAAGCATTGTAGGCTTTCTCGCCAATTTTTTGATTAGGGTAAAGGTTTAGGAGACTTAGAAGCTGGATATCATTATATGGAGCTCTAATTCCAAGTGGAGCTTCATTCCAATACTTCACATAAATCAGGCTTACAAACAAAGCCAAATTCACTGTATTTATTGTCTCTCGAGGTGTTAACTGAAACTGAATTTGAAAGAGGCATATTTTTAGAGCGTAAATGCCTTTAGCCAGCCATCGAGCATGATGTGTAGGGCCAGGAGCTCAAAATGTTTCCGTGCCACTTCCTCCACCAAGAAACAAAAGAGACAAGCGTAGAAGTTCTTGATAATCGTCTTTTGGTTGCTGTTTTTCCAATGCACTTGGTAAATACTCCTGCATTTCTTATCGTAATCTGTTTAATATAGGATCCTGAAAGAGGTCAATGTCTGCTGCACTATAAGCACTTTGATCAATTGTTGGCCACCCTTTCTGAAAGCGGTTGAAGAGTGCAGTTTCCGGACCTCCAGTAGAACCGAATACGCATAAGAAAACAGCTAAAAGCATAATCTCCATAATATGATGGCGGCATGCAATCCAAAGGAGTTCACTGCCTAGGGTTTTTTCAATTGTTGTGCAAGCTCCTGTGTGAAGCCCAGTATTACTCGCTGTCGTATCAAACACAAGTCCTTTGATTTCAGACTTAACATTCCATTTCTTGATTGCTTCAACGCAAGCTTGTGCCTGAGCTTTCCCTCTTCCTCTGTCTATCTTGGGAATTCCCAAAAGCTGTTCTTGACCGTTTCCAGTGAGAAGTATAGCAATGCGATCAACTGTCACCTTGGATCCATCAATATCAGGCAAAAGTTTGCCATCCCAATGTACAACTCCTCTATCTGGAAGATTGACTCAATCCAGGGCTCCGACGACTTCTGGTAACGTAAATATATTTTTACGTCATTTGAATGGGAATGGAGTAGAAGGTGCGGAAGATGTGGACGCTACAGGATGGTATTCGCCTTCGCTTTCGGAGCTATGTGAAGATGATGAAGAAAGCTCTGCAGTTTTCCCAGGAAGACATTTGCTCACTCTTTCTTTATATTTCTCTGTCACCTTTCTATCTTTTTCCTCCCGCTGTCTTTTCCTAATTTCTTTTTCTGTTGTTTTTAAGTCAGCACCACTCATACTACATGAAAAGACATCTTCTCTTTGTTTCTGGAGGAATACCTGGTCTTTGTCGTTTTTTATTTGCTTTATAGCATTTTTCACGGCAACATCAAACAATTCTTCTAGATCACTTTTGAACATATCCTCACGCACACAGTCATTTTCTCCTTGACGAGTACGGTGCTTCTTTACAGCTAAATATCGTTCATAAAGTTTTGAGAGTTTTCTCACACACGAATCAATCTGCTGTGTAGGAATCCTCGCACACTTCCAAACAATCACAACTGCTTCACAGGTCAATTTGAACTCACTGACAAGCTCTTGTCCTCTTCTAAATGGTAAAACTGGACCATCTGTAGCACATCCAATCCACGGGGAAGTCTTGCTGTAGAGAAGTTAGAGATTGGCTTTCCAAGAAGTCAGTTAGTGGGGGCAGATCTCAATCTAGATGTCGACATGGTTGTTTATACCTGAAAAGAAGAGAAATTTGAGTTAGCTACCAAAAAGTAAACTTCTGGGCGACCACTAAACTTCCACGTATCGAGCTAAAATTTGGTGCGCACATTACTACAACATAATGGACAAAATTACGCTATGTGGAGCCATGATTCGAATACCTTTTTTTTCCATTGCAAAGTGGACCACCCTAATAATGCAGTGTAAATGCAGATTCTTTTTCTCTGATTTTGTCCTCTGGTGAAAAACTAATCTAAGAAAGTATTTTTGTGTTGTAAAGCGCATATTATGGAAGTGTTCTATGTATACTCTTTACTTTTCATAATAATGCACAGTTTTGCCACTAAGAGGTGGAACATAATAGCATCTAAAGTTATAGTTTCATTTCGAAAATATCTTTTGAAATAATTTCTTCGGTGACAAAGATCTTCGTACATTTTCATCTTTTAATGATGCAACATTTTTCTGCAAGGAGTAAGAGTATTTATTTTCATTTCCAATCACATTTTGGTTTTGAAAGTTGGAATGAAAAGAATTTCTTTGCTTCTGGTAAATTTCTTTTTGAATTACACTTCACTTGAATTTTTGGCTCATGCAACTAAGTTTTCTGATAGTGGCATAAATGGGTATTTCTATCTGCAGCCATTTTTGCTTCTCAAAGTCTATTGAAATCTATTATAAAAATCTGTTTTTTACTCACATAGCAACCAATACATGCCAAGCTTTGACACACATACCAGGTGACTTTATTGAAGCAGATGAATGCTACTAACCTATGCTGGAAAAAAGATAAGAGAAATATTAATATTTGAAAGGCGATACTTGGATTGAGTGAAGCTTAAATTGTATGCAAAATTTAAATTTGAAAGTGAAAAAAAAAAAAAAAAAGCCCTTAAAACTCTTAACATATTTTTATCCAGAGGTGATAAATCTCATTAAATAGAATTGTTGCATGCATTTGGTGCGGAAATTATTCCTATAGCCTCTGATGGAAGTCCCAATTTTTGTATGGTACAGTGAAAGCATGGCACATATTGGTTGCTATGCCACAATAAAAAAACAGATTTTTACAATAGCTTGTACTGATTTGGTGTATAATTATACTTATTGACTTATTTAAAGATTTAAAATTTTATATGCCAATAAATGTTTAATGATTATTACATTTTATTTTATCACACTTTTTTTATTCAGAGGATGTGCTTTATTTTTATTGCACCCAATAATTTGGTGTCATCTTTCTTGTTTACATTATCTACCCAGTGATGACTTAAAATGGAATTTTTCTTGCTGACTCAGTGGGTCTAAAAACTGCAAATTATGTGCAGAATCCAAACCACACCTGATTTTATAATTTTGCAATGGAAATGTCTTGGAATGCCAAAACATAATTTCTTCCTTCATTTTTTCTAGGTGAGGAAATGAATTGAGTGGGCATTTTTAACATTTTTTTTTTCAATAATTATGTACACTGAGTAGTTATTAAAACCCAGTATATTACTTAACACACCATATTATTTGACTCAGTACTACCAAGTCATGGCATAGATATAGCAAATTAAAAATTATAACTTACATACCTTATATTCACTACTGACTTCATTCATGTTATTTCTGAGGTGTGACTCATACCAAAGGGGCATTCAAGCTACTTGTAGCACAGCTATTTTATCAAACTATTATTAGCCGCCCCGGTGGCGCAATGGTCTAAGGCGTGTTGGCCTCTGATCATTCGTCCGTAAGGGGTCCGGGTTCGAATCCCGGTCAGGCATGGATGTTGTGTTTGTCTTACGGCACTGGCTCTCTCCCTTCCCTGGAACCAGTGACCCTAAATTAGGAACGGGCGACTGCTTATAGCCCATTGAGTTGCTCACGGTGGTCGTTAAACCTCCAATCAAAAAAAAAAAAAAAAAAAAAAAAAAAACTATTATTATATCAAAATTGCTAACTTCACTATAAATTACAATTGTTAAACCCTAAATAAAAGCACATATACTTGCAAACAACCTAAAATGGTACTTCCATTAGTTAAAAGTTATACTGGGAATCATGCACACAATTGCATTTCATTAAAACAGCAAACTAATTATTAAAATCCTTACAAATTAAAAACTTTATTATAATTACATTATGTACAAAATAACGGTTCACTAATTAATTGCATCTAAAGCTTTCCATACTCTCATGTGCATTGTCAGAAATTGAGCTTCATTGTGTTGCTGTTAACAGCAACACATGGCAATTTAAGCATTGAGATGGAAAATAGAGTTCTCATGTTGTTGAGATCACATCAATGACAACACAGCCATCCACAGCAAAATGACAATGTGCTGCCTTCTATAAACAAGCAGGTAACACACAAAGCATGCAGGATTTTTTTATTCTTATCTCAGTTTCTTTTTTTTTCCTTTTTTTATACTGTGCCCCTTTTTAATTAATATTTTCCATGTCTCAAGAGTGTTTTGTAGATCATGGATGTTGCAGGTAACTCTCTTCCATTTTTTTTATTGCAGTTGCTTCAGAATATCTCAATTTGAGTTCATTGTGAGATGTATTAATAAGTTTTATATCCTTGAATTGCAGATATTTATGTTCTGAGCAGTATTGCATTAATGCTGACTCCCCCCTCTTTTTCCTCCAGTTAGCTAGGTGTTTATTCAGTCTCTTTTTTAATCTATTTTTTGTACTACCTGTGTACATTTTGTTTGAGCCATTGGGAATTTCATATATTCCTGCCTGATCCAACATAGGTATTTTATTTTTTGTATTGGTTATTGTATACTTAAACCAGGCATGTGCAACTTTATCAGGAGCTCGGGCCACATAGCGAATTTAAAATGTTTACGTGTGCTATACCACATGATGTTATTTTAAAATTTAAAGATATTGCTATTTATTTGACAAAAAATCTATAGCTTCAGTTAATTTTTAATTTGACTTACAATGCAAGTTATGTCATTAGTATAAAAATATACGAGAAGACTAACAGGAGAACATACATTTCATGAGAGCTTTTTCGCTATTGATCATTTTTAAAATGTTTATTTTAATGAATATAATTTTTTGCAGCGCACTTTATGAACAAAATTAAGTTAAGCTTAGGACAGATCAGATGCATTCAATGGGACATTTCTGACTTCACACCTCTCGCGAGACAGTCAATGTTTGAGGAATAACTGAAGGAAATACAACTTTCAAAGTGTTTTCTAGATGTGACTCTGTTGTTTTAGATTTAACAAACTTCATTCTACAAAAATATCTTTTAGATTTAACGAACTTCATTCTGGAAACTAAAAATGCTCGCAGCTGTAAATGTTTCCAAATAGTGTTATTCTCTTCTGAGCAAAAGCTGTGAGTTTCAGATATTTGTCTTCGGGGAAATATTTCTTATTAAAGTCTGTTAGTGAAACATCCTTGATTTTTGTCTTCAGATCTGATTTCTTTTGCAGTTCAATCTATATATTAATTCTATACTAAGGTTTTTCACTGTAAGACCAGTTGTGAGAGAACGGCTGAATGTAAACATATGGTTGAGGTATCAAAATAAAGGTCTTACCATGTAGATGTGCCAGTCGAAGAGAAAAATGAGATTGGGGCAATGATTCGGGCATTGTGGGGCGGCAAAGTTCCCATGTAAAGTCTATGAGAGAAGCGTGTGGTTGACTCACGCGCTGTTGAAGGCGGAAGTATGGAGGGACTGAGATAGTCCAAAGTCCGAAGTTTTTCTTCTCAGCGAACCGTTGTGCAAAACAACGCTAGCAGGAATTTGTTTGAAAGTTTTTATCAGAACAGCGAACACTCGAAGACCTGATTGCGTTGTGCCATTGGACTGTTTGATGTATACATACAATTTAACATCCATTTGATCCAGTTTATTCACATAGGTAAGACGTTTCCCATTATGTAAAGATGTAAATAAAATTTCATATGAGTTTATTCATTCTTCTAAAAAAAAAAAAAAAAACTAATCGTAGATTCCGATGGGTTTCGTCCACCGGGGGGACGGGGGACTATTTGTCGATTGCGACGGGTTTCATCTACCGGGAGAAAAAAATAACTATTTGTCGATTGCGACGGCTTTCGTCTACCGGGCTTGAATCCCAGTGAAGCATGGATGTTGTGTTTGTCTTACGGTACTGGCTCTTTCCCTTCCCTGAAACCAGTGACCCTAAATTAGGGACGGGCAACTGCTTACAGATTAAGCGTTGGCGTATGATAATTCGTTCGTGAAGGGTCCAGGTTCGAATCCTGGTGAGGCATGGATGTTGTGTTTGTCTTACGCCACTGGCTCTGTCCCTTCCCTGGAACCAGTGACCCTAAATTAGGGATGGACGACTGCTTATAGCCCATTGAGTTGCTCACGGTAGTCGTTAAATCTTCATTCACAAAAAAAAAAAAAAAAAAATCATGGTGCTGAACTATTGTCTTTACTGAAGTGGTTGAATGAATTTGTCAATCAAATAAAGTTTACATTTGTTGTTTCATATGAGTTTATTATTTAAAAAAAAAATACTGTCGATTCAGACAGGTTTTGTCTAGTTAGTTCCATTTGCAAAGAAATTTGGTCTTGTTCCACATTAACATCAATTGGAGAAGAGAAGACTTTTAAATTTTTTTGCTTCTTGTGTTTGAAAATCACAAAACTTGGTGTTGAATTTTTCATTCAAAGAGTTCAACTCGTCCGTAAATTAATTGTAATAAAAATCATTGTTTTTTTTTGCAAGTGTGAGAAAATGATAAGTATTGCCTATCCTAAGTTGACTTTCCCAGAGTCGAAGTTTATTCTGAAGTGACTTAATGTGTCCATACAGCTCATTACCCAGTCCTTGAGTTTGTAACTTAGCACTGAATTCATTAAGATGAGTTGTAATGTCTACAAGAAATGCCAGATCACACAGCCAGCGTTTTAATTCCTGCACATGTTTTCCTTTCATGTCCATGAAAACGATACCTTATCTTTCAAATCATAAAAGCGCTTCAGTATCTTCAACTTCTTAGCCAAAGCACTTCACAGTAAAAAGTGACGTATTCATGCTCTGATTGAACGTCTTCCAGAAATTCTTGAAATTGGTGGTGGTGGTTTAATGCTCTTGACTTAATGAAATTTATGCAGGAAACTACCATGGTCATGACAAGGATGAATTTGATTGCTGTTGCACATAAGTTTTGTTGCTGTGAAATGCAGTGAAGCACACACAAATCTACTGTATAGATACAAATTTTGAAGATGACAATCCGATTTTTGGCGTAAATGTGACAAGGATGGTAAGTCAGATAATATCCGAAAACTTGAAAATTTTCATCGTCCTGGAGCGGGATACGAACCCGCGTCTCCCAGAAAACGCCTGAGTATGCTAACCACTACATACTCAAATTTTCATCATCCCGCTCCAGGACGATGAAAATTTTCAAGTTTTCGGATATTATCTGACTTACCATCCTTGTCACATTTACGCCAAAAATCGGATTGTCATCTTCAAAATTTGTATTATATGGCGTAATCCCGTATTTCTTTCACTACTGTATAGATGTTTATATCAGATAACTCTGATCTGATTTAGCAACAATGCCTAAGTTTGACCCACTCATTGCTTGAGCCCTATCTGTTGATTTTCCGTTTAGCTTCTCCCACTTAAGGTTGACTTTATTAAAAATATTTTTTTCTTCCTGGACAATGTCTTCTCCCCTTGTCATATCTTTCTTTGGTTGAAGAGCAAGAAGTTCTTCCATACAATTGAATTTAGTATTGACTCCGCACACAAATTTGGCCAATTGAGGTATCAGTGGAGTCTGTGCTCTCCTCTAAAAGCAATTGAACATGCTTCAAATTGTGCCACAAATTCTATGACTTAATTTTATGTCATCTGCCATTCCATCGATAGGTCTCGTCATAGTCCAATGAGAAAGACTTACTTGTTTAATATCCTTGCTTTCATCGGGACACAGTACTTCAATGACAGCACTGAGGCATTCTTTGACAAAATCTCCTTTGGAATACGGCTTTGAGTGCTTTGTAATTTTTTTCATTGACAATAAAGCTTGCCCAAACAATTTTGTCAGCTTCATTATTTCATTTGTGGAAAAACATCTCTTCTTCTGAGCTGACATTTGAATATGCTGTAATTGGCATGCTTGGTGTTGTAACACCTTTTTTAGATTGTATTCTTTCACAATGGAAATAGTTTCAAAACAAATCAAATACTTTTCCTTCTGCATGACAAAAGTAATCATCAGCCCACTTCTCTTGAAATACATAACACTCACTGTTTGCTTTCCTTTCTTCACCGATGTCATCTTAATAATTTAAAATGCTGACACAATTATAAAAAAATAAAAATAAAATAAAAATTCGCAATGTGCCACAAGATACCAATGTAGTTAAATATAATAAACTAGAATATTACATCTTCATAAGACACTCAATTCAATACTGACGGTTGCTGGCGACAGTGCTGCTTGCGTGCAACATGCACTACGAAACAATGGTACAATGGCAATTTTCCACCATATCTCTTGAGTCAGTTTGTTGCAGAGGGTCCTCCTGCCTACAACTTTCTCCTCCTCCTGTCAATCAAACAGAATTTTAGTTGTCGACAGGTTCTGCCATCCATTGGACCATGTGCTTCTCCTCCCATCAGTCAAAGGCAGGTGTTGCTTTCGGTGTGCTGCTGTCTTTCAACAAGATTCTTCTACAGGCTGACATCTAATGTTCAATTTCTCTTTGACTACAGTCCATAGGTGGCTGGCATGCCAGATTCAGTGAAATTTGGAAACATCCTCGCAGGCTGGATAAAATTTAGGCAGGGCTGGATGCAGCCCGTGGGCCGTACATTGTACATGCCAGACTAAAACTAACAAGTGTATTCTTAACAAGTCCATTTAATTTCAACAGCCTGCTTAACAAGTTTTTTTTTTTTGCTGACCAACTTATTGGTCAAGAGTGAACATCATGTTTTCAGTTAACACACATTTCGCAGAACAGAAATAAGTTTTCAGTGCAATTTTATAAATTTTAAGAATGAAATATACTTGTTAAAGTGGCAGTTTGATTGTAAATGCCATATATTTTTAGTATAGGTATGCTAATTTAATTTTTATCTTATTGTTTTTAACTGAAAGTGCAAAATGTCTCTAGGAAAAGTTTCTGCAACTGCTTTTTATCTTAAAATTTAACATTTTATGAAGTTCTGTTTTTTTTTTAATTAAATGGTGTAATATTCTTCTTTTTTATATGAAGAATGCAGTTTTCAGCACATGTTTTTGTGTACGTAGGTTTGAAAACATGGCCATATACTTGTAGGAATCTGGGTGTTAAAATAGAAAGGTTGTATTTAACTATTCTGTTAAAATGGGTAATTTTTTGGCTGTGAAATAGTTTATTTAAGATAGTTACCTGTGTGTATGTGTGTGAAGTACTGGTTCATTTTATTACTTTTTTTAGCTCAAGAAGAACAGGAGTTATAGCGAGGAAAATTGGAATATATCCCATGTGGACCAAAAGTGGTATAAGAGTACTAACTACTTTGCTCCAGGTATCATCATTAGAATTATTTCTATTACTATTGTGATTATTATTCCATTTTCTTTTCTGTGTTCATATTTGCTTTACAAAGGTTTTATTTTAATCTCATATTTGCTATTTCAATATGGCTTTAAGGAAGTTGTGATGAATTTTTTATGTATATCAGTATAGCCTGCTGATATGTATTTTCATGTGCATGTACAGACTACAACCTTCTAGCATTTCATTGGTTGTATTTGGTGTTTGAGTAAAAATTAGCAGCAGCAATCACAGAATAAAGATGAAATGGGTAGTTTCTCTCTGTGGTAGTTTCTCACTGGAAAAAATGATCCAGTGTACATTCAATCATATGGTAAAAAAAAGTTATTTTAAACTTAGCAAACTTAAAAAAAGTAGATAATATATATATGGTTGTCCAAATGAAACATGCACTCAGGTAGGTGGGTGGCACTGCAGTGTCTGCTGAAGTCATGGTGTCGGCACAGTAACCACACATAATAGAGGAATGCAGCGTGCAACGTGTAGGATGTGAGTAACATCAAAGGAATGTAAATGAGTATGTGAGTATGATCAAAGGAATATAAATGACCTATCGCATGGATACCTCCAAGCGGGCACAGTGAGCTGTGATCCAATTTTTGATAAAAGAGGAAAGCAAATTGACAGAAATCGTTCTGCGCATGCAGGTGATTTACGGGAATGCATAGTTTGAATGCAGTATGATCTTGAAATTATGTGAAAGCATTATGAATCTGCCAAGACCTGGCCAAGCACACTCTGCCATCATGCATGCTTATTCATAAAATTGTAGCAGTGGATGATATTTCTGGTGAATCAGCTGATTTTAAAGTAAAATTACAGTTAGTGAGTTAGCAGCTCCAATGGGCATCATCAGGATTGGCACAATCCTCCACCAATAACTGGGGTATTCGAAAGTGTGTGCACAGTGGTTTCCAAAAAAAAAAAAAAAAAAAAAAAAAAACTTTTGAAAAATGGTTTACCAAGCAGCCTGTTTTTTTTTCTTTTCTTTCTATGTGGCAGGTATCCATAAACTTAGTGACCAATGAGACACCTACCTAAATGTTAGGGGTGCCTATTTCTAGCGCTATCAGCACCTGTGTGTTATGTACATAGTCGTATCAGAATTATATGACCACCTACCTAATAATGGGGATAACCACCCTTGGCCCGGATGACAAGCAGTGAGACTGCATGTCATGAACGCTATGAGGCCCTGAAAGGCTACCAGAAACACACGTGCCCATTCAGACTGCAGCAGAGCACGGAGGTTCCGGAAATGATGTGGCTGTGAATCAGCACGTCGAACCCGTCAATCCAAATACTGTGAAATCTCGTTATAACGAATTTGAAGATGCCGCAGATTTGGCATACTTTTTCTTGGCACCCTAACTTTGTAAAATATTTGCTAAACTGAAATTCCAAGATGGCGGTGCTTAATCAAAATTTAAACCAACATTACATTTTGTACAGTTGTTAAATATAAGCTCTAATTAATAATAAAATGTATGATAAATACAATAATAATATGGCATGCAATATAGAATATTTAATAGGAAAAAAAAGATTAAATTACATTGCACTTAATACTATTTCCATAACCTCGTCTATGAATGAAAATGAAGGAAAAAATAACTTATGTGAATATGCACCACATTGAAAAAATATACTTCAGTGGAAGTAATTATTTGTTATAGACAGAGTCGCAGAATATAGACATGCACGCGTACGCCGTACGTGGATAGTTTCCAAATTATTAGCAGATTTTGCAGATAGTTTTTGCTTGTATATTAAAAAAAATAAAAATGTTATTTACAGTAGCCTACAATTAGCAACTCCCAGAAAAACTCGAGGTTGTTTAGCCATCGAAAATTAACTACGGTACACGTGCCTGCACTCTTTTTCTCAACGTGAGAACGTTCAACTATTTTTCACATCTTCCTATAGTGAGTTTTTTTTATTTTTACAGACTTTTCTGGCTTCTTGATTTTATCAAAGCCTGTTTTCAATATATAGGCTTTCAAACCGAATTCAAAAGTTTCGTCTACACTCGAAACGGGCGTTTTTAGGTCCGTGAAAATTCTATTGCCAGATATGTATTTGATAATCAAACAGGGATTTAATTTTCAGAATTAAGTTGTTGAAAATGCTATTTATAATTTTTGAAAGTTCATTAATGGAACTGCTTTTCTAGATATAAAAACTTTCTTTAATTAGTCTCTTGTTTTTATGAGGTTCATAGTCCAATATTTTAAAGTTTTGGCCTTAAAGTCTGTTTTACACACATTTCTGCGCATTCAGTCGTAATGTACTTTTGTCCTCTCTAGAATCTGTAATGTTCTAATAATTATTTATTGTTATATGCATTAATTTTTCTTTAAATTTTCTTATTCTATTGTTATCGTGATTCGCGGGTTTGCAGCAATTTTTCTGTTTCAATGGTTCTGTATGCAGATACATTTTAATTTTATACAACTCTGGTTATAGAAGAAATCTGAAATTTTAGACTGACCAGATAGTGATAAAGTAGTTTTTGTTACAAAGTCCTCTACATCAGTTATCACAGAGTACAATTTTTCAGGCACTGTTTTCTGTTGTGATAAACATTTGCGCAAATTTTCAATGCTTGTCAGAGCTAGCTGCAATAAGACAGGGGGGGATCCTCTGTGCAAGGCTCATCATCATCTCCACTTTCCTCATTTTCCAAAGAGGTAGAAGACATTACACTTTTTGCTATTGCTTCCATTGCTAATTCAGCACATGTTATAACTTCACTGTCACATTCAACGTAGTCGGAAATAGATAAAGACAAATCAAAATTAAGTTCCCGAGTTGCTGTTGCCCATAAATCTGGAGGAAAATCATCACTGCTGTCTTCGATATCTACCGACCACATTATTGTAGAAGTTAAAATGCCAGCAATTCTGTATTGTAATAGATGATACATTATTCTAAGCTGCAGAAATCATCTCTATGTCTTGTCTGAGATCGATGTTTTTATTTCGAATAATCCAACTTTTCAAATTTACAAGGTTTTTTTTCAACAAGACGACGACAGAAATGAAACTCCACATTTTTTATAATGCCTTAGTGAAGTGGCTGAAGGATGGATGTGCAGTTACGTGGTAGAAATTCTACTGTTACATTACTGTATCTTGCTTCAACTCGATGTGCTGAACAGTTATCAACCAATCAAACAATGTTTCTTTTCATTTTCTTCACTTCGTTATTCAGTTCCTTTATTCCTTTTGAAAAGATAGTTTCAGTCATCCATGATCGGCTATTGTTTTCGTACAGGCATAAAAGTGATGCAACATTCTTAAAGCACTGAGGCTTGGCAGACTTTCCTATAACTAAAGGTTTTAGTTTTTCCGTTCCAGTTGCATTGCAGCAAAACATGACAGAAATGCAAACTTTTGATTTTTTCCTGCCTTTACACTGCTCACCTTTCATAGCCATCGT
The DNA here is from genome assembly GCA_039090855.1 of Macrothele yani. Lineage (NCBI taxonomy): Eukaryota > Metazoa > Arthropoda > Arachnida > Araneae > Macrothelidae > Macrothele > Macrothele yani. Next base: position 50,394,925 of record CM076995.1, read on the forward strand.
GCGATTCGGAAGAACTTCATAGAAAACTTCCGTCTCATCTGTGTTGTAAATGTCCTCAAGTTCATATTTCTGTCAAATATCCTGCAACTTATTTTCTTTCCATGTATGAGCAGCTGAAACATTGGCAGCTTTTTCTTCTCCACACATCTGCTTCCAACTTATTCCACACCATTCTCAAAAATGAAATAACCAGCCACCGCTCTCTTCAAACATTTCGATTTTCAGAATTTCTGCAAACTCTTTAGCCTTAGCTTGCAACATAGGACCAGACACTGTAACATCTTTTGATCAAACATCTTTAAACCACATGTACACAGTTTCATCAATTGATTGAAAATTTCCCCAAGGCAGACGTTTTCTTTCCGGGCAAAGGTTGATTGTTCAGCAAGTTTCTTTATTTTCTCTTTTTCTTTTGAAATGGTGGCTACAGTAGACGGGGCTATACCATATTCCTTTCTAACATAATCTGTTTTCTTCGACTTCTACAGCCTGTATAAACTGAATTTTTTGCTTAAGCGAAAACTGCTTTCGTTTTCTTTTTTCAGCCATATTGAGAATGAAAAACTTGTTCTATCTCACCAGTTGCTTCTTACTAAACAAGAGCAGCCTGTTGTTCAGTTAATGAAAAACCTGCTCTTCATCTCTGCGCACTTCTCCTGCGCAGCCAAAAGAACTTCAGCTTATCTGTCAGTCATGCAGGACGTATTCATTTTATTTGGACGGAAGGAACGTTAAAAGAGGCAGGTCCAGTGACAACGTGGCTTCCTAGCCAGCTGTTCTGTTCTGCTCCGAAAGCACAGGAAGAACCGCAGATTGTTACATGTTGTTCATTCATGCTCGTCCAGGAGAAAAAAACCTTGTTAGCATTCTAGGAGGAAAACCTTGTCAATCAGTAACACTTTTTGAAAGATAAAAATATGTATTTCTGGTTAGACCAAAAGAAAAATTTCTTCGTTGATCCGGGGAAATGCATTCTTTTACCGTAATTTTATATTCGTTATTTTGAAAAGTTCGTTAATCTGAAATTCGTTAAATTGAAATTTTTTAAAAGGAAAGTAATAGGTAATTTCTTTGGGGATTTTCCCCAGATTCATTAATTTGAAATATTCATTCTAACGAGATTTCATTGTAGTCCTACAAGTGCTCTATGGGATTGAGGTCAGGCAATTTCACCAGCCAAGGGAGAACGTAGACATCGCTGTTGTGTTCCTGGAACCAGTCACGCACCACCTTAGCGATGTGGCATGGCGCATTGTCCATGTTGGTAGACACCATCACCACCTGGAAAAATGTCTAACATGAAGGTATGCATGTGGTCAGCGAGGAAGAACAGGTAGCCATTGCCATTCAGGTACCCATTCAGCAGAGTTGTTACATAACAAGAAAGATGACACCGGATTTTCGGGTGTAATAAGCACGTCTTTTGAATCCGTTCTGACGCGCATTAAATTTATCAAAGCTATTCAAAGTCGATGGAGCCGGTATGGAAAACAATAGTATCTGACGGAAGAAAGAAGTTTTTCAATCGGGTTTTTAATCACTCAGATATTGCTGTAAATGGAATCGTGAGCTTACACCCTCTGGTTGCAGACTTGTGCGTTAAAAAAAACATGAATTTATATAAGAAACATTTCGCACCAGAAGCGCTCTCCATCACAGAAAGAATTTTTCAAATCAGACTCTTGGAAACGGAGATATCGACAAAAATAAAATGTGACTTTACATCACCTGGTGGGAAAACCATGCATTATTTTAGGAAGAAAGTATTCTCAAAAGGATTTTCCATATGAGCGGTATCGGTCCAAGAAAAAAAAAATTTAGTCGAGTTTTCAGGATCCCAGATGTTGTTACAAATACATCAGAAGCAGAAATTAACACTTATACCCCCTGGTGGCCAAACAATTCTTTACCAAACATTAGAAATTATGTGAAAAATATTTTCCATCAGGTCTTGTATGCGATACAGGAAGAATTTTTCAAATCGGAGTTTTAGAAGCAGAAATAACGCAGAAAACGCAATTTGCCTTAGTGCCCCCTAGCGGAAAGTCTTATGATTAAAGCCCGGAAGTTGAGGCAAAATGCCTTAAAATGCTTTTTTTGCCTTTTCGGCTCATATTTGAAGAAAATGCCTTTTTATGTTTTTAATGCCTTTTTTTTGCCTATACTCAACAAATGCACTATTAAAAAATGATTTCTTCTTAAGAATGCGATTAAATCAAAGTTTTGATAACAATCTAGCATGCAGTACGTAGTGTTACCGGGTAAACACGTAATTTTTTTTAAGTTATTCATTTCTTTTAAAAACTCTTTTTTAGGGTATAGGTGTACAAACCATAAGGTAGGTGGCATTTTCTCTAAAACGAAATCACAGTCGGCAGACATCTGAAAGTAAACACGAGTACAATCGGTACATTCAAAACGAGGTGCTCCAATTTAAGCAGCGGTGGCAGACGCATGCGCAGAGTCTGCGATGGTCGGCATCTCATTTTATGTTTTGCTCTCCCTAGAATCCTAGATGATAGTTTCTGCGCATGGCGGAAGTAGCCAAATCCAGTCATATAACATTGTAACCAATCAAGCTAGAGTGAAAGCCAAGAATGCACGTACACACATAAGACCTTGAACGTAAGTGCAAAACAAGGGAGTAAGATTCTGTTAGTTCGCTACCCCTAATAGATCTCGCCTTGCGTCCAAGTGAAACAATAATGCCGAAAACTGCTTCTTCAACCAGTGCTAAATTAAGTCTGTATGTTCAAGAGTATGGAAGTGATATCTTGTTCACTGATGGAATGGTGTTGTTTTGTAAAATATGCGATACGAAACTGAATTACGAAAATAAATTCTTCATTTCACAACATTTGGCAACAGCTAAACATAAAGCTGCTGTTATTCGGAAGATTGGTGAAAAAAAGACATGTTTGATTTCGTCATTCGCTTTTACTTCGAGCAAGCAGTCACAGTTTGCAAGTGATTTGTGCCATGCTTTTATAGATGCTGGAATACCTTTGTGGAAGCTGGAAAATAATTCACGGGAGAATTTTTTTGAGAAATATACAAAGGAAAATATTCAGTGCGAAGCAACTGTGCGGAAAACATACTTAGATTCCTGCTACGTCGGTATAATGAAAAAAATACGAGATGTTGGGGATAAAAATATCTGGATCAGTATCGATGAGACAACAGACGCCATGGGAAGGTATGTGGCAAATGTTGTTTATAGGTACAATGGAACCTGCTCAGCCCTCAACTATCTACTTACTTACATCAGAACAACTTCCAAAAACAAATAGTAGCACGATTTATCTGTTTTTTGCCTCTTCATTAGCTCTTCTTTGGCCTGGCGGAATAAAGTATGAAAATGTACTATTGTTTTTAACAGACGCAGCTCCTTATATGAAAAAAGCTGCCGACAGCCTGAAAGTTCTCTTTCCAAAAATGCTTCATTTAACTTGTTTGGTTCATGCTCTCCACAGAGTAGCGGAGGAAGTACGTGGGTTATTTCCGGATATTGATGCGTTAGTGAGTAATGTGAAGAAAATGTTCCTTAAAGCTCCTCATCGAGTTCACTTATTCAAAGAGATGGAACCAAATCTTGCTTTACCGCCTAAACTGATTTTGACAAGATGGGGAACATGGATATCAGCCGCTGTATATTACGCAAATAATTTAAACAAGATTGCTGAAATTGTTAACAGTTTTCAAGAGGATGAATCCTGCGCAATACGCAATGCTCAACCGATACTAGCTAGAGATTCCATTCGTAACGATTTAACTTTTATTCAAGCACACTTTTCACAGTTGCCCGTTATGATTACTTTGCTGGAAAAAAGGAACGAAACGTTAGTGAATGCCTTGAAAATATTAAATGATGTAGTTAGTACAATTAAATGTGTTCCTGTGAGAAAGGGTCAAATCGTGAGTGAAAAATGTCAACGAGTTCTTTCAGCTAATAATGACTTGGAGAAAATCAAAGTCATCGCTGAAATACTCCAAGGTGAAAGTTCAACTTCTATTGAAATCGATCCTACAACTGCCTCATGTTTCAAATACGCTCCCATTACCTCCGTAGAAGTTGAAAGATCATTTTCGCTTCTAAAACACATCCTAAGTGACAGAAGGCAGAGTTTCACGTTTGAACATTTAAAAAAACACCTAGTACTTATGTGTAACAGCAAAAATAAGTAAGTGATAATCTGACAAATGATTTTGCCAATTCAGCTTAACACCTGTGTATGATTCAGAATTTTTCGACCACTTCTATAAATGCCTATTTTTGATGCCTATTTTGACGCTTTATTTTGCTTATTTGCCTGCCTATTTTTAGTATTTTTACTGCCTCAACTTCCGGGCTTTACTTATGATTTACATGAAAATTTTGAATTTTTAGGAAAAACATTTCGCATCGGAAACACTATCCAACAAAGAAAGGATTTTCCAAATCGGACTCCTAAAAGTAGATATATTGACAGAAATAAGATATACATCTACGCCCCTGGTGTAGAAACCATGCATTATTTCAAGAAGAAAATGTTCCTAAAAGGTTTGTTGACATGAGTAGTATCGGTCAACAAAGGACTTTTTTTTCAATCGAGATTTTAGAAGCTCATATTTTGCTGCAAATACATCAGAAGCAGAAATTAAGACTTACGCCACCTGGTGGCTAAACCATTTTTTACAAAAATTTGAAATTATATGCAAAGGATTTCCAATCAGGAGCTGTATCCGGTGCAGAAATAATTTTTCAAATTGGAGATTTAGAAGCAGAGATATAGGGGGAAAGCAATTTACCTTTATGTCTCCTAGCGGAAAGTCTATGAATTGCTTGAAAATTTTCAAATTCTATGAAAAACATGTCATACTAGAAACACTATCCAACAAAGAAGGAATTTTTCAAATCGGACTCCTAGAAGTAGAGATATCGACAAAAATAAGATATACATCTATGCCCCCTGGTGTAGAAATCACGCATTATTTTAAGAAGAAAATGTATCTAAATGGTTTGTCGACATGAGTACTATCGGTCTACAAATAACGTTTTTTTCAATCGAGATTTTAGAAGCTCATATTTTGCTGCAAATACATCAGAAGTGGAAATTAAGATTTATGCCCCCTGGTGGCCAAACCATTTTTTCACAAAAATTAGAAATTATGTGCAAACGATGTCCCATCAGGGGCTGTATCCAGTGCAGAAAGAATTTTTCATATCTGAGATTTAGAAGCAAAGATATAGGGGGAAACACAATTTACTTCTATGCCCCCCTAGCGAAAAGTCTATGAATTACTTGAAAATTTTGAAATTATATGAAAAACATGTCACACTGAAAACACTATCCAATAAAGAAGAAATTTTTCAAATCGGACTTCTAGAGTAGAGATATTAACGAAAATAAGATATACATTTACGCTCCCAGGCGGAGAAACTGTGGAATATTTTAAGAAGAAAATATTCCAAAAAGGCTTATCGGTGTGAGTGGCATCAGTCCACGAAAGGATTTTTTCAATCGATATTTTAGAAGCTCAGATTTTATGGTAAATATATCAGAAGCAAAAATTACCACTTACGCCCCCAGGTGGCCAAAGTATTCTTTACCAAAAATTTGAAATTATATGCAAAATATTTTCCATCAGGAGGTGTATCCGCTGAAGAAAAAAAATTCAAATCGGAGTTTTAGCAGAAGAGTTATCGGGGAAAAGGTAATTTACTTTTACACCCCCTAGCGGAAAATATATGCATAATTTAAAAAAGTAACTATATCTAAAATACTTATCGACATAAATGGAATCGAAAGATAAAATATTTTTTTCAATGGGATGTTTAGAAGCAAATATGTGGATTAAAACATATTTTTGAATTTGACTTCATCTGCATTTAAGCCCTCTAGCGGCGAAATTGTACACCATAAAAAAAAAACGAAATGAAGGATCATCATTCGCATATTTCAAGCTTCCCAATGCAAAATTAATTTTTCAAATCGGACTATTAGTTGCAGAGATAAAGTGGGTGCAAGACGGACGGACAAACCGATAACATAAGCACGATCTTTTTACAAAAGACGTGCTAAAAATAAAATGTATCTGCGTACACAACCATTGAAACAGAAAACTTGTTGCAAATCCACGATGCATGAACCACGATAACAATAGAATAATTTATAGAAAAATTAATAAAACAAGAAATAATTATTGGAACATTAGATTGCAACTGAATGGGCAGTAACGTGTGAAACGGACCTTTATGGCAAAATATTGGAGTATGAACCTCATATAAACAAGACTAAAGAAAGTTTTTATATTTAGAAAAACAGTTCTATTAATGGAACCCTCAAAATTATAAATATCATTTTCAACAACTTAATTAAAAAATAGTAGACTTACAAAACACATGAGGAAAGTATTTTAATTTAATAAATGGCAACTGCAAGAGGAACGTGACAAAATTTTAATTATTTCTGTGTAAACGAAACTTTTGATACAGTTCTTTATGCATTGAGAACTAGCGTTGACAAAGTCTAGAGGCCACCAGAGTCTGTAAAAACAAAAGAACTCAGGTGTGAAATATAATTGAAAGTTCTTAAAGTTAAAATTGAATTAAGTATATTAATCCAAGTAAAGCCTTGAGAAAGTGTTATAATTGCTGTAAATAACATTGTTTTTGCTTGTAGAATAAAAAAACCCCTGCAAAATCTGCTAATAATTTAGAAACTATCCTTGTACGTCTACATTCTGCTACTCTGCCATCTAGTAGTTCCAGCGGCCCCAAGTCATACCAGGGAAACATCCCCCAGACTTGCACACTGCTACCATTGGCCTGTACTTGACCGACAAGTGTGCCAGAGTGTTGGTTCCCGTGTGTCTGACTACATATCCGACACCGCCCGTCACTTCTGTGGAGTAAAAACCTCGATTCGTCTGAGAAGGCAATCTTTTTCCACTCTTCCACTGTCCAATGACGGTAGTCCCGTGGCATTGTTATCGATGGACCTGGATTAACATTGGCTCCTTGACACAGCATTGACTCCGGAGATCCATGCGTAACAGGGTTCGCTCTACTGTTATCAGCGACACGTACTTGGGCTCCCCAATGTTCATTTACGTGGTCAATTGCTGCACTGTTGCACATCAATTGTCCTTTAGCAGTCGACAGAGATGACGTTCTCCTCTGGGGTTGATGGCCTTTGGGGCTTCACAGTTATGATGTTGGGAGGTACTTGGTGTACCAGCGGTACATTATTGGTACACCTTTACTACAGCATCTCACCAACAGCCCTCAAAGTTGCTGTTTCTGAGATGCTTCCACCCTTGACGTGGTAGCTGATGATCATTCCCTTTTGAGAGTCCATCAAATCACTACCTCTGCCAATTGTGCTCACATTATGCACTATGGCTCATCTGTCCTGGCTGGCACTTATATCTCTGTTTGGTCGACCTTGTCAAGTTCCTGGGTGTGGGTGTACACTGTGATTCCAGGGGTGGTCATATTATTTTGACACGACTGTGTATGTATTTTCTGGTATACATACAGGGGTTGGACAGAATAATGCGAACACCATGCTCAGAGATGTGACTTTTAATGCAGCTGCAGGTGTTGCAATATGCAAAAGTATCCACCACTTTTTGGTTTTAATAGCTTTGTTTAGAACCTCAAGGTCCTGTGTAAGTGCATTTGAAGTGTCTTGTAGCAAAATTTCTTTCAGGATGAATGAGCAACCTAATGGACTTTGAAAGAGGGCTCATTGTTGGTGGCTGGCTGGTTAGTGCCTCCATGATAACAGTTGCCAGAGTAGTGGGGTTATTGAGAGCTTACTATGTCTAGCATCATGACAGCATACTGTGTTTGTGGAAAAACTTCATCTGCAAAACACAAGAGTGGCCAGAAAACGACCCTGATTGATAGAGACAGGAGAGCATTAAAGAGGATTGTTACCCATAATAAGACCACAGTGACGAAAATTAGTGCGGAGCTCAATCTGCACCTCCAGACCCAAGTATCAATGAAAACAGTGCACAGGGAACTGCATAAACAAGATATTCATGGCAGACCTGCTATTGCAAAACCTCTGGTGACCTGGGTGAATGCAGAACGGCGATGGCAGTGATGCCAGGAGCATACAACGTGGACTGCCGATGCATGGAAGCATGTAATGTGGTCAGATGAATCCACATTCACACTATTTCCCACCGTAGGATGTGTTTACATGTGGAGAACACCATCGGAAGGGTACAATCCAGACTGTCTGCTCACAATGGTGCAGCATGGTGATGATTCTGTCAGGCTCTTGGTGGTCATATCGTGGTTTTCAGCAGGTCGCCTGATCACCTTGAAAGGATGGATGACTGGCAGAGCATACGAAACCATTTTGGTTGAAGTCCACCTAATGGCTCAAGCATTGTTTCCTACAGGCGATGCCATCTATGAAGATGATAACATCCCAATTCACAGAGCTCGGAATGTCCAGTCATGGTTCGAAGAACACGAGGACGAACTTTCACACCTTTGGCCTTCCCAATCACCAGACGTAAACGTCATTGAGCCACTGTGGTCTGTGTTGCAAAACAGAGTAAGATCCCATTATCCTCCTCCTCCTGCATCTCTCAAGGACCTGGAACAGTTTTTGCATGAAGAATGGTGTAAGTAACCACCAGCCATGATTTGTATGCGTCAATTCCAAGGAGGATTCAGTTGGTTTTGAATTCCAAAGGCGGTCCCATACCCTATTAGGTACGTAAAGCCTTCTTCTCCTAGGTTTTCATATTATTCTGTTCAATCCCCTGTATATAAATCATGACATAAGTAAATAGACACCTGCATGGTTCGTGTGCTTCTTGAAAACCTTGAAAAGTTCTTGAATAAAAAAAGTTCATTTTCAAGTCCTTGAAAGTACTTGAAAAAGTTTAAGATGCTGTAAATAGTACTTGAAATTTTGTTTTGCTTTGTTTTTAAGTAATTTTATGGAAATGCATGTGTAAAATAATTGTTTGTGCTAAAAAGATGTTTAGGTTTCTGTGTAGTTCTTGATAAAACCACCAAGCTGATCAAATAATGCTGAACTTGCATTCAATTTAGGGGATCTTGTGGACATCTGATACCTTGGCTGTGGTATCACTGCATAGTAAAACATCAGCCATGGGAATAAAATAAGGGAAATGATGTATTCACAAATTGTGATGGGCTTCTGCTTACTGGGGTTAGGGACACGTTCTTGCCGAAGGGTAGAACTTCCAAGAATTGCTTTAGCTTCATGTGTGGACCCTTTGTCACCTGGCTGCATCAGAACATCAAAGTCATGCATCAAAAATAAAAAGTTAAACCAAATAATAAATATCATACCAGCAGATGAATATGAAAATAATGTACCCTTTCAAAATATTACAAAACATAAAATGATTTCGAAAAACACCAAAACAGAGGGGGCAATTCAGAGTTAATAAAATAAACCTGGGGGCAACAGGTAGGTCATTCAAGGTGTGCCTGCCCCAGCTAAGTTTAATAGTCTGAACTTAAAATAGTATAACTATAGTAATTAATGACTTCATGGCTTCCTCTTATTACTTTCAGTATTATAAATATTTAACGGGAATTATCGAGGATAAATTTATTAGGTACATTACCTCTCAAATTTTCAATCTAAACACTAGATCTTCGTCAGGAGTTCTTGCTTCCTTCCAGGAGTTCTTGCTTGAACTCCAGGAAGGAAGCAAGAACTCCTGACGAAGATCTAGTGTTTAGATTGAAAATTTGAAAGGTAATGTACCTAATAAATTTATCCTCAATAATTCCCGTTAAATATTTATAATACTGAAAGTAATAAGAAGAAGGAAGCAAGAACTCCTGATGAAGATCTAGTGTTTAGATCGAAAATTTGAAAGGTAATGTACCTAATAAATTTATCCTCAATAATTCCCGTTAAATATTTATAATACTGAAAGTAATAAGAAGAAGGAAGCAAGAACTCCTGACGAAGATCTAGTGTTTAGATCGAAAATTTGAGAGGTAATGTACCTAATAAATTTATCCTCGATAATTCCCGTTAAATATTTATAATACTGAAAGTAATAAGAGAAGGAAACAAGAACTCCTGACGAAGATCTAGTGTTTAGATCGAAAATTTGAGAGGTAATGTACCTAATAAGTTTATCCTCGATAATTCCCGTTAAATATTTATAATAACTATAGTAGTTATCAAAATTTATTGGCATAGAATAGAAATCAAAGTTTCCAAGCTTTCACACATCAACCAGATTGGTTTTTCAAGAAAGGTAGACTGCAAACTGAATAATAGAACACTTCAACAATTTAAACGTGATGACTTGACTAGACAATAAATGAATAGTTGCAAAAGTTATTATTCATTCGAAGAAACGAGGAGTCACATTGTTTGGGCATGCGGTACCGTTGGAGAAAATGCAGCATTATTTGAAGAATTGATTCCAAATGTGTGGCAACTCTAGAAAGTCGCTATCATTGCAAGCCTCACTGTTGGTAATGATCTCTAAGATTTCGTGAATGGCAATAGATTTAGGCATGGAGTAGGAAGCTAGTTTCTTTATATCATCCCACATAGGGGCCTGAACTTAACTAAAATACCTACTGACTGATCGATCAATGGTATACACACACAATAATTTGAATTTAAAAAGTCCTTGAAAAGTGCTTGTATTTATTTTGCTTGGAAGAGTACAAACCTTGACCTGTTGTAATGTCATTTTTGCCATGTGGTGGAGTCTGTATTGCATTGCATGCTCGAATTCCGTTTCATATATTTTGCAGGACAACGTCAGTGGCTAGGTGACATTAAATGAACATGCCTCAAGCCAAGGAACTGAGTGCCTTTCAGAGAGGACAAATCTTGGGGCAATTGGATCTCAGGTCCAGCCAGTGTCAGATTGCTGCAAACTTGCAAATTCCTCTTGCCACAGTTAATTGAGTTCTAGTGGAATTCAAGAAAGCAGGCAAGGAAGTGCTAGCATCATGTAGGGTTGCCCTGGGCCATCACAGAGGTGTCCTTGAGTTGTCAAGCATTCTGTGGAAACCAGTCTTCATAGCAAAGATGCTGAGATTGTAGAACAGCTCCAAGTGAGTTCCAGAACTGCTCAGTGGTATCTTCACTGACTTGGCTATCATGGAAGAGTGGCTAAATGTAAACCTCTTTTGCGAGAAGCAAATATCCATCGCAGATTGGCATGGATGACAGACATGATTGAGAGACCCTTAGCATTTTGGCACACTGTCATATTTTTCGATGAGTCCCAGTTTGCACAATTTTCTAGCAGTGGCAGGGCCTGGGTGTGGGGATTGCTCAGCCAGGAATTCAGGTTGAAGTACCTACAGCCAATTGTAAAACATGACAGTTTTTCAGTCATGCTATGGGGAGCCATATGGATGACTGTTCATTCAGTCCTCGTGGAATGCGAAGGCAACATCAATGCACAAAAATACATAACCATCCTTGAGGGGGCCTGCTACCAATATTCTCCAGTGGTCAGATGTCAAAGGCTACCTCCTTGTTCATGAAGGATGGTACTCCATGTTATGGGGCAAAATGCATGCAAATATGACACGAACAAAACACCATCTAGAAACTGTCATGGACAAGCCAGAGCCCTGATATGAACCTAATTGAATGCCTGTGGGCCATAGTGGATGGCAAATCATGATAGATGCCACAGAAACCAAACAAGAAGGCACACCTCCTGTCCTTGTTACATGAATGATGTGCTTAAATTCCACAGAGCATCATTGCTGATCTCATTTCCACAATGCCTGACAGGGTGAAAGCCCTACGTACGGCAAAGGGTATGGCTACCAGATATTAAATCAAGCTACAGCTCCTTCCATTCCATGCAGACAGAAAATAAATATTAACAAATTAGATGTCTGTTTACTTATGTCATGTCTTATTCAAACTAGTACTTTGTATGTATATGAATATGTATATATACACCAGGTGTTCTGCTTAGATGTATAAAAAGAAAAAATTGTAACATACAAAGTAGTACTTCGAATGACAGAAGGTGGGCACCATTGTAAAAAGCAGCTTTGAAACTTATAAACTGGGTGAATTAAGGTATGCAGCGCATTGTCAAAAGCTATCTACTTCAGCCTCAGTGCTGCAGAAGTAGGTAGCTTTTGCGTCAGTCATCATGTTGACTTCACAGCAGGTGTTTTGTGTGCTATCACTTGCAGAATTGAAGTCCGTGACCCCTGTACAGTGCCGTTTTTGCTGTGAGTACAATCTTGGGGCAACAGCAGACATCCCAACTTACGTGTCCATTAAGAAATGGGACAAGCAACTCAAGAGAAACGGGAAGTTTGTTACTGATGACAAGTAAACATGCTAAACATACTGTATCTGAGGAAAAGGTTGAACAGATTCAAAAGTCATTTCACAGAAGCCTGATGAAATATATCTGAGGGGCTAGTGTGCAGCTAGACATTCCACCAACAACAGTGAATTGCATACTCCACACAGAACAGCAACAAGGGCCTCTGTGAATCTTGGAGAGGTGCCAGCTAGTTCTGTGTGACATTGGCAAAAAGACCCTGACTCACTGGGTTTTGTTCCAGATTCCTTCTAAGGTTGAATGACCAACTGGAACCATCAGCTGTAGGCTAATCCCCCACACTGATGTACTTACTTGATTAAAAAAGGCACAAAAAATTTAAAAACTGACTCAAGTGTGGGATATGGTGGACCTACCACACTTGAGAAAGATGGTCCACTGCGGAATCGACCTGGAAAAAGGTGAATCGAAAAGACATCTCGGCTGAGTGAGTGTAAGATCGGTGTATGGAATACTAGAGGTATAAACGGCAAGATGAGCAAGGTGATTGAAGAGATGAATAAGTATAGATTGGATGTGCTGTGTTTAAGTGAATCCAAAAAGAAGGAAATTGAGATATAAAAAGTTAATGGAACAGTGAGTGTGTGGTCTGGAGTATTGGATAATGTGAGAGGACAGGCTGGTGTAGGTGTGATTTTAAGTGAAAATATGAAAAACAACTTGATTCACTATAGCTGCATAAGTGAGAGAATTCTTTGGATTTGTTTGAAAATGAAACTTCAGAGAATAGTAATTGTTGTAGTGTATGCTCCTTGTGACTTGGAACCGGGGCAAGATTTCATCTTTTTTGCTCACTAGCAAATTTTGCTAGTGACCAAATAGTTTGCTAGCAAAACATTTGCATGACTAGCAAGTAAAACTAAATCACATCATATTTTATTTTCTAATAAAATTACATAGAAATTTAAATATGTATATAAATATTTTGACTTACCTTTTTGAATAATGAATAGAATCTTAGATAAGTTTAGTGACTATCTTTATTATTAATTTCTAACAAATTCTCATACCACATAGATATATTTCACTGACATTCTAATTCAGATTTCTTCCCATATGGTTTACGCTCAGGGTGTCTGACTTTGTCATCATACCACTTTATAACTGCTGACCGTGGATTAAAAATCTCTTCTTGTGGCCCTTCTATTTTAATTGTCATCAGAGCATTTAAAGTTTCAACAGACAAATTGTTCCTCCAATCCCCTTGTATTCTTTTTAAAAAACTGAATCCCACCTCATAACATGCAGTACTAAGTGAAAGTATCGCACAAATTTCTGCTAAACTTCTACACACTGCATATCTGCCAACTACCACACAATGCCGTAGTTTCTACAGAATTAGTTGTCTGACTACGGAACTCACTATCAAAACTACGGATTCTACAAATTTTCATTTTGTTTCAAATTTTTCTTTCGCTATTATTTTTATGATATACACGAGATTCTTACATGGATTTGCGGAATCCCGCTTTTTTTTTTTTTGTCATCAGTTAGATCATTCTGAAGATCGATATATGGGAGGGGGGGGTCGTTTTCCGCCTGGAGACGAAATTTCGTGCTTCAAAACTTTCGAACACAGTAATGAAACGGAGTAAGAAAATTTTTGCCGTAATCGCAAATTTTTCTCCCAATGTTGTTTTTGTGTCCACTTTTCTTGTTAAATATCATTTTATTGCATAAATGTTTGCATTTTAGCTTGAAACTGTGTAGAACAATTTGCAAAAACGGAAGTTGGCTGCTGAAAAAATTTTCTGTAATCTTCAGGCATGAGATTCTTCCGCGAATTCAAGGAATTCCAGCTTTTTTCGTTATCATTGGAATTCCGTCTTTACGAAACTAGAAAACGAAAGGTCGACGGAATTCGGATTTTTTCCGTAATCATAATTTTTTTTCTCACGATGTTGCCTTTGTCAAGTATTATTGCTCATTAACATTTTATTGGATAAATATTTGTATTTCAGCTTGAAAATACAAGGAAAATTTCCAAAACCAGAAGTCAGACGAAGCAAAAAGTTTCTTCCGTAATCGTTTACCCCCTCCACGAACACGTTTCGTAAAAAAGCGTCTATCTATGCCACGCAATAAGGCTAGTTACTATGGATAAGACTTTTGCCAGTGTTGGCAGGCTATTTTCCAGTAACATTTTGGTTTGCTTCTTTCGGTTTTGTCTACCATCCGAATAAGTGGAATTATTCTTGCTTATTCATCACTGATCATTAGAGCGCAGTATTTGATGTATGCACGACTATCAAGACTTGTGGAAGTAGGCAATCGCTTGGCTTAGGGTACGACAGGAGTTGAGGGGCAAAAGAAGGAGGGTGGCAGAGCAGGTGGTCAAACAACCGATCCATCACAGAGCTCTAGGTTGCCACAGCAACCATTGCCGATGTCATGTTCAGTTTCTGTAATAGACCTATGAGGGCACGATGGAGAGGAGTTTCAATGCGCTTCTACGACAGTTTCCACTGGAAGGGATGAAAGATATGGGGAGGATGGGTATTAAGTGTCGAAAGGAAATTGGCGAAAGAGAATCGCTGATCGTCGCTGTTTTAACAAGTGATAATATAAACTGTTATGTAAACTTTGTGGATTAATAATGATTTTTGGTTACTTTAAATAAAGAAATTACCTTACTAGCAATATTTGCTACTGCGATTTTTTTCACTAGCAAATTTGATTTTTCACTAGCTATTTGCTAATTGCTAATCGGTGAAATCGCGCCCTGCTTGGAACCTTCTGATAGGAAGGGATATTTCAGGAATGAGCTAAAAGCTGTTTTGAGCCAGTTTGGTGCTAAAGAGAAAATTATAATAGCAGGGATTTCAATGCTAGAGTAGGTATGCAGAATGCAATTTCTGACAACGTTCTGGGTAAGTTTAATGTGTTTGTGTTAGTGGATGATGGTGAAAGATTAATTGAACTCTGCATTGAGAATGGTTTGTGTGTATCTAATACGTATTTCAACCACAAGTATATCCACACATATACTTGGGAAAATCGTACTTTTGGTCAAAAGAGTGTGATAGATTTTGTTGTCTACGATCAGTGTCTGAAACATTTGGTTGTTGACACTCACGTGATGAGAGGTACGGATGTTGGTTCTGATCATTACTTGGTAGTGTCGCGAGTGTAACTGAATGTTGGTTGAAGGAAAACAGGGATCGCATTCGTCCTAAAATTCCTAAAATTCCTAATATTTTGTGACCCTCCTTAAATTCCTAAAATTAGACCTAAAATTTGCTATTCATCCTAAAATTTTCGTAAGCTTATTTTTATTAAAAACAACCGTTATTAACGCCAATAAATTTACCATTACGGTAAGGTAAAAAGACCTGTTATTGTAGAAACACAGCCTATATGCTGTGCTGCTGAAGGGAGGGAAAAATGACGCCATCGAGATGCACTTGCTTCGGGGCGGGCGTTCCATTTTTTTGCCTTCGAACAGTTTTCGAGAGTAACAAGAGATCTAAGGGAAAAGGGGAGGGGTCATTTTCACCCCTGGTTTGCGCTTTGCAGACGAACTCCGTGGCACGCAGAAGATCGTACTTTATTTTTGTACATGCCTTGTGGAACCTCCTCTTTCTGCTGATGTTTTGTTATTGTAAACCGCAGGTGGGTGGAAGCAAAGAGGAAACGTGGTCTTCTTCCGTAACCTCCGGTAATGACGATGGGATGGTAGCTGAGTTATCTTGGCAGGCAGTAGAGCACGTGATCATTGACCTTCGATCATGCGTCGGCGACAGCGACCTTCGATGCGCAATATATCTCGGCTCCGACTCGCTTTGACTGAACTTGCGTGAGATGCGTATGATAGTTTCTGGTTTTACGTCTTTTATGGTGTTCTCTGTGCAGGTTCAGTTCTCTAGTGGTGACCTGCTTTTTTTTTTTTTTTTTTCATATCTTCTGACATCCTCGCAGCCAAATTTCGGGAAGTTGTCTGGTTTTGCAATATTGGAACGTGTTTTTGTACTTCCCTTTCATTTTCTGGTTAGTAATACAAGTGTTTAAGATGCCTAAATCCAAAACAAAATTTCAAGATGCGTGGCTCGCCAAAGAATTGGACGGAGTGAAGTTGAAAGAATGGTGTTCTGCAACTGAAACAATATTTTCTGCTAAGTGTATATTGTGTTCAGAAATTTTCAATATTTCTAATAGTGGCTTTTCACAAGTAAAAGCGCATCATAAAGAAAAAAAAAGTTCCCATAACAAGAAATTCCCATAACAATAAATTTGTTAAATAGTGTTCGTGATTCACATAAATTTTATAAAGAGAGTATGTTGATAAGCTGAAGGAAGAACAATCAAAAAAGGTAAAAGAAAGGAAGCAGAAAGAGAGGAAAATAAGGAAAAGCAGCTAGAGAAAAAAAGAAAAAGCTGAGTTTGATGACAAAATAAAAGAAAATGATGCAGAAATAAATAGGCTTAAAAAAGATAAAGAAGCCTCCCTAGCAGTAATTCAAGAGGGAACAGAAAGAATGAGAAAAGCTGTAGAAAAACAAAATACTGTTGAAATAGCAGTTGCCTCTAACTTGATCATACAAGGTTCAGCTGAAATAAAGAAAACAAAGTAAATTAGTTGTGGTGGAAGCAGAAAAAGATAGGCGTATCAGGAAAAGGTTAAAACAATAATATGAAAAAAGTAATTCAGTGAACAATTGTACATAGTTCTTGGTTTTCAATTACCTTTTTAGGATATTATAATTTAATGTGAAACCTGAAAACTTTCTGTGAAAATCGTGAATTGCTTCTGGTTAAACAGCATATTAATGTTCAAAGTGAAACTTGAATGTGGTAAATATACTTGAATATGATAATAACACGTGAAAAGATAAGAACTGAACATTAGAAGTAAATCATACTTAAACTTTAGACATTAGACGTTATGCAAAAAATTTGGGTGTGAACTTCGACCATATATACTAATGGACTGCGCATTGGCAATAGCTGCATCAAAGCCGCCATGGCTCAAACATTGGGCACGTCATCATCAGACTCCAAATTTCGTGTAAAAATGCTGTTATGATTACTAATTTACATTGCAGAACTTCAGTGTTTTCGGTGTATTATGTGAATGCGCCTCATATATAATGAAAACTCTTCAGGTAAGTTTACTTATGAGCTATATACATGCATGAACGGGTTGTTTACATTTTGTGATTTATAATGTGATGAACATTTGCGAAGAATTTGGAACATGCATTCCATTTTTTTCTTAAGTTACTATATTTTTATATCAATAGCTGCAAGTTTCTGGTTAAGTAATTGAACTTTATTGACTTAGGTATTTAATTCGTTTCTTACCCATGAAAAATCATAGAACTTTCTTTACTATATCGCTCAGAGCAACCATAAGCACAGCAGGTGTAACCCATCTTTTTGACTGTTGTCATGTGATTTTATGTTGGAGCCAGAAATTTTGATGTCATGCGCAGTCTATCAGTATATATGGTTGAAGGGTGTGAAGCAAACTCTTTACAATGTATACAAAGTTGTTTTACTAGATGTATACAAATATACATCTAGTTTTTATTGAAAATACACTCCTAAAATTTTCCTAAAATTTTTCTAAAAAAATTCCTAAAATTCCTAAAATTCCAACCTAAAATTTTCCAGAAGTATGCTATGATCCCTGGGAAAAGGAATAGGACGAGGCCCGGGATGGAAATAATAAAGGTTGGAGGGCTGCCTGAAGATCATCAACATTATTCTGACATGCTCAGAGAACGACTGAAGGAGCTGAAATCTGGTGAGAGGGATGTAGAAAAGAAGTGGGGATGTTTTAAGAACTGTGTTGTCACTGTTGCTGAAGAGGTCTGTGGCACTACAATAGTGGGTAACAATAGAAGTGATGCTTGGTGGAATAGTGAGATTGAAAGGCAGTAAAGAGAAAGAAGGAAGCTTATTTGGATTTGGGGATGTTACAAAGTAGAGTTTCTGTGGATGAATATTGCTGTAAAAAGCATGAAGCTGCTAAACTGGTTTGCCAGAGTAAGGCAAAAGATAGGAAGGAAAAGGTGGAAAGGCATGGATTGGCTTTTCGGAAAGATACGAAGACTTTCTGGAAGTACATGAGACTCAGGAAAAGAGGGTAAACAAAGTTGTAAGTTGTGTGAAGAATAGGATCGTGGAAATGACATGGGAGCCCAATGAGTTAAGTGAATGATGGGGTGTGAATACTTTTATGGGTTATTAAATCAGGAAAGCAAAAGTGATTCTGAGGCAGAAGCAGATGATGTTGCAGTGAAGGATTGAAGCACAGGAGAGATCTCAAGAGAAGAGGTGTGTAAAGCTCTAAAATCTCTACAGAATGGTAAGGCTCCGGGAGTTGATGGCACAACTGCCGAGATGTTGAAATATGGTGATGATTCTGTAATTGACTGGTTAACTGAAATTTGCCAGTTTTGCTGGGAGTTAGGAATGGTCCCTCAAAATTGGAAGGATGCTATCCTTGTTCCCTTGTATAAGGAAGGTGATCAGACAGACTGCAAGAACTGTTGTGGTATTAGCCTGCTGAGTGTGCCAGGGAAACTGTTTGGTAAGGTCATTATTGAAAAAGTACGGGGTCTTACATCAGAGAAAGTGTGGGATGTTCAGAGTGGTTTTTTGCCTGGTAAAGGCT
Organism: Macrothele yani; assembly: GCA_039090855.1. Lineage (NCBI taxonomy): Eukaryota > Metazoa > Arthropoda > Arachnida > Araneae > Macrothelidae > Macrothele > Macrothele yani. Next base: position 50,413,886 of record CM076995.1, read on the forward strand.
GCACTTACCAAATTTTTTCATTACACATGATGATTGAAAAGTACCTGGCTGTTGGTAAGAAAGTTTTTGCTGCCTTCATAGATTTAGACAAAGCTTATGATTGAGTAAATAGGACACTTTTGAGGAAAGTATTGAATGAATATGGTGTTACTTGGGAATGGTACTTAACAGTGTTAAAACCATGTATGTTGGTAGTAGAGCTTGTGTATAAGTGAGTGGCGTTATATGAAAATGGTTTACTATTGGTGCAGGAGTCAGACAAGGCTGTGTAATGTCACCATGGCTGTTTAATATATTTATGGATGTGTGATGCCAAAATAGATGGTGATATCCGTACGTGCAGATTGCTGTATGCTGATGACACTGTCCTGTTGGCAGAAAGTGCTGTATGCTGATGACACTGTCCTGTTGGCAGAGAGCAAAAGTGAGTTGCAGAGTATGTTGTCCTGGATATACGAAGTTTGCATGAAATTCAAGCTGAGTGTAAATAAGGAAAAACCAAAGTTATGGTTTTTGAAAGAGGAACTGGTAGTACTGAATGTACAGTCGTAGCCAAAAGTCCTGCACCAGTAGACTGAAAGTCAAATTTTTGATGTTTGAAGTCAACTTATACAGCGTAATGGTAAAGTCACGAATACATATTATACATCATGTTAAAGGAAATTTTATGCTGAATTCAAATATTTTTACAGAATGTTATTACCAGTAATAGAAGTGAAGTTATAAGCAAAAGTACAGCGTCTAGTCGTAAAAAGCAACAAATAGTGAAATTAGTGTACAATGTATTTAACATAAAATTACTGTACAATGTATTTAACATAAAATTACTGTACAATGTATTTAACATAAAATTACTGTACAATGTATTTAACATAAAATTACTGTACAGTACATTATTGACACTTGAAATAACTTACTAACAAGCAAAATACACTTTAATATTTAGTTGGGTATCCACAGTTTCTTAGTAACAAAGTGCACCTTCTTGGCATGGAACTAATGAGCTTCTCTAGTTATCCACTAGTGATAACACGGTGCCATACAGCGTTTACAGACTCAATTAAGTCTCTAGTTGACAGGAACCATATGGCCCTTTCAGACACAATTGAAGTCTTTAATTGAGACTGTAAGGGCCGTATGGCAGTGTGTTATCACCAATGAACAACTAGAGAAGCTCATTAGTTCCATGCCAAGAAGGTGCACTTTGCTACTGAGTAACTGTGGTTATCCAATTAAATATTAAAGCGTATTTTGCTTGTTGGTAATTTATTTCAAGTGTCCTGCAATTGTCAATAATGTACTGTACAGTAATATTACATTAAATGCATTGTACACTAATTTCACAAATTCCACTATTTGTAGCTTTTTTATGACTAGATGCTGTACTTTTGCTTGTAACTTCACTTCTATTACTGGTAATAACATTCTGTAAAAATATTTGGATTCAGCATAAAATTTCCTTTAAAATGATGTATAATATGTATTTCTGACTTTACCATTACCCTATACAGTATAAGTTGACTTCAAACATCAAACATTTTACTTTCAGTCTACTGATGCATTACTTTTGGCCATGATTGTAATATAAGTCTAAATGGTACAGTGATTGACCAGGTGAATGAGTTTGTGTATTTAGGAAGCATGTTTGACACAGAGAACAAATTGTATGGTGAAATTAGTAGGCAAGTGAATTTTTCATTGAAAGTAATGGTAGCTTTGGGAGGTTTTCACAGGAATGATGGGTTCTCAAGAGAGTCCTGCATGGCTGTGTATGAAAATGTAATTGTTCCTACTCTGATGTATAGCAGTGAAACCTGGGTACTACAGAAGAAACATAGGAGTTGTTTGTGTGCTGGAGAAATGTGTTACTTATTGGGAGTTCGTGGCAAGACACTTTCTGATTGTGTGAGGAATGAAGACTTGTTGCAGTTGTGTAATGTGAATTAAAATGTTATTAGCAAGGTGGAGACTAATGTGCTTTGGTGGTTTGGCCATGTTGGAAGAATGAGTGATGAGATGCTTACTTAGAAGATCTTTTTAGCCCAAGTGGCAGGAAGGAAAGGCAGAGGAAGGCCAAGGAAGTCATGGGAAGATCAGATTCAGGAGTGATTACATGAGAAAAAGATTATGAGTATAAAATATAGATCTTGTGTAGACGTGTGATGGATGTCAGTGAAGCCTGAGTTGTGTGTCAAGATTTCTGTAAATGGAGAAGTTTGATATGGCAACAGTAAATATAAATTATCTGGTAGTTTGCATTTCTTTGTGGAGCTAACCTCTGAATCCCAGAGAACAGCTTAGTGATATGTCATCGTCATCATCATTGTCAACCATTATCAATCCACTGCTGGACGAAGGTCTCCCCAAGTTTCCTCCACAACGGTCTGTCTTGTGCCAGTCTCCACCATGTCACTCCCGCATACTTTCGAATTTCATCCACCCATCTCCCATGGGGTCTTCTTCTGGGTCTTTTCCTGTCCCTTGGAATCCAATCTAAAATTTCGGCTGTCCATCGATGGTCTGTCCTGCTGGCAGTATGTCCAGCCCATTGCCATTTCAGGGATTTAACTCTGATCATGATGTCTTCAACTCTTGTCATTTTTCTGATCCACAAGTTCCTCTTCTTATCTCTCCTGGTTACACCAAGCATGCACCTCTCCATGCTACTTTGAGTTGTCTGCAGCCTTTGTATGTCTCTTTTAGTTAAGGTCCACGTCTCTGCACCATACGTAAGCACTGGAAGGATGCATTGATCAAACACTTTTCTTTTAAGACATAATGGCATATTGCTCTTGAAAATTATCCGCGGCTTCTTCCAAAAGCTCTCCAAGCAAGTTTTGTACGCCGATTAATTTCTTCATCAATGTGACCCTCACTTGATATCTGCTGTCCGAGATAAACGTACATGTCTGTTATCTCCAGCTTTTCTCCATCAATCGATAAATCTTCATTTCTTGTAAAAGCATTGAACATCACTTTTGTCTTCTGAAAGTTCATTTTTAATCCCACTTCTTTACTCTTGTCAGCAAGTTCCTGGATCATACTCTGCAGCTCTGATGGGGTAGTTGCAAAAATGACAATGTCACCAGCAAAACGAAGGTGGGTTATATAATCTCCATCAATCTTTATCCCTTTGCTTTTCCCAGTTCAATGATTGAAAGACATTTTCCAATGTGGCATTAAAGAGCTTCGGAGATATGGTGTCACCTTCTCTCACTCCCTTTCCAATTTTTGTGTGTGTTGTATTTTCGGACAGCGAATCTTTGCACTTGCATTTTCATAGATGTTATTAATAATATTAATGTATGCATCTTCAATACCGCAGGATTTCAGAGCCATTGTAACTGCTGATAGTTTCACCGAATCAAAGGCTTTTTCATAATCGATAAAAGCCATGCACAATGGAAGTTCATATTCCCTCGCTCTTTCAATTAGTTCTCTCAGTACGTGGATATGATCTATTGTGCTGTAGCCACTCCTGAATCCAGCTTGTCCTCTCGGTTGAGCCATGTCCAGTGTCACCTTCAAGCGGTGTGAAAGAACTTTAGTGAAGATTTTATAAACCACTGATAGGAGGCTGATAGGTCTGTAGTTTCCTGAGATCCTCAATATCACCTTTTTTATGTAGCAAGATCATTGTAGCGTTGTTCCAATCCTCAGGAATCTTCCCTTCATTGAGGCATCGAGTGTAAATTTGGGCGAGTACTGTTTCGGTTTCTCCACTTGCTTCTTGTATGATGTCTACAGTAATTCCATCTTCTCCTGGTGCTTTTCCCCGCTTCATGTTCTTGATTGCATGTGCAACTTCTGCTGGGAGGACTGGAAGAACTCTGGTACTGGTACCTTTCATGATGTCTGGAGTACATGTATCATCCCTTTCATATAATTTGGAGTAGAAATCTTTCACTCTTGTCAAAATTTCCCCTCTATTTCGTGTTACAGAACCATCTTCTTTTCTCAGTGCCATAATCTGTTTTCTTCCCTTACTGAGATGTCCCTTTGCTATCTTTAGGCTTTGGTTGTTTTCAATTGCTTTCCTCACTTGTTCACAGTTGAATTTCCTTACGTCTTCAGTGACACTTTTTCGTACTGTCTTGCATCGCTCTATATATTCCATTTTGGAAGTCACATCTTCTTTAGTTGTCCTCATCTCTCTTCTTTTTCGCATCAATATTTTGGGTTTTTCCTGATAATTTGTTCACATGCAACTTGTTCATAGACCCAGCTAATTTTGTTGCTGTTTCCATAAGAGCTTTGGTTACTTTTCTGTTAACTTCAGAAATATCCACTTCTTCCGATGTTAGGCCTTCTAAAGCAGAGAATCTGTTCTTTAGTTCCAACTTGAAGGTATTATGGTGTTTTTTAAGGTTGGTTATGTCAATACATTTTGTTTGTCTTATGAGCTTGCCACGTTCGAGTTTAGTGTTGAGGTGCATCTTACATCTCACTAATCTATGGTCACTACCTGTGTTGAACTTGTTTAGCACACTGCAGTCTTCTATGATGGATTTTTTGTTACACATAATAAAATCAATTTCACTTGTCGTCCCATTTGGATGTCTCCATGTCCATTTCCTGTGTGGCTTTTTCTTGAAAAAGGAGTTCAAGGTGAAAAACCCTTCTGCCTCTGCAAACTCAACGAGAGTATATGTATGTATGTAAAAGGGTATGTTTACATTCTTATAAGATTCAACTGCATGACAGGACAGCATGGAAAAAATTTGATGAGATAATGTGCGCCAAAATTGATGCTGACGAAATATTCCTAGACCGGGTATGCTTTTCTGATGAGTAAACATTTTTCGTGTCTGGATTAGTAAACAGACATAACTGCCGCATGTTGGGGCTTAAAAATCTGTACGTTGTTCATGAACAGGATTCTCCAAAATGCAGTGTTTGGTGTTGGATCATGAAGGACATCAGTTCCTTAATTTTTGTGGAGGTCACAGTAACTGGATAACATACCTGGACATGTTACAGGAATACGCTGTGCCTCAGATGCTTAAGGAAACAATTTTCCAACAGGGTGGGGCTGCCCCACACTTTGCCAATGATGTCTGCAAATTCTTGGATGATCACTACAGGATGGATTGTGAGATGATCAACATTCATTGCATGGCCCATCAGATCAGCAGACCTAACTCCACCTGACTTTTTCCTGTGGGGGTTTGTTAAGGACCAGGTGCACACTACATTAGGGCGTAATCTGGAAAACTTACTTGACAGAATTTGTGATGCAGTCAACAACGTGACACCACAAGTGCTTCTCAACACATGGGCTGAGGTAGAATACCTGTTGGACATTTATCACGGCACCAGTGGAGCTCATGTTGAAGTTTATTTGTCATGTAAAAAAATTCTCAGTTTGTGTATCTGGAACAAATATGTGTTGCTAATAAATTGTGGTAAGTTCAGAATTTATGATACTTCCTTTTATTATACATCTAAGTGGAACATCCTGTATATGTATATACACTGAAGAGCAATTGAATTAGAGATACCTGTCTAGTAACGTGTAGCACCACTTTTCACCCAGATGACGATGGCGATTCGTCTCAGCATGGACTCAAAAAGACACCGGAAGCATTGGGAAGCCATACGGATCCACGACCCCTGAACAAGCTCCTATAGTTCACGAAGATTTGATGGAGGGGGTCAGAGCCTCGAACATCTCTCTTGATGGCATCCCAGATGTGCTCGATGGAATTGAGGTCACGTCGGTGGAGTGTTCATCCAACCATTCGGATACAATTCGAGAGCGATGGCACGGTGCATTGTCTTATTGCAGGATGAGGTCTCCACTGGGATGTTGAAGATGCACAAACGGGAGCAAATGATTGTCCAAGATATCCCGGTAAAGTTGACCTGTGAGGGACGATGTACACGTACCAGGGGTCCCATTTCAGTCTACGTTAACAGTCCCCAGACGAGAATGCCACCCCCACCAGCATGAAGAGTAAGTACCCTGCTGGCAAGAAGGATCCATTGCTTCATGTGGTTTGTGCCATATTTGTAACCTGCCATCCGCATGTACCAACGTGAATCTCGACTCATCAGTCCAGGCAACATTTTCCCACATGTCTAGGGTCCAGTGGTAATGTTCCTGCGCCAATGCTAATCTTTGCACCTTGTGATGTGCGGTCAGCAGCGGTACCCTCGTGGGACGATGGCTTCTTTACCCAATAGCGAGGAGATGGTTCTGGATGGTGTGGCTGCTTACACGTTTTTGTGCACCAGTGTTAAATTGCCAAGTTATTTCTTGCACTGTGGTCCGTCTATCTGCTGTTACAATGCGAGCTAGCCAACGATGACCCCGCTCATCCACACACTGTTGTCTACGGCAGTTGGCCCTTGCAGGAATGGTTTTACCGGTTTCGATGTACTCACGGTGCACCCGTGACGCAGTGGCTCCTGAAAATCCCAGTGCCTGCACAACTTCCGAGATGGAGTGACCCATTCGTCGGGCCCCGACAATTTTCCCACGATCAAATGCGCTTAGATCCTTCATCTTACCCATACTACGACTGACTCTTACTGATTCCCGTCGCATCACTCCTTATATTGTCTGATTGCTGCATACGTCATGTCGTTTCCATTTACAGGGCAGCCCACAGCGCCACATTTGCATAACGCCAGCTGTCTCTAATTCAATTGCTCTTCAGTGTATATGAAGCAAAAATGTGGGGGAACAGAATTGTACTAAAAAAATGGTCAGTGTTACTGTTCTTTACCCTGTTCAATGGGATTTATAATTTTTTGTCTCCTTAGCTAATTTTTGAATGTGTGCTTGAACACCTGAAGAATTGATTCATATCACAGCATGTAAATTTTTGCTGCCCCTGTGCTATTTATATCTGCCTCTGCTGCCAATGGGCTAAGCTCTGGCTTTTGACCATTCGTTTTCGTAGGCCTAAGTTGAGTCCCAGATGAGACATGGGTGGTGTGTTTGCCTTATGGCACTGGCTCTCTCCCTTCCCTGGAACCTGTGGCCCTAAATTAGGGGACCCTGTCTGCCTCTAACACCGATATCTACCAGGTGATGGTTGACATCATGATATCTGAGATCACCACCATCAGACTGGCCATGCTGTTGCTCAATAGATGCAGATTGAAGTGGCACTTGCCTACAAGATTATACATGACACTAATATAGCTCAAGCTTAAAATAAGCTTGCTGCTAGACTATGTGGTAAATTGTTAATAGCATTTTTGAAGAACATACATCGTTCTTCCAATTTTCTGTTTCACACGTTAAATTCGAGGGTTCTGACCATGGAAGGTAGTGTGCACAATTATATTAGGGAGTGGCATAATTTTTTTTACAATAATGATATGAAATGTCAACTCACCCACTTTCCACTTGAACTTCTGGCTAGTTGCTTGGTGCTCACGTTAACAATACGTCGGGATATCACTTATTCGATGATATTGGTAAAAAACAGAGTGAAGTAAAAGACCATTTAAAAATAAAAATAATAAAAATAAAAATTCTAGTTTTATTCCGATTTTATTTAAATTTTTAAATGGTCTGTTACTTCACTCTGTTTTTCACCAATATCATCAAATAAGTGATAATCCCGATGTATTGTTAACGTGAGCAATAAGCAACCAGCCAGAAGTTCCAGCTGGAAAGTGGGTGAGTTGACATTTTGCATTATTATTGCAAAAATTGGAAGAACGATGCATGTTCTTCAAAAATGCTATTATACATGACACTCTTGGTTATTGGAAAGCTGCCGCCAAGTGAGTACCACAACAGCTGTCTGAAGAGCAGCAAAGTCATGATCTGTCAGCAGTGGAAAAGCAAACTGGGAAATGATCCTGCTTTTCTGAATATGGTAATCACATGCAATGAGATGTGGTTTTCACCATTACAACCCAAAGTGGAAACTGTTGCAGTGGAAGCACCCAAGAAGCCCTTGATCCAAGAAAGGTAAAATGCAGCCCAGGGTGGGAAAGCTGAAGCACTTTTTTTTTTTTTTGCTTCTTTTATGAAACATACAATTTGTGCCCACTGCATTCTACAAAGACAAACTGCCATTTATTTCTGCTGTGCACATGTCCTCATGGATAACCTGAAATGAAAAGATTGCCAAAAAATGGCCAGATTTTGCATACTGCTCCATCAAAACAACACTGCAGCTCATCACTCTCAAATTGTGCAACAAGTAATTCCCTTTTGAAGATGACAATCCGATTTTTGGCGTAAATGTGACAAGGATGGTAAGTCAGATAATATTTGAAAACTTGAAAACTTTCATCGTCCTGGAGCGGGACTCGAACCCGCGTCTCCCAGAAAACGCCTAGGTATGCTAACCACTACACCACCCAGAACTACCAAGTTTCAAGTTTCCGATCAATTTGAATTTAACTTCGGATTGTCATCTTCAAAATTTGTATTATATGGCGTAATCCCGTATATCTTTCATGATTTATCTGCTTCTCCGGGCAATCACGGGGTAGGATTATTAACCTCCAGATTCTCTAAACATGAATGCCGGTTGCTTTGACTAGCGAATCCTGTGATGGTTAAATTCAAATTGATCGGAAACTTGAAACTTGGTCGTTCTGGGTGGTGTAGTGGTTAGCATACCTAGGCGTTTTCTGGGAGACGCGGGTTCGAGTCCCGCTCCAGGACGATGAAAATTTTCAAGTTTTCAAATATTATCTGACTTACCATCCTTGTCACATTTACGCCAAAAAGCGGATTGTCATCTTCAAAATTTGTATTATATGGCTTAATCCCGTATATCTTTCAAGTAATTCCCTGTTTCGGTATGGAAGTAATATCCCTAACCATACTCCCCAGATATCACTCCTTGTGATTTCTTTTGTTTCTTGAAGTCAAGAAAATGTTTGGGAGGCGGACATCTCCAGTTCAATGCTGAGTTAAATGATGCTACGATGAGTATGCTAGTTTGTTTTGCTTCTTTTATGAAACATTGTGCTAAAGAAAACCTTTTTCCATGTGTTTGAACACTGGAAGGACCACTGGGACTCTTATGGAAATGAAAGTTTATTTTGAAGGGGAATAGCAGCAGGTAAGCTGTGTAATAAGCATGGCTTTGTCAAGAGCAGGTCTAGTCTCAAAATGTTCAGAACATCCCTTGTATGTATTGTATTTTCATGTAAGGATTGGTTTGTCAATTTGTAGTGGATTGGTTTGTCAGATAAGTTCGTTTTTTTTTCCAATTATTGGAATCCTTATTTTTAATGAAAATGTTTTCACAAATCAGTCAATAATATATTCTCCTTCATTGTTCACAACCTCTTGCCAACGTTCCACTAGGTTCTCAATGCCTTGATGGTAAAAATCCCTGGGTTTTGACTAAAAAAGTCGTCAAGCCACCATTTCAGCTCAACGTCGTTGTTAAACGATACGACTCGCAGACTATTGGAGAGTGACTGGTGAAGGTGATAATCTGATGGTGCTAGTTCAAGAAAGTACTGTGGGTGTGGTAGAATTTCCCAACCGAGATCTTGAATAGCAGTTTTGGTCAGATTAGCGACATGGAGGTGAGTGTTGTTGTGTTAAAGAAACACACCATTCTGCCGATTGGGTCATTTCAGCTGAAATTTGCAGAATGTAAAGCTGTGCATTGATCGTGGTGTTCTTTTCAAACAATTTGTAGTGGATTGTCCTTCCCAGTCCCACCAAACACAGATCATGGTCCATGGTCTTGTGTGGATACAGCTTGGCCTTGGCTCGAGGTGTGGCTTGCTTGAGAGGACTCGGCCATTCTTTCCTCTGCTTCATATTGACAGAGAGACTCCAATTTTCATCGCCGGTGACAATGCGGTAAAGAAATCTCTGTTTGTGTCCATGAGTAGTCTGGTGTTGAGTGAGTAAACTGGCGGCAATAGTGGAGTGCTGGAGTTTGTCTTTGCGTTCAGAGAATGTGGCGCATGGCACCCAGGCACCAAGTTTTTGGACCTTACCCATCAAATGAAGGTGACATGAGAGCATCCATCTCCTCGTGGGTGAGCTCGTTCATTCCATCCTTATTGAACTGAACAGGTCTGCCACAACATGGAGAGTCTGTGAGGTCAAATTTCCCCTTCTTGAAGTGTGAGTACCATTTGTATGCAGTTATGTCGGTAATAGCACTGTCTCCGTACACAGCACAAATATCTCAAGCAGCTTTGGAACCTTGATTGAAAGCGAAAAGAAGCAGGTGTCAAAAATGCTCATTTCTGTCTACTTGGCATTCCATCTTCATATGGCTAAAAAGAGTTAAACCAAGTATAACATTGAAACCAATGAACAAAAGTTTTATAGGAAGAATAGAGCTACAAAAAAACTTATACACTATGATCAAAATATTGTTTGTGTTCCTTCAAATAACATTGGAAAAAACGGAATGACTTTTCTGACAACCCAATATAATATATATTTTTCTCATTTTGGTATTGTTCTTTTTGCCTGATTTTAAACTTTTGTGTGTGAACTTAAGTTATCTATTTTTTAGGTAGTTGATAATCATGTGATTCGATATCATCCTCCTGAAGTATTTGAAGAATCTAAATATGCTAAGATGTACAAAGAAAAGGAGAATTATGGATGCTTAGTTGTTGGGGCTGAAAATGCTGACCCCCGTCTGGTCTGTTTATTTTCTTTTTTCTTGCATTGTGTGTTCATTGTTTTTTGTTAATTTTCTTGTACAAACGATATAAATATGCCTGACATATATATATTCAGATTTGAAGCCTTGAAATAGTGCAAACAGAATTATCCTTTTTATTATTTCTGAATATGAGGGTTTTTTTTTTCATAATACAGACATTGACAATGAAGTCATTCTTAAAGTAGAAATCAGTGTTATAAAAAAATTATAAAAATTAAATGCTTTTAAAATTTCGTCCATGTTTACTTGCAGACATTTTTAAGGACTTATAATAAGTGCTGTTTTGTGAAGAAGTTGTAAAATTTTCAAGAGTTAATAGCTTTTTCTTAACATGCTTCATAAAATATCAAAATACCTTTTTAATCATATGTGAGATTCTTCCGCAGATTCGCAGAATTCCGTTTTTTTTTTCCTGGTCATTCTCGAGATCGATGCAGAACTGAAGATAATTTTTTTTGGTGCATAGGTAGGGGTCATTTTCTGTCTAAGGACAGTATTTCCTCTTTCGAAACTTTCAAACAGAGCAAAGATTTCTCTTGTAATAATTTGTTTTTTCCTTCCTGCAGTGTTTTCACTATCCTTTATTATTGTTTAATGTTACTTTCCCCCACAAATGTTTGCACTTAAGTTTGATAAGGGAGAGAAATTTGTTAGAATTGATGCGTGGTATTCCAAAGTATTCATATTCTGAAAGTTACACCATTTATCTAAAGCATTGAAAGCTTTGATATCATTCATTCACCTTCCTCATAAGCTGAAAGTTCTTTCAGCATGATAGATGAATTATTGCCATCTGAGAGAATAAAAGGGAAAAAAAGAAGAAGAGTGGTGAATAAATGGAAAGGGAATGATACCTACAAAAAAGAAAAACTAAGCAAACTGCAGTCAACAAAAGACAAATATGGGAATGGAACTTGCTGAAAAGAAAGCAACACAAGAGGAAAATTGAGCTGATGTTCTAGCAAGTAAAAAAAAAAAAAAAAAAAGCTGTGTTTGAAGCAGTGTTATTTAAAACAATTTTATTTTATTTTGAATTCAGTAATTTTATATTGTGAATACAGTGTGGTGTACTCTAAATATTTACCTATAATTTACGGTGAACAATTCCTTCTTGCTTATACTGTGTTATATCCACACTTTCTCGTCGCATGTTCTGATTTTTTACCTGGTTAAAAAGTTCAGCTTTTTTGTTCCTTTGTCGGTCTCATATGTGTGTAATGGGCAGTAATTTTTTCAGTGGCTGCTGCTTCTTAGGTGGAACTTTTTTCATGTATTACTATGCCTTTGATATAATTAGTTGGGAACCCAAAAAGTTTATTATTTTTAACAGTAAATTTCTTAAAATGCTTAAGTGAGGAATGTATTGGGTTGATGCATAAGTTCATTCCAGTTCATTTTTCACCGCACTACAGGAATGTATTACATCAGAACGGAAAATGGAATAAATGAACTATGTATTACCGCCCATTATTTACGATGGTGTTCCAACATCTGGGTAGGTCTGCAATGCCATTCTTGAAAAAATGTGCAGGTTTTGCTGCAAAGAAATCATCAAGGAAATTCTAGAGATCAACATCATTGTTAAACATTTTGCCATGGAGTGCATTCAACAGAGATCAGAACAGGTGATAATCTGAAAGGTGACATCTGCAGAGATGCCAAGTACTACGGATTGTCCGTAGTTTCTACAGATATCATGTTCAAACTACGGACTACGGAGGTGTGAAAAACTACGGATTTTTCCAGAAATATCGGATATTTCCGGAAAACTTTTTTTTTTTTAATTATTTAAAAAAAAAGTCAATCATAGTCAAATGTAGTTTTTTTTTGCGGTAACGTCACGAAGCCGTTACACAGCAAGCATGTTTGGCTGGCCGACAAGCAAGCGGAAATGTTGCAGCGGAGATCGTTCTGTATGATCACGTGACTTTGTACCTGGCTTGCCGTGGAAAGGCGTTCGTAATGCACGACGTCTGTTAACTTTGGGAAAACCTTAACCGTGTCCTGAACTAACGTAAGTTGTCGGGGGATGGAGGTAGACTAGAGTCGATTCCACATTTTCTGTTTTTGTTGTTAAGTTGATTAGTTGTTGTGTGATGTGAATTGCTGTAGTTATGAAGTGTGCTTCAGTGGCTTCCAGTTCCAGTGGTATGAAAAAAAAAAAAATAAAAATAAAATCGCAGCAGTACAAGGAATGTTATTCGTTGGAATTTCCATGTTTGCAGCGGTCGCGTGTTTCCGTGAATTATGTTTTTTTTTTTTTTGCTAAAATGTAATTTAAATAGTTAATTGTTATTGCATATTTGTTTCACCAAAGTAAGGGGCGGGTGGGGTATCAGAAAAAAAAAATGCTCTGAGCAAATAGTCATCAGATCGAAAGAAACAATTGTGGGTCAAAGAAATCCTGAATGTTTGTTTTTTCCGGCAGAGCACATAACTAAGCTACCTGAATGTGTGGACGCTGTTATTGCCTGTTTTTATGTTACCTCCCCGGGATTTTGTTCTTCGCGCGCAGTATGTTCTGCCCAAAGCAAGAGAAAGTCTCTCCATGTATCTTTTGCAACCAGCCAAACAAAACGTATAGCAGCTGTTGCAATGGGACGTTTCTTAGCTGCTGGGTGTGTGCGCACAGTCGTGACCTATTTTCCCATGCTCCTTGCTGTCGGTTGAGAGCTTAATTGTTTGTTACTTTGACAGATTTGCGAAGTGCAGTTCTTTTTTTTTCTCGTGTAAAAATGTTCTGCTAAACAAAAAGATGTTTTATTTTATCCTTTTTTTTCCAGAATTGATTTATTTATGCAATTTAAAATACCTTTTTGATTAGTTTTTTCGTATCATAAGCATTTAATGCTAATTTTTTATTTATCCACATAATAAAGCTATGAAATCTTTCAAAGTTAATTGTTCTTTCTTTGCTCCCATTGTGTTTGTTGTGTACGAATTTACTTGCAGTAGCGTCGGGTAAAGGGCCACCTGTCTCTACTAATATTCTTGGATCTAAAACGCAAAAAAGTTGTCAAAAATTCAAGGAGAGTTATTTGCAAAAATTTCCGTGTCTAAAATCGTCTCGGGTATCCGAAAACCATGGGTTTTGTTCCCCGTGTGCTGTTGATTTTTCAATCGCACGCAGCGGAAAAGACGATTGCGGTTGGCATTTTCACTCTAAAATACAGGAGGAATAACCATAAGTGTGTGGCATCACACACTTATGACATAACATATTTATTAACATAACATATTTATTAAAAGGTGGAGTTGAAATGGTATGTATTTTTTGTGTATTTACTCAAGTTTTTTTCCCCCATTTTAAGGGGACTTAAATATGTTGCAAAATTTATCCAAGTATTGTCCCCGATCGAGATTAATATATTGCTAAAAATGTAGCAGTATATTCTGGGAAATACGCATGCTACCCTGCAAATTTTAACGTGGGAACTTGACTTGACTTGACGTCACTACGGAAGAACTACAGGCACTGCGCATAGGGACTACTGATGACTTCCTTCAGATGTTGGCATCTCTGCATCTGGGGAATAGGCCGGATATAGAAGGATCTCCCATTACATGTCCTTGATGGCCATTTTGGTCATGTTTGCACTGTGAGGGTGTGCTTTATCATGTTGGAGAACGACACCATGGTGCTGATGTGGCCGTTTCTGCTGAATCGCTCCTTCCACACAGCGGAGTTGCTCTTAATAGAGTGCAGCATTGATGGTCCGATTCCTTGGCAGCATTTCCCGGTGAATAATGCCTTCCATGTCCCACCAGACACACAACATGATCTTTTCAGCATGAAAATCATGTTTTGGACGTGGTGTGGGCGTCTTGTTCGTTCTTAACCATTCCCTCTGATGCCTGAAATTCACGTACAGGTGCCACTTTTCATCTCCAGTAATGATACATGACAGAAAGAGTTTGTGTTGCTGAGGACATTCGCGATAATGGGTGAGCAAGGAACCACATGGCAACACGCTGATTCTTGTTGTCCTTGGTGAGAGTGTGAGGCACTCTAGACCCCAATTTTTGGACCTTTCCTGTATGTTCCATGTGTCGCACCACTGTGGCTTGATCACAGTCCATCTCAATGGCCAATTTCGCGTGTGGTTTGACGAGGATCCAAGTGGGTGAAATAGTTCAAACGATCCTCATCAAAATGAGATGGACGACACGATCGTGGGGAGTCGTTGAGGTCAAAATTGCCACCTCGGAAGTGCGCAAACCATTGCAGGCTATCCTCGGAGCAATAGCATCCTCCCCATACACAGCACAAATTTGTCGAGTAGCCTCGGCGGCTTTTTGTTGAGTAGCGTCGGCAGATTTGTCGAGTAACTCGTAGAGGTGCGGCAGATGTCGGCAGTGTTCATTCCTCTCTACTTGACACTCCATACTTCTGAACCTGAAAACCAAAAAATCCTTAGCCACAATCACACAATGCAATATGGTTTAGATACACGGTATTACTGGCTACATTTTGATATACAACTGGCCATCCGCATAGTCACTACTGACCTGGGAAACACTCATGAAATAAAATGGCATGGACTTATGCATCAACCCAATATTTATATCTGACATTGACTAAAAACAAGACTTAAGTTTCTTTCAAGCCACTTTTAAAATCCAAATATGAGAAACTACTAAACCACTGAAAAAAATTGAAAAGAAAACATATCTCTGTCTTTGGTTCATGGTTCCTTGTATCATATATTGCTAAATTTCTTTATTACATTTTAGAATAAAATGTTCATCATGGCTCATTTTGGTATGTGATTGTGTTCATTTTCACAGACTGTTCACTTTTGCTGTTATTTCACTGTCTGTGTGGCACTATAGTAAAGGATCCTTATTAGAAATTAACATTAATATCACTTCAAATCTCCATGCCTATAATTTCTGACTCTTCCAAAGTATTTTAATTCTGATGTGCTTGCTAATATTTTGTTGCATTTTTTAAAATTTGTTTTTCTCTCATTGATTGAATTTTTTTATCTGCATACATAACTGTGTAAATCAGGGATTGATGTAGAGATATGTTTATAGATAAATTCTTCAGATATCCTGCTCAGCTGGTGAAAATTATTTTGCAAGCCATTAACATACTCTTGAAATTTGCCTTAAATCACGAATATTCAGCAGACTGTTGGTATTTATGGCATTTAAAAAATCCAAAACTTCTTTCAGTTTGAAAGTAGTAAATGATGAACCATAAAATGTCAGCTACCATTTTCAGTCTCGTTTTTTTTTGTTCTGTTTGTGAGGAACAGAACAATAAAACAACATTGACAAGGGTATCTGAGATTTATGTTTCATGGGGTGGGATGCATGACATCCTCTAGCCATCACACGAGATTTTCATAATGCTTATTTTATTCAATGTTTTTTTTTTGTCATGTTTATACCAGGCCTTAGAAAAACAAACAAACAATAAACTTGTATTTCTGAGAAAAATGGGAGAACATCAGGCAAAAAATGTGATATTGGTAGTATCTTTCATACAATAAACTGCAGAATTTTGAAACGTAAAAGAGATGTCAAAAAAAAAAAAAAAAAAAAAAAAAAAAGAAAAGCCTTCCGACTTCTGCATTTTTCTTCTTTTTTTCTGACTATTGAAAATACCTCTGCCTCTCCAAACTGGAATTGTACCAAAAGGATTGCACCCTTCAACAAATTTTCATTATACTACAGAGAAAGTATTGCCAATAAAAACTCTTGCAATGCGGACGCACCTTTCAATAATTTGATAATTTGGAAATCTCTACTGGCAACAGCTAAAGAAAAGATGCCAACCACATGAGTGCTTGCTTCTAGTATGAACAAGGCTGGTGTTTCAGCCAAAAGATCTTACTATTCCTAAAGTTTAGTACGTAATAAATCATTCGTGAAATTTTTTGAAGTTGAGTGAAAATGTTGTGGCGGGAGAGAACTGACTTTGAGAAAGGAAAGATTGTTGGGTGTTATATTAGTGGGTTGTCCGTAGGAGAAACCGAGAGGTGTTTAAACATACCCAAGTCAACTGTTTTGGATGTTCTGAATAAGTGTAAGACACATGGAGTACGTGAAGCAGCAAAATGTACCGACAGACCAAAGAAAATCAGTGATAGAGGACGTCAAAGCCTCAGGACAGTCATTACAGCTAATCGACGGAGTACTGCACAATACCTCAGTGTACAAGTGAGTAAAAATGCTGGGACCTCGGTATGTACACGTACCATTCACAAATAACTTCATTCCATGGGTTACTGTGGTCGTGCAGCTGCTCATAAGCCTTTCATCTCCACTTGGAATGCTATTCGTCATTTAGCATGGGGTAAAAAACATTTATTGTGGGCTGTAGATCAATGGAAACGGCTCCTATGAACTGATGAATCCAGATACACGATCTATCAGTCTGATGGCCATGTGTGGGTATGGCGGCATCCGGGGAAACACTATTTACGTCAGTGTACTGTTCCTATGGTAAAATTTTGAGCTCGCAGTGTACTCATGTGGGGTATTTTTCGTGCTATGGTCCTGGCCCATTGGTTATTGTGGACAAACCTGTTAACCAGCATGTCTACCTTGATATTCTGGCCAATTATACCCTACCAACTCTGTGGCAATACTATGGAACCGAGCCTTGTTGGTACCAGCAGGATAATGCACCGAGCCATAAAGCAAGGACTGTTACGGCATGATTTGACGATAATTCCGTATCGTGTGTGGACTAGCCAGCACAGAGCCCTGATCTTAATCCCATAGAGCACCTATGGGATGAATTAGAGCGCCTCATAAAAAGTTTGGAACCAAGGCCTAATACTAAGCAACAGTTAGCGGCAGCATTATGTACTGAATGGAAGCGCATACCTATCGCTGTGTTTCAAAACTTTGTCGAAAGCATGTCTCGAAGTGTCAGTGCATGCATTATTAAGGCCAAAGGTGGACTGACACCGTACTAATGTATGTCAATAAATGTATGTTGTTCTTTCTCTTCTAGGTGTCCGGTGACTTTTGTCAATATAGCGTATATTGAAGAACTGAAGTATTTATATCAATTAAGTTAATACATCAAAGCAGCTGCTTCAATCTGTGATAGTAGCAATTCTATTTGAGGGCAACATCTGAAAAGTGTAGGACCTGCTCTAGCATTGCCAGTTTTAGTATCCCACAAGAGTGGATGTGATACATCTGCTTTGCATATTGTTATTGGTGTGTATATAATAATTTGTCCATTCAGAGAGAGAGAGAGAGAGAGAGAGAGAGAGAGAGAGAGAGATTGTATAAAAGGAGCTAATCTGAATATCAGAGAATACTAGTAGCATAAATATGTGTACGTGTTATTAACCTATTCTTGTTAGCAAGCTGAGTATGTAAGTTGTTAAGCTGTTCCTTGATTTTCAGAGTTTAAGCTCCTGAAAGAAAGTCTATCCAGTTATTTTGACTGCTGATGCTAAATTTTGCTCACTGTTGGTGTACAAGACATCTTGATTTACATCAATCTTGCTACGCAACTGTTAAAGACATAGTATTTTCATACACACACCTGTACGCATGAACACACTGACCCATTCCATGTCCTTATAGATAAACTTTGGCGTTCGTGAAAAGGTCAGCTTGACAACTTTGAAATTATTTTTCTTCCTGAAGGTTGATATAATTGCAAGAGGTGTTCATAAGACATGAGAAGTCAAACTTCTTGAAAGTTATAGTCTCATATCTGCATACAAGATCCGAAATGTTTTAAATGTAACAAAGGAAAAAACACATTAAAAAAAAAAAAAAAAGCACTTGAACTCACTACAGTGGGTTGGAGTGCTTTTCTTATATAATGTCAACTCTATAATATATTGTCAACACCAACCCATTTGACATTATATTATACCAACCCACTACAGTGGGTTGGAGTTGACATTATGGCCATTATCCTAAGTTGACTGACATTAGGGGCCATTATCCTAAGTTGATTGTGCTGTATTTATAATATTTGCACACCTAATACTAAATTAAGAAATCTAATATTTATTTTTCTGTCAGTCCTGTTCTCATGATTCTGAGTAACATTTTAAATGCATTGAAAATAAGGAACAATTTATTATTTACGAGTCTCATGCAGTCTGTCCCTAGCTTGATCTTTATCTTAAATGAGACGAATTTATTGGTAAACGTGCTTTTCATTTTCGATTTTAAAGACAGATCCCCATCTTTGTGATCAGATTTATGAACTTAGTGCACAGTTATTCTGTGGCAAAGAAAAGCTGAATTTATGTATTAAAATTTTACTTTTTATTTATTTATTTCAGTATACAGCAGCTTACAATGGACTTTTTGCAGAAGCAGGTGTGATGCCAAAGAAGAGGCTTACACGTTTTAGGATAACACCTGATGCATATATTCCACCAGGTATGTGGCTTTATATTTGCTGTTTATTACTGATATGTATATTGTTAGATATCCAGACCAGGGAGGTCTCCTAACACCAGGGTGGGAAATTAGAAAAATTTGGCATGTGCAAAATAGCACCTGTGGCTAAATTTGTAGGCGCAAATTTTACTGTACTATGCGCAGAATCTGTTTTTCGAGTGAAAAGCATATAACAGATAAACTCCGTGCATTTTAAAAGCAATTGTCGATTAAACAATTAAATATGGGGTATTTGGTGAATCCTCTTATATGTTTGAAATTTAACCTATGTAATGAAAAACTTTATGCATAAGAATGGGGATAATTTTTGTAGATTTTTAAACCACATGTTATCAAAACTCACTGTAAACTGCAGTTTAAAACATTTATTTTACCAGCAAAATGTTATTTATTTCCCCCATCAGATGCATAATAAATACCCTTAACACCTAAACTAGAATTGAAATTTGCTGTATTTTCTTAATTTGGGAATTGAGTTCCACCATATTCAGCTCCTTGTACTTAAAATAAACTACATGCATGAATTCACCTATTTCTCAAATTTCACAGATTTGTCAGTTTAAAAAAGGAATGAAAGGAGCCGAAAATAATCGGCCATTTACTGAGTTTTCATCAGCTACACTACATGAATCCAAGAAATTATCAAAAATTACAACTAGGCTATAATTACCAAAAGTTATATAAGTTTTCCAGACACCTTTCTACGCATATATGACACATAGCAAAGATTCATTAACCTTCCTATGGCCTTTGGGGTCCTTAAGATCCCAGCAAATATTTGATAATTCTGTTGACTGTCGTATTTTTTTAATGCCATTTCGTGACTTTTCACGCAGTTATTTTAGTTTTATAGTAGATTTCTCTTAACTTCACCACAGGAAACATAATATCAAAATAATTTCTAAAAAATAATGAACTTAAATTTGTGCAGTCGCGAATTTGCGCCTGTGCTCAAAATACTTGTCGCAGAATGAAAAATTACGGTCGCATTTTGTGCTTTGCACCAGCTAATTTCCCACCCTGCCTAGCACTAAATGAAACCACTCATGCTAAAGATATATGTAGGGCGTTCAATAATTCTAAGCCTAACATGCAAAGACAAAAATTTGTTTTCAAAAACACACCTTTATTTCTTCACGTAGTCTCCCCTAACTTGGATGCACTTGTACTGGTTATAGAGTTGGTGAATCCCTGCTGCTGCAAAAACCATTTTATCTTTCACTTCAAACCAACCCTTCATTGCCTCCTTCAGTTCAGAATCTTCCACAAAACGCCCACCCAACAGATCTCTTTTCAGATTTTTGAAGAGGAAGAGGTCTCTAGGTGTCAGGTCAGATGAGTATGATGGATGGATAAGCAGTTAGCCACATTCTTTCACAGCTTGCACAGAAACACCAGCGGTGTAAATTGGAGTATTGTCCCGGAGAAGCAGAACACCTGTCACAGTTTTCCTAACTGTTTCCTGTTGATGGCTTCACACAGTTGTTGTGGTATTGTACATAATAGTCAGCATTCATGGTCCTTTTATGAGGAAAGTAATCAAGTATTGGTGATCTGTGATATTTTCACTGCATGCTCTCTTGTTAAATATCAAGGTCCCAATGGTGAAGCCACGTGTCATCACCGGTCACAAAGCAGGAATAGAAGTCAACTGGATCATGGTCAATGCTGTTCATTGGAACCTGACTTGCTTCAACATGATGTTATATTCTATTTGTTATATTTAGGTTGTTAAGACTCATGGAAAACTATTTAATATGAACTTGTTGGTCAAATTAAGATGAAAATGAAAATGTAGTTCTTTAACTATTTATGTTAAAGTGGTTGAAAAACTCTTTGGATAAAAAACAAACAAACAATTTAGTGAAAATGATCCAAAATTTGTAAACTTTTCGGCACCCCAGCAAAATCTTAAGGCAACAAATAATATTCGAACAAAACTCTATTAAATTTGGCACCTGATCAAAATAGTGGAAGTACACTGGCAAAATGACCTACAAATACTTACCCAATGAACGTTTCCAATGAAAAGCCCTGCCAGTTGCAGGGTTGATTTTGTCTACTTGGCAGTATCAAAGAACATGCAATTTAAGACACAAAACATGTACTGACTCGTGTGTAACTTTGAAAAGCCGATTTCGGCTGCATTTATTGGAAACCAATAAGATGAGTAATGTAAATATTATCAGAGTTTAATTTTGCTTACTCAACAACACTGGCTAATCATAGCCTTAATTTTCTCACACAGTTACCCAAAAATTTCGAAAAGGTATTAGAGTCCAAAATGAATTTTGATTTGGGTAAAATGAAAAAGCTCTAAAGGTTTATTATGCCTTGGACACAAATTAATTTATTCTGACATTTGGTGCTTTCGTTAGTAGAATGAGCACACAGTAATATTTCAACACTTAATTCTACAAAGTAAATAAGATGCAAATTTTGCTATTTCAATTTTCAAAAACAAAACCTTTTCATATAAATTTAGAACACTGCTAACCTTAGTCAAAACTGACAGTTTTCAAACATTTTTTTTTCTTTACCAACACATATAATATGCACATACACAATGTTTACACACTAACACTTAGTTGTCATATTTTTTTCAGGCTCAAAAAACCCCCAAAAAAACCACAGTGCACTGCTAGCCTTTTTCGCTATTAACATTTATTGAATTTTTTGTTTTGTTTGCTTCTTTGTTTTACATGCTTGCTACACTTTTTGTTAACCTTTTAAAATTTATTTTCCTTTTTTTTTATCACTACAAATTTCATTTTCCACTTCTTTAAGCAATATGAATGGGTATATTTTTCTTTTTAATTTTTATAGCCTCAGCCTTAACCTGTAGTTTAAATTTACCAACATGAAGTAAGAAAAAAATTTGGCTGCTTACCTAACGTACTGCAACAATGAATTTAAACTCACAATTAACCTTATAACATACGTTTACTTTATAATTTTAAACATTTTTTCTTCTTCTGCCAAACGCTTGGAAAATTTCGCGCCACTTGTGTTTTCTACTGGAGGTGAATTTGAAAAGGAAAAATTTGTCATTACCTTGCCTTCAGGGTCCTGGTGGAGGTAGGGGGGTCGTCTCAAAACATGTCCAAAAGGAATTTTTATGTGTGTGTTTTCACCTGTGTGAGGCTATTTTGGTCTCACTCATCTTCTGCTGAGGAGGAAGGACTCTCGGCTTGTGGCTTCACATGTTGAGATACTGGGCGGCATCCGTCGGAGAGTGTTCTGTACAACAGGCCAGGAATGCTGGGGATACTTTTAGGACTGGTGGTCAATCATTGACGTAAAGTGGTTGGGGGATTGCAGCAGGCTTCAGATGAGGAGTGATTGCAGTCGGCTGGCTGCGGCTGGTTCTGTTACCAGAAAATAAAAAAAACATTCTTTTACCCCTTAACGGGCTTCTGGCGATGACTTCTTTGCGTGGCTGGCACCATCTTCCTTTGTCGGTGTTTCCGACGTAAAGAGCTGATGTAGATTCTCCTTCCGTCCAAAAAAAAACGGGGTGCGTTTTAATTCATATTAACGCTCACTCCTCGTAGGAGTTTGGCGAGCGCTTTAGTATGTTGCCCATCTTGGTACCGGCACAAATCAGGAGCCCTCAAAAAAAATACTGTGACATGCCCTTCCGGACACCAGGAAGCAGATCCCAAGCGTCTGCTCCTTACAAAAAAAAATCAGTCATGATGCTTCTGCACTCAGCAGCAGAGTCGTAAATGCTCCTGCCGACCAACTTCGTCCAAGTAACCTCAGCCACGGCTGTGCATTGTTGATCTCTCAGTGGCTGAAAAGGTTTCCTCGCCTAAGAGGAGAGAGACGCCGAAGTGGGAGGGGGGATAGCGTACTTCCCCCACTGGACAATGCAAAAAGGCAAACTCACTCAGGTGGGTTCGCCCTGGCAACAACATAATAATAATAAAAAAACACTTTGCCCAGCTCTGACAGCGGATGTGTGCCAAGGTCATGCTTGCCGACCTTTGACAAATTCTGGGAATCCCTAAAGGGGAACTAGGGAAATACAAAGGTTAAGCAAGGTTACACTGGAATTTCCAAGAAACTTCCATTTTCTGTCGACTCAAAGGAACACTGAAAAAAAAAATGGCGGAAAGAATTCATGTCTTTCTCAATGTTAACTGGCACACTTAAAAATAAGAAATACACTCGGAAATCACTAGATAAATACAGCGTTACATATTTCTTTCCGCCATTTTTTTTTCATACACAATTATAACTTTGATTTCCTAGTAGGGAAATATTGAAGAAAAACGAGAGAGCTGCAGAACAAACTCCCCTTTTTTCTTATCATTTTTTTCAACGTACACAAAAAACTAAGATGCAGAAGAAACAATAGTTGTGTTTCCAAGTGTACAGATATCCCGGCCACTCTGATACTTACAGAATATGCAAAAATTTAAATACATTATGATAATTCTACGGCAATATTAATTTTCTCACTTGTTAAAATAATAAATGTATATAATCACTAAGCTACAAGAAATTAATACAATACATTAAAGCACTAATACAAAATGTTCTACAATTATCCAAGCACTATTATTATTATTATACCTCACTACGATTATCGTTAATGTAAACATTAAATGCACTTACATTACCCTCAAAATTTACTCAATTATCACGGAGAAAAATTTGAATTCATGATGACATATAACACCTTAATGTATTTCCACAAGAATAAAAAAAAAGTCATGAAGAGAGAAGATACATTCTTGGAACAAGAATGTGTGGATATTTGATGGTTTTGACAGGCAGAAATTTAAGGAAAATCGGGCCCTGACTTGACTTCTCCCAAAAATCTGCCTGGCGAAAACAGCAACATATCAATGATCATTCTTCATCTGAGGTGTCCACTTCGAGGAACCCATCTGGCACAGACCTTTGACGTCCCTAACTTGTCATGCAAAATGGTCCAAACACTGTCAGTACTTAACCTCATTTCCTCAGCAATCTGTACGACACGGATTCACCAGTTTGATATCAGCAGGTCCTCCACTTTTTGGCATATTTCGTCTGTGGTCACCTCCCCTGAGCATCCCTTGCAGGGGTCATCTTCCAACAAGTCTCTTTCCCATTTAAAGCAGCCCATCTTTTGACTGTGTCATATGAAGGTGCACTATTGATGTACGCACGGACCATATGTTCATGAACACTGTGTGGTGTTTCACTTCTCTTTGTCAAAAATTCCATCACCTCTTGCTTCCGCAATTTCTTCTGTCGCTCATTATGACTATTGTCACTTTACAGACTTCAATGCATTGTGGCACCATCTCAAATGCTGACACAGCGATGTGGCATAGCTAGTATATAACTGAAAGATGATGCAGTACTTTGCGATACTTTCAAGGTCAGGCTTAAACATTATTGAACAACCCTCGTACTATAACTCTACAATGAATGAGAGAGAGAGAGAGAGAGAGAGAGAGAGAGAGAGAGAGAGAGAGAGAGAGAGAGAGAGAGAGAGAGAGAGAGGCAGAGAGAGAGAGAGAGAGAGAGAGAGAGAGAGAGAGAGAGAGAGAGAGAGGCAGAGAGAGAGAGAGAGAGGCAGAGAGCAAAAGAGAACGGCTGATTTTGTAAAGAGGTGGGCTATTTTGAAACTAGATGAGATATGACCCTAGAGAAGAACAAGAAAACTTTAGATGGAAGGAACAAATTAAAACAAGGTAGTAAAATCATGCAATGCATTGATTATGATACGCTTTCTAACATACCAGAAATCATTACTCAAATTATGAGGGTAATGCAGACCTCGGCACAAGTCACTTTTCTCACTATATGTCACCTTTTTTAAATTTGTCACTTTTTGTTACCTTTTTTAAAATTTTGTCACTATTCTCACCTTTTTCTTAAGTGTGCCCATATTTTTTTTTCAATTTAGCTGTAGTTTTGTGTTGTTTTTTATATCTAGGGGATTTTTTGTCCGATGAAAAAAGA
Organism: Macrothele yani; assembly: GCA_039090855.1. Lineage (NCBI taxonomy): Eukaryota > Metazoa > Arthropoda > Arachnida > Araneae > Macrothelidae > Macrothele > Macrothele yani. The sequence goes on from CM076995.1 coordinate 50,438,872, forward strand.
AATGCTGAAACAAAAATAAATTGTTTTGTTAAACACACATTTCTGTGAACACGTGGGTGGGGTCACGAGTTGTAAATGCAAATCACCACTCACCGCACAGCAAGAGCGAGCGAGCGAGCGAGCTTCGTAACAGAGCAACAGGCAGTGGCCCCGCCCACAGCAGCCAGCGGGTTCTCTCAAGGATATTTTCAAGTGGAATAAATATCACAAAAGTTTATCTCCGTGGATTTTTCATGAAAATCTCTGAAATTTTTATCAACGCCATAAATCGCTAATAGAAATGAGCCCTCCAAATTTCACGTAAATCAATTAAAAACTTTTTAAACGGGCCGTAATTTTTTTTATTAGCTCTTTATCATGTGGCTGAGGCATGCCCAGAATTCGTAATCGGCATTTTACGGCTAATTTAAAAATGTTTTTGCCGATTCACTTGAAATTTTTAAGGTCGTCATCTCCTAGCCAATTATAGTATATGTACAAATTTCAGCCAGTTACGTGAAGAATTCGGAAAAATAGTTTTCTTAATTTTTTAGCACGTCTTTTGTAAAAAAAGATCGTGCTTATGTTATCGGTTTGTCCGTCCATTTGTAGACAGGATATCTCTGCAACTAGTAGTCTGATTTGGAAACTTCTTTTTGCATTAGGAAGCTTGAAATATATGAATGATGATCCTTCATTTCTTTTTTCTTTTTACGATGTACAATTTCACCGCTAGAGGGCGTAAATGCAGATTATGTCGAATTCAAAAATACATTTTATTCCACATATCTGCTTCTAAACATCCGATTGAAAAATTCTTTTATCTTTCGATTCCATTTATGTTGAAGAGTATTTTAGGAATAATTGCTTTTTCAAATTACGCATAGATTTTCCGCTAGGGGCGTAAAAGTAAATTACATTTCCCCCGATATCTCTTCTTCTACAACTCTGATTTGAAAAACGTTTTCTTTAGCGGATACAGCTCCTAATGAAAAATCTTTTGCATATAATTTCTAATTTTTGGTAAAGAATACTTTATCCACCAGGGCGTAAGTGTTAATTTTTGCTTCTGATGTATTTGCCATAAAATCTGAGCTTCTGAAATCTCGGTTAAAAAAATTATTTTGTGGACCGATGCACTTACGTCGATAAATCTTTTCGGAGTATTTTCTTCTTAAAATATTCAGTGGTTTCTCCGCCAGGCGGCGTAGACGTATATCTTATTTTTGTCAATATCTCAGCTTCTAATGGTTCGATTTGAAAAATTCTTTATTAGATAGTTTCCGGTGTGACATGTTTTTCATATAATTTCAAAATTTTCAAGTAATTCATAGACTTTTCACTAGGGGGGGGGGGTAAAGGTAAATAGCGTTTCCCCTATATCTCTGCTTCTAAATCTCTGATTTGAAAATTTCTTTCTGCAGCGGATACAGCTCCTGATGGGAAATCCTTTGCACATAATTTCTAATTTTTGTAAAAAATGGTTTGGCCACCAGGGGGCTAAGTCTTAATTTCTGCTTCTGATGTATTTCCAGCAAAATATGAGCTTCTAAAATCTCTATTGAAAAAAAAAGTCGTTTGTGGAACGATACTACTCATGTCGACCAAGCTTTTAGGAACATTTTATTTTTGAAATAATTCATGGTTTCTACGCCAGGGCGTAGATGTATATCTTATTTTTTGTCAATATCTCTACTTCTAGGAGTCTGATTTGAAAAATTTTCTTCTTTGTTGGATAGTGTTTCCGATGCGAAATGTTTTTCATATAAATTCTAAATTTTCAAGTGAATCATACTTTCCACTAGGGGGCGCAAAGGTAAATTGTATTTTTTGCGTTATTTCTGCTTCTGAAACTCCAATTTGAAAAATTCTTTCTGTATCGCTTACAACACCTGATGGAAAATATTTTTCATATAATTTCTAATATTTGGTAAAGAATGGTTTGGCTACCAGGCGGCATAAGTGTTAATTTCTGCTTCTGATGTATTTGCAGCAAAATCTGGGCTCCTGGAAACTTGACTAAATTTTTTTTTTTTTTTCTTGGACTGATACCGCTCACATGGAAAAACCTTTTGCGAATCTTTCTTCCTAAAATAATGCATGGTTTTCCCACCAGGTGGCGTAAAGTAATCTTATTTTTCTCGATATCTCTTTTTCTAAGAGTCCGATTTGAAAAATTATTTCTGTGTTGGAGAGCGTTTCCGGTGCGAAATGTTTCTCATATAAATTCATATTTTTCTTAACGTAAAAGTCTGCAACCAGAAGACGTAAGCTCACGATTCCATTTACAGCAATATCTGAGGGATTAAAAACCCGATTGAAAAACTTCTTTCTTCCTTATGTCTTATTAAGTTTGTAAAGTCATCTTATTTTTCTCGATATCTCTTTTTCTAAGAGTCCGATTTGAAAAATTATTTCTGTGTTGGAGAGCGTTTCCGGTGCGAAATGTTTCTCATATAAATTCATATTTTTCTTAACGTATAAGTCTGCAACCAGAAGACGTAAGCTCACGATTCCATTTACAGCAATATCTGAAGGATTAAAAACCCGATTGAAAAATTTCTTTCTTCCTTATGTCTTATTAAGTCTGTAAAGTCATCTTATTTTTCTCGATATCTCTTTTTCTAAGAGCCCGATTTGAAAAATTATTTCTGTGTTGGAGAGCGTTTCCGGTGCGAAATGTTTCTCATATAAATTCATATTTTTCTTAACGTATAAGTCTGCAACCAGAAGACGTAAGCTTACGATTCCATTTACAGCAATATCTGAGGGATTAAAAACCCGATTGAAAAACTTCTTTCTTCCATTAAATACCATTGTTTTCCATTTTGGTTCCATTGACTTTGAATAGCTTTGATAAATTTAATTTGCATCAGAATGGATTAAAAAGACGTGCTAATTACACCCGAAAATTTGGTATCATTTTTCTTGTTTTATCTAGTCCTGCCATGGGGAAAACTAAAGCGAGGAGGCGCTGTTGCTGGGAGCCAAGAAAGGAAGAAAGCAGGCAGTCCTTTCATTCCCTCTTTTTGAGTGGTAGCAAGGCATTTTGTGTGTGCCTTTATTAGCACGTCTTTTGTAAAAGATCATCGTGCTTATGTTATCGGTTTGTCTGTCTGTCTGTGGACACCATATATCTGCAACCAATTGCCCGATTTCAAAAATTCTTTTTGCATTGGTAAGCTTGAAATGTGTGAAAGATGGTCCTTTATTTCGTTTTTTTTTTCACCAATCACAATTTTGCCTCCAGAGGGTGTAAATGCAGATAATGCCAAATTCAAAATGCATTTTATTCCATATATTTGCTTCTAAACGACCGATGGAAAATATTCTTTTATCTTTTGATTCTATTTATGTTGAAGACTATTTTAGGTATGGTCACTTATTTAAGTTATGCATAGATTCTCCGCTAGGGAGTGTAAAAGTAAATTTCGTTTCTCCCGATATCTCTGCTTCTAAAACTCCGATTTGAAAAATTCTTTCTGCAGCAAATGCAGCTCCTGATGGAAAATATTTTGCCTGTAATTTCTGATTTTTCCTCCAGACTTCACACTTATAAACGTGGAAAGAGCGAAGACCTTTGTTTGATGTTCCTGGTCCACGTCAAATGTATGTATTAATTATTTATTTGCCTTCTAAATATTTCTTCAGTTGCTGCTTACCATCTTTGGTGAATCCCCAGCATTGTGCGGGGCTCCAACCTGCCAAATTGGCTTGGCAGTTAGCGTGTGTGAGTCTGGAGGAATCCGAGGCCGCTGTGGTGTAGTGGAAGCATACCCGGCGCAGAACTGGAAGACCCTGGGTTTGATTCCCGGTGGCGGCCAATGAGAATTTTTCCGTGACTCACTTATAAACGTGGAAAGAGCGAATACCTTTGTTTCATGTTCCTGGTCCACGTCAAATGTCTGTATTAATGAAGAATAATTTTAAACTTTTCCGTTATGCAAAATTTTTCCGCTAGCAGACATAGACTTATATCATGTTTCCTTCTATATTTCTCATTTTAACTGTTTGATTTGAGAATATCTTCGTCTCTGGTACCTTCCTTGTGTTATGATAAACTTTTTTGTTCACCATTTGTTAATTTTCGTAACATATTTTTTAGCCACTGGTAGAACTAAGTAGATGTTTCTATTTCTGGATATTTTATTGATTGTTGGAACCGATTGATTCATCAAACAAAGGTCTTCGCTCTTTCCACGTTTATAAGTGAGTCACGGAAAAATTCTCATTGGCCGCCACCGTGACTCACTTATATACGTGGAAAGAGCGAAGACCTTTGTTTGATGTACCTGGTCCATGGTAAATGTCTGTATTAATTACCGATTGATTGTTTTCCAAACCGGTTCCATCGATTTTGAATAGCGTTGATAAATTTAATTTGCATCAGAATGCATTCAAAAGATATGCTTATTACATCCGAAAATTCGATGTCACCTTTCTTGTTATTCATTAAGAAGCATAAAAGTAATTTACCCTATACACATTTGATTTTCAAAGTAAATTGCTGAAATTTATTTGAAAAATAAAGGATATTTGAAGAGTGAAATTATTTCAGATACACCCTTTATTTTTATCGCCTTGTTTTGTTGTTATTCTTAGATATCTGTTTAAAATAAATGATCTCTATATTACAATATATATATATATATATATTTAAAGCTAATGGCATAGTATAATAGTAAACTTTAACACTGTACTATGGATTCCACTTAGTAGTTCTAATTCTGACTATTATATAGCTCTAATTATTGTACTATTCTCTTTTACGTGCGATATTTCAAAGTAACTTGTACAGAAAACTAGCGGATAATGCTTACCTTGGCATTCCTTTCTAGCGACGGGGACATTTCACGCACGTGTTTTTCTCGGTCTTTGTTGAGGTTATTGTCCTAAAGTCCGTTGTATGCGATGACTGGCTTTACTTCTCACACTTTTCGCTGGGTATACTCATTGGATCTTTGCTTTAGGATTCAAACATCAATTTTTACCGTTCTTTATACTCGAAATTTTCGCCCATACTCTGGGCATCTTCAGGAGCGTGGCGACTTTTACCACCGATGTTCGTGGTTAACTTCGCGCTAATGGAGTCCGATACTCCTTGTTGCCATTCGTCGGAAAAACTTTCCTGGATATATTTCGTTATCAAGCCGGCTGGCGCCATCTATGTTTCGTTAAGAAAACTTTTTGTTTTTTCCCGTATTTTTTTTTTTTTTTTAATTTTTTTAATTTCTTCTCCTATCCTGGTTTTCTTGTCTTTTTTGCCTGTTTTTCTTTTGTTGTTGTTTTTCTTGTCTTATTAGTTCTTTCCACAGGCCCGATAATGAGCTAGGGTCGTTCTGGTTACATACCCTTGCTTTATTTTTGTAGATTAATATTGCTTCTTCCCTCCTCATTTGCCTTTCCGATTTGTTATTCTTTTTTAGCATTTTAATTTCATCGAACTTTGGGAATGTCCGGTTTTCCAAGCAGAATTACACTAAAGCCGTTTTGGCTTCTTTTTTGCCAGTTAGATATGTGTTGTTTAAGTCTTTTTTTAATCTGTTTTTCGTACTTCCAATGTACGATATTGGGGGTATGTGTGCTATTGGAATTTCGTAGGTTCCTGATTCTTCTAGCATTTTTTCCTCTGTTTTTTTGTTGACAGTCATACTTTTCACGGTGTGCACTGAGCTTCCTAGTTGTAAGTCATATTTAGCACAGTGCCTATTGATTTCTTTACTCACTCCTTCCAGGTATGGGAAAGCTCCAATGTATTTCAATTTTTTATTTCTCATCTTCCTTTGGTTGTGCACTTCTTGGCCTTTTTTACTCTGAGTCATATGCTTTTTACTCTCATGTATCCATTTATTAATTAGCTTGCTCGGGTACCCATACTCTTGTGATATTTTAAGTAAACCAATACTTTATGCTCAATATGTAGACGACATTATTATAATGTCTAAACTTAACAAAGCCGAGCTACAAGATCTAGCACAGCAGTTTAGCAAAATCTGTAACACCATAGAGCTAACTATTGAGTTTGAAGAGGATAATTGCCTATCCTTCCTGGACATTCAACTAAAGAAAAACAAAAATAGTTTTGAATACTCTGTGTTCAGAAAAGCAACTTACATACCTGTACTGATACCATACTCGTCACACCATCCAGTGATACATAAAAAACAGCATAGTAAACTTGATACGGCGAGCGTACACACACACATCTAACAACAGGCTAAAAATCAAGAGCTCAGAGTTTATCTCGAAAATATCACAAGAGTATGGGTACCCGAGCAAGCTAATTAATAAATGGATACATGAGAGTAAAAAGCATATGACTCAGAGTAAAGAAGGCCAAGAAGTGCACAACCAAAGGAAGATGAGAAATAAAAAATTGAAATACATTGGAGCTTTCCCATACCTGGAAGGAGTGAGTAAAGAAATCAATAGGCACTGTGCTAAATATGACTTACAACTAGGAAGCTCAGTGCACACCGTGAAAAGTATGACTGTCAACAAAAAAACAGAGGAAAAAATGCTAGAAGAATCGGGAACCTACGAAATTCCAATAGCACACATACCCCCCAATATCGTACATTGGAAGTACGAAAAACAGATTAAAAAAAAGACTTAAACAACACATATCTAACTGGCAAAAAAAGAAGCCAAAACGGCTTTAGTGCAATTCTGCTTGGAAAACCGGACATTCCCAAAGTTCGATGAAATTAAAATGCTAAAAAAGAATAAAAAATCGGAAAGGCAAATGAGGAGGGAAGAAGCAATATTAATCTACAAAAATAAAGCAAGGGTATGTAACCAGAACGACCCTAGCACATTATCGGGCCTGTGGAAAGAACTAATAAGACAAGAAAAACAACAACAAAAGAAAAACAGGCAAAAAAGACAAGAAAACCAGGATAGGAGAAGAAATTTAAAAAATTAAAAAAAAAAAAAAATACGGGAAAAAAACAAAGTTTTCTTAACGAAACATAGATGGCGCCAGCCGGGCTTGATAACGAAATATATCCAGGAAAGTTTTTCCGACGAATGGCAACAAGGAGTATCGGACTCCATTAGCGCGAAGTTAACCACGAACATCGGTGGTAAAGTCGCCACGCTCCTGAAGATGCCCAGAGTATGGGCGAAAATTTCGAGTATAAAGAACGGTAAAAATTGATGTTTGAATCCTAAAGCAAAGATCCAATGAGTATACCCAGCGAAAAGTGTGAGAAGTAAAGCCAGTCATCGCATACAACGGACTTTAGGACAATAACCTCAACAAAGACCGGAAAAACACGTGCGTGAAATGTCCCCGTCGCTAGAAAGGAATGCCAAGGTAAGCATTATCCGCTAGTTTTCTGTACAACTGTACTATGGTTTACTTCAGTATACAGTAGTACATATCAAGAAAGAACCTTTTTATCTTTTTTTTCTTTTTTCAAATTAAAAAAAAATTTCAAATTTTAAACATTACATTCATTCTTTATTATTAGTTTTTCATTATATAAACCTGTTGTAGTTTGTATATATAATAATTTCTAGAGCATACTTATTTTGCTAGTGCAGTATATAAATCGTCAAATACCATCATGCTGATAAAATAACCTACTGTTTGTGAAAATTGCAACACTGTGAAGGAATGATGGTAATCACATGAAACTTACAGGATATGCAGAGCAGGGTAGGACATGCCAATGATTAGAAATGCAGAGTCATTGCGCATGTCTTGGCCCAGCAGTGCCACCTGAACAGTCGAGTGAGGGATATAAAGAGAGGGCTGTTTAGGATACACACCAGTAGTGCATCACGGACAGCGAGTTGTGAAAGTGTCTCCAGGATTTAATAATGCTTTGGCGATAACGAAGGACGCAATATCACCATACGACAGAGTTTGAACAGGGACGAATGATTGGTCTGCGTGAAGGTGCATTTTCGTACCGTGGCATTGTGGCTCAGACGAGACATAACGCCATGATAGTGATGTGCGTGTGGCGGCAGTGGACCGAGGAGAACCAGGTGCATCGACAATCCAGCAGTGGACCGAGAAATGTGACAACACCGCGGTTGGCAGACACCTCGTCCGCATGGCAGTGATGAACCATTCCGCATATTCGCAAGTGTTAGCACAACAGTGGAGCACTGCAACAGGTGTGGCATTGTTTGTCTCCACAGTTCAACGCGTCTGTTTGACAGAGGACTGGTTGCACGCATCCCTTTGCGGCAGATTCCTTTGACCCTGAGCCATGGACGCCTCAGGCTACAATGGGGTTTTCAATGCAGACAATGGCGTGCTAATTGACGTGTCATGTTTTCGGATGAGTCCCGATTCAACTTGGATTACCATGATGGCCTCATATGCATTAGACGGTATTGTTGTGAGAGCCTTCTTCCAGCATGCATTGTAGAGCATCATACAGGCTGAACTCAAAGTGTGATGGTGTGGGGTGCCATCGGGTAACATTCGCGATCTCGGCTGCTATGACTTGAGGGCAATATCACCAGCGACCACTACATAAGGCAAGTTGTACAAGCAGAAGTCATACCCTTCCTTTGTAGCAGTCCAGGTGCTATATTCCAGCAGAACAATGCCTGACCTCATGTTGCGAGGAATGCTCAAGCCCTCTTCGCAGCACAGTAGATACCGCTTCTTCCCTGGCCTGCACGTTCACCAGACATGTGGCCTATTGAACATGTCTGGGATACGGTCACTTGGCAACTGGCCCATCAAAGTCCTCCAGTGGTCAGTACCAGTGACCTGTGGCCATGTATACATGCTGCCTGTCAAGCAATTACCCAGAACACCATCCAACGCCTTTTCGATTCAATGCCGACCCGTCTCGAGGTTCTTATTGCAGCTCGCAGAGGCTTCACAAGATACGGATTTTTGCAGGTAAAAATTGTTGTATTGTTCCAAAAATTAAATCACTTATGTGCAGTCATATCAGTAATGTTTGGTATAAATTTCATTCAAATCGCATGGTTCCTCCTTCTTCGTTTTGCAATTTTCACAAACAGTAGTGTATAAAAAAAATATTGAAAGGAATCACCTGCCCATCCAATATATTGGGGTTTTTTTTACAACAGATAATGACATTGATTAACATATGTTCTATCACAAATTATAAAGTGAATTGTTCACTGTTGAGCAAAGAATAAAGTTAATCCGTTCAAAGTGCAAATTATATGTTCTATCCATATACTGTATGTGTATACAGTATATGGATAGAACATATAATTTGTGTGTGTGTGTGTGTGTGTGTGTGTGTGTGTGTGTGTGTGTGTGTGTGTGTGTGTTTTATCGTTTTAAACAGTTTAGTCTGGTTTTCAATTATTTGAGCAGTCACTATTTAGTCACTAAAAAAAAAAAAAAATTGGTCACTTTTCTCAATTTTTTCTCCAAAAAAGTCACTTTTCTCACTACTTTTTACTATGAAGTCTGTGCTGAGGTCTGGTAATGGCTGTGGAATAAATCTCGCTCTTGTGTCCTGACCTTTGACCCCATTTTAATGATATTAAACAGAATTGGTTCAGTATACCTCCAGAACAACATACTAAAGTTTTGTCGCAATAGAAGTATTTTTGGTCAAGTTATGAGGATAATGTCTGTGGAATAAATCTTGCTCCTGTGCCCTGACCTTTGACCCCATTTTGACGATATTCAACAGAACTGGTTCAGTGTACCTCTGGAATAACATGTTAAAGTTTTGTCGCAATCGAAGCATTTTTACGTAAGTTATGTCGCATAAGAGCAATGGAATGGATCCCGCTCCTATGTCCTGACCTTTGACCCCATTTCGCCCATTTTCAGTAGGGGTTGTCCCCAGGTAGTCCCCTACCACACACTAAAATTTCATTGAAATCGAGCCATTTTTAAGCGAGTTATTGTGCGGACAGACAGACAAAGCTGGAGCATATACGCTTCTTCAACCTACAGTTGGAAAGTGTAAAAAAGGAGGATGGGGGATAGGGGTACACCAAAACATGAATGGGTGATGTCTATTTGCTTTCCCATTTTTAAAAAACTGAGCAAACCAACAGCATATATGAATGTGCTAATGCAATAGTGTTTCTTGGAAGCAGTTTTTCTAGCAGTAAAAACAATAAAATACATCCCACATGCTCATCATCTTTACAGCCAATGTGGTATGTAATAGTTGGAGGATTCACACCGTTTGTACTTCCTCGCACACGCAGAACTTACAGCTGTAACATTAATTACTCTCGAATTCTTTTTCGTTTTATAGTATCATTTACGGAAACAAATAACTATCCTCCCAGAGATATAATTTAAAACACCTAGTTTACCAAAAATTTAATGGAAACAATGGACCCAGGGTAGTTGCTGTAAGAAGCAATTCCTCACGAAATCTTATAGCTGACCACACACATTGTGAGAAATTATTGCAAGACTCCATGTAGATTATTACAACAGTCTTTAAATAAAGTAGTGTCAAACTTTTTTTGCATTTTTTTATGTAAAAATAAACCCCACATAATTGTGAATATTGATTCACCATTTTTGTTTTCACAAGACTAATATTAATAATAAAATAAAAATATTTTGAGTAAATTATACATGTTTGCTGAAATGCTTTTCATGTATACTATACCATATTGCTCTGAATTTAGGCTGTTCCCATTGCATTTTGATTGTTACAAATAAGGGTCAGATTAAGATGTTACACTGGCCGATCACAGCTCAGTACGACGCTTGAGCTTTATTATATGAAATAGTAACCATTTGGTTTCCAAAATCTCATCTGAAATTTTGAAACTGAACCATATAGTAATTTCGTGCTATAACAAAAAATATATTTTGGTTCTAAAAAATTATATTATTATTAAGGTAGTTTGGAGGCCCCTCCAAATTCTGAGGCCCTGTGCACGTGCAGAAATCAGGCCCTGCTCAGAGATCATACAAATTATTGAGTTTACTCAAAAATCACAATATGTGTTCTGAAAGAGAATTAAGGAAATGTGTTTCTCTCTTCTCCACTGTGCTTATTTCAGAAGAAAGGGAAAAGTTTCACGTTTTCTTTCATCTCTTTTAGAACAAATATTGTGAACCCTTGATTACATGTTGTTACCTTGATTTTATTGTGCATGAGTCATGCTTTTTTTGTGTGTGTGTGACAGGAGGGGTTGAAAAAGCAGCCAGTCTGATGCCCGAGACTATTGTGTCTTACATTCAGACTAGCGCTAAAATGTTTCCATTAGCCCAGGGCATGGGGAAGATGCATGAGCATTTTCCCCAAACAGTGTGCCACAAATTTCCAGGTGGACATGATAATAATAAAATATTTGTAATACTGCCCATGATAATGTTCTATTTTAAAAACTGTGCTGCTGCTTTTTTTTTTTTTTTTTTTTTTTTTTTAGCAGAAGGAGTTGGAAAGGGGAGGGGGTCGATCCTTGTTGATTGCTTTCCAGTGCTAATGAACTGAGGGAGTGAAAACAACAACAACAACAGCTCCTGACATTAAATATGAATGGGTGCTCCCATGAGAGTAGAAATGGACTTCACAATTACATATAGTATGACCGGCGGATTGGTTATCCCCGGGGAGTGAGCAGGAATTTCTATTTTGAAGCAACACTAGTGAGAGCGCAAACAGGTACGGTCGGGTTCCAGCGCGAGGCGTGCCTGCGAGTTGCAATTTTGAACACCAAAGTCCTTCTGAGGGCTCAAAGCTCCAACCAATCCAGTCCCCGCCCCATCGCCGTCGAGCTGGTCCTCCCACTCAACGTGAGTGGGCCAAGTGCGGGGACAGACAAGCAGAGACCATCCTGTTCGGGCCTCCAAAACCCAGTAATGGGGAGCGAAGGCACAGGGGAGTTCCTGGGGATGTTCCATAAGCTTAACACGCTGATGGACAGCCCGAATACTAGAATCTCGCACAACACAAGAGGGCTGATGCGACTGATTCTAGGCCACATGCTTTCTTTCGTAACCAAGCAGTCGCTGCAATTGGAGAATCTGAAAGGGCAACTATCGGAAAGAGAACGGAGTGTGCAGGTCGTAGAGAATATGATGTACGCTGAGGTTACCAGGAGAAGGCAAGCTCCCACAGTAAACAAGAAGGCAAAGCCAATTCATCCAGTGATCCTCTACCCGAAGATAGCGGGCAAATCCTCGGACTAGGTGAAGGATCTGGCGAAAGAAGTGCTACACCCATGCACCATGGGCACAGGAATCCAAGGAGTGAAAAAGGTGGGAAACGGAGGGGTTGTAGTCGAATGCACCAAGGCGGAAGGGGTCAGCAACTTCGAACAGGCCTTTAAAGGCTATCATCCGCAACTGAGTGAGCATTTTGTCTTAAAAAAGGCCAGCAAGGAGACTTCCCAGACTGATAGTTTACGGAATGGATTCAGAGAATGAACAGCAGATTTTTGACGATGTAACTGGTCAGAATGATGTCCAGGATATCGAGCGCTGCAACATACTCTTCCCAATTAAAGGGAAGGGGGAAGCGCCACTGGGTGTTTGAGTTCGCACCAGCGGACACTCTAGTGAAGCGAGGGAAAGTCAACCTCGGCTGGCAGATGCACTCCTGCAAGAAATATCTGCGGAAAACCCATTGCTTCAAATGCAACGGGTTTGGTCACCACCGTGACAAGTGCAAGGCGGCGTCTGAAACCTGTGCCCGGTGTGGCCTGGAGGGGCACAGGCAACAGACCTATGAACATGTAGCGAACTGCCCTAACTGTTGAAGTGCAAACGAGAAGTGCCGCCTCAAGCTCGACACGGCCCACTCCAGCATTGACTCAGTCTGTCCGAGTCTGCAGGGGGAACACGAGAGGATCCGTGCTAGGACGGATTACGGCTGACGAACAAGCGACGGAGGAACCAGGACGGGACTGTGTTCCCGGGAAGAATTGTAATATGTTGAATGAGCGTCCACTGTGCCTGTCATAAAGTATTCTGGAGTTTTTTTTATTTTCATGCGTGTGTAACCATTTTGTATTTTCATAGAATAAAAAGGCTTCAGCTTAAAAAAGTTCAAGTGGCTGATCAATCTCTCAGAGGTCTCTCAATAGACACACGGTCCATCGTGTGCATCCTCCCCAGTTCGCACCACCTGTCGGTGTGTCCGAATCTGCGGTCCATAGAAAGGGATTGGTACCGTAGCGCTCACTGATGGTGAGCGTAAATAGTGAGTTCCATTTACCCTTGCAGAGTCCAATAAGACAGAGCAAGTTGATGACTCATCATTACATGTAGTATGGGCACTTAAAGCAGGTCTCAAAAAAAAAAAAAAAAAAAAAGAAGTAAAAAATCAGTATAAAGAGGAAAGTTTTGAGTCATCAGAATGGTTAAAAGCAACTTAAAGCCCTTTGTGATTTCACTGACACCCATAACCTTGCGATGTGTAAAGCAGATAAAGTTGGCTGCCCAGTTTTTCTTGAAAAATCTATCGTTGATGAAAATGTTTTATCCCTTTTATCAGAATCCCATTGCAGACTTCTTTCTAAAAACTCCACTGAACTTCTCAAATCTTCTGTTGATAAACTCTCTAAAAAACAACCCCAAAAACATTCCTTGGTGATACCCCCTCTTCTATCTTTTGCACTCCCATCTCTTCCTTCAAGTCAAATTGCACAATGGCTTCCCTATTAGGCCTCTTGTTGAATATACCCACACCCCAGCAATTAATCTTGAAAGAAAATTAGTTCAAAAATGCAAATTCCTTACTGCCAACCACTTAATGTCTATAAATAAATTCCACCAAAGAGTTTTTGCAAAAGCTTCCCCCATCCGTTGATAACCAAGAATTTTTATTCACACCTTACAAGAATATAGTTTCACTTACAACAAACAGTTTTATCTTTAAATCCAAGGTGTAGCCATGGGATCACCTCTTTCCTCTCTTCTTGCAGATACACTGAAGTGCCAGAAAAACTGGTAGAGACGAGCTTATGCAAAATACATAGCAACGTCACCTATGCGCGTACTCGGTTGCATCTGCCAATGCGTATGTAAAGCGATAGACATCCTTGCCAGCTGTCAGAGCTGTTTTCGGCATGAGAATGACAAGTAATAATGATTTAAGTGAATTTCAACGCGATGTCATAGTTGGTGCTCGTGAGATGGGCCATAGTATTTCGGAGGTAGAAACGAAGTTCGGATTTTCATACACTGCCATTGCAAGGGTGTACCGTGACTACAAGAATTCCGGCAAAACCGCCAACCTACGATACCAGTGTGGTCGTAAAAGGGCATTGGGCGAACGTGACCATTGTCAGCTGTCAAGAATCGTTTTACGCGATAGGCGTGCAACACTATCGCAGGTATCATCGGGATTCAATGCTTGAGCCTCAACAAGCACCAGCGTCCGGACTGTGCAACGTACCCTGCATGATATGGACTTTGGGAGCAGACACCCAACTTGAGTCCCCTTGATGGGTGCATGACACAGAGCTATGCGCCTTGCTTGGGAACGGCAACACTGCCACTAGACACTTGATGACTGGAAACAAGTAGCCTGGTTTGACGAGTCACATTTCTAACTGTATAGGGCAGATGGAAGGATTCGTGTGTGGCGCAAACCCCATGAAGCCATGGATGCTGCCTGTCAGCATAAAACTTTACCTGCTGGTGGGGGTCCGTAATGGTATGGGGTGTTTATAGCTGGACTTCACTGGGACCCCTGGTACGTCTACAAACTTCTGTGACCGGCCAACGATATGTGCGCATCCTTTCTGACGAGGTACACCTGTTCATGTCCTGCATTCATGCTGATGGGTTGTGCCTATTCCAACAGGACAATGCACCTCCACACAAGTGTCGGGACGCCACAATATGGTTAGAAGAGCATTCGTCTGAGTTTGGGGTGTTGCCATTCCCACCCAAGTCCCCAGATCTGAACGTGATAGAACATATTTGGGATGCCATGCAACGCGCTGTCGAACACAGGGGTCCGAGACCTCGGAATACACCCGAATTGTGGAAAGCTCTGCAGGAAGTACAGTGTGCATTGCCTACGGCATATTTCCAGAAGCTAGTGGAGTCCATGCCTCATCGTATTTATGCAATCCTGCGCTTCCGTGAGAGACCTACCAAGTATTAGACTGGTGTACCAGTTTTTCTGGCACTTCAGTGTATATTCATATAAAACATTGAAAATAGCATTTCAAAACCTTCCCCCTTCCAACCCAAACTTTGGATTCGTTATGTGGATGACATCTTTATAATTTGGCCTCATGACTTGAAAGAATAGCACAACCTCGCTTCTTTTATCTCTAGAAAATTCCCCACCATTAATTTCACTTTCAATCTTGAAAAAAAAACAATTGTATTGATTTCTTGGATGTACAAATAACTAGAATCAATAACAAACTCCATACATCTGTCTACAGAAAACCCACCACTATCACAAACGTTATCCCATTTTACTCCAATACTGCTCTTGCCTATAAGCTTGCAGCTCTTAAATCATTCATTCACTGTGCCAATGTCATTTTCAATGATCTCCATTCACTACAAAGAGAATATGCAATCATCCAAGAAATAACTACAAACCATGAGTTTCTCCCTCAGAATTGTTACCAAACTTTTCAAAAAGTTGATGCCAAACAATATGTTTGCCACCTATCTCCTCTGCAGAAATCTTCTGTATCCTTTAATCGGTTCAATTTTCTACCATTCTCAGAATTTTCAAATTTTTTAGTTACAGGCTTGCAATCAATCCTCCTACTACAACCATCTAATCAATATCTAAGGACAGAGATCCTTTAGACTGTCCTGGGGTATACCTCATCATTATTTGTTAGCTAATCATGATGTGTGCGAAAATTTCAGCTATTGGGTTGGTGCGAATGAAATGTCCAGCACGAATGAGCAGTGGAGACAGGTCCCCACCACAGTGGAGACAGGTCCCCACCACAGTGGAATGGAACCACCCACAGTTGTTGCAGGTATTACGTCACAGAGTTACTATAAATAGCTAGCACGTGTGTGGAAAACAAGGTTCAGGCATGGTTTGTTTGGACGTAACGTGGCTTGCAAAGAATACATGCTGACGCCAGATTTGAGAGTCATCTTCCTGTATGAATCTAAACTGGGCCATTCTTCAGGAATTGCCGTTCAAAACGTTAACAAAGCGTTTGGGGAGAATACAGCCAACGGACGAACCATTCGGCGATGGTTTGTGAAGTTTCAAAGCAGAGATACGGACCTGCAAAATGAAGCATGTGGTCATCGACCTGTTGCTGTTTCTGACGATGTTCTGTTACGTGTGGTTGAAGCGGACCCCTGAAAAACGTGTTGTGAGATAGCGGCAGAGGTAAGTGTCCACCACACGGCAGTTGTTAGGCGTCTGGGTGCGCTGGGTGAGGTAAAAAAGCTGGACATGTGGCTCCCGCACGAGTTGACAACTGCCAACAAGACTAGGTGTTTCGAAGTCTGCACGTCGCTGCTTGCCAGGAATAAATAGGAACCTCTACTGCATTGAATTGTCACCTGCAACAAGAAGTGGGTCCTTTATGATAATTGGAAATGATCTGCATAATAGTTAAACAAGGCATAGCCTGCTGGACGGCATCCTAAGCCACCCACACACCAAGAAGATGATGCTCCGGAGGTGTCTGGTGGTCCACAGCCGGGATAATTCTTCGGAGTTTCTTGGTAAGAGGCCAAACCATCACTACAAAACATTATTATGCTGAATTACAACAGATGCACCAGAAATTGCTGCAGAACCAATTGGCTTTGGTCAACAGACATGGTGTTCTGCTGCTCCAAGACAATGCCCGCCCTCATGTCGCACAATGAACTATGCTGACACTAAGTGCCTTGGGCTATGAATTCCCCAAACTTGTCTCCGACGAACTATCATCTGTTTCGTCGCCTGGATCACTTTCTGTCTGGGAAAGAGTTCATGACAGATAACGAGGTTCAACATGCAGTTGATGACTTCTTCGGGTCCCAGCCACAAGACTTTTTTTTGTTCTGGGATCATGGCCTTGCCGGACAGATGGCAACTATGTGTCGATGCTGAGGGGGATTATTTTGCATAGGTAAGTTGTCCTACTTATCCGTTCTGGCCGTCCACGTGTGCTGGTCCTTTGCCGGACATTTCATTTGCACCAACCCAATACTTTTATGAAGATTTTAGAAATTTGATTTTTGTATATTTTGTGGTCAATCCTGCCACAGAACAAAGGTAGAAAATAATACGTCTAGCTTCTATCTTCAGCCAGAGGGGACTCTCTCCCCACAACCGATATGCTTCTTCCTCCCACCCACTCTATTTCCCATTTTACTGAATAATTAAGTAAGCTTACCTTTGACAATGTTCTTCCTCTATGATGAATGTTGAACAGCAATAACCTAACCATTATACATATAACATCCGAGTCATACGTTAAAAAGTGTATAGCAAAACTATTTTTATTATATAAAGATATGTTCATTTTAACAATTAAATATGCATAAATATATCTTTAATAATAAAGTTTTTCAGGTAATCAAATAGTAAGTGATAATAAATGAGCATGAAGCATACCATAAAGAACATTTTGGTTTTCCTAATTTGCTTCTGAGTTCAGATTAGATGGAAGTTAGTTGGTACTAGCAAATTCTTTTTGTAGTTAGTCCAAGACTAAATGGGTGAAAAAAATTGTCTTGCAAAATGTATTCTGTTAGTATTTTTAGGTAACTGTGTACTTAACACATACATGTACCGTAATTTTCGGACTAAGAGCCGCAGGTTCAAAATTTTGCAATCTTGGAAGCCAAAGTTGCCGTAAGGGCCGCACCGGCATAAGGGCCTCTGTGAAGTCGTGGTGCTGCTCATAAAACTAAATTATCTTCCTTATTTTCATGAATTAACTCGCACCCAGCATGATTATATGTATACTTCAAAGGCTAATCTGCAATTCAGTGTCGATCTGCTTTATGCACTTATTTTTTCATACTGGCAAATTTTTTTATTTGTACATTTTTTATTAATCATGTTAATGATGTTATTTGTTTGCCTTTATTAAATGCTCAAAACCATTTATGTAATCAATATAAATCACGGTTAATCTTAAGACTGCCGTTAGAATATCGCATTGCTCGTAAAACCGCACAATTGTCTAAATTCCATTCAATGTGCACCGCAATAGAATCCGTCTTAGAAGTAATTAACTTATAAATTATCGCTTGTAATGCTTTCGATTAATGTTTTCTTTAATAATATGTTCCTTCTATGTTATGCTTTTTTCTTTACCAGCTGCCTCGCACGTGTTCGCGGATCTGGCCGCCAACACTTCCATAACAGCGGTGCCGCTCTCTTTCAAGTGGTTTGACCTACTTTCATTTACTGCGCACTGAGCCTTCGCGTTGAGCTCCTCTTTTATATGAATCCCTTCTTTTTTTCTTTTCCAGCCAAAGCCTTCAACTTCCACTATCGTCAGTCAATAAAAAAAAAAAATAAAAAAAAAAATCGAAGCAAAACTCAGGAGCACGAGCCAAGAAACACCTGTATCGCATGCCAGATGAACCAAGAAGAGTGAACAGAATTTGTCTTTCCGTCCCGCCAGTATTGTTTGGAATAGGTCTCTGCTAATGGAATCATCCTGGGGCAGGCTTTTGCATTGTTCATGTTCTTAAGCTTTTGTTCAGGAAAGTGCCCATCAAACCGGTCTCCCCACCCCACTGAAAATCATCGCACCTTCCTGCATGATGTATGCTGCAGCCAACGAAAGAGATACGCTAGGCGCGATATCCACAGAAGCCTCGGACATCACGCTACTCGTCTGTGTGCTTATGTCCCCTTCCATCCCCCATTCCTCCATGCAAAAAGGGCATTTGAGTCGGGCATTCCTGTCCTCCCCCACTTTCCCTCCTAAACCAACATCAGGACAGCGGAGTTATCGTGTCTAACATATGAGTAGAAAGGGAAGGAAACTTGATCACAGTCGAGTTTGTGAAAAAAAAAAAGACGTGGTTTGAAAAAATTTACTAAGCATCTGCATGGAAAAAAAAAAAAAAAAAAAAGGGAGGGAAGAAACAGTCTTATCGAAAACAAATTCGGCATAAGGGCCGCACACCCGAAAAATTTCACTTTTAATAACGTAAGAGCCGCGGCTCTTAGCCCAAAAATTACGGTAAGTAGAAAATGGCAACATGTGTCCGAATTTTAGTTTAAGGCTTTGTATAAATTTAATCTTAGGCTGTTCTTTTGCTCTTTTAAATTCAGGATAGTAGAAGGCAGATGGAGTCATGGATATTTAAGTACTTGTGCTATCTCTCATTATTCCTTGGGTTGTGCTTCTAAACCTAAAGATATTGCTACCTAAAACTAGGGCTTCATTTTGTTCTGGTTTAATTGCTTTGATGCCCTTTAACACGCTCGCTGCCGCTGTGCTGTTTCGACGGCAAGCGCACGGTGCCGGTAAGAAACCTGAGCAAATCTCTGGAGACGCCACAAGGCATCACACGTCATGACAGATGAGCTTCTACGCATTTGGATCGACCTAGCCGTTTTCGGATCTTATAGCTTTGCATGACTCCGCTATCCTAAAATAAGAGAAAATTTATCCATAATTGATATTTGTAACTATAACCTTCAGTAGCTCCAGGTATATAAATAACGTCTACAGCATATGCATTGCTTTGCATGACGTGCATATCCTGTAGACGGTAACTAATAAATTGTAAAATTCTTCAGTTGCAAAAAGATTGAAAAATTCGATTGGTTCAATATCTGCAATATAAATTTTCAGTCCTAGTACAGTAGTGAACAGAATTATTCTCGCGACGTTGGGAACATCATACTGATGTGTAGCTAAAATCTGTTGACGTAGAGTATGAGAGAGAAAATCGCATTCTTCATTTTCGCTTTCACTGCTGGTCGTACTACAGCTACTAAAATAATACATTTCTGCGTATGATGACAAATTATCGAGATCACCAATTTCCACAGCAGAATGTGCCTGCCGATGAACTTTTGGTTGAGAGGGACCGGAGATAGCCTGTCTGAATATATCCGTTGTTTCCACAAAACTTAGCATTGAAGTCAATATGGGTTTCCATGAAATCCTTTTAGCATCCTCAATAGTCCTCCCTCTTACGTATGAACTCCTAAGCAGCAAATGCTTTTTATTGCCACTCGGGCATTTATTTATTGATACAGGGTTCCCACGCAACCTGGAAAACCGGGAAAACCTGGAATTCTCAGGGAATTTTAAAATTGTTCCAAAAATCAGGGAAAACTCAGGGAAAATCGTGTTTTTCCGTAAAAATCAGGGAATTTTTTATTAGGAAACTGAAAAGTCGGGGAATTTTTTATTTTGCCAAAAAAATATTTTGTTTCAGACTTTTGTAGAATATATTTATGTGTTGCTAAGTTTTAAAATAATTGTTTTATCCTTCGAGGCAACTCTGCAACCCACCCACCGATTAAAGTGCAGCTGTGCCGGAGAGTGCGTCTCTTTGCGGTTTTCCCAACTCCAGATGCTCTAAACTACAACCGAACAAACAGACACGTCAAAGCGTGAAGCGTGAGAGAAAGCCATTAATCACACACCCATTTCACAGATTCTTATCTGCTGGCGTTCGCGCAGAGGCAGTCATTTGTTCCTGAGTAGGTGCCCCGGTTCTCTGTGTAGACTGGGAAAAAAATCATAACAAAGCTATTTCCTCAATTTTTTGAATAACTGACTGAAATTTTTGCAGTCTGAAAGATATATGAAAATAACGTTCCATATAAAATTTCGCCGACAAAATTCATTGGAAACTTTAGAAGTTGAGCACTTTTTTTTTTTTGCATGTTCCACTTGTCTTTTATCAAAATGTACAAAACATTTTATTTTGCCAAATGTTGGTGATCCTAATAAATTCGTTTTTCTCCCCTTCAAGAGCAGTGTGAATGAATGTTGCAAATTAAGGGCTCCTAATTTATTTTGGAAAAGGTTCGTATCACTTACGAACTGAAGCTTTGCTTTCATAATTCTGCAGCAGAGTTGGTATAGTTGGAAAAGTATGTACCTTCAAATGTTTGAACAGGGAATAGGAAGATTCTTCAAAGAGGGGAAAGATTTTTTTTTCCATAGTACTTACGAGTATTTTGACAAAAAATACCATGCAATGAAGCCAGTACTATTGCATACCCACCAAATTTCCCAGATTTCACGGCCATTTTCTAGATTCGTTGTCTTCCAGTTTTATGGCCGGAAAGAGATTTTCTTGATTCTGTCATATTTCTATTTCATAATGCATGAAGAAATTTATTTTTAGCTATTTTAAGACGATATTCCGATTACTGCAAAAGCTGGCTTGTTGCGAAAAATAGGGTAGTCCGATGCCCAGGACCATAGATTTTCACATCTGGGTCATTCCATGTGAAATCGTCAGATATTGAAATAATTTTCCACCAACACAATTTTTTTTTACCGGTAGCTGCCTCCAAGTTATATAAAAAACCCTGAAAGTTTCAACTTTTTTTATTTCTGATAGATTAGAAGATATTATTTTTGAATTTTTGTGCATATTAGAACCGTTTCCCATAAAAACGCAAATATCTCCGTTATTTAGAATAAGAAGAGATATAAAATTCATCATTCTCTCGTAATTTTCCCCAAGGTTTCAGTTTATACATAGGAAACAAAAATTTGCGAAAACAAAAGTTAGACGGGATAGAAATTTTCTTGTAATCGTAAATTATTTTTCTTGCGTTGCTGCACCTCACAAGATTTGCATAAATTATTCATTTCACATCTTTACCCTCACATTGCCGGAAAAAAAATCTACCTAATTACTACTGATGAAAATCTTTGCCGTGCGTGCTCTGTTGGTTTTAGGTTTGTCCGTGCAGGCGCTAAAGCCTCTGTCTCCGTTTCGGATGACGTCATTTGTGGAGAGTTACTGCAAATGACCTGAGTGGGCTCCAGAACTTTCTCGCACTTTGCCTGATCAACATCGCACAAATTTATTGCCCCTTGTAAAGATATTGTTAAATATAAACGTGCCACTCGCCGCAGGATAAAAAATTGTTGACAAAAAAGTGTTAGGAGGGTTTTATTAGCACACGTGCACACAAAACTTCCTCTAATTGTTTCCCGTACAAGTAATTTGATGTAGCGTAGAAATGAACTGTGACCTGCGAGAAAAGTTCAGTACTAATAATTGTGTTACAAACGTAGCCAATCAATTTTAAGACTTCCAGATTTTGGAAGTACTTATATGAATTGTAGCCTCTCAGGCAAAATGGTATTCCATATTAACTGTTAGTTTTCTCCACTTGTTGCTTCCATTATTTTTTTTTTATCTCTGGGTTTAATTTTTTTTGCCGTTATGGCATTAGGATCTCTGTGTGCCAGCTTATTGGTTATGAAATTTAACAGCACAACGTCTAAATATCCTATGCTGTGTTATTTAGAAGCAAATAGCATAGATTTCTTTTTGGAGCTAACCTCTGAATCTCAGAGAACAGCTTAGTGATATGTATGTATGTATGTAATAGCATAGATTCGATGTCCTCAATGCCAAGTGCAAGACCTAATTTTAGCTAAAATAACTGCAATTTTGATTTTTAAATGTCAGCAATATTTTCCCTGATTGCTAGAAATTGTTGGGATGATACTGGCACAGGTTTTTCCTCAGATGTAGAAATGCTGTCACGATTTCCGTTCTCTCTCTCTCTCTCTTTTTTTTTAATAGCTGTTTTAGTTCGCTTTGTCTTTAAAGATGATAAGTAAATTCCAATAGAAAATACAAATTGTTAGATTGATTTGATAGAACCGCTCCAACAAAATGTTAAGAGACTGTCAGACACTCACCAATTTATCATTCCCATTAGACTTCAATTTCAGCAAAAGTTTCTGTGTTCTTTAATATTTATGTAAAATAAGCACTAAGGATTTAAAGCTTCAGCATTGTATCATTTAAGGGCAATTTATTCTCTTCAGTCACAATTCTCCCAGCTTGCATTTTTAAACCTAACTAGAACTCTAAATGTTGTGAGTCGTTTAAAATGTTATTTATATACTTGTGTGCACTTAAAATACAGATTAATCAGTTATATAATTTCACCTAATCGTTTGAAATATTTCATTATATGTAGAATTTAAAATAAAAGTCTTTGTTCAAATATTCTTTAAAACATGTAAATACATGGTTTGCCACCTCGGTGGTGCCGTGGTCTAAGCTCTGGCTTCTGACTATTCGTCCAAGTGAGCCTGGATTCAAGTCCCAGATGAGGTATGGGTGGTGTGTTTCTCTTATAGCACTGGCTCTCCTTCTTCGTGAAGCCAATGGTCCTAAATTAGAGATGGACGGATGACTGCTTATAGCCCAACAAGTTGCTCATGGTGGTCGTTAAACCTGAAACAAAAAAATAAGACATGATTTTGCTAAATATTATGTAAAATTTATGTTAAATACATTAAATTTTGTAACTATAAAGTAATTTGGGAAAATGAAAATTATTTATCCTTTATATTCCATATTTTCTGTTTATCTTTATGGACTATATAATCGGGACGTTCATTATGTGGTGTCTTTTTAATTCTCCCTCATATGTGAGATGAACATAACATTATCAGTATTAATTTCAGGTAAGCAATTATTCACAATTACAGCCTGTCTAGAATTTGATAAATTTTGCTTTCAATACATTACATTATTCCTTAATTCTCTAAAAATTATCAAAACTGAATTTAAAAAATTGCCTGTTGACATTACGGTTTTATTCGGTTTCTACAGATAGTTTGCTTCATATTTTGTAACATGGAACAATTAGGCACAGTGGCCTGGTACACTGTTGCTTGGAGAAACACACCACAAGAGAACCACTTAAGCATTGGATCAAAGCCCTTTGTTGGTTGATTTTCTTTTGACATTTCTCTGACCAGGAGTCTATTCGGCCATTAAGCTTATCTGCACTGTGCTGTAGAAGAAAGGAAAACAAATTATTCAACATACAGATTTTTTCTTACATATGAACTGTTTCTACAGGAATGTATTAACAAAAATTCTACATGGGCAGTATACCACTTAGGTTCAGAAAAGATCATGCAATTATAATACCAAAAATAATATGCCTCATGCATTTAATTGTTATTAATAAAAAGCAGGTAATTGTATAAAGAACAGTTATTTAAAGAATTTAACAAATGTTTGCTTTCGTAAGGAATGCACGAATGTAAGGAAATGCAACAATTTGTCGCAATGTGATTTGATTTGCCACTCTGCAAAAACTCTCGGGACCACCTGGAAAACCTGGAAAAGTCAGGGAATTTGTATTCTACTTTTGAGCGGGAACCTTGTGATAGCTCTGTTCACCGCAAAACCAGTGACATTCAAAGGAAAATAAACATTGCAGTGAAAAGCACACTCTGTGTAAGTATATGGGTAGTCAACTTACTTTCCCTTCACTAAACCATGTGGAAAAAAATCTGATATCCCCAAACCGTGGTCATTTTGAAACAATTGGATACTCATTCTCAGTGCTAGTTACAAAACAGATACCTCTCTTCAAGTGCTGAAGGTTTTAGGAAGGGAAATATGAAGTAACAATTACAATGCCATCCGGCATCGTTGGCACCTGGGCTAAGTATTGTATGACACTGTTGGCGTCACGCGGCAGTGGAAGTGTTAATGAACTGAAATTTCTGTGGGTTTTATTTCTAGCATGTGGTGCATATGAAAAAGTATGATGAAGTACGTGGTTGGAGATAACTGAACAGTGGCAGAAAATTCATCAGTGCAACAAGTGTCCAGTCGATGTACTACATCGACTGTTGCCGATTTCACAGTTTTTTTCTTTTCTTCATCTAGAGAGGACAGGTTGTGTTTCTCTTTTGAAATACTGTCCTCCCCATTTTGTTGTCATGTTATTCAAAATGGATGTTCTCCACTTAGTTTAATATATTTCTTTCTTTTTTTTTAGGTACCCCACTGCTTGCTACACACTTTAGAGTTGGGGATTATGTTAATGTTTATGGTATCACGTGAGTATTGATTTATAATTAAATTCCCAATATGAAATAGATGTAAGCACTCACTCAGCATGTGGGTTCTCTGGCACAATAGTGCAATTGAAAATTATTGTAGTAGGTGATTCTCTTGTGTGAAGGTGTTTCTTATCTGTTGTGAAAAATTGTTAGGTTTGCATTAAAGAAAAGATCTCAAAACAAAATGGAGAGAACTCATAAACATTTTAACACTGATTGGCCCCAACAATTAGAGGCATTTTTATCATGCAATATTATTATTATTAATATTATTATTATTATGAACCACAATATTAATGTGCTGTTTTTAAAAAAGTGATAAAGAAATTTTTTTAGACAGCCATGCAACCAAGAATTATCATTTGTGTTGGGAAAATAATTTCTGCAATTAATTAAAAAATTCTTTAGTAGAATATTTGTGTTTAATGATTCAGAGATCACAAAATTGCTCTCGTGGCATTTATCAGCTGTAATGCGTAATTGTGATTTAAATCTCCAGCATTCATGCTGTTCTGTACACAACAACTGCTTTCTCATCTTTATATCATTCTTCTAAAATACTGAAAAGAGAAAATTCTATTTTCTTAACCTTTTACATCTAATGAATATGCATCTTCTATTGCCCAAAGTTGTCAAAATAAGCTTAGATGGTAATGAAAAATTGCTTAAATAAAAGTCAGGTATTACAGATGTGTTAAATGGAGTTTTGTTTGTCAATTATTATTATTATTATTTTTAATTAGGTGTTCTTATACTGCCATATCTGCATCTCCCACTCTGTGGTTATTTAATTTTTTATGTTTTTTGCATTCAATTATTTCTGTTGATGAGTGAAGTGTTGTTACTTTTAGTTTTAACTGCAGAAGAAATGGTCTTCATTTGACATAAATTCATTTTGTTTGAAATTGTTAGGACACTGCAAAAATTGTTTTCAACAGGAAAATACCCTGTTATCGGATTACGTAGAATACCTGTCACATAATAATATAAATTTCCTTGATTTTTCCCTTTGGGATTGCGTGAAAAATGAACTCTATTTCACTAATGTAATCCATTATTGATAATTTGAAGGAAAGGATATGTGAGGCTGTTAAGAACATCATAGCTGGACGTTTTGCAGAAAAACATAGCACAATCTTTCACCTAGAATGCCTTTTTATTCAAAGTAGAGACAGGCCATGTGTAAAGACATGTACCTTTGGTTCATTTTCACTGTGAATTCTGAGATTACTCCAATAAGCAAAATTTGCTGTGTAAGTTACGAAGAGAAATGAAATAGTGTTTTGATGTCCACAAAGTTATTAATGTGACATGTACTTCCTCACCAGAAAAAAAAAAAACAACTATGATTCTGATTCTGTGTTTTGTTTGTTAATTTGTCTACCTCTTGAAGATTTTGTAATAATATTATCAAAAAGGGAGTACTATTTTTGGCCACTCAGTTTTTAGTTTGTTTGCTTTTTTTGTGAAACAAAACTTGTAATATATATACCAGGAAAGTTAAAAAATTCCCCACAAAAACAGCAAAACCACTGAAAATCTTAACCGCACACAAGTTGCTAAAAAGAATTTTCAAGAGCTACAAGCAAACCATAATATCAAGCTGAAAAATAAGACAAATCAGCAACAAGAAAAAGCAAAACAAAACAAAAACAGTAGAGCAAGATCGGAATCAATGGGGAGGATTGCAGAAATCTTGAGAGCTGTTATCCATGGTTTTTTCAAGGACCAGCCTAGATAACCCTCTCGTTTTGCAGAAGAAACCCATATTTTTCTAGGTCTTTGTAGAAACGAGAGATGGTTATCTATGCTGGTCCTTGAAAAAGTCATGTATAACAGCTCTCAAAATTTCTGCAATCCTCCCTATCAGGGCGAGCAAAACCGCCCGTCCGCGGCGGTCAAGAATTCATTTCGGATGATTAATTTCGCGACCACGACGTTCGCGCGAACAGCCCATTTTCCCGCAAACTTGCAGTATGATTGTGATTAGAACATTTTTATTTTCCTATTTTTTTTTTTTTTGCCAATTTAACAATTGCGCATGCCAAGTGCCACAGTTGTTTTACGAAATTACGCATTCTCTTAAGTGATAATAAGCCATTCTTTGTTTTGTTGTTTTGGCAAAAAGTTCCGCGGCGACACCCTCCCTTCCAAAATTTTAATGTACTAAGCCAATGTCCTGCTTTCTCATTCCCTCTCATAAAGTTTTCCCGTGTGAATTTTATGCCTGAAGCGTGTGTGTGTGTGTGTGTGTGTGTGTGCGCGCGTGTGCGTGTTTGTAAGGATAGCGACTTCGCAGTTTTTTTTTTTCTTCTTCCTTCCTCTCCCGTCTTATCTCCGTACCTCCAGTCATCCCTTGTTTAGTTTCATTTGTTAATACTGGAGTGACCCAGTATTAACCAATGCAACTAAACAACGGTTGCTTCTTCCCTTCACGTGCGACCTTGACATCTTGCACATGTGATGCCCACCGTAATATTGACTTCCCGTGCATTACCGTTTGCCGCGTGTTTCCTGGCGTCCTTGACAATGATTGTACCCAATGCCACACATGCACTTATTCTATCTCTCATCTTTTGCCATTTTGCTGTTGAAAATTCTGGATTCCGTGTAACAAGCTTTTTGCTATGAAAGCAGAAATGTATTTATTTTCTGTATGTAAATAAAAAAAAACAAAAAAACAACAACAGTGAAGTGAACTATATTTAATACGTACGTATTTCTCGACGTATCGAGATTTAAAAAACATGTTTTATATACGTTATTCTTTTTCAGTTAAATCCATTCTATAGTGGTTTAACTGTTGGAACTTTTTACATGTTATAGTTCCTTTGTGTGAAATGCAATTTCTCAGTTGGAAATTATTAGTATTTACTACAAACAAATACCTCTGTAATCAAATGTAATTCAAAGAAAAACTTTTCACGTACACCTCTCAGTTGTAAGTGGTCCATGTTCAAATCTTTGTATGGCTGTTTTCATCAGGCTCTTGAGTTTAGACTTTTAAGAATTTAATAGCTTCATTTTCTTCACGGGTCCCGAAATTGGATAGACAAATTTATTTATTCGATGAATTTGTCTATCCAATTTCGGGACCCATGAAGAAAATGTGCCGACTAAATTCTTAAAAGTCTAAACTCAAGAGCATGATGAGAACAGCCTTACAAAGATTCGAACATTGACCACTTACAACTGAGAGGTACGTTTTTCCTTGAACTACATTTGATTACCGAGGTATTTGTACGCAGTAAATATTAATAATTTCCAACTGAGAAATTGCATTTCACACAAAGGAACTATAACATGTGAAAAGTTCCAACAATTAAACCACTATTGAATGGATTTAACTGAAAAAGAATGACTATATTTAAATTCTACGTAGTTACGGTATTTATACGAGTCTTGACGGGTTACTTTCAAAGGAGGACGGGTACATTTTTAGACAAACCGTCGGGTAAAATTCCTGATATTTTTTCGTGCTCCACTCCCTATTAATTCCAATCTTGTTCTACTGTTTTTCCGTTTTTTTTTTTTTTTTTTTTTTTTTTTTTGTTGCCGATTTGTCTTATTTTGGTTGGGGCTTGGTATTTTGGTTTGCTTATATATATATATACACATACATGGTCGTTACTCTGGATTAGCTGTCACCACCAGCTAATCCAGAGTAACTGCTGTGTGCAGTGTGGACAGCAGCTAGACATGCTGGAAGGTGTTCACAGGCATGTGGAGCCATGCTGACTGCAGTGCATCTAACAGCTGCTGGAGGGCGTGGTCCATAGAGCGAACAACACAATCGAGATCCTCAATTGGGTTTAAGTCTGGGGAATTAGGGGGCCAGGGAAGTACTTTGAAGTCTTCATTGTGCTCTTCCAACCACTCTTGGACATTTCTAGGTGTGTGACACATCGCATTGTCGTGCTGGAAAATCCCATCTGCCACAGGGAAGACAATCAGCATGTATGGGTATATGTGGTCTGCAAGAATGGATTCATGCCGAATTCGGTCCATAGTGCCTTCCACAGGTATGAGTGGACCCAGATAATGCCACAAAAACATTCCCCAGACCATAGCACTGCCCCCACCAGCTTGAGTTCTTCCAGCAGTGGTTGAAGAGTATTAATATTTGTTCTCCGATGTTTCTCGCCTTATACGCCAACATCCATCCGTTCGATGAAGCAGAA
This sequence comes from Macrothele yani, assembly GCA_039090855.1. NCBI lineage: Eukaryota > Metazoa > Arthropoda > Arachnida > Araneae > Macrothelidae > Macrothele > Macrothele yani. The sequence goes on from CM076995.1 coordinate 50,467,953, forward strand.
AACGTAGCTCATCGGAGAAGGCAATCCTTCGCCAATCAACTGAGGTCCAATTCTGATACTGCCGTGCAAATATAAGCCTTTTCTGCCAATGCACCTTCATTAGCATTGATGCAGTGACCACCCGTCTGCATCGGAGCTCCATACGCAGCAGGGTTTGCTGAACTGCCCTTTTAGACACTTCCGGTAGTCTCTCCAAGCCAGCTCACGACACATGCCTTCTTTAATCGGCTACGTGTTGTTGAAGTCAAAAGTAGGAGTTGGTCACAATAATGTGACTCAACTGTGTGTATATATATATATATAACTATTAAAAAAGTATATTCACTGTAAAAATAGGCCTAGTTAAATTCAATTTGAATTTTCATAGCTGGATGTTTTGAAGAAAAATGTAGCACAACCTTTCATCTGGAAGAGTGCCTTTTTATTCAAAGTGCAGACAGGCCTTGTGTAAAATGACATGTAGCCTTTGGTTCATTTTTACTCCTAATTCTGAGATCATTCCAATAAAGCAAAATGTTTTGGTCATTATCATCGTCTCTCACCCACCTGCATTCTGATGTGGTAGTATTCAGTCATGTTTCAAAACAGATTCCTGGGGGTAGGGGGCGGGGGCAGAAAAAGAAGAGGTATCATTTGATTTTAAGTTCGTGGTAAATTTTCACCATCTTTTGGTCCATTGCAAGATTTTCTAACTCTAGCATGTTGCTTTTGCAGCTTTTTAATGCTGATTTTGCAATTTTTGTTTGCTTTATTTAGGTTTGCTTCTTGTTCTGTATCCTGATGTGGGGCAATGAGACATCTGTGTAGGTAATACTCCTCATCCCATTTTTGACACTACCCAAACTACCTCTATGTATAGTCATTAACTTCTTCCTGTAGAAATAGCAAGCTCAGCTTAGGCAGCTGCATTAGTAATATTCCAGTCTGCCATGGAATCCATAATTTTTGACTGACTTTTTTTTTTTTTTTTTTTGACCAACTTCTCAGATTATTTATCAAATAATGTGGAAAATATTATTAATCATTGTTCAGGGAAGAGACATTTTATAGACATATAAGAGTCATAACAAAAGTTCTGCACACATTAATCTAATACGGAAGCAGATGATGCAGTTGGAAAAATGATTGCGTCATGTCAAGGTCAGACTCTCAGCAATGCAGTGGTGTCAGAACAACACACTATCATTTATATTAATTCAACATTTGTCGAAAACATTACGTGGTTTCAGAAATTATTAACTATATGTCAACAAAATAGTTTCCATATCATCTACTGTTTCGCACGTTATTAGAAATTCGAGCACGGGAAAAACGTCCATATAATAAGAAAATTTTTATTTCAACTTGTCACTAATATTCCTTTTTTCTTTTTGATGTTCTTTATAATAGTTTAGAATTTTATTATGAAGATTACAAATTTATATGAAAAAATGTTTTTATATGTGCAGTCAAATGCATCATAAGTTGTCAAAGTCCTCCAATACGTAGAGACAATATGTATTAAAAGATTAATATTATTCCAGTTTTTTAAGTCATGATTTACGAAATTAATACAATAGAAAAGAACTTTCGAACCTTTTGATTATGATGCGTTGAATCAGTAATAAGCCATCTTGTTATCGAAGAAGGCATGATTTTCCTTTCCTGTGGTATCAGCTTCCAAGTTGAACTTCGATCTTATAATTTCTTATTATAGATGATGGTTGCATGTTTTATTTTCCGTGGCTCGATATCCCAAACTAGTTTCAATTCCTTCTTTTGGAATCATCTTCAGTGGGTATTATGATCTTCTCATACATGTTGTGTTTCGGCCACTTACATCGATTCTACTGGCAGCGTCCGACTTTTCACGGCAGTTGTACTCTTGCGCATGCTATTTTTGGTATTAATGCACGTTCTTAGTCGTGTTTTGATATAACCGGATGACATGAATTCCGACTCCAAATTAATTGGTGTTGCCATTCGTTTGTTGAAAATAATTAATAAGGTCTTTTATTATATTTTTTATCGTTAATTTCTTTTTCGATAAAATATTTCCAAGCGTACGGTAGATTCATTGGATCATTATTATTACAATTTATTTCTTTAGTTTTTTCAATCATTATCGCTTCTGAGGTTAATATTTGGTTTTTAGTTTTATGTGAGGTTATTAATTTTGCATCATACCAAACAGGATAAGCTTCATTTTCAATACAATGATTTATTAATGATGTTTTGTTTTCTTTTTTATTCCAGTTCGATATATGTTCTTTTAATCTGGTCTTAAATCTTCTTTTTGTACTTCCTATGTATACTTTATTTCTTTCATTTCTTTCTATTTCTGTATAATATTTTGTTGGTATAGAATATACTCCGGCTTTATCAAGCATTGATCTTCTTTCATTTCCATTAGTTAATATAGTTTCGTTATCTATGACGGTTTCTGCAAATATCATTTTTTCTTTAATGCATTCCTTCTTTAAGATATCTGTTATTGGAGGAATGTAGGGAATTTTACCAGCAAATTTTATTTCATTTTTTTGTTTATTTTTATTTTCATTTAAAGATTTCTTTATATTTTCAAGTATATCATCTATGATCTTTTTCTTGTATCCAAATTTCATAGCAGTTCTTTTTATCCAGTTAATCTCAATCTTTTCTTTGTGTTTATTACAGGAATGGGTTAATGCTCTTCTTATGTAAAATTGAAGTGCTGCTCTTTTATATTTCCAAGGATGATTTGAATCAATCGGAATTATCGTTGGAGTATAAGTTGGTTTTCGATATACTTCGTATTCAATCATATTATTTCGCCTGAATAAAGAAATGTCTAAATAGTTTAGTTGTCTCTTAACTTCTTTTTCCATAGTAACTTGTATTGTAGGATAAAAACTATTGTATTTGTTTACAAATGTTTCAAGTTCTTTTTCAGATTGCTTCCAGAAGATAAGGATATCGTCAACGTATCTTACGTATAGTATTAGTTGTTTTTGATTGAATGAATCCAAAAGTTTATTTTCTATGTCTTGTAATATTATTTCAGCAAGAAGTCCCGAAATTGGTGATCCCATTGGTGCACCTTGTTTTTGTCGGTATATTTTTTTATTATATGTGAAGTAGTTATTATCAGCTACTAGTTTCAATGCCTGGATAATACTAATTCTTTGTGCTTCAGGTATTTTTTTTTTTTCATCTTTTAACTTCTGATTTAACAATTGAATTGCTTCATAAACAGGTGTATTTGGATATAGGGAAACAATATCTAGACTGATCATCAGAAAATCGGTTGTTTTTAGTTCTTTAACTTTTTTAATCACTTCAATGGAGTTGTTAATTGTATAAATATGTTGAAAGTAATACTGTTTTAAATGTTTAAATAGTTCTTTTTCAAGGAGAATTGTTGGAGACGTTGTTTTATTTACTATTGGTCTTAATGGTTCTTCTTTTTTATGCGTTTTGATTTTGCTGAATATGCTTGGAATAGACGCTCCAACAGGCGGAATGGCTTTGTTTTTAATATTATCAGGTAAATGTCCATGGTTTTTTATATAAGCCATTTTTCTTAGAATTGTATCTGTTGGGTCAAGTGTAGTTTCTTCGATATCCAATTTTTCTATAGCCGTTTTCATTTTTATATCATAATCATCTTTGTCTAATATAATAATTTGTTTGGCTTTATCAGCGCTTATGCATTTAATTGCTGGGTTGTTCTTGAGGTTCATTAGCTCTTGTCTCTCATATTTTATAGCTGGTATTTGTTCTTCTTTTTCTTTGTTATTGATTGCTCTTAATATTTTAAATCTTGTAGGGTTTTGTCTTTTATTTGGTAGTTTCTTGATGACGTCTTCTATATATGGGATTATTATCTCGGCTTTCGGAATTTCTTGTTTATATGCATATCTCGTTCCTCTATTGAGTGCTTTAACTTGTAGATATGTCAATTCATTATTAGATTTGTTAATGAACAGTGGTTTGTCTTCTAATGTTGGTAGTTTTTCTTTTCCTTCTTTGTTATTATACTTTTCTCTTATGAGGTTTTCAATTTTATGAAAGTGTCTCCTTCTGTCTTTAAATTGTTGTCTTTCTATAATAGCAAATATTTTAATTAATGCTATTTTTATTTCTTCTTTATCTTTCTCTTGCATGCATTGATTATATAATCTGTAGTTTTTCTTACTCAATCTATCAATGTCTTTTCGTTTTTCTCTAATAGAGGCTCTTAATCTTTTAATTTCACAAGTTTGTAAAATGGTTTTATCTTTATAATTCATTGGTTTATTTCTAATTTGTAAAAATTTAGGTGTAATTCCATTGTTTTTACAAGTTGTCAAAAAGTTTAAATGTTCGACTTCTTTGCTCAACTGGATTCTATGCTTTTTAAAGTTCGTGATATTCATTTTGTTTAGTTCGTATATATTATGATTTCAGCCGCGAATTTCAGATTCTCTCCAATAAAATCAACATTATGAGCCTTTTAAATCTCCAGTTTCCATAAATTATATTAATTCAACATTTGTCGAAAACATTACGTGGTTTCAGAAATTATTAACTATATGTCAACAAAATAGTTTCCATATCATCTACTGTTTCGCACGTTATTAGAAATTCGAGCACGGGAAAAACGTCCATATAATAAGAAAATTTTTATTTCAACTTGTCACATGCAACCATCATCTATAATAAGAAATTATAAGATCGAAGTTCAACTTGGAAGCTGATACCACAGGAAAGGAAAATCATGCCTTCTTCGATAACAAGATGGCTTATTACTGATTCAACGCATCATAATCAAAAGGTTCGAAAGTTCTTTTCTATTGTATTAATTTCGTAAATCATGACTTAAAAAACTGGAATAATATTAATCTTTTAATACATATTGTCTCTACGTATTGGAGGACTTTGACAACTTATGATGCATTTGACTGCACATATAAAAACATTTTTTCATATAAATTTGTAATCTTCATAATAAAATTCTAAACTATTATAAAGAACATCAAAAAGAAAAAAAGGAATATTAGTGACAAGTTGAAATAAAAATTTTCTTATTATATGGACGTTTTTCCCGTGCTCGAATTTCTAATAACGTGCGAAACAGTAGATGATATGGAAACTATTTTGTTGACATATAGTTAATAATTTCTGAAACCACGTAATGTTTTCGACAAATGTTGAATTAATATAATTTATGGAAACTGGAGATTTAAAAGGCTCATAATGTTGATTTTATTGGAGAGAATCTGAAATTCGCGGCTGAAATCATAATATATACGAACTAAACAAAATGAATATCACGAACTTTAAAAAGCATAGAATCCAGTTGAGCAAAGAAGTCGAACATTTAAACTTTTTGACAACTTGTAAAAACAATGGAATTACACCTAAATTTTTACAAATTAGAAATAAACCAATGAATTATAAAGATAAAACCATTTTACAAACTTGTGAAATTAAAAGATTAAGAGCCTCTATTAGAGAAAAACGAAAAGACATTGATAGATTGAGTAAGAAAAACTACAGATTATATAATCAATGCATGCAAGAGAAAGATAAAGAAGAAATAAAAATAGCATTAATTAAAATATTTGCTATTATAGAAAGACAACAATTTAAAGACAGAAGGAGACACTTTCATAAAATTGAAAACCTCATAAGAGAAAAGTATAATAACAAAGAAGGAAAAGAAAAACTACCAACATTAGAAGACAAACCACTGTTCATTAACAAATCTAATAATGAATTGACATATCTACAAGTTAAAGCACTCAATAGAGGAACGAGATATGCATATAAACAAGAAATTCCGAAAGCCGAGATAATAATCCCATATATAGAAGACGTCATCAAGAAACTACCAAATAAAAGACAAAACCCTACAAGATTTAAAATATTAAGAGCAATCAATAACAAAGAAAAAGAAGAACAAATACCAGCTATAAAATATGAGAGACAAGAGCTAATGAACCTCAAGAACAACCCAGCAATTAAATGCATAAGCGCTGATAAAGCCAAACAAATTATTATATTAGACAAAGATGATTATGATATAAAAATGAAAACGGCTATAGAAAAATTGGATATCGAAGAAACTACACTTGACCCAACAGATACAATTCTAAGAAAAATGGCTTATATAAAAAACCATGGACATTTACCTGATAATATTAAAAACAAAGCCATTCCGCCTGTTGGAGCGTCTATTCCAAGCATATTCAGCAAAATCAAAACGCATAAAAAAGAAGAACCATTAAGACCAATAGTAAATAAAACAACGTCTCCAACAATTCTCCTTGAAAAAGAACTATTTAAACATTTAAAACAGTATTACTTTCAACATATTTATACAATTAACAACTCCATTGAAGTGATTAAAAAAGTTAAAGAACTAAAAACAACCGATTTTCTGATGATCAGTCTAGATATTGTTTCCCTATATCCAAATACACCTGTTTATGAAGCAATTCAATTGTTAAATCAGAAGTTAAAAGATGAAAAAAAATACCTGAAGCACAAAGAATTAGTATTATCCAGGCATTGAAACTAGTAGCTGATAATAACTACTTCACATATAATAAAAAAATATACCGACAAAAACAAGGTGCACCAATGGGATCACCAATTTCGGGACTTCTTGCTGAAATAATATTACAAGACATAGAAAATAAACTTTTGGATTCATTCAATCAAAAACAACTAATACTATACGTAAGATACGTTGACGATATCCTTATCTTCTGGAAGCAATCTGAAAAAGAACTTGAAACATTTGTAAACAAATACAATAGTTTTTATCCTACAATACAAGTTACTATGGAAAAAGAAGTTAAGAGACAACTAAACTATTTAGACATTTCTTTATTCAGGCGAAATAATATGATTGAATACGAAGTATATCGAAAACCAACTTATACTCCAACGATAATTCCGATTGATTCAAATCATCCTTGGAAATATAAAAGAGCAGCACTTCAATTTTACATAAGAAGAGCATTAACCCATTCCTGTAATAAACACAAAGAAAAGATTGAGATTAACTGGATAAAAAGAACTGCTATGAAATTTGGATACAAGAAAAAGATCATAGATGATATACTTGAAAATATAAAGAAATCTTTAAATGAAAATAAAAATAAACAAAAAAATGAAATAAAATTTGCTGGTAAAATTCCCTACATTCCTCCAATAACAGATATCTTAAAGAAGGAATGCATTAAAGAAAAAATGATATTGGCAGAAACCGTCATAGATAACGAAACTATATTAACTAATGGAAATGAAAGAAGATCAATGCTTGATAAAGCCGGAGTATATTCTATACCAACAAAATATTATACAGAAATAGAAAGAAATGAAAGAAATAAAGTATACATAGGAAGTACAAAAAGAAGATTTAAGACCAGATTAAAAGAACATATATCGAACTGGAATAAAAAAGAAAACAAAACATCATTAATAAATCATTGTATTGAAAATGAAGCTTATCCTGTTTGGTATGATGCAAAATTAATAACCTCACATAAAACTAAAAACCAAATATTAACCTCAGAAGCGATAATGATTGAAAAAACTAAAGAAATAAATTGTAATAATAATGATCCAATGAATCTACCGTACGCTTGGAAATATTTTATCGAAAAAGAAATTAACGATAAAAAATATAATAAAAGACCTTATTAATTATTTTCAACAAACGAATGGCAACACCAATTAATTTGGAGTCGGAATTCATGTCATCCGGTTATATCAAAACACGACTAAGAACGTGCATTAATACCAAAAATAGCATGCGCAAGAGTACAACTGCCGTGAAAAGTCGGACGCTGCCAGTAGAATCGATGTAAGTGGCCGAAACACAACATGTATGAGAAGATCATAATACCCACTGAAGATGATTCCAAAAAGAAGGAATTGAAACTAGTTTGGGATATCGAGCCACGGAAAATAAAACATGCAACCATCATCTATAATAAGAAATTATAAGATCGAAGTTCAACTTGGAAGCTGATACCACAGGAAAGGAAAATCATGCCTTCTTCGATAACAAGATGGCTTATTACTGATTCAACGCATCATAATCAAAAGGTTCGAAAGTTCTTTTCTATTGTATTAATTTCGTAAATCATGACTTAAAAAACTGGAATAATATTAATCTTTTAATACATATTGTCTCTACGTATTGGAGGACTTTGACAACTTATGATGCATTTGACTGCACATATAAAAACATTTTTTCATATAAATTTGTAATCTTCATAATAAAATTCTAAACTATTATAAAGAACATCAAAAAGAAAAAAGGAATATTAGTGACAAGTTGAAATAAAAATTTTCTTATTATATGGACGTTTTTCCCGTGCTCGAATTTCTAATAACGTGCGAAACAGTAGATGATATGGAAACTATTTTGTTGACATATAGTTAATAAACACTATCATTTGCTGTGTGGATGTGGGAGGGTTTGAAAATGGAAGCGTGCAGCTCCTCAGGTGGAGTCATGGTGTTAGACCAGCACTCATACGTGAAAATAGAAACTCTGCGGGGGAAAAACTCTGACACAGATCCACACTGCCTTGTAAAAAGTTTGTGGGGAAGGAACTCTTGATGGAAGCACAATTTATTTCTGAGGACAAAGTTGAGACCAAAAATTCGTCAAAATCGCCCTAGCTTGTTGAAAGCAGGAGCGATCTTGCTGCATAACAACGCATCGTGTCATGGTGCAGCGTTGGTACGGAGACTTTTGTCAAAATATGGCTGGGAAACCTTATCCCACCCACCATACAGCCCTGTTCTCAGTCCACCTGACTTTGGTCTTTTCTCAAAGTTAAAACATCGGCTCCGTGGCATCCACTACGAATTGCGGGACGAACTGTCATTGGATATGACCCAAGTAATACAGCAGCTGAATAAAGGTGGCGTACTATGGGGCATCCAGGACCTACCTCACTGCTGACAAGCAGTCATTAGCAGTTAAGGGGAGTACATTGAACTGCAAGAAAATAAGTTTTCTCCATTACTTCACACTTTTCTTAAACATGGACAGCGTGCAGAACTTTTGTTATGACCCCTGTAATAAGCTTCTGAGCTCTTTTTAAAAGATCTTGTTTTTTTCTCTTTGTGCCTTACATTGTAAAAATAATCAAATTTCAGCTTTGAGTCTTTGCCAATGACGATGACGTCATTTCCTTCCTTCAGACAAGTTCTGTAGGGACACACCGTGATACTGTTCCCCCAGTGCCGTTCTCCCCTTCAGTGTTCATTGACTCGCTTTGGCACTTTGCCAACCGCGGTTCTCTCAACTGTGGGTCGACAGTAAGGTCTTTTTGTCGAAAGTAACCAATAACCTGCTTGTTTGTATCGCAGAAAAATTCGTCGTGGGTCATTCGGGCTGGACGATGTACCGGTATATTGCGAAAAGCCGGTTTAAGTTTTACATCGAGGCGCCGATTTTTTAGCTAGCAGTACTTCAATGTGTCGTCTATCTTGAAGTACGATGTTGATGAAACCACACGATGGCGTCACAGACATCGGACGTCGGAGCTTCTTCACTAGTGATGGTAATCCATCACGAAGCAAACATGATGTTTAAACCGGTTCTTATCGGTCTGCCGTGTGTTAATGATGCCACAAATCGGTGAATTTGCATGTACTGCTATCTGCCAGCAGAAATTATGTTCGAACAGGTTTTGATCAGTACGATTCCAAAACTGTAAATCGTTCCAGGTCATAATGATAATAAACGCTGCTGCAGGTTCGTATGCAGTGGCTGCAATCTCCAAGATCTCGGGATTTACCACAGTCTAGGAAGTAGTTGGTGGGTAATTAGCACGTCTTTTGTGAAGAAGACCATGCATATGTTATCGGTTTGTCCGTCCGTCTGTGGACACCACCATAGCTCTGCAACTATTAGTCCGATTTGAAAAATTCTTTTTGCATTGGAAAGCTTAAAATGCGAAAATGATGATCCCGGCATTCTGAGTTTTTTTCGTATGCGCTACTTCGCCGCTAGAGAGCGTAAATGCAGATTATATCGAATTTAGAATACATTTTATTGCATGTATTTGCTTCTAAATATCCGGTTGAAAAAATTTTCTTCCTTTCGATGCCATTTATAATGAAGGCTATTTTAGACGCAATTTCTTTTTCAAGTAATGCATAGATTTTCCACTAGGGGGCGTAAAGGTAACTTGCGTTTCCCCGATACTCCGATTTGAAAAATTCTTTCTGCATCAGATACTGCTCCTAATAAGAAATGTTTTTCATGTAATTTCAAAATTTTGATAAAGTATGGTTTGGCCACCAGGGGGCATAAGCGTTTATTTCTGCTTCTGATGTATTTGCAACACAATCCAAGCTTCTGAAAAAGTCTACTGAAAACATTCTTTCGTAGACCACCGATACTGCTCACCTCTGAAAATGTTTTGAGAACAACACCTCCTGCTTAAAATAGCGCATAGTTTTCCCGCCATGGGGTGTAGATGTATATCTTATTTTTTTATATATATATCTCTGCTTCCAAGAGTACGATTTGAAAAATTCTTTCTTTGTTGGAGAGCGTTTCTGGTGCGAAATGTTTCTTATATACACTGGCGGAAATTGAAAAAAAAAAAACCACCAAGAAGGAGACTGATACGAACGAAATTTATACAGCATAATAACGGAATACAGAGGATAACATGATCAAAACATTATGGCAAAATACAGCTGTATTTGCTGGTAAACTAAAAAATAACATTTCCATGTAACATGGTTAGTACGAGGTTGAACCGCGACGAATTGTGTCACACTGTGCAATTCTGGCATGGAGTCTGTCGTACAGATGTTGGATGTAAGTTTGGGGTATTGAGTTCCAAGCATCCTCAACCTGGACGCATAAATCGGGGATGGTCGTGGCTGGCCGTGGAGACCGGATAAGTCGTTGTCCCATAAAATCCCACACGTGCTCAATGGGGGACAAATCCGGTGAACGTGCAGGCCATGGAAGTTGTCTCACACCCTGAAGTGCATGTTGCGTTACACGTGCCGTGTGTGGGCGTGCGTTATCTTGCTGAAAAACACCACGATGGACCAACCTTACAAATGGCACAACAACGGGCTGAATGATGTTGTTGATGTAGGAGGTGCTGTTTAACGTACCCGGTACAAACACTAGTTGTGTACAAGAGTGATAGCTGATCGCTCCCCATACCAGGAGACCAGGTGTAGGCCCTGTGTGTTGCTGGCGGATGCAAGAAGGGTGGAGATGCTCCCCTGTGCGTCTGCGAACACGCATACGGCCATCGGAGGCTCCCAAGCAGAATCTGCTTTCATCGCTGAACACGACAGATCGCCATTGCGTTCTCCAGTGCAGACGTTGGTGACACCACTGCAGGCGTTCCTGATGGTGGGCTGGAGTCAGAGGTACACATGCCAGAGGCACATGTGCATGTAGTCCTGCATCTAGTAGAGGGTTGCGGATTGTTCGCACAGTCACCTCAGGTGCAACGGCAGCTCGAATTTGCGTCGCAGTGGATGTTCTGCTTGACAACGTCGCTCTTCTTATGTGTCAATCGGTCCGCTCATCAGTCCATCTGTGACTCCCGGTTCCACGTCTTCTCATGTGGGAATGTTCCTCGGACCACCTACGCCACCATCGTACCACCACTGATACTTCCTGTTCAATTCGCTCCGCAATATGACGCTACGACCACCCGGCCTCGCGGAGTCCAACTAGACGACCTCGCTCAAAGTCCGATAACTGCTGAAATCGTACACGTCTTCCATGTCCAGGCATTGCAGCTTCTTCAGGGTCTTCGCACGTGTCCGTACGCCCACGACTGATTACATTCACTTCGCCGTACTCCTTAAATACCACCGACGATAATGAGTAAAATTTACGCATTTTAACTGTTCTTTACGATTTTACGCATAGATCACTTTTTTTTACGCATTTCCGTATATTTAATTTTTTTATTTTTTTTAAAAATCTTCCTTGAGAAATATTTGTTTATGTTTCAGTTAAATCATACCTGCCAACTATTCCAGAATTTGCGGAAGTTTTCCGCTTTTTTATACAGTCTTCCGGTTTTCCAGCCGGAAGAACTCTTCTTCCGGATTTTTAAAATTTTCTGTATTTTTTGTTAAAAATATCCCTATAAATCAAATATATGACAGAGATGGGAATTTTGCGCCATTGTGCGCTTGAACAACGGTGACCCATCGTCATCGTCGGGACTTCGTCACTGTAAATTCTACGTGCACTCTGTTATGCTTGACGCTGAATAAAGATCATGCGGTGAGAAGAAAGATTCAGACTCCAACTACTGCGGATTTTATGTAGTTACTATGGAAATAGTCGGTCCTCTACGGATGACGGAAAACATCGAGTATGCTATGATAATCGTAGGTCCACTACGGACGACGGAAAACATCGAGTATGCTATGGAAATCGTTGGTCCGCTACTGACGACAGAAAACGTCGAGTATGCTATGCAAATCGTCGGTTCCCTACGGATGACGGAAAACGGCGAGTATGCTATATAAATCGTTGGTCCGCTACGGACGACGGAAAACGTCGAGTATGCTATGTAAATCGTTGGTCCGCTACGGACGACGGAAAACGTCGAGTATGCTATGGAAATCGTCGGTCCGCTACGGACGACGGAAAACGTCGAGTGTGCTATGGAAATCGTCGGTCTGCTACGGACGACAGAAAATGTTGAGTATGGTATCAAAATGTGATATAATTTGTTTATATTATAAACATCTAAAAATTATGAAATGCACAAATATTTGCATTTATTTTTACTTGTACATAGCCAAATTCATTAAAAATGTTGTTAGCGCATAGGTAAAAAAATAATTATAAATGTTGTTTGCGCATAGTTTAAAAAAAAAAAATCATTAGAACTGTCATTCGCGTGCAATTTTACACATTTCAATTTTCTCAGGTTGGCAGGTGTGCATTGTTGGTGAATTATAAGACAGTGTACTGTCGGAAATGACTTTTTCGAGCCCCGTTCGAAGTGCAATAACACGCAACTCGTTGTCCCGCGATGACGAAGTGTTTATATTTCTTGCAGACTTTCGCTGCATGGGAAAACGAAGTGCGATGTTTTATTACTAAAAGCGCTTCACATTATTCATTTCTTTTTCTCCAAACAAACAGACACAATCACAAAAACTCTGTGAATTACGAATCTCCCTCTTTTTCCAAACTCGTGTTAGCAGAGGATGACTTTATTGACAGCTTGTTCCTCAGACTAGCAGATGTGCTTTTTCCTACGGCATGAAGTTTTTGTTAGGTTATTTGAATTGGCTTGTTGTAGTGAGAGTGAAAGTTTGCCAAGTCATAGCGATGATTTTGAATCATCTGAGAAGTGATATTGGGGAAGCAACATCAAGCCAGAAAAGTAGCCACCATGCTATGCACACAATATCTTCTTCAGAAAGTGAAGATCTTGATAGTGAATCTTCAGATCATGAAAGTTCTGAAAGTGAATGGAGAATGTAATAAAGGGAAGTGATGAACAGCCTCAGCATCCTTTTGATTATCATGAAATGCAGGGGCTCAAACATGCTCCTGCAACTGATGTGACACCTATTGCATATTTTGACTTTTTTTTTTTTTTTTTACGAATTTCATCCTTGGAATTATCGTTTCTGAAACAAATAAGTATGCAAAGAGGTTTCTCCAGGAACATCCAAATCTTTCTCCCAAATCTCGAGCTAGGAAATGGAAAAATGTTACAAATGCTGAAATAAAGGTTTCCTTGCGTGCCTTCTAATATGGGAGTAATCAGTAGCCCATGCAGGACGAGATCATTTGCCGAAGGCATATCCAGTAAAAAAATATGAGGATTATATAAAATTAAAGACTCGATCAAAGCCTTTGGATAATTTTTTTGCAAAAAGAATGAAAATAGTGTGATAAATGCTGAATTGCTGTTTACCACATTTGTTGTGGAGCATAACCTACCTATAGCAAGCTGTGATCATGCTGGTCCCTTGTTTCATGCTATGTTCCCAGACTCTGATATTGATGAAGCTGGATATCCTAGAGCAGATGTGGCATGGAATGAAATATCTAAGATGAAGGATTCATCTGGCCTTCCTAAGTATTCTGCATTGCCTAAACTACTGTTGGCAATATTGACTATCCGTCACAGCAATTCCTCTACAGAGAGAATATTTAGCATAGTGAGGAAAAACCTCACATATATATACTTCCGCCCAACAATGAGCACCAAAACATTAAGTGCCCTTTTTGTACAGAAAAGTAAAGCATTTTCATCAGGTGAGCCGTGTTATAAAAAGAAGTTTTCTGAAAAAGAATATATCACTGCCAAACAAGCAACAAGGGAGTCTTTATATCAGCAGTGACATGAGGTAAGTACAATATTGATAATTTAATTTCATAATTTTTTTGTCAGGATTGTGTAAACATATAAGATTATTACACATTTCACGCATTAATTTCTCATGAAATACCCTTTCCATGCGTTAACGATGAGGCTTCGTATGGTGATTACTGATAGGCTCCTCAGAAGGTTGGCACCTCATACAGGTTACTCAGTAATACTATAAATATTGTCCTTAACTTTGAAAAAAAAAATGGCGTGTTACATTACTGAAAATATTACTGAAAGTTTGTGTTCCATTACTGAAACATTACTGGAAAATCCCCTATTGATTACTGATACGTTCTGCTAGAGGTTGGCACCTCTGTTTCTGCATTGGATACTGCTCCTGATGAGAAATGTTTTGCATATAATTTCTAAATTTTGATAGAGTATGGTTTGGCCACCAGGCTTCTGATGTATTTGCAGCAAAATCCTAGCTTCTGAAAAAGTAGACTGAAAAAAATCTTTCGTAGTTCGATGCCACTCACCTCAGAAAACGTTTTGAGAACACCTCCTGCTTAAAATAGGGCATAGTTTTCCCACCAGGGGCGTATATCTTATTTTTGTCTATATCCCTGCTTCTAAACGTTTGATTTGAAAAACTCCTTTCTTTTTTGGGGAGTGTTTCCGCTGTGAAATGTTTCTCATATAATTTCAAATTTTTCTTACCGCACAAGTCTGCCAGTAGAAGGTGTAAGCTCACATTTCCGTTTACAGCAATATCTGCGGGACTAAAAACTCGGTATAAAATCCCCCCCCAAAATAATGTCCAATTTCGCTGCTAGGTGGCGCCATTGTTTAATTTGTTTTACTTAATATATCTGCTTCTAAATGTACGATTTAAGAAATTCGTTCAGCACCGGTTGTCATTTACCTTGTAGAGCACTTTAGGTTCGTATTTGAGGAGTTTTATAGTTCACAGTTCTACCACAAGATGGTGTTTGTGTACTTCTGCTTGCAGCTGTATCTCTGCTTCTAAAAATCCTATTGAGAAATTTCTTATTTTTACTGTATGCCATTTTCCACAATAGAGATGTGGTGCATTATCCTCTTTAAACAATGCACGGAATTCCCACTAGGGTGCATAAAGGTCAGTACCTTTTTCTCACTGTGTCTTCTTTCGGGAGACATATTTGAAAAGTTCTTTTTCGTTAGCATAGTTTTTTCCATGAATATTTTTTTACTTTCCCATTAGGCATAGAGTTATATCATGTTTATTTCTCTCTTTTAACTGTTCGATTTGAAAATCTGGTGTGAGAAACTTTTTGTGCACAGTTTGTTAATTTTCTTTACATACTTTTTAGCTGCTGGTGGAAGTAAGTAGCTGTTTTTATTTCTGGATGTTTTATCAATTGAAGAAATATGGTTGATATTTTTCTAACCGGTTGCATTGGCTTTGAATAACTGTGATAAGTTTAATACACATCAGAAAAGATTCAAGACGAGCTCCTTACAACCCAAAATTTGGTGTCTTCTTTCTTGTTTCCTTTTTTGTTCACATTTTAGCAAAACAGTATAAAGAGATGTATAGGCATTCAAAATTACATTTGTATAATTTTCGGAATGTCAGTCAGTGCACTTCCACTCTTTCGCAGAATTATTAAAGTTCTTCATTAGTGCCCCGGGGGCTAAATGTTATCCAATGAGGAAGTGTTTGATTTAGACAATTTTTTTAGTTTTATGTATGCACAGTAATACCGAGCCTTACATGTCTACTTAATGCATGTTCGCTATAATGTATGTACAACATTTTTACCCATTCCCGACATAACTTATTAACATCACGCTGAAAATTTCCACCAATTCGAAGCTGTATACTTTGAAGTCTAGAAATGTTTGTTTACGGTACACTTGTTTCTGGCTTCTCTGATCAGAGGAGGAGGAATTCGCATTGGTATTGCCTTTTTGTTGTTTTACTAAGGACATTTTTGTAAAAATGTCTTCCAATAAAAGAAAGTGGTGCTAAAAGTGAAATATTGGTAAAATGCCACAGAAATCCATAAAATTACAAGAAAAAGTGGACATAATAAATATGAGGCTGCTGAGTTAATAACTAAACTTTCAAACTCTATGAAATGGTTCCTAGCCACCTCACATATTCAACAGACCATACTCTTATTCACATTTTTTTCTTTTGCTACATAACAAACACACTTGAAGTTCAACCTATGGAACAAGGAGCTATTGCCACTTTTGAATCGTATTATTTATCGCATCGTGATCTGAAGACAGCTTATTTTAGCAACTGTTAGTAAGGACAAGGCAACTGTTAAACAGTTTAGTCATGGTTATAATATTTTGTATGCAGTATCACAGGAACTTTGATAGTGCATGAAAAATGATGACACAGTAATGCATGGTTGGACTTCAACATAAACTTTTTGTTCACAATTTGTGACTGATTTGGAAGGATTTGAACCAACTGTTAGATTAATAATATTGTTCAAGAAATTCTCTCTCTCTAGCTACCTGAAAAGCTTGATTTGGAAACTGATGATGTGAAAGAATTGTTAGCCTCACACAGTTTAGACTTAGCACTGGGGGCTTGATTGAGCTGGAAACATGGTCAGGGAAAGCGGCTCATAAGAAGACTCAGTTGAATAAATTACTAAAGAAAATGTACACTAACAAACATTCTCAATAAAACTTTCAAAATCATAGAACAGCTTATAAATAAAATTGATAAGTGTGGCCCTGATATTGAGTGCAGTTCTTCAGTTGTGTAGATGTTCTGCTACTTTGTGCAAGAGTGTGAAGCTTGTTTTGAATAACATTTATTTGCTGAATAAATAATGTTATCAAAAATTAAAATAAATTGCTGTTAAATTTGATTGTTGATTAATCTAAACCTTTATAACGTACTTCCTATACTCGCTTAACTTACTTTTGTGTAACATGCGGGTTTCCTGGTTACAAGTAATTCTTTATAGTGCGATATTTTGAGTTTTTCACTAAATGCAAGCTTATTGGTAAAAAAATTCTATTTAAACTTTTCAGAAATCATTTTATATACTCAATTTACCCTTTTAATTTCTTAATTACATAATGAGATTTTATATTTAATTAAATAAAATGGCCAAACTCTTACACTGTTGACAGAAAGAATAGGCGAGAAAACTTAGCTTTAAGGTCAAGAAATTGAGTCTCCTGAAAATGGTAGACACTGTGAAAAAGCATGTGACCTTCATTGTTACAGAATCCATTTGATTAGACCAGGGACTTCTGCTTAAGTATCGCAAGAACTTCTGCCTACAACAGTATCTATTTTTTATCACTTCTTTTGTAAAAAACAGTGTGTTAAAGTTTATAGTAGCCTTTGTCCATTCATCTGTGGACCCCAGATATTTAGAACTATTAGTCCAATTTGAAAAAAAAATTTACATTGGGAGCCCAAAATGTAAAAATGATGTTCCTTGCTTTTTTTTTTTTTCTTCTGATGCACAACTTTGCCACTAGAAAATGTAAATGCAGGTGCTATCGAATTCAATATACATTTTA
The DNA here is from genome assembly GCA_039090855.1 of Macrothele yani. Taxonomy (NCBI): domain Eukaryota; kingdom Metazoa; phylum Arthropoda; class Arachnida; order Araneae; family Macrothelidae; genus Macrothele; species Macrothele yani. The sequence continues at coordinate 50,485,808 of CM076995.1, forward strand.
TTCCATTCAGTGCTTCTAAACATCTGACTGGAAAAACATTCTTTCTTCCCTTTGAAACTATTTACAACAAAGACTATTTTGGGTGCAGTTTGTTTTTCAAGTAATGCATAGTTTTTTTGGTAAATTGCAATTTCCACATCTCTGTTTCTAAATGATCGATTTGAAAAATTCTTTTTGCATTGGATGAGCTCATGGTGGCAAATGTCATGCATATATTTTTTAAATTTTGGCATAGAACGGTTTTGCCACTAGGGGGGGTAGTGCATATTTCTGTGTTTGATGTATTTGCAGCAATATTTACTCTTCAGAAAACTTGATTGAAAAATTCTTTTGTGGTCAGATACCACTCACTATGAAAAATCTTTACAAAATCTCTTCTGCTTAAAATGGTGCATGGTTTTTGTTCTGCCAGGGTGCGTAATCTTATTATGCATATTTTATTTTTCTCGATATCTTTGCCTCTAACAGACTGATTTAAAAAAAAATCTTTCTTTGTTGGAAAGCATTTCTGATGCAAAATGTTTTGCATATAATTTCAAAGTTTTCGTAATGTACAAGTTTGCCACCAGAGGTCATAAGTTCGCATTTATGTGTACAACATATTAATAGCAATATAAGCTCTTCTAAAAATGACTGAATAAATCCTTTTTTAGTTAGATACTTCTTACTATGAAAATATTTGGCCATTTCTTTTTCAAAATAACACACGATTTTCCCGCTATGGGGCACAAATGTTTAATCTGGTTTTCTCAGTATCTCTGCTAGGTGATGTCAGTGTGTATTTCTGTTTGCAGCTGTATCTCCACTTCTAAAAATCATACTAAACATTTTCTTTTTTTACTGTATTTCATTCACTATGGTAAACACAGGGAACATTATCTCCTTTAAACAATGCACAGTTGTCTTGTTAGGGGGCATAGATGTCAAAGTTTTTTTTTTGCTTTTGCTCTCTCTCTCTCTCTCTCTGACATATTAAAAAAAAGTTTTTTTCTTAGCATAGCTTTTGCAATGGAGAATACTCTTTTGCATGTTTTCTATTTTTCCTGTATTCAAAAAATTCTTCTGCTATGTGGTATAAATTTATATAAAGTTTTCCTCTATATCTTCTTTCTAAATATTTGAAAACTCCTTGATCTCTGATATCTTCCTTCATATATGAGAAATTTTTTGTGCACAACTTTTAATTTTTGTAATATACTTTTCAGCCTCTAGTAGGGGAATGTAGCTATTCCTTTTTCGAGATGTTCTATTTATTATAGAAATCTGGTCGTAATTTTTATTTTCTTTTGTAATGTATCCCATTGACAATGAACGACGTTGGAATATTTTATTTGGTTTGGAAATGATTCAAAAGACATGCTAATTATAACCGAAAATTCGGTGTCATCTTTCTTTTTACAAAATGTGTTCACTATCTATTGATTTAACTTATGATGGTTGAAACTTAAATATATGTTACTCAGTCATAAGAATGTGGGTGTGTGATATTACCTTGCTTCCTTTAGTAACTATATCTTTTGCTTTGTATAGTAGCTAACTTTCCCCCTTGACATTTTGTAGTTATTTTTAATGTAAGTTTGTAATTAGAATGTTTACATTTAATCTCTTAGAAACACATTCACATAACTTTCTATAGGTTGTGTGACTGTGTCTCAGTAGATAGCTCATTTTGTGAAGGCATTTAAAATTAAGAAAATAGTTCTTAAATGGCATTATCAAAAATGTTATGCACACTGCTCCAAAACCAGATTTTTCTGTGCCAAAATAATTCACAGCTGCTAGCATTCGTGTGGTTTAATTCTTTATTAGGCTTTCTTCTACCATATGTAACCATGTACAGGTACTGTATTTTTCAGCATATGAGACCAGACTTTTTTCTTCAAAAGGTTGAGTGTCTACTTACACGCTACATCAACATATATATTGATTGGTCATTGAAATTTCTCAATAAGAAAAAAAACTGTTCTCTAAATTTGGTCTTGATCTGACACCTGAAACGCAATATTACATTCATAAGAAACCATTCTGAAATCAGAGGGAATGTAATATTTCATTCAATAAGAACTTGTTTAAAATCGAAAATGAGATATGTTGGCTGAGTGCAAATGCTCAATCTGATATTTCATTAAATAAGTGCAGCTCAAAATTAATACTAAAATAATGATAAAGCCTACTTTTAGCCAACTTAAAGTTGCTGAAGCTCATTTTATCTCATTTCATGCATGTGTAGGCCATTACGAACTTCCCATTGGTGAGATGTGTTCAGTAGTTATAATAGTAATTCTATTCTTATCCTGTATTCATTAACTCCTCTCAAGAGAATATATCCAACTCATAAAAACTGATAATTCTAAACTGCTACCCAATTATTTGCCAAAGCTAAAACTAAAAACTTTTAACCTGTGCTCCAGTTCGGCAGTTATCACAGTTATCTCTCTTAAAACACTAATTTACAAAACTAAAATTTACAAAGATTAAAAAGATAATTAAAAAACTTATTTATTTTTTGATGTCAGTTTTTAATTTTTTTATTTTCTAAAAAATTTTTAAAACTGGCACATCAAACTATACCCAATCAAGGAAAGACACTCGATTGCTGGCAGCCGATGTGCTTACAACTTTTTCCTGAGGATGCTCACAACAGCTGGGCGAAAGTGCTTGGAAGCTCCTGTTTGGTTTGGTGTGTCAGTTTTTAAAATTTCGTAGATTTAAATAAGTTTTTTAATTATCTTTTTAATCTTTGTAAATTTCGGGTTTGTAAATTAGTGTTTTAAGAGATAACTAATGAAGTGGAGCTTAGGTTAGAGTTAAATTTTAAAGTTTTTAGTTTTAGCAAATAATTGGGTAGCAGTTTAGAATATCACGAGGATTTCTTTGAGTGACCGTTCTGCATCATCAGTGGTGTTGGCACAAAAGTGGCGAAGTGTGATGCATTCTCCCATGCCAGCTGTACCAGTACATCACCAGTTATTACAGTTCAAACTGCAGGCTCAAGGTCCCCTCAAGCTACCTCTGACACTGCAGCAATGGACTACCAGGCTGCAATGGTACATTGAATGGAGTGGTGTGACAAATGGCACAGTATCGTGTTCTTGGGAAAAACATGCTTATTGAAGAGAGTGGCGTGACAAATGGCATAATATCGTGTTCTCGGACAAACTGCACTTCTGCTTAGGTGAAAATGATGGTCGTACCTGTGTCTGCCAATGATAGGGGGCGAGGCATCAAGAGGAGTGTATTCACACCAAGCATACCACACCAACATGAGGCATTATGGCCTGAGGTGCTATTGGGTACAAAAGCAGACCACTTCTCGTAAGAGTCTGTACCACCGTAATGAATGTATGTTATCTCAATGACATTCTATCACCGGTTGCCCTTCCGTACCTGCAGGACGTCCTCGGGGGCCATATTTCACAATACCACACCTCATGGTGCAGCGACAACACATGCATTCTTTGGGGATAACAATGTTCTACTTCTGCTGCAGCCAGCTAGATTGCCAGATTTATACAAACATATCACTAAGCTGTTCTCTGAGATTCAGAGGTTAGCTCCAAAAAGAAATACAAACTACCAGATATTTTTACTTACTGTTGTCGTATCAAACTTCTCCATTTACAGCGATCTTGACATACAACTCGGGCTTCACTGATATCCATTGCACGCCATACACAAGATCTTTTATACTTCATACTCATAAACTTTTTCTCATGCAGACACTCCTGAATCTGATCCACCCATGTCATCCTTAGCCTTCCTCTGCCTTTCGTTCCTGCCACTTGGGCTAAAAAGGTTTTCTTAGTAAGCATCTCATCACTCATTCTTTCAACATGGCCAAACCACCAAACCATATTGGTCTCCACCTTGCTAACAACATTTTGCTTCACATCACACAGCTGCAACACATCTTCATTCATTTCTCCAGCACACAAACAACTCCTATGTTTCTTCTGCAGTACCCAGGTTTCACTGCCATACACCAGAGTAGGAACAATTACACTTTCGTACTCAGCCATGCACAACTCTCTAGAAAACCCATCATTCCTGTGAAAATCTCCCAGAGCAGCTATGACTTTAATGAAGAATTCACTCGCCTACTAATTTCACCATCAAATTTGTTCTCTCTGTCAAACATGCTTCCTAAATACACAAACTCACTCACCCGGTCAATCAGAGTGCCGTTTATACTTACATTACATTCAGTGCTACCAGTTCCTCTCTCAAACACCATAACTTTGGTTTTTCCCTTATTTATACTCAGTTTGAATTTCATGCAAACTTCGTACATCCGAGACAACATACTCCGCAAATCACTTTTGCTCTCTGCCAACAGGACAGTGTCATCAGCATACAGCAATCTGCACACACGGATGTCACCAAGACATAAACCACTATAATCTATTTTTGCATCACGCATGCACATGTCCATAAATATATTACACAATATTGTCTAACTCCTACACCATTTGATTCCTGCACCATTTTGATAAAACACCATTCACTCGTACACAAGCTCTACTACCAGCATACATGGCTTTTACACTATTAAAAAAAAAAAAAAAAAAAACACCACCAGAACACCTGAACAGAATTGAGCCATGACTTATTTTTACAGGATATGTACATTAGACAATACAGAACAAATGATTGGCGTCTCAGTGTCACACGTACCAGATGCTTCGATGTAGCTAATAATCAGTGTTGCCACCTCTGGCTTGTATCACCGACTGTACGCGCTGAGGCATTGAATCCAATGTGTGAATGATGTCCTGTGGAATAGCCATACAGTCTGTACTGACCCATGTCCAAAGTGTTACTATTTACTACTTAATTGGTGTACTGTTCCTCATTATCAATTTGTTTTTGCCATTCTCCGAGCAATGTGGAACACCTACAAACTTTTTAGATATCTTCGACTTAAACTGGAGAAGATACGCTCCCACCTCAACTTTTTAACTGCCTGCAAAACATCGGGCCTAATCCCAAAGTTCCTGAACTTTAAATCAACAGTTAAAGGATCCTGGTTTGATAATAAAAAGGATAACTTTCTTCGTCAGACCCTGTCACTTATAGTGAACCTGAAAAGGTTGTACGTCATGTCATTAGAGATTAAGTGCTACACCCTGTATATGAAATTACACGGATTGTGCGACCCGATCACCTTCAACATCTTGACCCTTCCTGTAGTTATGGTAGTTGAAAAAATCCAATCTTTATTATCCTCCACACACAACAAAAAACTGGATTACTTGAGATCTTCCCAGACTCCAAAAGCTAAAGATTTCGCCATTCCATTCATCAATATTTCCAGCCAAACCCTTTCCCAAGATGAAACAAAAGTTTTAGAGCTTGGATCAAAATTCTGCTTTCGAACCAGATCAAGCTAAAAAAGCATAGTTTCTGATTTCGAAAGCGTAACATTATGAATTCCAAATGACTCAAAGGATGAACTACGCCAGCTATGTTCTTCTAAATTACGATCTCAGTACGATCCTACTAAAATGCCTAATAAATTTATAATTCCGAGGCCAGTTTTGATCCTTAGAAATGACCTGCCCATAATGTTGACTCTAACGGACAAATCTGGCTAGATAGCAATTATGGACGCACCAGACTACAATAAGAAACTTGAAGATTTTATCACTGACTCTGGTTCTATAGCCCTTCAAAGAAACCCTCTAAACTTTTGGATTGCGCAGGTACAAAGAGTGGTCTGGTTACCCGCTATTCCAGACGATCTCAGGAAAGCTGCCAGACTACCACTAGGACCTCAGATCCCAAAGCTCTTTGGAAGACTCAAGCACTATAAGCCCAGAAACCCACTGAGACCCATCGTATCCAGGAAGTCTGCACCAACGTACCATTTAGAAAAAGCACTATCCAAATTCCTGCGTAGTTTTCTTCCTGAATCGGACTTTGTAATAAATTCCACTCTGGATTTTATAACTAAAGCCAAGCAACTCACTGTCCTACCAGGCGACATTATCGGCAGCTTCGACATGGTTTCCCTTTACCCTTCAATCCCCGTTTCGGAAGCCATCAGAACATTAAAGGAGGCCTTATCAAATGCAGCATTTTATATGCAGGAGTCATGCCTGAGCATCTTCAAATTAATGGACTTGGTCACGAATACTAGCTTCTACAGTTTCCAAGGACAAGTACACAGTGCGTCAAAGAATTTTTAAGACTAGGTCTGTAAAATGTAATAGAAACAAGAAATTATTTGTTTCAGTTTGTTATTCAAAATAAATCCCTCCGGCTTCAATACACTTGTTACAGCGATTTAATAATGATTCGAATGCCTGTTCCAGTTCACTTTGCAGAATTGCCTCCAAAGCATGCATCGAAGCTGTTTGTATGGTCGAAATATCATAAAAAAACACCCTTTTAACATCATTTTAAGTTTTGGGAACAAAGAAAAGTCACAGGGTGCTAAATCAGGCGAATACGGTGGATGATTCAACACACAGACGTTATTTTTCTCCAAAAATCTACGAACAAGAAGTAAGGTGTGAGTGGGTGCTTTATCGTGCAACAAACACCAACTGTTTTCATCTCGATATTCTGGACGAATGCGACAAATTCTGCCCATCAAACGCCTCAAAACATTTAAATAAAACTTGCCAGTAATTGTTTGTCCACTTGGAACAAATTCTTTGTGGATAAAACCCTTACTATCGAAGAATGTAATGAGCATTGTTTTGATTTTCGATGGAACTTTTCTTGTTTTTTGGCTTTTGGCGAGTTTTTTTACTTCCATTCCGCACTTTGTCGCTTTGTTTTAGGATCATATTGAAAACACCATGTTTCATCACCAGTAACAATCGATTTTAAGAAGTTTGGATCATTTTCAGCAGCTGAAATAATGTCTCTGCAATGTGCACTTCTCCTTGATTTTTGTTCATTGATTAACGTGTGTGGAACAAATTTAGCACAGACTTTTGTTTTGTCCAAATGTTCATGCAGGATGGTTCGAGTCGTTTCTTTGTTGATTTTTAAAGACTCTTCCATCATTCTTAGTGATGCACATCGATTGTTTTCCACAAAATCACGCACTTTTTCAATAATCTCAGGTGTCCTAGATGAACTTGGTCTTCCGGTATGCTTATCATCTTCTAGCGTCTCTCTTCCATCCAAAAAATGTTCGTGCTACAGGAAACATTTCATCTACTTAAACAAAACTCACCGTAAACTTGTTTCATCATTTGAGTACGTTTCCGAGGCACTTTTACCAAGTTTTGCGTTAAATTTAATAACAGCCCTTTGTTCCATCTTAATAATCCAACATGAAAAAATTTTTACTTCTCTAATGAACGCCCGTTTCGTTTGAGTTACTTTAACAACTGCGCAGTACTTTTGGCAGAAAGCAAGCAGATGGTCACGGTTTATAACGCATTCGCGATTACAGTGGTGGTGCCACCATAGGCTGAAATCTAGCGCCAGTCTTAAAAATTCTTTGACACACTGTGTATATAAACAGAATAATGACACTCTGATGGGATCCTCACTTTCACCCGTCCTTGCAGAAGCAATAACTTTGCCCAATTGAATGGAATATATTCTCCAACATTACCCCATGGCCTACCACTTGGCTGCGTTATGGAGACGATGTATTTTTTGTATGGCCTCACAGAAAAGAGACTCTTCCAATGTTCCTTGATAAAATCAATGATGTGCATCCTACTATCAATTTCACGATGGAGCTTGAACACAACAACACTATACCTCTTATCTGGATGTTTTATTGAGAAAATCGCCTGACAACCGCCTCGGTACACAAGTCTACTATAAACCCACGTCCGTCCCCATCATATCAGAAGTCTGCACCAATGTTCTCCAGCACTGCCGTGGGGTAATGCTGGAGAAAATATTTTTAGAGATTCTCCACAGCTCTTTCTGTCCTGCAGAATACAAAGCAGCTATCTTCCGTTCTCAAATTCGAAGAGCTTAGCAGTTTCCTCCGATACCCATTCTAGACAAAACGAAATTGAAAGTGTCGTTCAGTTAACCACTGATGCAGGATATTCATTGAATCAGATATGTAACTTTATCCAAAAAGCCAGGGTCAAACATTCTGATCGTTCTGTGCCGCAGCTACGTTATTTAGGCTCAATTCCGTACATACCAAATGTGTCTTACAAACTCAAAAACGCTCTCAAGAAGATGAACTACGACGTCGGCATAAGGTCTCCTGCATCTTTATATGCTACGCTGAAGAGAAATAGTGAAAAACCACCTTTCTCCTGCGAAGCAGGTGTTTATGCAATCCTTCTACAGTATCCAGATGGCTCTAAATGATGCTGCATTGGAATGACCAAGCGTTCATTTGGAATCGGAGTCAACGAACATAAAAGGGACACAAAATACAGTAAAGTAGCCACAGCACTCTCCAGATAAGTCAAATTCAAGTCTGTTACTCCTATGTGGGATGATATAAAGAGATTAGCTACCAACTCTACCCCTAAAGGTAACAGCCATTTGGGAAACCTTGGAGATCATTACCAACAGCGATACTAGCAATGATTGCGTCTCACTCGAGTTGCCACGAATTTGGAACCAATTCTTCAAATAATGTCTTCTGCCTACCAGGATAGCGCGCGTGCAACCAACGTGATGCGCTAGCATCTTATCTATTGCTATCACGTCAAGTTCCCACGTTCAAACTGTTAATGCATTCTATTTAATTTTTCAGTTTGCACTTTCTGTCTAACTTCCTTGAAAAAGCCATCTGGCTGATGTGTGAAAGCTTGGAAATGCTTATGTGTATATTTCCTATGCCAATAAATCAGATCACTAGTATAGTATAGTGTTACTATTTGATAAAAAAAATCGTTTTCTGAGGTGGCAAGAATGTATTTAAAAAAAATGAATCCTCGGTATGAGAAATAGTAAAAAACAACAACAACTACAAAAATCGTGCCAGTTTTTCTACAGCACCTTAAATTGCCAAAGTAACTGCTATGGTTCAGGATAAATACCTAGAGAAGACAGAGAAAGCATTAAATTTGTGGGTGAAGACATGAACCGGAAGCATGTTCCAGTTGGCAGCAATGTCTTGCGCCACAAAGCGTTATGTCTTTATGAAAACTTTAGTGAAGACATAAGCGGCGGTGAATCCAAACATTTTGTTGCCAGTCGCGGTTGGTTACACCGTTTTAGACAGAGGTATAACTTGAAAACATAAAAACTACTGGCAAAGCTGCATCCGCCGATAAAGAAGCTGCAGGCACATTTCCAGCCGAACTAAAAAAAATAATTGTGGAAAAGGGATACCACCTAAAGCAAGTTTTTAATTGCGATGAAACTGGCTTGTTTTGGGAAAAGATGCCCCAAAGGACTTACATTCTCAAAAGTGCGAAATGGGCCCCGCGATTCAAGATATTTAAGGACAGAATTACATTTGTCCTTTGTGGCAACTCCTATGGTTATATGTGAAAACCTGGTGGTGTTTTTATAGAGCAAAAAACCCTCGTGCTCTGAAGAACAAAGATAAGAAACATCTTCTGGCAACACAATAAAAAGGCATCGGCTATAGCTGTATTGTTCCGAGAATGGCTAAGAGAATGTTTTATAACTGAAGCAGAAACATAATTGCAGCATGAGGGACTGGAGTTTAAAGTTCTCTTAATAATAGATAATGCTTCAAGACAACCAGATGATACAATCAATGAAAGTATGGAAATACTATTTCTCCTTCTGAATACAACATCGATCCTTCAGCCTCTTGACGAAGGCATTATTAGGTGTATCAAGGCCTTTTACTCGCATCAGGTATTCGCATGGATTCATATTGCGATGGACACTAACAGAAATCTTGACATTATGGAATGCTGGAAATCATTCACCATTGCAGATGCCATAACCTTTATAAAAACTGCAATGGACAAATTGAAGCCTAAAACTGTTAATGCATGCTGGAAGCCACTTTGGAAAGAAGCGGTGAATAATGATGAGTGCTTTCCGACTATAGACGATGAAGTGAGAAAAATTGACACACAACAAGTTGGTGAAGGATTTACCGATCTGGTTCCTGAAGAAGTTATTGACCACCTCGAAGAGCAGCAAGAAGAGTTAACTAATAAGGTACTACAAGAACTCATTAAGCTATCTTCTGAGGACGAAAAGGAAAACACAAATGAAGAAGGTCCAGTTATGTGGACATTAGACAAAATGGGTGGTGTTGCGGCTTACTCGGACACTAAAGGAAAAAATAATTGATTACGACCCTATAATGGAACGTAGCATCCAAGTTACATGCTCCATTACTGAAGCAATAGAATCAATTTGTCAAGTATTTGAAGAATTAAAAAAGCAGATAACTCAGTTCTCTATTACAATGTTTTTCCTAAAGATGGCACAGAAAACATCAATCGAATTGCAGACATCAACTGCAGCTGTCGACGCTAGTGCCGATTAGGTCCGTAGGTGAGTTTAAATTACAGATACTGTACTGTAATGTGCTTAGTCAAGTGTAAAGTGTAGATCCTATACTATAAAGTGAAAATAATAATATAGTACTACATATATGAAAGGGATGATACATGTACTCCAGACATTACAAAAGGTACCAGAGTTCTTCCAGTCCTTCCAGCAGAAGTTACACATTCAGTCAAGAACATGAAACGGGGAAAAGCTCCAGGAGAAAATAGAATTACCGTAGACATCATACAAGAAGCAAGTGGAGAAATTGAAACAGTACTCGCCCAAGTTTTCACTTGGTGCTTTAGTGAAGGGAAGATTCCTGAGGATTGGAACAATGCTACAATGATCCTGCTACATAAAAAATGTGACATTGAGGATCTCAGGTACTACAGACCTATCAGTGGTTTATAAAAATTTCACTAAAGTTCTTTTACACAGCTTGAAGTTGACAATGGACATGGCTCAACCGAGAGAACAAGCTGGATTCAGGAGTGGCCACAGCACTATAGATCATATCCACATACTGAAAGAACTAATTGAAAGAGCGAGGTAATATGAACTTCCATTATGCATAGCTTTTATTGACTATGAACAGGCCTTTGATTTGGTGAAACCATCAGCAGTTGCAATGGCTTTGAAATCCTGCATTATTGAAGATGCATACATTAATATTATAAATAACATCAATGAAAATGCTAGTGCAAAGATTCGGCTGTTTAAGAATACAGTCCCCATAAAAATTGGAAAGGGAGTGAGACAAGGGGACACTATCTCTCAAACTCTTTAATGCCACATTGGAAAATGTCTTTCAATCACTGAACTGGTAAAACAAAGGGATAAAGATTAATGGAGATTATCTAACTCACCTTCGTTTTGCTGATGACATAGTCATTTTTGCAACTACCCCATCAGAGCTGCAGAGTATGATCCAGGAACTTGCTGACAAGAGTAAAAAAGTGGGATTAAAAATGAACTTTCAGGACACAAAAGTGATGTACAGTGCTTTTACAAGAAATGAAGATTTATTGATTGATGGGAGAAAGCTGGAGATAACCAATACCTACACATATCTTGGACAGCAGATATCAAGTGAGGGTCACATTGATGAAGAAATTAATCGGCATACAAAACTTGCCTGGAGAGCGTTTGGAAGAAACAGTATAATTTTCAAGAGCAATATGCCATTATGTCTTAAAAGAAAAGTGTTTGATCAATGCATTCTTACATATGGTGTAGAGACGTGGACCTTAACTAAAAGAGACATACAAAGACTGCAGACAACTCAAAGAATCATGGAGAGATGCATGCTTGGTGTAACCAGGAGAGATAAGAAGAGTAACTCATGGATCAGAAAAATGACAAGAGTGGAAGACATCACGACCACAGTAAAATCCCTGAAATGGCAATAGGCTGGACGTATTGCCAGAAGGACAGACCATCGATGAACAGCTGAAATTTTAAACTGTGTTCCAAGGGACAGGAAAAGACCCAGAAGAAGATCACATGGTAGATGGGCGGATGAAATTTGAAAGTATGCGAGAGTAACATGGAAGAGACTGACACAAGATAGACCGTTGTGGAAGAAACTTGGGGAGACCTTCGTCCAGCAGTGGATTGATAATGGTTGACAATGATGATGATGACATAGTACATACATTATGTATTATAAATTGTCAAGTGTAAATTACTGCAATGTGTTAAATGTACAGTATGCATATAATCAAAATACATACGTGTGTATGTTCTGTGCAACTGGAAGAAAAGGCAGAATGCATAATAGTGAAATAATAAAAAAATAACAGCGCATAGTGAAATGCTTTTTTTTTTTTTTTGTCCTTCCTAGTGGCTCACAGCTCCCAGCACAAGTGGCATTTTTCAGTTTTACATAGTTAATGTATTCTTCTCACTCTTATTTATTTTTTTGTTTTTTTTGTAAATTTCATTTTTGTCCATGCTATGTAAATATACAATGGTTTTAAAAGTTTAAATTAATTAGACTACATGTTTATTTATTATTTATAGTTGCTGATAGTCTAAACACTCATAAATTCATGAATATAGAGTTAAAATTATGCTATATTCCAAGTAATAACCTGTAGATTTTGGCGTTCGCTATTTTCCACAGTTTCACATATCCACTGTATGTCTTGAATGCATCCTCCATGGATACAGGGGCCTTACTGTATTTATTTTTCATAATGGTCGAACAGGATTTAGAGCAGTCAGAGTTTGGCAGTTATGTTGCGGCTGCAACCATTGCATAAAGCAATTTCTTTTAATTTTTTAATTTCATCCTGTTTCAGATTTGAGTTGCTTATGATATTATTGGCTCTGTTTACATAAGATCAGAAAGATGCTTCTTTGTGACATCAAGGTAAGATTTTGCTGGAATAATATTAGGGAACCAATTGTGCTTTCTAAATACTGTGGTGTTGATTTCTTGTTTCTTTCTAGTAATCAGTATATCCAGATAAGCTAAGGTATATTTATTCTCTGTTTCCAAACTGAATTTTAGATTTTTGTGAAACTTGTTCAACATCTGATGTAATTCAAACATACTTAAGGTTAACTTGAGAAGGCCAAAAAGCAAGGATATCATCAACATATCGAATCCACAAAATTGTTTTCACATGAAGGTTGTCAATAAATTTATTTTCTATGGGTCTAAAGAAGAATTCAGCAAGAGTTCCTGACAGTGAAAAAGATTCAAAAGTTGATCAAGAATGGGGCAACATGCGCGTTTTGATGGCTGGCGAGAATTTCCTTTACTGGCATTTTAATAAGTATCATATTTGATTCAAAAACGATCTAAGTATTTAGTATTTGTTGTTAACAACAATATTCACAAAAAAGAAACCAGAATTGGCATTTTCTTTTTTTTTTTTTTTTATCTAAGAGTCATTTTGCAAAGAATTTTTTTTTATGTTGTTGAAATAAAGAATATTGATATGTGTGGAATTGTGCACATGATACTGTGAATATTATCTAAAAAGCAGTTATTGCTCTGTTCTTTGGTTTTCAATCATAAATTAAGCATTTTTATTTTTTCATTCGAGAAAACTGTTTGGTTAGTACGTATTTCTATAATTATGGGTAACAGAACTTTTTAGGCAGTACATGCATTTTGTAATTGTGATTTTAGAAAGAATTATCTAAGTATTAGGTTTATATTACATAGAATCATTAGGTGACAAGTGTAAATAAATATTGCTGAAATCAAACTTAATATGGCATACAAAGCAGCAGTATTATTTTGGCATTTTGAGAAAAAACAGAAGAATTTAAAAAATGCCTTTTTTCATTTAAATGTGCAGGTATTCATGATAAAGTTTTTATCTAGGCGCTACCATGGTTTTCAAGGAGTTGTGAAAAGATGGGGCTTCAAAGGTGGTCCTGCAACCCATGGATGTACCAAGTCACATCGCAGACCAGGAAACATTAGTGGTGGAGTAAGTTCTCATAAGTTTACTATGTTTTTGTACACTTCACAAAGAATCAGTTGGCATATTTGATAACCTTGAATCGATATCCAGTGCATTAAAATTTTGTAAATTATGTATGTGTGTAGTGAAAATTTTTAAATGTGTGGAATTTAATGGATTTTCTTAGCATATTGCAAAAATCTGTAGGTAAGGGACTTGAGAAGTGAACAGTGTTTCATAAAACAAAATGTTGAGAAAGGATGCTGTGCATTTACATTGAATATCTGAGTGCATTGCACATTTCATGTAGATTTTTTAAAAATGTTCTTTTTTGTTTTCATCATGCTGTTTTGCCTAATGTACATAAAAATATAATGTGAGAATGAACTGAATTTAATATGAAACCTATCTGCTGTAGTTCTCTTATTGCACGAGAAGATGCCAAAGCATGTATAAGTGGAGGTTTAAGTCACTTTCAGAAATTTTTGTGAAGAATGAATGTGCCATCTTCGACAGCCAAGTAGTCAGAATCATATGTTTCTGACTAGTTGTCTGATATGAGCGTTCAAGTCCCACCAAATAAGGCATGGGTGTTATGCATTTCTTGTGGCACTGGTCTCCCACTTCCCCCTTTCCTGGAACCTGTGGCCCCAAATTTAGTGCTTATATCTACTTCCTTTGAGTATCCATGATTATGTAGTTTTTGGTGAAAAATATGAAACTCAAGTTTAAAAATATAAAGTTGTTTTTATGCAATATTGGCAAGTTAGCTCACAGACGCATTGGATATGATTTAATACATTGAAAAACATACACCATCTTTGCACCATAATTTAATTTTAAAAGACGAGAGATATTTACATAGTTAAAAAGATTAAACACCCTTGAGCACTTTCGGGCCGACTGTCGCACCCGTCTTCAGATGGAGGAGAGCAGTTGCTGCCAGTGTGCTCCCATATATTCGTCTGGGTGTGATGACGTGCCAAGTGTGGAGCAGCATCGCAAGGGTACGTAGTGTTGCCATCACATCATAGCTAAATCACAAATCAGACCAGGTCCATGTGGGAATATGGTAAACAGGGTGCAAAAATATACAAAATATATATATTTATCATAGTTCACACTGTTAACAAGAAATATTATTATGCAAGTTCATAGCTGTAATATGTCTTTTCCAAATCCTGGGTAAGTCAACTGAGTGGTTGTCGTTACAGCAGCTATCCCCGAAGGCTTCAATGTATAAGCTTTCAGTTATATGCAACGAGTATATTGATGCTGGGGTATGTAACAATTTAATGTTGTTCCAATCTGGTTGAACAGTTCCTTGTGCTACATTTCTGGCGAGTGCTGTATTAATGTGGTTAGCACGGATGTCGCATTTATGTTCCTGCACTAGAGTCTCAAGGATATGTCTTGTAGAGCCTACGTAGCTACTTGCATGTTCACCATTGGAAACGTCTATTAAAGGTATATTATACACGCCCCATTTATACATATATTATACACGCCCCACTTACTACAGCTATGAACTCGCATAATAATATTTCTTGTTAATCATGTGAACTATGACATATATATATATTCTGTATATTTTTGCATCCTGTTTACCATATTCCCACATGGACATGGTCTGATTTGTGATTTAGCCATGATGTGATGGCAACACTACGATACCCTTGCGACGCTGCTCCACACTTGGCATGTCATTACACCCAGACGTATGGGAGCACACTGGCAGCAACTGTTCTCCTCCATCTGAAGATGGGTGCAACTGTCGGCCCGAAAGTGCTTATGGGTTTTTAATCTTTTTAACTATGTAAATATCTATCATCTTTTAAAATTAAATTATCGTGCAAAGACGGTGTATGTTTTTCAATGTATTGCATATAGCACGAAAATTTCACTAGTACTATCGATATATGATTTATAGGAGAGTTCACGGAACTCTCATTAGCCTTTGATTCCTGATTAGTCGAACATGTTCACAAGTAAAAAAAGGGGGAGGGGGGTCCAGGAACACTTTTAGACACATGTTGCTCATTGCCTTCATTGTTGTGCAGCAGAAAAGGTATATAATATCAAAGTTTTTGCATCCATTTGAAAACCTTTCTGTCTTGGAAGTTTGGCAGCATTGCAGATAATTTGAAGCCAAGGTATACAAATGGAATAAATATGTGGAAATCCTTTCAATACTCCAAAGTTATAATCATGCAGAAACCTGTTTAAATCCTGAGGCTACCCTCATAAAATTGTGTAATAAATTTTAATACTAATTGTTATCTTAGGTTTATAAATGAAAGGAATTTATTTTATAATATTTGTGGTCACCAGTTACTAAGGATATTACTGAAAGTAATACTAAAATGGCTGTAATGCACATAACAGTAGCTGTGCATTTTTATGTGCTTCGTAGGGTATGTAAATTGTACCTTCTTACATCGTTCGTAGCTATTTTTCACACATAACTGATGATGAATCATAATATGAAGCTAAAACAAGGAATTGTTATCAATTACTTATAAAAGAAGGCTGTAATGCTTCCGACATTCATGCCATGTCAACAAAACTTTACAGTGAGCAGACAGTTGGCAACAATGTGCAAAGGTGGGTGAAGATGTTTACTGAAGAGAAACAATCATCAGGAACAATCTGTAGAGTAAGATGATGTCAACTGCAGCCACTGATGGCATGATTAACAAAAGCAGATGACTTGATTGATGTGGAAACCATCCAGGTGATAGCTGATCATCGTGGTCACAGTGCCACGAATAGTCATCTGAGACTGTATGCCAAATGGGTTGGTCATCAAATGACATGGTTTCAGAAAAAAACAAAAAACAGACAGATGGTGTGCACTGAGATGTTGTTGATGCCTGAAGATCAGCAAGGGTGTTTTTTTTTTTTTTTTTAATGTTGTGACAGATGAGATGTTATATATGTGCATATTATGGTAGCTAAGAATCAACTAATGATGTGGTGATGTGGCACTTCACCCAGGATGCTTTAAAAAAAAAGTGATCAGCACATTGTGGTCAGGTTTCTGGGATCACAAATGTATCATCCTCATGAATTTCCTAGTCTAACATGCAACAATAAACATCCATCTCTATATTATGATACTGGAAACTGCCAGATAGAAGAGATTGCAAACAATTAAAAATCTCAAATCGTTACAACTACACCATAACAGTGCCTGCCCTCATACATCTTTTGGATGAAATCAGGCAATTTCAAAGATGGGATGGTCTGTGATTCTACATCCCCTTATAGGTGGGATTTGGTGTCATGTTATCTTGTGGATCACACGGAAAGCAATATGCAAGGCAAAGATTTGACAATGTGGAGGTCATCAAACTCACGTTGGAGATGTTAACAGATGCAGTTCAGAACTTTTCCAAATGGGAAGTCTGGTTCAGGAGTGGATGTATTAGGGATGATCAATAAAAAAAGATCTAATGTTAAAATAACTGCCAAGAGTAATAGTTGCAACACCGTCTTGACACGTTGACACATTTATTTTAAAACATGAGTACTTTCAGGATACTCGATATGGTCCCATCCTCAGGTGTACACTAATAAAATACTAAAATAATAAAAGAAACCACACTTCTGATAGTCATAGTTAAAAGTTTCCAGAAGCCGATGTGTATGATGCAGTCGCAAGTCCAGCTTGTAGACTCTAGCTAGACTTACGACTGTGTTGTACATACCGGCTTCCGGAAACTTTTAACTATGACTATCAGAAGTGTGGTTTCTTTTATTATTTTAGTATTTTATTAGTGTACACCTGAAGATGGGGCCATATCAGTGTTCTGAAAGTGCTC
Source organism: Macrothele yani (assembly GCA_039090855.1). Lineage (NCBI taxonomy): Eukaryota > Metazoa > Arthropoda > Arachnida > Araneae > Macrothelidae > Macrothele > Macrothele yani. Next base: position 50,503,479 of record CM076995.1, read on the forward strand.
GTGTTTTAAAATAAATGTGGCAACTTGTCAAGACATTGTTGCACATATTACTCTAAGAATTCTTCCACATGTATACCCAACCAACAAGGATTACTTGTTTAACCCTAATTAAAATAACTGGTTGGTTGGTTGATGGATTTTTATGGCGCAAGGGCCATGTTTGGCCAAAGAGTGCCAGACAAAAGACAATCATAAAATAACTGCAAAAATACATTTGAAGAGTAGTCACCATAGTTTTCCAAGCCCTTGTCCCACTATGACACAAGCATGATAATGACATTTTCAAAGAAATTGCTAGGGCACTGTTGGAGCCACAGCCTAACAGCACCTGTCACCTGATTATCATCTTCTACCTGTGTGCTGTATGATTCTAGGACACACATTGCACACGTTTTCAGAAGTTCAAGTGTTCATGCAAGATATTGTGTACTGTTCTAAAATTCAAGCCTAACACATTTGATTTGATGGATTGTTATCCATCTGTTGGTGAGGACGATGTCTTCCTCCTTTTTCATACTGTCTGTTGCAATCGCATATTGCAGACAACCGGTTCTTTGCCTGTCCTGAATATTTTCCAGTCATTCATGAAACATTTATACCCAGGCCCTGACTTGGGGTGAGGACAGGTGGTGTGGACCATAAACTTGTTGAATGCGATATTGAATTTTGGTAGGCATATTCTATTCCCTGTGCATAGAAACCAAGGACACCTTGGACTGCAGGTAGTTGGAAGGTGTAGCATATTGTCCACACCATGACCATGTTTGCCCCCCCCCCGGTCTTTTATATTCCTCTACGAATGAGATGGTGTCATTGACCAACCTTAATATGTACCTCGGTAGAAAGGCCATTTCATGTAATATGAAGAAACCAATAATGAAGAAAATTTCATGCATGATTTATTACGTACTAAACTTAGGAATAGTCAGACTCTTGCAATTCGGACGCACCCTTCAATATTCCGATAATTTGGAAATCTCTACTGGCAACAGCTAAAAAAACTATGTCAACCACATGAGTGCTTGCTTTTAGTGTGAACAAAGTTGATGCTGCAGCCGAAAGATCTTACAAATCTGACTATTCCTAAAGTTTAGTACGTAATAAATCATGCATTAAATTTTCTTCATTATTGCCCTAATATGTACATGTGCAGGGCCTGATTTAAGTAATATCGCATCACAAATTGCAAATCAAATTGTCCTGAATTGCTCTGCAAATGACTTCCTTCACATACATTGCAATGCATTTCATTCTGAACTCCTGTTATGCTGACTTTTAGCGAACTTTTATGGTGGTTGCTGTGGCCCTTATGCCGATATTACTTATTTTTCCCCAAAGATAATTTGCGTATTCCGTTTTTTTTTTTTTTTTTTTTAAGTGTTTTGGTGAAGAGAAGTAATTCAAGGTTAATTGCTAATAGGTGAACTGGAGGGAGAGTTTGTCGGTGAGGGCAGTAAGAAGGTTGATGGAAACAAACTTCTGATTTAACGGGCGAGTGATCACCAGCCACCCTCCAAGCTAGCGACTTCCTGGAATCCAGAGAGAGCTGTCTTCATTAGATGTCACTTCATTTCAGGAAGAACGAAGTGTCACAGTGTCTCTGGTTGTTTGTGGATAGCCCCCCCCCTCTCCTCGAATTGTTCTCTGCTGTGAGATAGTGGCAAACTTTGACCCCTCCTCCGCCCAGTTGCTACACTTCCCTTGAACTCACTTTGCCAGACCTCACAGAGTGAGTCATAGCCTACACCGTGAATGCTTGAGAAAGTTTATTTCTATCCCATGCTCTATTTGTTGCACCTTGCTTGTTTAGCAACTGCTGTTCTCAACATTTTTTAGTATGATGTCAGTAAAGGCAGAAATGGTCAAGAACTGGGTAAAGGAATTTGACTCAGCTGGACAGTAGATAAAATATGAATCGGACAGAGTTACTCTGATTAACTGTTCATTGTGTGCCAAATATTTCAGTAGACTGAAGATGAGGTGAAATTATAGAGCTTCTTTTGTAAATAGAATTTCCAGATTAAGTAACAAATAAAGGATAATGTGCCAAAATAAAGTGAAATGCACACAACTGCATTAAATTTGGAAAGAACCAATGAGCAGTTCAAAACTACTGCAAACACCTATTGGTAAAGCACTTTACAAAACAGGCAATGAAGAAGGTCAGGTGAGTAAACTACTTGATATTATGTACTTAATTGTCAAGGTAGAGCTTCCCTTATCTATGTTGCCAGCAGTTGCTGAACTTGAAAAACAACATGGGGTGAATTTCGGTGCAGCTTACATGAATGATAAAAAATGCCAAGAATTTTCGGCATGTACTGCTGAAACCTTCCATAATGATCTTGAAAAAGAATTAGGATCATCTCATTATATTTCGGTCATGGTGGATGAATACATAGACACCTGTATGAAAGAAAACTTCTTGTTTATGCCAGACTGGATAGGGACAGTAAAAACCAAATTTGTGGCATTATAGCATCAAGTTAAAGGGTACTGTCATCTGTTCTGAAAATTTTATGTGACTATGGTATATCTGAAATTTTGGAAAAACTTCTTGCCTTCTGCAGTGATAGAGCAAGTGTAAAGCTTGGTGCAAAGAAAGGATTAGCAGTAAAACTCAAGAGAAAAATTCCCATGGCTGGTCATTAGGGTGGTCCTTACTTACATAATACATTTTTTTTTATTTTCAGTCTTATCCCCTAATATTGTTGTGTCTGTGGAAAAAAAGTTACATAAAAAATTTGAGGTTGATTAGAGATTTTTATGACTTGTCACACCGAATCCAAACTTCGTAAATAGGTTGTATCGGCAGTTAACATAAGGAATTTAAGGATATGACAACACTCGCGAAATTTAAGTGCGCACGGAAGACGAAAAAGAAGTCCACAGGAAACATCCATCTTTCCTGCTTCATAACCTTGCAAGCACGACCCAGGGTTCGTACTCTTCCAAGCGAAATAAATTCAAGGACTTTTTAAACCCGAATTATCATATGTGTGTACTGTTGGTCAGTCAGTAGGTAGGTATTTTAGTAAGTTCAAACTAGCTAGGGTGGACACACCTTCAATGACCTGCCCATTATCTCCTTGCCCCCAGTTGTTATATTTTATTAATTTGGAATTGCCCCTCTGTTTTGGTGTTTTCCAAAATCATTTTATTTTGTGGAATATTTTGAAAGAGTACATTGTTTTCGTATTCATCTTCTGGAACGACACTCATTATTTGCTTTAACTTTTTTATTTTTGATGCATAACTGATGTTTTGATGCAGCCAAGAGACGAAGGGTCCATGCATGAAACACAAGCAATTCCTGGAAGTTCCACCCTTCGACAAGAACACGTCCCTAACCGCAGCAAACAGAAACCCATCACAATTTGCATCATTCCACTTATTTTATTCACATGACTGACGCTTTACTCTGTAGTGATATCATAGCCAAAGCACCAGCTGTCTACACACTCCCCTGAGTTGACGCAAGTTCTGCGCTATTTGATCAGTTTGGTGTTTTTATCAGAACTACACAGAAATCTCCTATACATCATTTCAGCACAAACAATTATTTAACATATGCTTTTTCATATCATTACTTAAAAAACAAAACAAACCAAATTTTTAAGTAGTATTTACAGAGCCTTAAACTTTTTCAAGTACTTAAAAATGAACTTTTTTATTCAAGGACTTTTCAAAGTTTTCAAGGAGGGTACGAACCATGCGACCTTCTCCTCTGTAGATTTGCGCGTGCGCCATTGAAACGTAGTACGGGAATTCCCCTTATGTGATTGCGCACTCTGCAGCAATTGAACGCGCTGGTCTCCAGTCGCCAGTAAGTTAGTGTAACGTAACAACAAAACAAGTGTGAAAATGAACATGGCTTCAGCTTCTCACGCTTCAGTTGTAACTCGCAAAAACTCCGAAGTCTGGCTGGTCGGGCAACCAATTGATATTTTTCTGGATAAGAAGCTCCCGTCGAAAGGAGAGGTTCTGCATCGTTTGTTCTTCCTTATAAGAACGGAAAAGAACACAGTTAAGAATGCTTCAAGCATTATCCCACAAGAGCTTCTGTCAATCTGAGGGAAAGCCTGAATACTTACCATGGCTGACTACAACATCATCATAAAGGTTCAGAAGGAGTACAACCAGTGGCGTGCTCTTGGGAAGGGAAGTTCTTGGCGATCTGAACTGCAGATAGACAAGGAAAAACTCTTCACCGAGAAATTGGCCAATCTTTTCGATATCGCCCATGCCAAACGCCCTTGTCATGATTACCATTTTTGAAGACAAAGAGTTTCTATTGACCCAAAGAGAGAAGGGAAGGAAAGGATACATTTGTGGGGAAGACAAAAAGTTAGCAAGGCAGGAAGCCCGAAAGAGAGAGAAGGAAGACAATTTCGAGTGACTGAAATGAAAACAGGCGAAACAAAGGGATCAGTTATTTGCAAAGGTTGAACTAGCCTCGTCGAGTAGCATCAGCGCTGAAGAGGAAGATCGCAAAGCAACCACAGCAACAGCAGGTTCTCCAAAAAAAATGAAACGAGCGAGGAAGAACATTGTTTCGCCAGCGCTGTTACATCCCTTAAGGGTAGTAAACCACTCAGCTGAGCGAGGAGTGGCGCTGATGCACGACTACAACAGCATTCTCACAAATAACGAAGACCAGAAACGGTTCTGCTGCAGATTGTGGAGGAACATAGGAAGAAATTTCCAAATGCACTAAATATGACTGTGAGTGACAGTAAACAACAAACTGAATAGTAATTGAAGAGTATTTAATGTTTATTTACGGACAATGCCATTCCTTTATTTACTTGTACAATAAAAGAATTTTAAGAGGCAGATTCTGATGTAACATCTCGTGTTTCACTGTTTCATTAAGTAAAGAAATACGTAAAATTTGAACTCCGTACGACACATCTTAAAATTGCCTGAGCAGCTGAAAATTCAAGGTACATCACTTTCTCAACCCAGTGAACAATGCTAACAGGTAAGACATTAACATTTTAAATCTTAGTTTATAAGGACTACCCTACTGGTCATCCTGCATTGTCTGAATCATACACTAGTTAGCCATGAAAGACTTCATGACAAAGACTTACTTTGAAACTGTGCTAACTAATTTATATGATTTTCATTAGGGTAGCACAAAATGTATACAAACAGTTACTGAGTTGGCAGCTATTTTTCAAGAAAAGACTATATTTAAAGTCCAACAAATCTTCAGAGCACATGCTGGATTGGCCCCAAGAAAATACCTGCAACTGGCCTTATTAAATCTATAATATTGTCAGTGCTCATATTGAAATTTCAATTGAACCAAGCAAGGAAAAGGCTGCTGAAGGGGAAACTAACTGGAAATTTGAGGATTTTAATGTCAGGAAAATTTGTTTTCTATTTGCTGCTGATGGCTAAAGTATGTGATGCATTAGCCAGGCCATCATTAGCATTTCAACAAGACAGTTGCAATTTATTGCATGCAAAAACCTATTTTAAAAAGTGTGAGGACACTATTGAAAAATTAGGGCTAAATAGCAACTCAAGCATTGACATGCAGCTTGCTGCAGTGCTGATTTCTGCAATGGAAAATTAACTGGGTCATTGGTTGATACCGATGTAACAGTCACTTACCTCAAAGACCTGAAGGAGGGAATTGGTCATAGAGATCCAGACATGGCAAGTGATACAGTAAAGTGTCTGAAAGTTTTACATGTGGCATTATGGCTAAAAGATGATTTCCTGTAAAGATTTCATCAGGATGAAATTAGGCACATGATTCAACATCTTGCCTTATTATAGCTGCAAGCCAAGAAAGTTGATACCTGGGCCACTGAAAAGGAATAGGGGGAGCTTAAGGAATTCTGGCTCCAGAATATGGCAACTTCATCAAGAGAAGACTTGTGGTTCTTCACTTTAAAATCCAAAAGGAATATCTACCCTAATATTTCTCATCTTTTTTTAGTTTTGCCAGTGTCTAATGCCCTTGTAAAGAGAGGCTTTTTCCTAGATGAGTCGCATAAAGATTGACTATCACAGCAGTCTTAATGAATCTTCGTTGGAAAATTTAATCCATATAATCTGCTGAAGAGACCATCTATGGACAAATTTTCACCTGATGAGGCTGTAAACATTTTTTTCTTCTAAACCACTTAGGCCCAATACACAGCCATACGGCAAAAGAAAAAATTGCGATGTTGAAGAGGTGCAGCATTAAATAAATAGATAATATATCTAACATTTCTTTCTGGTTTGTTTTAGAATGGGTACTATTATCATAGCTTAATGTCTTAGTGCTAATCAAAAGTTTCTAACCGCTACACAAAACTTAATTTGTATAGAAATGTTGAAAATCAAGCCCTGCACATATGTAACTATAAGCTTGTATTTTGTATTCATTATAATGAAGATGTCATCAAGAAATTCTACTTTTTCCAGTCTATTAATTATGACTATAACCTCAACCGCCCTAGTAAAGATGTAATTTGTTCTGGACCTTTTCATAAAGCTTATTTATTGGTTGACATCACAACTGTTCCTAAATCTAAAATCATGAAAAAAAATATTAAATTGGAAATCTTAAATGTTTGCCCTAACCAGTATGCTAATTTCATTGGAAGCAATGAACCAGCGGCCAAGGGCAAGCATATAGTAGAGCAATAAATGATATTTTATCATGTGTGAGGACTGAGACAAATGATGTGCATTACGCAAGTGGGATGAAAGAAAGAGAAAGCAATACAAATTTTAAGTTGTGATTTTGTCTATTGGTGTAAATTATGACAAGAGTGGTAAGTCATATAAAATCCAAAAACTTGAAAATTTCACCTTCCTGGAGTGGGAATCTAACTCACGTCTCCCGGTTTGCACCCAAGTATGCAAACCACTACACCACCAGAATGACCAAGTCTCAAGTTTCTGAGTAATTTGAATTTAATACATCACAGGAATCTCCAGTCAAAGCGACGACATTCATATTTAGCAAATCTGGATGAAATTCATGGTAAAAAGTAAACATGTATGTACAGCACCCTCCCACCCCTAATGACAAATTCCATTTGTTGCTAGGCAGTGAAGTGTTGTGTGAAGATGTTATAGCCATGTAGACCAACTGAGCTTCACTTATGTCTGCGAAGTTTCTCTTCACAGACATAAGTGAAGCTCAGTTGGTCTACATTGCTGTAACATCTTCGAATTAGCATGTGGATACAAAGTTTCTCTCTGCCTTACTGATTTTTTTTCTTTGTGTACAACCAGTCAAGTAGAATGTGAGCCTATGTTGTTAGCTATTTTGCATGTAAATCAATGAAGGAAGAAGAGGCATTCCTCATTACACATGGAAAATCGATAGGATATTCAAAGCAAACAGAATTTATATTCTGTTTGCTTTGAATATTCTGTTTTACGTATAACTTTTGCAGGACAAAAGATAAACATTTCATACTTTTTAAAATGAGCTAAAGTATGAAAAAAAATGTATTTTATTTTCAGCTGCTGCTTACAATAGAGAGAAAAGGGGTGAGGTAAAGAAAAAAAAAATGAATGAAATTGTAGCCAGCTGTAGTGTTTAAACAATGTGTGCCGTAACATGCTTTTGGTAGTAAAATATTTCTGTTGCTCTCTCAACTATTCTAGGTAATGGAAATCTTCCCAATTTTTACAATTCAGTAAAAAAAAAATTGGATTCTGATTAAAATACACGATAAGTAAAAGGTTTCCAAACTCTAGCTTTTAAAAACAGTCTGGGGCATTTTCTAAAAAATGCATATGAAGTAAATCATTGCAATAGCTTCATGAAACAACTTTTTAAGGTTATATGCTTCATGGTGTAGGACTTTGACTTCTGGAAATTAATGTACTTCAGACTTTTTTTTTTTAATGTCCTCCAGCAGGCAGGAAATGAACTTAAAAAAAAAAAAAAAATTCTCGAAATTCATGATTTCCCTTCATCTGGTAGAAACTATTTTGACTTTACCTCTCTCAGCTGACATTCATTCCATCCCTCTGAATGGGGTGAGCAACATGTGTGATTGGATAAATTTCCTCACCTGCCTTGGCATTGCTTCAGAGAAGAGACAGACACTCCGAGTGTGCTATGACTTCTCCGTAGTCACTGTGGAAATCGTTGGTTCACTACAAAGTATGGAAAACTGAATATACTGCAGAAATAAAAAATCTCGGTGAAATAATGTTATTCAACATCTGTAAATTTTGTCAAGTTTCTAAGATTTATTAAACATTTTTGGGATTGTTTATTGGACGTCTATAATATCACTACATTTTCCCAATATTTTCTCAATATTATTTGAGCATCTTCATGCCATCTGCTGGCTGAAAATGTTCGGAACTGCCAGAAATTATTATTCTAGCAGAGATGAAAATATTCCATGATTTTCAGAGTTTTTCTGACCAAGCTGCATCTTTTGTTTGTTTCTCTTCCTGGTTATGTTATTTTTTTACATTTTTCTGATCATGTTTGTTTTTCAAAACCTTTGGTAACAGTGAAAAAGAGGGGCTTTGTACAAATTGTTTTTTAATAAAAAAATGCCAGCTTTTTTATTTTTAACAGCCTTACCTTCAAACTAATCAGTAGAGCAAGCATTTTTGCCCCCTCCGCCTTTTCAAAGCAAAGCCCAAATAGAAAAATAGGTACTTAATCTGGCTGTGATGGGATTACTATTTCAGTTTCCTGTAAAATGACTTTCGCGGCAGTGTCAACCATGCAGTGCAGGCTTTTTATATTTAATTTCACTTACCATATTTCCCGGTATTGTGGATGCTGTTTTTTTTTAAATAGGTCTCGAGAATTTACTGTGCGTCCTGGAGACCGAAGGTTACATTTTTCATAGGCCTATGCTACCCCTGAGGAAAGTTGTCTATGTTAAAATGTTTACCAGTAAACCTTATTAATAACAAGACTGTCTTCGTCGTGAAATGCCATGGGAAGACTGTTTTTTTTTCTTCACGTCACCTTTGCTGGGATGCATTTATGATAAACCACGTGGTCTATACTATGAGACTGACACACACACACATAGAGTTCTAAATCAAAAGAGCCACTCTAATGGGTTTGACGACCCTAATTATGACAATGATGCCAGTGATATGGATAACACCAGTGAATTTTCTGGATTTGAGGATATGGATGACTGAAATGTTATCTTTATACACTGCCAGAAAGTGAAAAAAGAACACTTAAAAATTGCAGCTGCATCTTTGAGATTTATGTCGTAGAAACAAAAGTGATCATACGTATGAAGTGGTTCAATGTTTATTTTACCTTTTAACGCATATTCCAATGTACAGAACGCTAATTTTAATAAGGTGTTGCACCTCCTCCAGCAGCAATACAAGTTTCCAATCTGGCATGCAATTGGTCGTACAAATTCTGGATATCACGCTGTGGATAGCATTCCATGCACTTTCAACTTGGACACATGATTAAGAGATGGATGCTGTCTGCTGGGGTCCGTGGAAGAGTCTTTGCCTGATCCAGTTCCAGACATGCTCAATTGGAGACAAGTCTGGAGAGCATGCTGGCCAAGGAAGTCGATGCACAGCCTGAAGAGCATGTTGTGTTGCCAGGGTGGAGTGTGGGCGAGCATTATCCTGATAAAATATCACTCTCAAAAATGGCAGGATGATCGGCTGCACAATGTTGCTGACGCATGTACTACTATTTAGTGTACCTCGTACAAACTCATACGAGAGTGACAGCTAATCGCTCCCCACACCACGATACCCGGCGTGGGTGCCTGTGTGTTGGCGGATGCATGATGGCAGAAGCAGCTTGCCTTCGGACACGTACACCACCATCAGATGCTCCCAAGCAGAATCGGCTTTCATCACTTAGTCATTTCTTTCTATATCAGGGGCAGAACAAGCATCCCCCCTTCATTCAAAGCAAAATTAAAAAAATTAATGTTCAAAAATGCTTTAACACATTGCAGAGAGAAAAAAAAAAAACTTACAGGAAAGAAAGATGGCAACAGAGGTTCAAGTTTCGATGGAAACAAAAGGAACCATGCTCTTGCTCTTTTTGTCCGATATAACAAGAAGTGACTAAGAATTAAGAAACCCTGCATTTTCAGGAAAATTAAACTTCAGAGAGTTCTGGTGTCTTTGTAAGACTCCTGGAAAACTCCATAACTTACCCAAATTACTACAACCCTAGAATGCAGAAAATTGTGTGTGATAACAAAATATACAAATATGATGGGCATAAACTGCAGTGTGTGTTGCTCTAAAAGTATGTTATGTAATTTAGAATTTCATTTTTGGTCATATTTAGCAAATTATTTTGTTTTATGATATGACAGTAGTTCTGTTTTTCAGTTTTGAATATCTTCTATTTTCATTTTTTTAGAGAAAAGATAATGTTTGGAAAGGATCTAAAATGCCTGGGTTGATGGGTGGTTACAGAAGGCTTATGGTGGGACTAAAGGTAAGTAAAATATTTAAGTTTCATCTGCAAATATACATGTTCATAAAAAATGTTTGGAACATAAATGCTTTATATTATTCACAGTAATAGTAAATTAATACTTTGATGGGTATAACCGTGAATTATTTTTTATGTGAGAAAACTAGCCTGTAATTAGTTCCTTGATAAATTCTCCAGTGATTCCAAAATGTAAGGGTTGTGTACATATCTTAAATCCAGTACCGAGAATGATTGCTATGCTTGTATAGTCATTAATGTATTAAGAAAAGGAAATCTCCTGGTAGTTAAGGTTTTAGCTTGGTTTTAAATGGAGGTGAAAACTCCTTTATGCATTTTTCTTTGTGTGGGAGTGAGGAGCTCAAAAGAAAGCTAAGGAGAGTTTTGTTTGTAGTTAAGATACTCTTGACTGCATTTTCTGTGAACCTTTAATATTCTTATTTGTCCAGGCAAATAAAAGTATTGATGTTGATTTGCTTTACTTTAACAAAATGGTGCAATTAGTGGGGAATGAGGAATATACCACTCTTGAAAGTAATCGAAATTTAAGTAATTTTAATAGAAACGACTGTAATATATAATACTAAATCACCTTCTTTTTTTTTTTAATTTAAATAATGTTAGTTCTTATTTAAATTTACCTTCTGAATGGCACATACGAACCTCCAGGTTCCTGCATAGGTTTGGGCAACAACTGCCAGTGGGCCACACCCTATGCAAAAGGGGTGTGCTAGTAATGCGTAGGGCTGTCAAAAAGTTAGTTGCACTCTCATGTAGAAAAAAAAAAAACATTTTAGGAAAGGTTTATACTTACATATGAAATACCATAGAATAGCTTTTTAGATGTAATCGTCTAGTTTATTCAAACATTTGTCATAGTGTGGCATGAGTTTGTCTATCCTTTCCTGAAAAAAATTGTAGTCCACCTTGTGATAACCACTCTTGCATTGCATTTTTGACTTCATCAGTGATGTCACCACTTCACAAGGTCATTTTTCATGGGGCCAAACATATGGAAATCACAGGTTGGAAGGGTGTTTCCACACCCCCATTTGAATTTGTCAAGGAAGGCCTTCGTGACACATGCCAAATGGGGTGTCACGTTGTCCTACAGAAGGATGATGCCTCTGGACAGTTTTCCTAGCCGTCGATCTTTAATCACCTTTTGCTACCTTTTTAAGGGTTTTACAACATGATGCCGCATTAATCATGTTGCCCTTTGGCATGAATACATAATGCACAGCACCTTGATTGTCTTAAGAAAAGGGTGAGCATAACCTTTCCGGCAGAAGGAACAATGCAGCAAGTTTTCAAAGGTGGAAAATGTGAATGTTTCCACGCACACATGAAGTCTGCTTTGTTTCTGGTGAGAAGTGATGGACCCAAGTATTGTCTCCGGACACGATATGGTCCAAAAATTCATTTCCTACTCTGTGATGATGATCCAAAACAGCGGGAGCTGCTTGAAAATGTTGCATCTTGTGTTGTTCTGTGAGTAAGCGAAGCACCTGTCGAGCACAAAGTTTTCGGAACTCAAGATGCTTAGTGATGATGTGGTGCACACTTCCATTTCCATATGAAATATTCAATACATCCGCAATCTCATTCACTGTGATTCTTGCACGGATCAATTCATTAATGAGATCCATATTTTCATTCGTCATCGAAGTTGACGGTCTTCCCTTCTGGTAATCGGCTTCAATATCCATGCATCCTTTCTCGAACAATAAACACTATTTTGCAATCGCTTCCTGTGAACATGATTTGTCACCATACACACCAATTAATAGTGTTGAATTTCAATGGGGTTCAAGTTTTTGGCCCACAAAAAGTGGATCACTTTGTGGATTTCAAATTTGGACGCTACTTCAAATCGACACATCTTTCACAAGTGATAACAGACAAACTGTTCCCGCCACATTGACAAAGTTAATGTGGCGGCTTCGGGAGGAAATGCAAGTGGCGCCCCCACATTGCATCCACATATCTTATACAAAAAAAAAAAAAAAAAAAAAAAAAAAAAAATTGTGGTTGCACGCAACTAATTGTTTGACTGCCCCTTGTACAAAAGATTTGCTTTGAGTGTTCCTTATTTTACATTTAATGCAATATAAGCCTTCAGTGTGCTGAAAAGGTTGTTATAATAGTATTAAAGTTCTGCTCCTATAAATGTTGTCAACAAGTACTTTTCTTGATCTTTGTGTGTCTGTTAGGTTATTTCAGTGACTATCAATATAGATAAGAATTATGTAAAACTTTATACAGTCCAATACAGAACAGGTGAATTTCGTGTAAACCAGTTAGAAGTTGCAAAATCACTTGAAATAACACAACTGTGTTTGTGAAACTTGCAATTTTTTATTATGAAATGCTAAAATTCTGTAATAATGCCTGCAACTTAAGAAATGAATTTTTCTTTAAAATCAGTAATTATACATGGGTAAATAAAAAAAATGATATAGTATTTGTGTAGAACTTAAATTAGAAGTACTAGTTTAATTTAAAAAGGAACATTATTACAACAAGAAATCATTCTTATAATTTAAAATGTGGAACTTGATGTTTATAACAGTACTTTAAGAGACAGGAAAACATATAAACTGCATTCGTTTCCTATTAATTGCAGCATAGTCAATTCCTAGAAACAAAGTGCAGTGACTAAAAATGAATAACAGATGTAAAAATCTGTATGGATGGTCAACATATGAGCTGCAATCAAGTATAGCATGTGTAGAAGACATGCCTAAAATGAGTACTTCATGCTTTTACTGCTGGAGAATGTCCCATCAACATGATTTAGATTAATTCACAGCAGGTTGTGGCATGTTGTATTGCTCTGTCTCCATTGGAATGGAACACAGAGGACATGGTTAAGGTTGTTATCAGTGTTAGTGATAAATGTTTATAACTACCTATTGCAATTGTGAAAACAAAATGTTAGCATAACTTGCCTGCAAGTACTGGATACTAGCAACTTACTTATGGGGGGACAACAGACCACTGCTAAGTGTTGCTTTGAGTATGCATCACTGGGCTCACAAACACTTCGGATACACTAATAATTTGCAAAAAAACATATGCTCTGGTAAATCCAGGTATATCTTGGAATGTGATTCACATGAAGCTTAAGTGATTGTTGTACAAACTTCATGTTATCAGTAATAGTTTGCTTAAAGAACAGAATTTAACTGTGTGCACCTCTATAATCAGTTAAAGTTGGCTCTCATGGTGCATGATCAGCTTGGCCTGCTTAAGAGGGCCAGCCTTTTGTTCTGTGTACCTGGGACACAGTCTAAAGAAACAATACTGCAGGAACTGAAAAATGCCCTCAGTGAGGAGAGGGCATGCATTGCTTAAGATGATCTTAATGTTTTAATGAGGCACAGATGTGAATCAAATCTATCAATGGCAGACCACACACATTATGACCTAGTCTTCTGGAACAATTGCAAATTTAGTGATACTGTACTGGTATTCATCAGCACTTTCCTTTTGATAAAGTGGTTCAGCTTTTAAATTGTGTTGTGCCACTTATTACATCAGTTACTTGCAGATTATTTTACTCATGAAGGATTTTGTACAGTATGGTCAATCACACATAATTTTATTGGGATCTACATGTATATGCATGCATGTAGAAAAGAAAAATGAGAAATATGGCATAACATTACTAAGATCCTTAAAACATTTCATTCTATTTAGCTTTAGTAACTTCCAGAATGTTGTTTGACATTGAATTACATATTTAATTTTTAAACATGTTACTAGGCTGTGTTTGGCTCCTAAAAACAAAATCATCTGCTAATTCAAGAATTGCAGATGTTAAGTTTTATTTGTTGTTTCAGAAGTCTCCATTTTACAGTAATCTTAATTAAACCTTATGCACCAACTCCAACCCTCACTGGTAATTTTCAGTAGTAAACACCATAAGTTTTAGTGTTTTTCAGTAGTAATGAATAAAATTCTATTACACACTACAACAAATTGCCAGGACAGCAAAATAACTGTGTAAATACATAAAAGTGAATTTTTGCTTTTGAAAATTTCCTGTGAGAAACACTAAGTTATACCAACATCCCCCCGCCCCCTCAAAAATTAGTATATTTTTTGATGGTAAATATAGGTAAGTTCCTACACAGGTTGAAAGTTGTTCATGGTCATCTTTAAACCCCGAAGGAACAAAAGGAATAATGGAGCATCATGAAAAACTATAATAGTGCACAAAAATGACTTCATGTTTTTTTTTTTACAGAAGCTTCCTAATGAAATGCACCCTTTTTTTTTTTTATTCCTAACAATACTTTCTATATCAATCTAATGAGCAAGCATTTTTCACTTTTATTTAGGCAAAATTCAAAATAGTTACTTAGCTTGCCCATGCTGGAAGTTGCACCATTTCCATGACCTGTACAGTTGAACATGCAAAGCAGCATTATTTTTTTTTGTCCTGAAAATGCCAAGTTTTCCATCACTTCTTGCTATACATAAGAAGCAAAAAGAGTGAGCATTTCCCTTTAAAAATAAAGTTCAGAATTGGAACTCCATCTTTCGTTCCCTGTACAGTTGTTTTCTCTGCACAATCCGTAGAGTTTTTGTACTTTTAATGTCACTATAAGCAAAAGAAAAAAATGCTGGATTTGTCCTTTGATTTAGCAAGATGTGACTGAGAAATGAGAAAACATGCATTTTAAGCAAAATTAGAAGTGAAAAATCTGTACTACGTTGTTCACTTTGTGAAGCAGTTCTACAGGTCATAAAAATGACAGATTCCATTATGGATAGATTAAATACTGGTTTTGAAATTTAATTTCGCTTAAAAAAAAAAAAAAAAAGGAAGTGGGAGCAAAAATGATTGGTTTTGAAGATCCTAAGGGAAATGTGAAAGATGTTGAAAATGAGGAATATGATAAATATTAAAAGTAAGATGGAACATTAGCAGTTATTCCTGGACTCCCTATCCTAATTTCTTAAAAGTTTTCACTGCCGAAAAAAAAACTTCACAACTTTCACTAAAATGTGAAAAGTCAGAACACAAGGGTGGAGACTGATGTTTTCCATGGACGGATGATTTCCTTAGTACTTTGAGTATCTTTTTCTCTTGCAGGTAATTCCTGAATTTATTTCTCTCTATGTCACTGGGCTAAAACGAATTACCTTAACATCTCATTCATTCTTTCCAAGTAATTAGACCACCTCAAATAATTTCTCTCTCTCCTTCATATGACTCATAAGCAATTGCATGACTCCTGCATCTCTTCCCAGATTTCACTATCAGGGTAGGAATGATTACAATTTTATATGTAGCCACTTGGGACCATTTTGAGAGCCTCTCACTTCTATGAAATCCTCATAAATCAACCATAACTACATTCACCCTCCAGTCTGTTTTCTCTGTCAAGCATTACTCATTAGGCTGAACTTGTATTCAGTACTAACAGTTTCTTCCTCAGAAGCCATGAATTTCATTCATTCCTGGACAACTTACTTTTGGACCATTCCATGTTAAATCAACCAATAAAAAAATTATTTTGAACTTTGATGTTCTAGTATACATTTTATTTTTCTAAACACTTTCCTTGATACACTCATCAGGCTGATACCATGTTTAGTGTGGTCACCTTAAAGGAAAAGTGCCTAGCATCCCTTTAATTCTGATGGATAATTTCTAGCTCCCAGAACAAATTAGAAACAAAATAGTGCTTTAATTTGTGAAACATGTGCATTGGGGATGCAAATTATTTTCACTTATCAGATTTAAATTATATTTTGTTCTTTACAGGTGTTAAGGATAAATACTACATACAATGTGCTCTTTGTACGTGGAGGTGCTGTTCCTGGAGTTGTCAACAATTACTGTTACATTTATGACTGTAAATGTGAGAAGAAAACACATACTGAAGAGAATCCACCTCCTTTCCCAACTGCCTTTCCTTCAGATGAACCACAACCAGAAGAATATTTGGACTCTGAATTACATGATTTCAGAGACGCTTCCATAATGTTTGTAGATGAAGAATCAAATTAGTCTCCCCTCTTTTCTTTATGAATAAAATTGTACAGTTGTATTGTTTATGTAGGTAGCACTGTCATTCTTTTTGGTGTGAATAATTAACTTATTACACTAGGAGTGCAGTCTACACAAGTTGCTTGAATACCTATACAATGAGATGTTTGTTAATAATCAGAAAATTGTGTGCTGGGGCCATGTAGGGAAATCCATTATGCTTGCACGTCTTTTGGAATCAACAGATAGCACACAGTCTAAGCACGATGTATTATAAAAAACGAAAACTATTTACAGATTAAACCCATGAGCACTTTCGGAGTGCCGTTCACACCATCTGATGATGGAGTGAACGGCTATCCGTGCCATCACAAAGCCAGCTACTTGTTATTCATATACCACAAAACGATATAACATACACAGTAGTTGCCACAGATTAAGTGAGATTCTTACGAATTATATTAAAGTTCAATGACTTCACAATCGGTGTCCAACTTTCATGGAGGTCCAACTGGGTAATAATCATTACAACATTTTTTTGTCCAACGCTTTAATAAATACACTCTCGGCTATCAGTAAGGCACTGACAGAAGAGGGTGTCAAGAGTATACGAGCATTGCACCAATCCGGAAAATAAGTCCCATTATTAACATTTCTTGCAAGAGAAGTATTTTGAAGGTGTGCTTTAACACTATATTGATGTTCCATTAATCTCAAATTCAAATGTCTCCTTGTGGAACCTATGTAGTTACAAACGTGCTGTTTAGTAACAGGGTCCAAGAGAGGAACATTATATACTCCCCAACGTCGTAATATGTCGGGTTTATCTCTGTCACGCCTGAGTTGTGCAAATAAATCCTTGCACTTGACACCAAATTTTAATTCATATTTGGAACACACGTGACAGAAAATTCGTTATTCCGGGTAAAAACTCTAATGACCCAATAAACCTTGGATTACTCTCATTAATCCCTACTAATGTAGTGGATCGCTGTGCCTAAACTCTTGCATGGATCTTACGAGTAATGTAATTGGGATACCCAAATTATTTAGTCATTTCAAAAATTCTATCGATCTCGCTATGCAAAGCTGAGTGTGTAGAGGAGCGAGTATATGCTTGTCTAAAATAAAAGTCTATGGCTGACGTCTTCTGCACAAAAGGATGGTTTGAACTGTATGGAATAATGGAACAAACATAATAAGGTTTATGATACACTGAAAATGATAATTTATGAGTAGTTGGATCTACTCATAAATTATCATTTTCAGTGAAAGGCTTAAAATGTTTCAGCCACATGGTAAGCCTTTATTTTGGCGTCCCTTGATGTAGTTTCCTTGTACCCTAACGTACCTGTGGAATCCGCCCATCAAATTATTGAGGCTCTTCTCGCCGATTCTTGTGTCCCTCCTAATGAAATTTCGGCAATTATGAACACTCTTCGGCTTGTCATGCAACGTTCATATTTTAAATTTCAAGGGTGTATTTATCAACAGTTGGAGGGCTCACCTATGGGCTCTCCACTGTCTTGTATCCATTTATCAACAGTTGGAGGGCTCACCTATGGGCTCTCCACTGTCTTGTATCCTAGTGGGAATTGTTATGCAATTTATTGAAAATAAGGTTCTATTGGAATTCCCTTACACCCCCAGCTTATATTTAAGGTATGTCGACGATATCCTGGTCATTTGGCCTCCTGCACAGGACTTACCGGTTCAATTCGTCGACATGCTTTCTTCTATTTTTCCCACTATCAAGCTCACGGTAGAACTAGAATATAATCATATTTTACCATTCTTAGATATTAG
Source organism: Macrothele yani (assembly GCA_039090855.1). Taxonomy (NCBI): domain Eukaryota; kingdom Metazoa; phylum Arthropoda; class Arachnida; order Araneae; family Macrothelidae; genus Macrothele; species Macrothele yani. The sequence continues at coordinate 50,521,721 of CM076995.1, forward strand.
TATCTTACATGATCCAACTACTCATAAATTATCATTTTCAGTGTATCGTAAAACTTATGTTTGTTCCATTATTCCATACAGTTCAAACCATTTTTTTGTGCAGAAGACGTCAGCCATCGACTTTTATTTACACACTCAGCTTTGCATAGTGAGATCGATAGAATTTTTGAAATGACTAAAAAATTTGGGTATCCCAATTACATTACTTGTAAGATCCATGCAAGTTTTGGCACAGCGATCCACTACATTAGTAGGGATTAATGAGAGTAGTCTAAGGTTTATTGGGTCATTAGAGTTTTTACCCGGAATAACGAATTTTCTGTCACGTGTGTGTTCCAAATATGAATTAAAATTTGGTGTCAAGTGCAAGGATTTATTTGCACAACTCAGGCGTGACAGAGATAAACCCGACATATTACGACGTTGGGGAGTATATAATGTTCCTACTCTTGGACCCTGTTACTAAACAGCACGTTTGTAACTACGTAGGTTCCACAAGGAGACATTTGAATTTGAGATTAATGGAACATCAATATAGTGTTAAAGCACACCTTCAAAATACTTCTCTTGCAAAAAATGTTATTAATGGGACTTATTTTCCGGATTGGTGCAATGCTCGTATACTCTTGACACCCTCTTCTGTCAGTGCCTTACTGATAGCCGAGAGTGTATTTATTAAAGCGTTGGACAAAAAATGTTGTAATGATTATTACCCAGTGCACCTCCATGAAAGTTGGACACCGATTGTGAAGTCATTGAACTTTAATATAATTTCGTAAGAATCTCACTTAATCTGTGGCAACTACTGTGTATGTTATATCGTTTTGTGATATATGAATAACAAGTAGCTGGCTTTGTGATGTCACACATGGCCTGTGTGTATATATACAGCTATCCGTAATAGCTGCTTGGAACAACAGATGGAGTGAACGGCACTCCGAAAGTTCTCATGGCTTTAATTCTCTAAATAGTTTTTGTTTTTTTATAATAAATCGTGCTTAGACGGTGTGTTATTATATAATATGATTTAGTAGCACAACATCACTTTCATATTGGAAATAGCATAACTTTTCTTCATTCGACTCAGGGCTTGAAAATTGAGACCTTATAAGATAAAAATGAGGGTTCTGATTTTTTAAGTAAACAAAAATGAACTTTTTTTGTTACGTGCTTTGCATTTACGTTTTGAGGGTCTGTATTCAAAATGTTCAATGCACAAAAATGAGTATTTCAAGTTTTAAGATGCTGTATGAAATGGTATTTGAGAAATTTAGTGATTCTGTCATGTTCCTCTTGTTGAAGTTTTCACCCTTTGTCACTAAACGGCGGAGGCATGTATCCCGTCGCTGACTATAAACGATTGGAGCAAAGTGGTTTCAATTTCTGGACCTAGAGCATAATATAATTAAATAGGTGATATTATTCTGTCCTTGGCACTCCATAACAATAACACAACTTCCAGTGATTAGCAATGGCAGTCTTTTTTCTTGCAGTAGGAAATTTTATTCCAAACTTTATTTTTAAATTTAACCATGACCGTGCAACTAGATTTTTTATTTACCTGCCCAGGCCAATAATTTATGTTCCCCTGAAATCGTGGGCATGGTGTTTTTCAAGCCTTGTGACTGATACACTGAATTCTCCTTCCATTTCCACTTGGGCGCAGTGGTCTAAGCGATTGCCTCCGATCATTTGTCCGAAAGAGGTGCGGATCCCGGCGAGGCATGGATGTTGTGTTTGTCTTGCGGCACTGGCTCTCTCTCTTCCCTGGAACCAGTGACTGCCCAATGAGTTGCTCACGGTGGTCATTAAATCTTCAATAAAAAAAATTCCATTTGTTTGTTTGGGGATTTAATTACCCACAGGCTCCCATCGGTACCAGAAATGGGAGAGATCTAGTGTTCAGGGTTCGTACACTTTTGGGGGAAAAAAATTCAAGGACTTTCCAGGCCTTTTCCAGGACATATACAAAAAAATTCCAGGATGATTATTACGCTTTACAGTATCATGTTCAAATTATTTTTTTAAAGTATTCAGTTTTAAGTAATAAAAATGATGAAAGATGCAAATGGATGAATGTGCTTTATGCAAATGGATCAAGTTTATCAAGCACAAGACCATAAGAATAAATTCTGTTCTCATGCCCCGACCTTTGAATTAAAGTTGGATCATTTTCTACAAGGGTAGGTTTCTCCTCCCTGATAACATACCAAAACTTTGTTGCAATCAAACAGATTTTATGTGAGTTAACATTCCTAAGCTTGGAGAACAAATACTGCTCTTATGTCTTGGCCTTTAAATTTAATTTCGACCTTTTTCAAGAGGGTAGGTTTCCAGGTTGTACCCAACAGCATACTAAAATTTCGCTGAAATTCAACCGCTTTCATGCGAATTATCCTACAGACAAACCCAAAGCATAAACGTTTCTGCAACCATAGTTCAAAAGTGTTAGGAATTTCGAAAATAAAAGCATAACGAACAGCGCGAAAACTAGCTCATAAATAGAATATTTGAAACACTCTCAATGTATGCACTCTCAATTATTAGGGATGGTAGAGGGGAAGGGAATAGAACTGTTCAAAATTAGCATGTTTTCGTTGCGCTAGGGCGCTTAAGCACGGCTGAATTCCTTCAGATACCCCCAATATTCAAATGATTGAAATGTGCTGATGTTCATGGAATGAAATGGTTGATCAGCTATGATGACCGCATAAAAGTTCGGGGGGGGGGGGCACTTTTTTTTTAGTTTATGCAACATTTTACATCACTCCAGTATTTATCTTGTCATCAATGCAACTACCGCTTACGATCGCGGATATCAGCAACCGAAAATCTGCCATATCTCTAAGTGATATAACATCCCTGAAATGGCAATGGGCTGGACATACTGCCAGAAGAACAGACCATCGATGGACAGCCGGAATTTTAGATTGGATTCCAAGGGACAGGAAAAGACCCAGAAGAAGACCACATGGAAGATGGGTGGATGAAATTCGAAAGTATGCGGGAGTGACATGGAGGAGACTGGCACAAGACAGACCGTTGTGGAGGAAACTTGGGGAGACCTTCGTCCAGCAGTGGATTGATAATGGTTGACAATGATGATGATCCTGTTAGTGTATTGTAATTGAAAAAAAAAAGGATGTGGAAAAAAGAAACTTTCAGAAATTAAGATCATCAAGTCATGCGTTTCAAAAATCCGTTTTCCTTTATAACGTTTAAAAACATGTTTTTGCTTTTTTACCTGTAGTGTAAATAAAAAAACTATGTTGATTTTTTTATGGAATCAGACGTCCGTATGTCTGATTGTCTTCATCTGAGTTCACACGTTAGCTACTGTGTACAAGTAGACCTATTTTTTCAGCTCAAAAATATGTAGTTTTGTATATATTCACAGTATAAGTCATTCCTTATTCCCACAGAACTGAATTCAGCATATGCAAAATGAAGATCATCAAGACCCGCCCAACACTATGTTTCTGATTGTCTGCTGTTTATATTCAAGAAATGCAAACATGGATCAATGGTGAATGCAGCAACTATGATTTTTATTTATTACCAAGAAAAAAAAAAAAAAAAAAAAAAAGAGCCGTGAAAGCTGTAAAGCTGAAATGGATATTTCTCTCGACCCCCCCCCCCCCCCCGTGCACAAAAACATTCCGATTAAGATCAAACAGCAGGAGGACGCGTCCACACACACACAACCTTTGGAATGACCTGATGGAATGGCTTCTTTTCATTTGGCACATCACCATAGATCACCACCTGCAGCTTACTGAACTGTCAAGTTGCACCCTTCCTCCTTCACTTTAACTATAATAGAAAATGTAAAAAAAAAAAAAATGCTCCCCAATTTTCGACAAAATTAAATTACCAAATTTGCGTCATGATGTTGCAATTTACTAAAATACGTTTGTTTATCTGCTGAATATTGCTTAAATCCATTGAAAACTTTTTAATTATAGATGATATTTTTATTAAAACAGTAATTCAGACGCCTGAATAAAAACGTATGTTTGCAATTCAAATAGAGTCCATATCATTACAGAAAAAAATTTAAGGATCACTCTGTTTAAATAAACCATGGCATCTAAAAAAAATAATTCACTTACTTTTCCCGTAATTTATAATTACTGTTTCTTTTTTTCAATCCGATTACGCAACAGATTTTTTTTTTTTGCATCTGCTAAAGTTCCTAACGGAATTTGGCGAAACTTGCACTAGAACTTTATTGTGATGTATCTTAACTACTGTAAAAATTTTACTGTGTTATTTCCAAAATTCGGAAAAATGGATTTCTGAAAATATTCTCCTAGTCCTTTTGAGCTGTGGAAGTGATAAACAGGTGTTTGCTTTCTTCCCAACCAAGGGCTTCAGATCAGAGCTCCCAGCTGTCAATCAACCGTTGCTATGGTAACACCCTTTCTGCTGGAGGCTCACTCTGTCCAAAGAGGCACACATACTTGTCCATAATAAAAATTGCCAATGCTAACTTTTAAAGTTTTTAACCGATTCAATTGGAATTTTGGAAGTGAGCTTCTGTAATCCAATTACAGTGAATGTAAAAATTTCAGCCACTTTCGTGAAAAATTCGCAAAGATAGTTTTCTTATTTTTTTCATAAGTAGCGGAAGTCTCTTGAGGGGAGGGAGGGTGGCATGTACATAAACAAGAAGCAGATGAATGTGTTGTTCAGGCATACTCCTCACTGGTGGATGCCAGCTGACTTGGTACATACGCGACCCCCTGCAAATGCTAGATGCCTCTTCTTTCCCCTTCTGTTCTCAGTTGTCGGACGGACATCGAGCTTCCCTTCGAGCTATAGTAATCGTCTAATTTTATTGCACTGGAAGTAGTGCCTTTTTTTTCTTTTTTCCCCCCAGCCAAATTAGGATTTGGTGCACATCGGAAACCGCTGCCGGTGGTTTCTTTGAGAACAGAGAAAAGGAACTTTAAAAAATGAAGGGGTAACAGTAACACGATTTCCTAAAAAGGCATTTTTTAAGCACTAATTTCAAATTTCAAGGCTTTTCAAGACGGCATTAAAAAAACACCGTTTTTCCAGGATATTCCAGGCCTTGAAAACGTAATCTTGATTTTCCAGGACTTTCCAGGTTTTCAAGCACGCGTGCGCACCCTGAGTGTTGTAAAATAAATACAACATCCACGCCTCACCAAGATTTGAATCTGGACCCATCTTGGATGAATGGTCATAAGCTAGTGCTTAGACAACTGCACCACCAGGGCAACCATTTCTCAGATACGGCTGGAAGAACACTAAGACTTATTTGCTCCTTTTGTCAACAAAAGGCTCTACTTTTTGTGAGAGCATTGAAGTGGCTACCTCTTCAGACTGCACTACTGATAGTCCTTATTTTATCCCTATTATTTGAAAATCCCTCCTATCGTTTGGCAACAACCGTAACGAAGCACTTGAAGATCCAAATCTGGCGACTAGTCTTGCTCTGTCTGTTCACAGGTGATCAAGACAAAAGCTGGATTGAAAGGGTTTTTTTTCTAAATGTAACTAGGGTGCTTACCCAACTGCTTTAATCTATTTGTTTTGTGTGCATTACATACCTCCTATTTACTACTTTTGAAATACATAAATATTGGATAAAGAGCCTCTCTGATGATAAATAAGAAAACAAGTTTAAACTGTGAGCCACCTTGTTATGAAAAGATACACAGTAAGACTTGCCAGTATCCAAACCCACAAAGGAAAATTACATTTGATTACTACGTGTAAAAGCATTGCTCATGTAATCATATGTTGAAATCTCCTGTTTTATCTTCCTGCTTACACTTTTTTTTTTTTTTGATGTGGAGTACTGTTAATAACGTTCTATCAATCTCCCCATCACAATTGTGGTCCTCAGTTTAGCAACATTTACCACCAACATGAAGAAAACCATTTACTGCTTCTATCTTTTGATGTTCACAGTTTTCTTCCTCATAAAAACAAGCATGTCATGATGTGGTCATGTCTGCTTTATTCTGTGTGAAACCAAAGTATCTGAAAACGCATTAGATGATTTTGAACATTTTAATTCGGGTCATTTTGGTAGGACTGTCACTCTACAAATTAACTTTTATGCAATAAATATTAAGAAGACATCAGAAATTATTTTTATTTCTTTACATTTATACAAGCAGGCTGAGGAAAATCTATGCAAAGCCATTTTTATGACTAGTAAAATTTTATTATATAATCATGTTCTTAAGATTCCCGATAACCTACTATGACTACATGTTTAACTGTAACCTTCCAAGAAAAAGCTGGGTGTTAAAAATTAAAATAATTTACAAATTTGTGATTTTACACCATTTCTAAATGAGTCCATTTTACTGGAATTATGTAAACTCTGCATAAGTGGTTATTTTGTGACTTGATGCATGGCATGAGCTAAGTAGTCAACATTAGATGACGATACGCCAGCTACAGATATCCTTCCATCCTTTGTCAGGTAAACACTAAATTCTTTAGTGAGCTTCTCGACCTATAAATAACAAGTAGTGAAACATAATTATAGCAAACTAATTAACCACCCATCAAAGTTGATGGGGATACAGGCTATTATTGTTTAAAACACTAAAATATCTAATCCAATGTTACCCAAAGAAATATTTGAGTTATATAAACATGCTTAGACTGTAAAATTTGTTGAAATACGAGTCATTTGTATAATGACCTTGTGCATGTTATCTTCTTAGTAGGCTCTATTTGACAAATCGTGGAAGGACCGCCAATCTCCCGATAACGCTTTCTTTGACTATTGCAAGGTTTAAAATATATATATATATAGTTAAAATATTATTAAATATTTAATTTATCTAGAAATTCATATATTTCTTAAATACCTTTCCGAAATATATGAATTCCTAGATAAAGGAAACTCAATAATTTAATAATATTTTAAAAAGAAAGTTATCAGGAGATTGGCGGTCCTTCCACGATTTGTCAAATAGAGCCTACTAAGAAGATAACATGCAAAAAGTTTGAAGGTAACAAAAGGTCATTTGACAAATTTTACTAAAATATCTGTTAGGAAGAAAATTACCTGAGTTTCTTATATGAGCAAAATTGATTTTTTTTTTTTTTTTATTCTGATAAATGTGAATATTGGGAAAATCATGGCAATGAGGGTAATCTGGATTTGACATCAACTTTTTGCAATAACTGTGGATATTCCAAGCATCAAGCTTGGTGACAACTTTTTAGTTTTCCATCTGTTGGATGCTCATTCAAAAAATTCTGCAATCCAGAAAGCTTGCATGTGAAATTCAATGGTCTACAGCTGTAAGAAGCAGTTTCAGTCCATTTATTGAACAGACAGACCTTGGTGTCCATGTTCAATTGAGATGACACTAGATGTAGCCCAAGGTTCGTACTCTTCCAAGCACTTTTCAAAGACTTTTAAAACCAAATTGTCATGTGCTGTCATCAGTAGGTAGGAATTTAATAAGTTCAAACCATTAAACTCGGCTGGAATGGGCACACCTTCAATGACCTACCTGCCTGCCTGTCCCCCTGTTGGTTTATTTTATCAACTTTGAACTGCCCCTTTGTTTTGGTGTTTTTTAAAATCGTTTTATTTAGAGGAATATTTTGAAAGGGTACATTATTTTCGTATTCACCCTTCGGCAGGAACATGTCCCTAAACCCCAGTCAACAGAAGCCCATCACAATTTGCAAATATATCATTCCATTAATTTTACTCTCGTGGCTGATGTTTTACTCCTTAGCGATGTCGTAGCCAAGGTACCAACTGTCCATGTGCTCTTTCTTCTGAGTTGAACCCAAGTTGTGCGCTTTTTAATCAGCTTTGAGTTTTTATCAGAACTGCACAGAAATCTCCTATACACACCTTTTTGGGACAAACAATTATTTTACACACATGCTCTTTATATCATTTACTTACACAACAATTTTTTTCAAGTGCTATTTACTGAGTTCAAAACTTTTTCAAGGACTTTCAAAATGAACTTTTTTTTCAAAGAGCATACCAACCATTGTCTACTTGCTCGCACTTAGCGATATTGTAGAGACCCAAGAGACGTTTTATTTAGTTATTTTTTTAAATGGCTCTTAAAAAAAGGGGGCAATGTGTTTTGCAGGAGCAGTAAAAGTATTTCTTCAAAATAAATAAAGTGAGAGTTCATACCTTATAAACACTATAAGAAGATAGCCCTCTGGCAGTTAATAAAGTGAGAGTTCATACCTTATAAACACTATAAGAAGATAGCCCTCTGGCAGTTACCTGGGAATCCTTACCTCCCAGATAACGAATGATGTCATGGCTCAGTGACAACTCATGGTCAAGGCATGAGTTGTCACAAATCCTTTGTGCCTCCATCTAGAAAGCAATGTTTACCAGACACCATGTGCCCTCAATCAAAGCTCTTTTGTATATATCCAAAAATCTACAAGCGTTGAGATCAATGAAGCCATGGTATTCACGATTCCCTTCTCACCTGCCAACAGAGGTTGTCATGTTGTGTTTCTAAGGAATGACATGTTTTTAATTCAGAAGAGATACTCTTTTGCTCCTCCAAAGAAAAACCTGTGTTTGTCTTGGGGTACAGTATTGCCAATGGGTAGACCCTAACATCACAGTTGATTCAATAAATAAGCAGCAATTTCAACCTCATTCAAGTGTGTTGATTCAGTGTGTATAGCTTTTTACTTAGAGCTTCGTGTAGTAGAGCAAATTCAGCTCCTGTTCTGCTCCTCTGTTGGGGAGCACAGTTTGGAAAGGTGTCTTGTTGGACAGTTGCAAAGTTTCATCAGCACAACTCTGGAACATTTATTCTGTAGCTTTTCACCTTAAAGGTTTGCATGTGTTGTGACTTTGACACTTCCTCCAGAAGTACACTCTTTAATAATTTTGTGTAAGGACTCTCATTGTGATGCTGCTTTTCTACGAGGAAACGGCTGATTTGCGCCAGTCATTGGCGCAACCATGGAGGGAGCTTAAGCCCCCTCCAAGGAAATCGGCGTACATCACAAATTAAACATTCAAAAATATTATTTTACATGTTCAAAAAATTACGTAGTGTCTGGCATAGTGTCTTTTCCCCAAAGCCCCAAAGAGATTAAGAGCGACGTACGTCACAAATTAAACATTATTTTACATGTAAAAAAATTACAGTGTCTTCTATCCAAAGCCCCAAAGAGATTAAGAGTGACATACGTCACAAATTAAACATTCAAAAATATTATTTTACATGTTCAAAAAATTAGTGTCTTCTATTACATGGTGTCTTTTTTCCAAAGCCCCAAAGAGATTAAGACCGACATACGTCACAAAGTAAACATTATTTTACATGTTCAAAATATGACAGTGTCTTCTATTACGTGGTGTCTTCTTCCCAAAGAGATTAAGAAAGACTTGCGTCACAACCATATATAAACTATAGGCGTACACTATATATATATATATATATATATATGTGCACACATTGTGTATATATATAAGTTCAACACAGGTAGTGACCATAGATTGGTGAGATGTAAGATGCACCTCAACACTAAACTCGAACGTGGCAAGCTCATAAGACAAACAAAATGTATTGACATAACCAACCTTAAAAAACACCATAATACCTTGAAGTTGGAACTGAAGAACAAATTCTCTGCTTTAGAAGGCCTTACATCGGAAGAAGTGGATATTTCTGAAGTTAACAGAAAACTAACCAAATCTCTTATGGGAACAGCTACAAAATTAGCTGGGTCTAAGAACAAGTTGCATGTGAACAAACTATCAGGAAAAACCAAAATGTTGATGCAAAAACGAAGAGAGATGAGGACAACTAAAGATGTGACTTCCAAAGTGGAATACATAGAGCTATGCAAGACGGTACGAAAAAGTATCACTGAAGACGTAAGGAAATTCAACTGTGAACTAGTAAGGAAAGCAATTGAAAACAACCAAAGCCTAAAGATAGCAAAGGGACATCTCAGTAAGGGAAGAAAACAGATTATGGCACTGAGAAAAGAAGATGGTTCTGTAACAAGAAATAGAGGCGAAATTTTGACAAGAGTGAAAGATTTCTACGCAAAATTATATGAAAGGGATGATACATGTACTACAGACATCATGAAAGGTACCAGTACCAGAGTTCGTCGAGTCCTCCCAGCAGAAGTTGCACATGCAATCAAGAACATGAAGTGGGGAAAAGCTCCAGGAGAAGATGGAATTACTGTAGACATCATACAAGGATTGTTCAAATGAAAAGGTACGAAACAACACTGTGGGTATAAATGAAGACTTTATTCAAAGTATACACCATAGGCCGTAGCACAACGATCCCATTGATTAACGAGCCGAAGGATTCCTTGTTCCCAGAATTCCTGTGGCCGTGACGAGACCCAGTCCTGCACAGCGTCCTTGAGTTCGTCGTCCGAGTGGAAGCGCTTCCCTTTCAGATGTTTTTTCAGGGGACCAAACACGTGGAAATCGCAGGGCGACATGTCCGGGCTGTAGGGCGGATGGTCAAGCTGCTCCCACTGGAACTTGGCCAGTTCTGTGTGTGTGACCCTGGAGACGTGTGGACACGCGTTATCATGGAACAGAACCACACCCTCCGCAATGAATAGCAACCGGTTTAACACCTTCCGCTGTCAGAAATCGGATAACGCCTCGCTGCTCCTCAATCGTTGAATTTTGCAATGTGAACGTCATCCTGTCCTCACACGCACTGCCACGTCAATTGGACAGTGCTCTTTATAAGAGCCTCTGCTCTCTCCTGCGCAAGCGGGTGCCAGCTCACGCTCCGATCCACGCCGGCGACTCCAATCGCATCCCTAGATGCGTCGCTACGTTCTCCCATAGCGGTATAGCCAAATATGTTAACGGTTACGTTCTTATGACGTTTCGTACCTTTTCATTTGAACACCCCTAGTACAAGAAGCAAGTGGAGAAATTGAAACAGTACTCGCCCAAATTTTCACTCGATGCCTTAATGAAGGGAAGATTCCTGAGGATTGGAACAACGCTACAATGATCCTGCTACATAAAAAAGGTGACATTGAGGATCTCAGGAACTACAGACCTATCAGCCTCCTATCAGTGGTTTATAAAATCTTCACTAAAGTTCTTTCATACCGCTTGAAGGTAACACTGGACATGGCTCAACCGAGAGAACAAGCTGGATTCAGGAGTGGCTACAGCACAATAGATCATATCCACGTGCTGAGAGAACTAACTGAAAGAGCGAGGGAATATGAACTTCCATTGTGCATGGCTTTTATTGATTATGAAAAAGCCTTTGATTCGGTGAAACCATCAGCAGTTGCAATGGCTCTGAAATCCTGCGGTATTGAAGATGCATACATTAATATTATTAATAACATCTATGAAAATGCAAGTACAAAGATTCGGCTGTTTGAAAATACAACACACATAAAAATTGGAAAGGGAGTGAGACAAGGTGACACCATATCTCCGAAGCTCTTTAACGCCACATTGGAAAATGTCTTTCAATCACTGAACTGGGAAAACAAAGGAATAAAGATTAATGGAGATTATTTAACCCACCTTCGTTTTGCTGATGACATAGTCATTTTTGCAACTACCCCATCAGAGCTGCAGAGTATGATCCAGGAACTTGCTGACAAGAGTAAAGAAGTGGGATTAAAAATGAACTTTCAGAAGACAAAAGTGATGTTCAATGCTTTTACACGAAATGAAGATTTATCGATTGATGGAGAAAAGCTGGAGATAACAGACACGTACGTTTATCTTGGACAGCAGATATCAAGTGAGGGTCACATTGATGAAGAAATTAATCGGCGTACAAAACTTGCCTGGAGAGCTTTTGGAAGAAACAGCATAATTTTCAAGAGCAATATGCCATTATGTCTTAAAAGAAAAGTGTTTGATCAATGCAGCCTTCCAGTGCTTACGTATGGTGCAGAGACGTGGACCTTAACTAAAAGAGACATACAAAGGCTGCAGACAACTCAAAGCAGCCTGGAGAGGTGCATGCTTGGTGTAACCAGGAGAGATAAGAAGAGGAACTCGTGGATCCGAAAAATTACAAGAGTGGAAGACATCATGATCAGAGTTAAATCCCTGAAATGGCAATGGGCTGGGCATAGTGCCAGGACAGACCATCGATGGACAGCCGAAATTTTAGATTGGATTCCAAGAGACAGGAAAAGACCCAGAAGAAGACCACATGGGAGATGGGTGGATGAAATTCGAAAGTATGCGGGAGTGACATGGAGGAGACTGGCACAAGACAGACCGTTGTGGAGGAAACTTGGGGAGACCTTCGTCCAGCAGTGGATTGATAATGGTTGACGATGATGATGATATATACAGCCCCTCCAACAAGAATTCCTGGGTGTGCCAGTTCCTGTTTTTAAGCCATCACAGCAATATTCTAGTGTCTTCCACAGAACCGACTGATGTGTGATACAACACAATGTTGTTTTTGACCACAGATGTTTAAACTGCCACCATCCATCTTTTGTAGTGCAAAATTTCCTATTATTGCTCAGTGGAGCATCCCTTGTGGGCAAACCCATCTCACACTGAGATCACCCATAGACTGCTCTGTTATGAGCACTGAAAAAATGTACTCCATGCAACAATGGATAACATCAGAAAAGTCACCTGACATCTTATTACCATAATCTGGAATGTTTTGTTTTTCTTTTTCGATGAAGGTTTAACGACCACCATGAGCAACTCAATGGGCTTTAAGCAGTCGCCCGTCCCTAATTTAGGGTCACTGGTTCCAGGGAAGGGAGAGAGCCAGCACCATAAGACAAACACAGCGTCCATGTCTCGGTGGGATTCGCACTCGGACCCATCTTGGTCGAATGATCAGAAGCCATCGCTTAGACCACTGCACCACTGGGGTGGCAACCTGGAATGTAACTGCACTGAAAATAATATTAAGCAGAGCCCAACCACATGCAAAGTACATATTTTGTCAGAAGAGTATTTTTATTCTGAGAAATGAATGGTGAATGGGCAAACCTAAAGCTACTTAAAATTATTCTTTCTTGTCCATCATAAAAATTTTGTTCATGAACACAAAAGCTCCTTATAGGAGCATTTATAATGTAATTAATTACCGTTATATACACAAAGGTGGGGGTTTCGGTTGATGAGGCACAGCACTTAAATACAGACCATGAAAAAAATAATTATATTTAAAAAATGAATGCCCGTTGGAATGGTTACACTTTATTATGGCAATGCACCCCCCCCCCCATGGCTCAATGTGAAACATGGAAATGCTTAAGCCAATGTTTGCATTTTAGAAACTAACATCTGCACACAGTGTCAGGTGGGATGAGCAAATCCGTGCCAGGCAAAGTGGTTTCTTTTGAGATAACTTGATGCTCCTACAGAAAGGAAAAACTGGAACTGTGGGTGGAGGAGGCATGCTTAAAAAGTGCCAGCAAGGCAGTTGAGAGGGGAACCCTCGTAGCGATGAGACGTAACGTGGATAGCTGTTTGTGGTTGAGGAGTGTGAATCAATGATGATTGTTGTAATAATTGATTAATAAAGTTTTTTTATTGCCTAATGTGAATATTGTGTAACAAATTTTATTTTATGTTCGGCACCAACTTGCTTTTCTCTCAGTAATGGCAAATTAGTTCTCAGGGAGAACTGGAGGGCAAACCCTATTAGGGGACCTGGGAAATCATTATCTGCGCTCTGGCACTGTCGACTGGATGCAGGGAACCTGACTGCCCAGGTGCCTGCCCTATTTAATGTGCTAAGAGTGATGTTGGAAAAATAATCTACCATTTAAATATACAGGGTGTCCTATAAAGGCGTAACCAATTTGAAATAATCATAACAGTTCTAATATAAATGATCTCAATACACAACTTGTGTTAATTGACAGAACAAATCATGAAGTTTTATAGACATTCGACATGGGCACCATTTGTCACCCGAACAATGTCTAAACTGTACTCCAGTTCCAACCATGTTCGTTCAGGAATGTCTGTATTATCTTTCTGCAATGCATGTGTAATCCTCCTCTTTAGGTCAGCAATGTCTGCAACAGGGGTGCTGTAAAACTCACCCTTGATGAATCCCCATAAAAAAAAAAAGTTAAGGTGTTAAGTCTGATGAACGTGGGGAGCCTGGGATCACCATACCCAATCCATCGATTGGAAAATTTGGTATCCAGAGACCTCCTCGCAATCAAAGTGCAATGAGGTGGTGCCCCATCTTGTTGGAAAATGACCGGAGTTGCAAGTTCATCCAACTGGGGATACACAAACTGCTCAATCATGTAAGGACGCTACCAGTTTCCTTGAATTACTTGTACCACTTTCTGATGCTATTATGTGTGGGCAGTTTGCTTTCATATTTTGTTCTGAAATTACGCTGAACCTGCATTTCAGATCGGGTTTCAATAAACCACTCCACAATCTGTGCTTGTCGCAGAATCCATTGGGTACACTTCTGGAAAACTTGAGATTATTCCTTACCACCTGCAACAAACAGAATGCTGATATTAGTTTTGTATCCAAAGCTATCATCATTTGAAATTGGTTACACTTTTTTGGGACACTCTTGTATCTCTTATTATCAGCTGTCGCTTCGTGAAAGAAAAAAAGGGTCCTATAACACGGTCGACTGCTATGCCACACCAAACATTCACTTTTGGGCTGCATGTTCATATTCCATTGTGCAATGTGGGAGTTCAGTTCCCCAAATTCTCACATTCTGTTTATTACCCTTTCTAGAAATGTGGAAAGTGCACTCATCTGAGAAACAGATTTGTCTCAGGAAAGATTCAGCACTTGCAATGTTCTTCAACATCTCTTCAGCAAACTGTTTACGTTTCACACGATCATCTGGGGATATGCAATGGCTTTTCTACAGTTTATACAGGTGCATTTCCAATCTTTGATGTAGCACTCTGTGCACTGATGACTTGGGATGGCCAGCTGTCGTGCTGCTTGACTTCCGAAGGCTATGAGTGAATGTTTGTCTTACAACCTCCTCCCTTTCTGGAACCAGCGATGGTCATCCAGGGCTTTTCTTTGTAAGGATGCTACCAGTTTCCTTGAATAACTTGTACCACTTTCTGATGCTATTATGTGTGGGCAGTTTGCTTCCATATTTTGTTCTGAAATTACGCTGAACCTGCATTTCAGATCGGGTTTCAATAAACCACTCCACAATCTGTGCTTGTCGCAGGATCCATTGGGTACACTTCTAGAAAACTTGAGGGTATTCCTTACGACCTGCAACAAACAGAATACTGATATTAGTTTTGTATCCAAAGTTATCATTTGAAATTGGTTACACCTTTTTGGGACACTCTTGTATCTCTTCCTGATATAAATACTTAGGGCGAACCTACTACGGGACTTAGGCAGTCATGCACTCTACAATGCTTATCCACAAAATTTATCCACTGTTCATGGAACACAAGCTGTATACATGAATGGAAAGCCACCTGTCACTAAAAGAAGTAGAAGACACTGGATTTAATCTAAAAGACTTAAAACTGATGTATACACCAGTAGTTGTCCCCATTGCAAATTTAAGTAATCTTTGTTCTAAGTTCAGGACGTCGCAAAATATAAAATAATAATTGCCAGAAAAATTCATTAGTAAATAGATAAAGTCATCGTTTTTTCCATGTTTTTCTTTAATTAACACAAAGCAACCGAAAAATTGTTTTCCGGACACCGCTGGGATCGAACCCCAGATCTCTCGATAACTAGCCAAGTGTGTTTGTCTTACGCTATGGTGGCCAACAATTCACGGTGCTATGTGTGCTTATCTGTCAGCATTTGACTTTAGAAATCTATAGGATGGGCTCGGCAACTGAGACGTCTCCATCTGGTGGGGATTAACGACACGGGCTATTTAATTATAGCTAATAAATCCAAACAGTGAGAGTAATTATGAAAATCTTCCAAATACGTGGAGACAAAGTCATCGCTCTTTCTACATTTTTCTTTAACACATAGCAACCGAAAAATTGTTTTCTGGACACAGCTGGGATTTAATCCCAGATTTCTCAATAACTGGCTGAGTGCGTTCATCTTATGCTACGATGGCCAACAATCCACAGTGCTATGTGTGTTTACATCTGTCTTGCATCCCAGCGGTGTCCAGAAAACAATTTTTCGGTCGCTGTATGCTAATTAAAGAAAAACGTGGAAAGAGCGATGACTTGGTCTATTTACATTGTCTCCACGCATTTGGAAGATCTTCACGAAAATTCATGTTTCAGTAAAAGAATGTTGGTTTGCATCAGTAAGCTGTAGCAGATTTCAAGATAAAATTTTAATTGAATAATCAGATTTTTCTATGTCTACAGGATATTACATTATAAAACACATGTACCATTTGTGAAGGTGATTTCAACCATTTTAAATAGCTCTTGTCTTAAAAGGTGTGAAAATCAGCCGTCAATCTACCCACCAGCACTGGGTTTCAGCATACTGCGAGCAGGTTATTTAAAAAAAAAGTTATTAAAAAAAGCAAACAATGTAGCTGAAGTTCTTTATTATTCATTTGTTTTGTAATGCTATTAGAATTATCATGCTCAAAATTTTTGCCAAATCTAAACACAAGAAAATTTTTTGAACATTTGTCGCAATTTTCTCCCAGAAGCACACATAAATGCTATATCAAAGCAAATTCTGAACAGTGACAAAAAGTATTTCATGTAATACTATTCTCTTGTTACAACAGAAAGCTAACCAGCAGAGAATGTCAATGATTTGCAGTGCTGAACAATTCACCATCCTACATATACAGCCATAGATGCAAACCTCTAAAAATAGTTTTCCGTAATAAAAAAAAATAAAATAAATAAAAAAAAGTGCAATTTTCTGTATTCCAGTATACATTGGCAAATTTGAGCACTGCAACTAATTCCAGTTTTTGACAACAGCTATTTAAAAAAAAATTAATATAATCAATTTTTTGTTAGTAGAAAAATTATAAGTACTGTCTACTGGAAAAAATATAAAAGATTATACCTCCAGACATGAAGAAAAGTCATTCCTTGGAATGCTGATGCTTCTTCAATTCTGTGTGCATTTGGCAATCATCCCACCCACCACCAGTGGAGCACCCAGAATTTCTTTATGAAGGTCGCCCAAAATATTGAAGATGCAAATGAAAATACCCAAAGTAAGCATCTCCCAAAATATTGAAAACTGCTAATAATATCTCCACCAAGTATGCTTCCAATTATTCGCAAATTATATATTTAATTTAAACATTTACGTGGGCAACCTCAGTGAGTGCACCACGGCAGTTCGCAGCAAGCAATACTAAAATCGCATGTATAAATGCTGCAAAACACATGGTTCGCATAAACCTGCGACTTTTAAAAACAAGGCCAGTCACTGTGGCATACTTCTAGAAAACACTTTCTTTTTAGATGAAGGTTGCCCAGAAGCTTCATTTTAAATAAAGCATCATGGGAGGGGTAAAAAACAAAATAAATGCAGGAGAGGGTCCATAGTAGAGGGTGATACAGACATTGTGGGAAGGGTAAAATGGAGGCAAAAAGCCAAGCCTATCCGATTTCCTTTTGTAGACCGATGATAGCCTGAGATTACCAATGAAGATACAAAAACCTGTATTTGTAAAACACAGCTTTAAATCCCCCGCCCCCAGATAAACTTGAACAAACAAAAATTTTTAAGTTGATAGGAAAATTACTTTCGATATCAGAAAAACTAAATGGTGATATCTGTAATTTCATCGGTATTTCCGTACTTCCGTAACAGCAACCAAAGGTCCGTAAAATTACAGAAAATCCGTACTAGTTGGCATCTATGCACACATAAAATTTTTCAATAACTAACTAGGATGGAATTCAGTTCTGAAAACTGTCAGAATTTGACCCTAGTTTGGGCCTATTAATCACTGATTGAACACAGAGCTGTGTACATGGCACATACAGTGAAAAATGTAATTATGAACTGCACTTCTCTGTGTATCAGACATGAATATAAAGGTAAGGTAACTTTCTCAATACAGTATATGCATACATTTTTATTTGTTGCACTGTTTTCTTATATAGTCATAATACAAGGACAGTGTCTCGCTAGCTTTATGTTATGTGGGACACACAAAGAATGTATTGGAAAATGGGTGCAATGTTATCCAGGACGAATTTGTTGTCTTATCACTCTTGTGGACAAGTTGAAAATTTTTAATTTCCACAGCCCTGTCACATACTCTAGAATACAATAGGATCACAGACATATCAAAATATTGGGTGTACAAATAAGTTTACATCATTTTTCAGTTGAAAAAGGTAATAGTTTGTTATGGACAGATAACGATTATTTTATTCAAAATATTTACCTTCGCCCCTTTTCAGGCAATAAGTGGATTCCGCGATAGAAGAAGTCCGGTTGTTTGGAAGCAATCCAGTTATCAAGACAATTTTTGGATCTCTTCTTAGAATGGAACTGCTCTCCAGAAAGGGTGCCCTGCAGGGATCGAAACAAATGGTAATCTGATGGTGTGATGCCTGGTGAATACAGTGGGTGGGGTAACACATCCCAGCCAAGCGCTTCCACAGTTTCCTTGACCCGTATCGCAACATGAGGTCCGGCGTTGTCATGCTGGAGAACAAACTTATCACGTTTTTTCGCATGTTCTGGACGTTTTGCTCTCAATGAACGGCTCAAATCGATTAGTTGTTGTTGATAACGTTCAGCGTTGATGCTCTGGTGCGGTTGCAGCAGCTTATAGTACACCACACCTTTCTGATCCCACCAGATACACAGCATAACCTTACTGCCATGAATATTCTGCTTTGGCGTCGAGGGACCTGGTGTACCTGGACGCACCCATGCTTTTGGTCATTTCGGAGTATCGTAGTGAATCCATTTTTCATCTCCCCGTAACAATTCGATGCAAAAAGGATTTTCTTGTGTGTCTTTGCAGGAGCAATTCACATATGGTTATACGCTTTGCAATGTCTCTTTCTCTCAATTCATGCGAGACCCAATTTCTTTGCCTTTGAGCCATTCCCATTGCATGTAGACGTTGAGAAATGCATTGTTGGGTAACATGTAATGCCATTACTAACT
The DNA here is from genome assembly GCA_039090855.1 of Macrothele yani. Classification (NCBI taxonomy): domain Eukaryota; kingdom Metazoa; phylum Arthropoda; class Arachnida; order Araneae; family Macrothelidae; genus Macrothele; species Macrothele yani. The sequence goes on from CM076995.1 coordinate 50,540,781, forward strand.
CTGTTTCTGTTTGGCACGGATCTTTATCCAGTAATGCTTCCAACAAAGCAGCATCTTCAAATTTTTTTGGTGCACCTTCACGTTCTTTGTCTTCCACGTCGAAATCATTCCCTTTGAATTGTCGGAACCACTGTCTACACGTGCTTTCAGCTAGAGCATGTTCACCATAAGCTTCCACAAGCAAATGGTAACTTTCGGCAGTGGTTTTCTTTAAAATGAAGTAATGCAGCAAAATTTCCCGCATATGCAGTTTTTTTTTTTTTTTTGGAAAGAAATTCGACATTTTCAATGCACTGACAAACAATGATGTTCACACTGCAACGAACTGTCCTCCACTAATTATCAAAGCTTGTGGCAAGGAGTTTCTTATGCACGTGTTGTCCTTCGCAATTACATGAAATCTGTGCTGGTTACGCCATCTATTCACAAACGATGTAAACTTATTTGTACACCCAATATTTTCATATCATATCATTATACAAAAGGTTAATGTCAGGGTGCAAATTTTTGGTTAGAAAACAATAGCAGACCTGACAGCCGTGAAACAAATGCTGCTATCACAGATCAGTGGTCTTTTTTGGAGGCACACATGCATAACTACATGTCATGTGAAACATATGTACAATGCTGTGCAAAAGTATTGCATCACCTGCAAAAACCATGAATTTTTAAGTTTAACTCTTTTTTAAACTAACTAATTTTCATAATTATTTCATATTTATTGCCACTGGATGCAGAATTTAATGGAGATATAAAAAATGTCTTAGTTTTTCCTGTAGCTACTTCTGTTCTTAAGATGCATTACAAACATCATGACCAGGTTGAAATTATTATGAAACGGATCATTTATCCGATACTCAGGTTTACAGCAAAATAATTGCTTTTGTAATTCATAAGGAATGAAATAACATACAAATACAGAAATATAATGAAGCAAAATTATAAAATGTACCTAATATTTTGTTGCCTGGCTTTTAGCTTAAAATCTCAGCTTTGCATCTTTCTGGCATAATATGAACAAGGTTTGTAAAAGATTGGGTTGAACAATGTGATTCCAAATTTGAATTACATCTTTTTTACATCTTCAATGAGTTGAATTTTGGTTGTTAGCTTCTTTTTTTTTTTTTTTTTTTTTATAGTTCATGCAACTTTTTGAACCACAAGTTTTTGATCAGGTTTAAGTCCAGTGACTATGGTGGCCAATCAAGGTGCTGAACATTTTTTTCTTGAAACCACTTTTTCACTACTTTAGCATGATGACAGGGAACATTGTCATCATAAAGTCTTCTAGATGATGGTAGCATCTTGTTTTCTAATATACAGATGTATTTCTGGGCAGAATATTCAAAGCAAGCAGAATTTGCTTGTACCATTTACTGGTCATCCATGTAACACTTCTCAGAAAACTTGAAAATTTCATCGTCCTGGAGCGGGAATATATTCTGTCGATTTTCCATGTATTATGAAGAATATTTCTTCCTTCATTGATTTATCTGTGGTGACCTGCGACCTACATCCGTCCGGATGGGAATTGGGTCAAAGCGCTATGAGGAAGCAGGAATGCTTCAACTAGCGAAAATCTGAGGACTTTCAGATTCCTGTGTCTCAGTTGCTTTGAACTTCACTGTCCTAGGTGGTGTAATGGCTAGCATACTCAACCGTTAATCCGGAGCTGTGGGGTTCAATTCCCGCTCCAGGACGATGAAATTTTCAAGTTTTCTGAGAAGTGTTACATAGATGACCAGTAAGTGGTACAAGCAAATTCAGTTTGCTTTGCTTGATTATTCCGTCGATTTTCCATGTATTATTAAGAATATTTCTTCCTTCATTGATTTATTTTTACTCTGCTGTTGTGGACAATTCCACAGTTTTAACCATTATTGAGAATGTACACAAATTATACCCAATAACAACAAGAAACTACCACTACACAGGGTTCGTACTCTTTTTGGGGGAAAAAATTCAAGGACTTTCCAGGCCTTTTCCAGGCCATATACAAAAAATTCCAGGATGATTACTACGCTTTACAGTATCATGCTCAAATTAGTTTTTAAAAGCAATTTCAGTTTTAAGTAATAAAAATGATGAAAGATGCAAATGGATGAGTGTGCTTTTTTACCCATTACATTTCTTTTTAAAGTTTTTAATTGGCGAATTACCCAATAATGCTAAATTGAATCATGATGCAATTACCACAAGGCTATTCAGAAAATCCTTTCCCTCAATCAGAAAATGATTAATTTAATCAGTCATTTTAGCTGCATCACTATTCTGCACTATCTTCCATGTAATCAGACTATTATTGATAACAACTGAAATTATTATAAAATAAAGTGAGGGCAGATTCAGAATTTAAGAATGGGGAGGGCGCACGTCTAACAGAGGACTGGTAAAAAATCTCTGAGATTTATTTCCTCCAAAAAACACGGTGGTAAAACATGGAGGACCCATAAGGGGGAGATGGGGTGCTTGCCTGTCAGAGTACATCACAAACAGCAGTTCTGAAGTACTGCTGTGTGGATCTCTGAAAAGTTCGGGCCAATGTAAGACAAAACGTGGAGTTGCAAATCCATAAGTGAAAAAGTGTGATGTCTGAAAACAAGAAATGTGAGACAAAGCAAAGCACTTATCTACTTACTCAACCCCCCCCTTTCTTTTTTGAAATGGGGCATGTGCCTGTTATGCCCACAGGTGGATTCTAGCTCTGATAAAAAGTGTTTCCATACATGGGAATGATTTTTTTTCTTTTTAACATTCCCAATAACTGCCACTGGTGGCTGCATATTGGGATGTGACTTTTGAAGGCAATGAAAATCTTATTACTAGACAGAATATGTTCCAGACTTGAGGAAAATTTCCCCCAATTGTAGTACAGTTATGTTAAATCAAAAAGCATAAGCCACGGAATCACTATGCACCTCAAGAAATGATTCGGGAGTGGACGATCATAGAAAGGTGAACCAGTAGAGTTTAAAACAGAAAGTGTAATTTTAGGAACATGGCAACAAATTTCAAGTAAGTTTCATCATAGAAGTCAGAAAGTCCTGGCCCACCACCCAACCCAAAAGAATCTAACCACCTTTATGTCTACCAGTACACTTGCCTCATATTACTTTCCAAAAATTATTTTTCATATCAAACAAGATTGCCTCAATTTACTTTTATTTTTTAAATCAAAATCACTGCTAAACTAAATTTATGAAGTGCTACCCCAAAATGTGGAACTAGCTAAACTATTTATAAAAACCTTAAACATAAAACAATTTCAGTTTTTTATTGGTATAAATTAGGATATTCTTAAGTATTTTACATAAATGAAAAATGATGAGCATAAGGAATCTCTACCTCCAGTTAAGCTTCAATCATAACCAGAATCAGAATAACCACTTTTGGTTCAACTCCCAAAACATAAGACAATTATATGAATTAAGTTTTTAAAAGCTTTTTTTAAAAAAATTGGAAGTTTGTCAGTTATATAAACCAAAATCTGATCAATGCATTAAGGACAATTGATTGAATTGTTTTGGCCACAAATTCATAGTAAAATGTACAGCAAAAATATGTTTTAGGAGCCCATGAGTATTTACTGTACAAGTATATATAAGGTTTTATATTACTTACCAAAGTTTTAGTCCAATAAGAAGCCCAATTGTGGAAGTTAGTTGCAGAAAGTTATAAGTTTTTGGAACAGAAGAGTTCATTAGTCTATTTACATGAACTTCATATGAAAAACAGTAAATAATTATGAAGATAGAAGATCAAAACTGGTTTGAAGTTCAACATGCTTCAAAGAAAGAAAAAAAAGTTCATTTCCATTGTAAATTGTACAAATATAAAAATTTTATGTTTTAGTATTAATTCTCTATATGCTTGGAAGATACCACAAATATGGAGTATCAATGGATGGTTATACAGATTTAAGATTGCTGACTTTGGTTTCAAGTTCCATATCCATTTTTTAAGTACTGCTCTTTTCTCATGAGCAGTTTTTCTAAAGCTATTAGATTTTACAATGTATGTATTGTTATTTGTAGTTTTAGCTTTTAAAGCTAAATCATCAGCAGAGTTAAGTAATTCTTTGACTTCTCCTTCAATGAGTTTCCTTTTCTTTTTTATGCTATCAATTTCATCTAAAATAGCTTTCCTTTTTCCACATATGGCTGCTTTTTCCTTTTCTTTGGACTTATCATCCAAATAATGTATGTATTTTTGCCTTGCAGCTCCAACTGATAACAGAAGGGATTTTGAGATATTTACCTTATCAATACCACCTACATAGGATATATGATCATAAATAATTCTCTGTGCTACAATTGACTCCTCTCTCATGTTTTCTACAATGAGCTCCTTATTGACTGAAAAACCCCTCTCAACAGAAGCTTGCCCATGTGACAACAGTAAAAGAAGTTTCACAACTTTCCACAGTTCACTAAAAGCTTTAGTAGAAGACATGTACTCATACAATAATGTGTCTACTCTTTGTTGTTTATCTTCTGGATCAAAGTTTATGAATGAAGGTTTTACTTCTGCAACACTGGTCACAAATTCCTTAAACTGCCATATTACACCATCACATAATTCTGGTTGTATTCTATGAGCATCAACAAGAAGTGTGAGAATGAATGTTAGATTCTTAATACAAGTCTCACTATTTTTTGACATCAACCGAGGATCTAAACACTTCATGTGGCAAACAAGGGAGTACTTAAGTGGATTTTTTTCCAAATAGCTTCACAACTAGCTTTTGAAAAAATATTCGGCATTCCATTCTAAACTCCGTAAGTTTGCGTTCACTAATGTTCTTAGCACTTAATTCTTTCAATACCTTCTCTGATTGAAACCCAACATCAATTTCTTTATAGTGACAACACTGAGATGCATCTGTAAGGTCTACTTGTAACAGCTTTAAAGCAGAGTTAGCTTCTGCCATTACGGTTCTTTTAACAAAGCGATTCATCATATTTCTTAGCATCTTTTCAAGATCTGTGGCCATAAAAGGCATCATTGGCTTATCTGACTGATATGCCTTGAGAAATGGTACCAGCTGTTTTGAAACTGAATTGAAGAAATGCAGTTTAGCCAAAACAAAAGGATCTTTAGTGAAAGTTTTGATAGCATCAAATGATACAGTGTGGGGATTCTTGATGCACTTCTTTTCAACTTGGTTAACATAATTTTCAATGTCTGCCCAAATTTCTAATGCTCGCTCGCAGGCAGGAGTATTTTCTAGCCACCTGTGTGGGCAGAATTTTAATGGCATCTTACTGGCTAAAATTATTTTAGAAAAATCTTCCCTCCTTGCAGGTGAATCTTTAAAAAGCCTAAATAATGATGAAAGCAACTTTTGAATTTCCCACCCTGTTGCTGAGGCTCCATGTCGAAAGGCATTGTTTACAATGTGAAGTCCACAGCTCCCTGTGTTTAGGAGTTGGACATTTGAGTCAGCACTAAGTGTTGATTGCAGCATATCAAAAAACTTCCAATTAACATTGGGTCCATCCATTGATAACTGCACAATGTTACACAGTGGGAGGCACGCCATGCATTCAAGAAATTTTTCCATCATGTCTGCACTAGCATGACCCAAAAAACTGATGACAAATATCTGGTTGAAACTGTTCCTTTTTCCCATAAACAAACATGTATATCCATTTGTTTTGACTGACTAAACTTGTTTAAACTTTCGTCAAACAAAATCACAAAATTTTCATTTTCGACTTCCTGAACCAACACTGATTTAAAGTGAGGTGCCAAACCAAAGCAACAAATGTAGGAACATTTTTTTGCCACAGCTGAAGTTTCCAGCAATTCTGCTGTCAGAAAACATTAGGCTGAATAAAACATCATTACCTGCACAAGACCTGTAAGAGTAATGGGATTTAACCACTTTTAAACACCACAATGCTTCTGCTTTAATGGTTGCATTTTTTCAAGAGGAATATGCAGAGGATTAGATGTGGATGCAATAGGCTGTACTTGTTTATCACTTGATACACATAGCAATTTATCAACAGTTAGTGGAACATTTTTACAGCTTTCTGTCAACATACTATGTTTTTTTCCTTTCATGTGGCTTCTTAAAGCGGATTCCCCCATATTCGAAACATCTATTATTTTAATGGATAAAAATGCATTTTGCAACATGGCAATTGCTTTCATCTTTTTTAATCCATCCAGCATATTTAGGATTTATTAGCCAAAGATCACTAAAAGTACACTTACCCATATTTAATGGGGAGGGAGGGGGTGAAAAAAATGGGTAAATCAACTGAAACAGTAAATGAAAACCAAAAAAATATCTAAGATCAGGAACCACACAACTAAAAATTGAGAATTTCCCCTGAGTAAGGGGCTACACATGTGACCAATTACTATAGGCCAGATTTTAAGTAATTAAAGAAAAAGGGGTCTTACTGCTATATTCTTTCCTGCTCCCCCAGCTTTGTCCTTTAGGCAGCCTGGGTTGCAAATGCTTTGGCATTGATTTAGTCTTCATTCAAAACAAGGAAACAACACTTAGTGAAGTTACTGTTTTATGACCTGTATTGCCAATCAGCAGACAGAGTGTTGTGTTAAAAGACTGTTACAAAGCATCACCTCTTACAGCTGGGCTCCAAACCAGAGGAAAGGAAATGTTAACAAACACTTAGTGCCTGAGGGAAGCAAAACTTTGTACTGGGTCTCCTCCAAGTCTCAAATCTTTCATACTTACCCAGCTGGAGTGGACGTAGGGCTTCAAGCTTGGAGAATGAATACTGCTCTTATATCTATGCCTTTGAATTTAATTTCGACCATTTTCAACAGGGTAGGTTCCTAGGTTGTACCTAACAGCATACTAAAATTTCGCCAAAATCCAACCCCTTTTACGTGAATTATCGCACGGACAAATGGAAAAAACCAAAGCATAAACGTTTCTGCAACCTACAGTTCGAAAGGGTTAGTAATTTCTAAAATAAAAACATAACGAACAGCGTGAAAACTAGCTCATACACAGAATATTTGAAACTACAGTATGCGCTCTCAATTATTAGGGATGATAGGGGGAAGGGAATAGAACTGTCCATAATTAGCATGTTCTCGTTACGCTAGGCGCTTAAGCACTGCTGAATTCCGTCAGACCCCAAATGGTCAAATGATTGAAATGTGCTGATGTTCATGGAATGAAATGGTTGATCAGCTATGATAACCGCATAAAAGTTCGAAGGGGGAGGAGGGGGGCGATTTTTTTTTACTTTATGCAACATTCTACATTACTCCAGTATTTATCTTGTCATCATCAACAATAGCAATGTAACTACCACTTACGATCGCGGATATCGGCCAACTGAAAATCTGCCATACAACTAAGGGATACAACACACAGGTATCCTGTTACAATGTATTGTAATTGAAAAAAAAAAAAAAAAAAAAAAAGATTTCAGAAATTAAAATCGAAAAAAAAAACTTTCAGAAATTAATATCATCAAGTCATGGTGTTTCAAAAATCCGCTTTCCTTTATAATGTTTAAAAACATGTAATGTTTTTTCTTTTTTACCTGTCGTGTATAATAAAATGGGTTGATTTTTTTATGGAATCAGACGTCCATATGTCTGATTGTTTTCGTCTGAGTTCACACGTTAGCTACTGTGTACAAGTAGACATATTTTTTCAGCTCAAAAATATGTAGTTTTGTATGTATTCACAGTATAACTCATTCCGTATTCCCACAGAACAAAATTCAGCAGATACAAATGAAGAACATCAAGACCCACCCAACACGATGTTTCCGATTGTCTGCTGTTTATATTCAAGAAATGCGAATATGGATCAATGGTGAATGCAGCAACTATGGTTTTTATTTATTACCAAGAAAAAAAAAAGGAGCCTGAAAGCTGTAAAGCTGAAACGGATATTTCTCCCCTCCCGAAAACATTCCGATTAAGTTCAAACAGCAGGAGCACGCGTCCACGCACACTCAACCTCTGGAATGTCCTGATGGAACGGCTTCTTTTCATTTGGCACATCGCCATAAATCACCACCTGCAGCTCACTGAAGTGTCTTCCTCCTTCACCCTAACTATAGGAGAAAACGTAAAAAAAAAAAAAAAAATGCTGCCCAATTTTCGACAAAATGACCAAATTTACGTCATAACGTTGCAATTTACTAAAATAAGTTTATCTGCTGAATTTCGCCTAAATCCATTGAAAACTTTTTAATTATAGATTTTTTTATTAAAACAGTAACTCAGACATCTGAATAAAAATGTATGTTTGTAATTAAAATAGAGTCCATATCATCACAGAAACAAAATTTAAGGATCACTCTGTTTAAATAAACCATGGCATCTAAAAAAAAATAATTTGCTTGCTTTTCCCGTAATTTATAATTGCCGTTTTTTTTTTAATCCGATTTTGCAACGGAAGATTTTTTTTTTTTTTTTTTTTTTTTTGCATCTGCTAAAGTTTCAAACGGAATTCGGCTAAATTTGCACTAGAACTTTATTGTGATGTATTTTAACCACTGTAAAAATTTTACTGTGTTATTTTCAAAATTCCGGAAAATGGATTTCTGAAAATATCTCTTAGTCCTTTTGAGCCGTGGAAGTGATAAACAGGTGTTTGCTTTCTTCCCAACCAAGGGCTTCGGATCAGCGCTCCCAGCTGTCAATCAACCGTTGCTTTGGTAACACACTTTCTGCTCAAGGCTCACTGTCTAAAGAGGCACACATAATAAAAATTTCCAATGCTAACTTTTTAAGTTTTAAACCGATTCAAATGGAATTTTGGGAGTGAGCTTCTGTAATCCAATTATAGTAAATGTAAAAATTTCAGTCACTTTTGTGAAAAATTCGCAAAGATAGTTTTCTTATTTTTTATCATAAGTAGCCGAAGTCTCTTGAGGGGTGGGCCGGAAGCAAGCGTCTTAATGCAATAAACAAGGAGCAGATGAATGTGTTGTTCAGGCATACTCTTCACTGGTGGATGCCAGCTGACTTGGTAAACACGCGACCCCCCTTGCAAATGCTAAATGTCTCTTCTTTCCCCTTCTGTTGTTCTCAGTAGTTGTCGGACGGACATCAAGCTCAGGGCTAGGGAATGCATCAAGCTCCCCTTCCCTAACAGACCTGCTAGTAATCATCCAATTTTATTGCACTGGAAGTAGTGCTCCCCCCCCCAAGCCAAATTACAATTTGGGCACATCCGAAACACCACTGTAGCCGGCGGTTTCTTTGAGAACAGAGGAGAGGAACTTAAAAAAATTAAGGGGTAACAGTCAGTAACACGATTTCCTAAAAGGGCATTTTTTTTAAGCACTAATTTCAAATTTCAAGGCTTTTCAAGACAGCATTAAAAAAATACCGTTTTTCCAGGATATTCCAGGCCTTGAAAACGTAATCATGATTTTCCAGGACTTTCCAGATTTTCAAGCACGCGTGCGCACCCTGACTACAATGCTCTAGTAGGCCTGTGTCAATCCTTATAAAGGCTGGAGTAGGATTTAGGAAGCAGCCAATCAGGTAAAAGAATGTCTATAATTGGCTGTAACAACTGATACACAGCTAACATGAATTCCGATGTGTTTGTCTGTCAAACCCCATATTTTATGCCATATCTTAAGAACAGAAGTAGCTACAGGAAAAACTAAGACATTTTTGAAATCTCCATTAAATTCTGCATCTAATAACATAAACGACGAAATAATTATGAAAATTAATTAGTTAAAAAAAGTTACTTAAAAATTCAGTTTTTGCAGGTCATGCTATACTTTTGCACACTACTGTATATCTGAAAACAATTTATGCCCCGTGGCTTAACATGAAAAATGCACATGTGCTAGAAATAATAGCCATGATAACCAAATATTAAAACCAACTGGCTTTCCTCAACAACTATAGCACTCCAGAGCTCATTTCTCTTTTAGTCAGTATATTTATGCCCAAGAAGCAGAGCACCATAGGAAAAATGCATATAGGTATCTGAAAAATTTGTAAACATGTCTTGAATATTAAAATTTCTTGTAACTACTAATTGCATCAGTCAAGGAAAACCATTACGAATGGAAATTGTTAGAAAATAAAAGCAGTAAACTCACCTGATCTTGGCTCATTCCTGTGAAACAAAACATTCCTATTTGATCGGTGATGTGCTGCCAGTTTTTAGTAGATCCTTCTCGTTTTAAACCCTCCTGCAAACGTGTTCGCATGGAAATTATTCTATCAGCCATTCCTTTAACATCTTGCAACCTAAAAATATTTAAAAATCATGACTATATTAGCATATAAAAGCAAAATTTTATAGAAGAGAAACCTGATGTGTATTAAGAAAGTCATACAAATGTCACTTTAATATGGACAATAACTGTACAATTACATTGCATTACACACTAAACTTTTTCTCAGTGATTAATTTAGTATCAACGATTTTCCTAAGAAAACTATGAGTCCTTTTCCTAAGTAAACTCATGTAGTCTGTAACTAGTAGCGATGGCATAAGCCAGCCATTCATTCTTGAGAGTTAATTCATCATTAACACAAAAGTCATTCATGATTGATCATTTAAACAAATGGTCATTCACTTTGCATCCACTCCTGGCTGGCTGTCTTACTGCACTCACTAAGGAAATCATTCTTTGCTCTAAAGCACCTGTGAGTGGGAGGCCAAGCAGAAATTGGTAAACTGCCCAGAAGAGCAGGAGATCTTTGCCATTCAAGAGGAAATGATTCACCATGAGCTATCTTGTGATGAACTAGTACACTCGCAGCTCTTTTTGGTCAACTGCCTAAAAGAGAGAGCTTAGGAAACCCAGAATTAGCGTTCATTCACAAACACATCCACTTGTTGCAAGCAATTCACTCACACCATTCAAATGAATGGTATTCATGTTTCATTCCCAGTTCCCACCCATTCTAGGGTTAATTCTTGACATTACTTTTTTTTATTTTATTGAGATTTCGATTTCAAATTCATGTGGAAGAAATAAAGTTCAACGTGCCGCAACTTTAATGTGTGTCACAGTAATGGCAGACTGATGGATCATTCACAGTAGTGAGAGTGATCCATCACTTGTAGCAAGGCAAGTTAGCATTCCTCATTTAACAACCTCTTCCAAGTTGCCTTGTTCTTTACTGTTTTCCCCAATTGACTGGTTTAGATAACTAAATTATTCTTTCCAGGTTAACTACAATATTTACATCCTTTCTATCACTACTGATTCCTTGAGACTTTTACTGGAGCATTATTCAACTTTTTTTTTAAATCTCTATGCAATCTCTCAATCCATTCCCTCTTACATGGCATCATGTGGACTGTAATTTACAAGACAGAAAATAGGAAGCATGCAGCGGATATGCAATGGAGAGTAATACTTCACGACAGACACTGCTGACCCTGACAACCCTCTGTAATATTGTACAACTCCTTGACATTATTACAGTGAACACACACAGCTCCAACAAAGCACCTCACAGGAATTACGAATGCATTTGCTTCTCGAGTTCAAACATCATCAATCTAATCACAGTCTAAACCTGTTCAGGCAGAGGTGAGATCTTCAGCAAAATCCCTTTTCTGTGACTGAAGGTACACTGGTATTTTTATTTTGCCTCTGTTTTTTTCTACTCCATTTGTCTTCTGATGAGATGCTTTTTTGCCACAGATGTTGCGACATGTAAAATATGTATATGTCTGATTTTTCTGTTTTAAAATAAATATTTTTCTACCTAATATATATCACTCACTTTTAGCTAATATTGGGAACACAGCTGTCTGTCACTACTTCCTCATCTTCAAAATTTAACACACAAATCCTGTATTATTAATGAATGTATACAAATGAGTAAAGTAAACAATTTTCGTCACAAACTTTTACAGCAGCTATCACACTTTGTAAGAGGATGCATTCCCTCCAAAAAGTACTCTCAGCCAATGTTAGAAGTGAGCCTTACCACTGTTTCCTGAGTTCTTGGTCTGTTAAAACAAGAGATGCAATTCTTGCTCCATTTATTGGTGGATTTGAATACATTGGCCGGATAATGATTTTGATCTGAGACATAACTCTGGCAGCTTCCTCTTTGGAATCACAAACCATACTGAAGGCACCTACACGTTCACCTGTCAAAGCATAAAAAAAGTAATGTTTTATTTCCAAAATAGTATACATTTTCAGTTGAAATGGTTTTACAACATAGTTTCTATGACACTTATTGTGGAACACTTTTCATTGTTCTATGAGAAATCCAATTTAATCAACTTCTTAAAATGTCATACATTGAAGTGCCAGAAAAACTGGTAAAGACGAGCTTATGCAAAATACATAGCAACGCCACCTATGCGAGTTCCCGGTTGCGTCCACCAGTGCATATATAAAGCGATAGACATCCTTGCCAGCTGTCAGAGCTGTTTTCGGCATGAGAATGACAAGTAATAACGATTTAAGCGATTTCATAGTTGGCACTCGTGGAGATGGGCTATAGTATTTCGGAGGTAGAAACAAAGTTCAGATTTTCACGGACGACCATTGCAAGGGTGTACCGTGACTACAAGAATTCTGGCAAAACCTCCAACCTACGATACCAGTGTGGCCGTAAAAAGACATTGGGTGAACATGATCATCGTCTGCTGTCAAGAATCGTTTCACGCGATAGGCTTGCAACACTCTCGCAGGTATCATCAGAATTCAATACTGGAGCCTCAACAAGCATTAGCGTCCGGTCTGTGCAACATACCCTGCGCGATATGGGCTTTGGGAGTCGACGTCCAACTGGAGTCCTCTTGATGGGTGCACGACACAGAGCTATGCACCTCGCTTGGGCACGGCAACACTGCCACTGGACACTTGATGACTAGAAACAAGTAGCCTGGTCTGACAAGTCGCGTTTCTAACTGTATCGGGCAGATGGAAGGATTCGTGTGTGGCGCAAACCCCATGAAGCCATGGATCTCGCCTGCCAACAAGGAACTGTACCGGCTGGTGGTGGTGGTGGGGGTGGGGGTGTCCCATAACGATATGGGCTGTGTTTAGCTGGACTTCACTGGGACCCCTGTCCCCTGGTACATCTACAAGCGTCTGTGATCGGCCAACGCTATGTGCGCATCCTTTCTGACGAGGTACACCCGTTCATGTCCTGCATTCATGCTGATGGATTGGGCCTGTTCAAACAGGACAATGCAGCTCCACACAAGTGTCGGGATGCCACATTATGATTAGAGGAGCATTCATCTGAGTTTGGGGTGTTGCCATTGTCACACAAGTCGCCAGATCTGAACGTGATAGAACACATTTGGGATGCCATGCAACGCGCTATCTAACACAGCAATCCAAGACCTCGGAATATACCTGAATTGTGGAACGCTCTGCTGGAAGTATGGTGTGCATTGCCTACAGCATATTTCCAGAAGCTAGTGGAGTCTATGCCCGTCGTATTTCTGCAGTCCTGCGTTCCTGTGGGGGACCTACATACATGAGACCGGCCAATGACAAAAAAAGCTGAATTTTTTAACTGGGTGGAAAATTGGAACACGCGAACGCGCGGTGTGCAAATTCAAATACAGCATATATACAATATTTAAGAGTATGCTAGCCATATGGAATTATTTTCTGTGAGTAAATATTAAAGTGAAGCACATTATTATATTCACAATAGAAAAGTAGGGATTTAAGAACAAAATAAAATGAAATATTTAAAAAAATCAGATTTAAAACTTACATGTGAATCTTTACTAGCTAAATCCTGAGGTGAAAAGTATTTGTCTAGGAAAGTTTGTGAATTTAGTCAAGCAATTAGAAACTTGCAAGAATTAGAAACATATATCCACAGCTTAGTTTTTAGTCATTGAAGAAGTCAATAAAGTATTTCTCAATGTAACCTTATAAAATGGCTTGCAAAATTTTTTGCTTGCATTGTGAATATGGTGACATGAATCTCCATCAACGTCAAGCAAGTGGGGAGATTTTCTCTGCCGAATTCTTGTTTTTCACCCTGTTTTTGAGCCTCCCATGACACATTCTTTCCACTTAGCTTTCAAACAAGCAAAACAAATTCCTTCTTAGAAAGAAAGAATAAAATAAAAAGCAAAAAAACCGGAAAGCTGCGTCACGAATTTTTTAGAGGCTTCGGCCCGACGTAATAACGGCCCGCAGCCGTGCCCCCCCCCCACACACACACTTAGCTTTCAAACATGCAAAACACATTCTTCCTTAGAAAAAAAGAAAGGAAAGAAACAGAGTTGCGTCACGAACTTTGTTCAGCGGCTTCGGGCCGACGTTATCCTAGCCGGGCGCCCTGCTTTTTTTCCACTAAGTTTTCAAACAAGCAGAACACATTCCTTCTCCTTAGAAAAAAACCAAAAGGTTCGTCACGAACATGGTTCAGAGGCATCGGGCAGACGCAATTCCGGGCAACAGCGAAAGCACGTCCGAACCAACGTAATTCCGGGCAACAGCGAAAGCACGTCCGAACCAACGTAATTCCGGATCACGGCAAAAGAAGCCCGCCAGGCCTACATAATTCCGGCGTGGCGCCATTTTTCCTTTTCACTTAGCTTTCAAACAAGCAAAACAAATTCTTTCTCTTCGGGGGGGGGGTAGAACGAATTTAAGAAAAGAAAGCTGCTTCACGAACTTTATTCAGATGCTTCAGGTCGACGTAATCCCGGGCCACGGCGAAAGAAGCACGACAGGCATTTTTTTTTGTTCACACTTTGAAACAAGCAAAACAAATTCCACCACCTGAGAAAAGAAAAAAAAAAGACAAAGGGCTGTGTTACGAACTTTGTTCAGAGGCTTTTACGTCGATTATTTACAAAATCAGTAAAACTTTCTTAATAACAGCGAAAATCTGAATATCCATAATTTTTTTGTTAGTCACCCGTAATCCCGGGGAATTCCGTAATAATTACGGAGATTCCGTATTTTTTGGCATACTCCGTAGGAAGAGGATTCACGAGTGCTTCGATTCACGAACGATCTCAGAAAAGCAGGAACGCATTCGGGTACATTTGCAAATTACAAGAGAGTTTCTGGCGATGACGTCACGGATAGAATTAAGCAGATAGTTTGGCCCTGATAGAATGCAGAGTGGCGATTTCCCGCAAGACACGGAAAGGGCTGCGGTAGTTTCCCTAACGCATGAAGTAGGCGGAGCTTCCACCCTTTGCGCTGCGATGCTCAAGTGACTGACATCCCATCCATTGTTGACAGCAGTAAACGAATTGAGCTCCTGACTCCACCCTCCAACATTTCTTCTTGCCCCCGCGTCTGCTCCAAAAACAACGCTTTAAGCTAGAAAGCGCTTAGTTCTTTTACTCCACAAAAAGCGGAATCGCGGAATTCCGCTTTTTTTTTTAGAACAACGACCCCCCCCCCCCCTAAAAAATCCTGAAAAATTTCTCTTCATTTTTGCAATGACCTCGAGAATGACCAAATGATGCCGAAAAAAGCGGAATTCCGCGAATTCGCGGAAGAATCTCATGTATGGGGACCTACCAAGTATTAGACTGGTGTACCAGTTTTTCTGGCACTTCAGTGTGTGTGTGTGTGTGTGTGTGTGTGTGTGTGTGTGTGTGTGTGTGTGTGTGTGTGTGTGTGTGTGTGTGTGTATATATACATACATTCTATGCCATTGAATTACATGCCATGCCATTCTATATGCCATTGACGTACATACATTGTATGCCATTGAATTCTATAAGACAAAAATTCAAAAACTTGTGAAAAGTTCACGCAGCACTATGATTACAAAAACAACCTAAATCTGGATTTTAAAATCCCTTCCTATTTAGTTTTTAAATAGGAAAAATTAGTCTATACATCATACCATGCCAGTACCCAAAAAATATTTTTGACAATATTAGAACTTTAAATAGTGAGGGAAATAAATGTTCCTGATTTGCTGTTTTTACATTTAAATTCTACAAAATGTAATATTTTGAGAAGAAATCATGGTATTTCAGTTTAGTTTCTTGAATTTAAATTTATCATAGCTGGGGAAAAGAGGAAATATATTAGGTTTAGATTTTAACTAGTATTCTGAAAACTGAGCTTCAAAAATTAAATGCTAGGCAAAAAATGCATTAAATAAGCTTTCATAAATACAGGGGTGTTAGTGCCCCTACCATGTTTTGGAGCAATTCTTGGAGCACGAAAATATGCAATTTGGAGCAGAAACGTTGGGTTCTGGAGCGAGAAAATTTGCATCTTGGAGCAGCTAATTTCAATTGTTAAAGTCCATGCTGTACTTTAAGTTATGTTTATATACTGAATTACCATTATTTTATGAACTATGAAAAAATATTATATTTCAGGTTTGTTGACATTTTACTGCTTCTCTTACGACTGTTAATTAGCATTTCTGTCGTCCTACAGTGAGATAAATGGGAAAACAATTAAACAATTATACTACCCACGATTTATTGAAAACTACAGGACCTAACAAGTTTTTAAGCATAACACATTAATATCAGGGATTTTCTTCTGAATGTATTTGTTTCGCTATAACACGAATAAAATGCTGCAGCATCTCAAGAACTGTTGCTATTGTTACTGAACGCTTGCAAATATACACTTAGGAAGAATAAATAATATGTACTTACTGTTTGTTATTTGGTTGGTTTTCAGCAGCATATTTTTCAAGATTCATGGCATTCAGATGAAAATACATTATTTCTGAAACAAACCAACTGGCAAGCCACACGTACGTGGTTTGTATGTGCATCACAAACTCCTAAGGTTTTCTGAAGGAAAGCGTACCTTCGATATAAAAGGAAAACCAATGTAAAATTTAATAATCAAATTGTAAAATCACCTTTTGGCAGTTGCGCCATGATACTCTTCATACAGTGCTTTTTATCCAGTAATTATCAATGTAAAACTTTCGTTATTGCTGTGAACAATTACAACTGGAACCAAAACTATAAGATAACAGTGAGATTTAGTAAAGTTGGTTAGATTAAAGCTGCCTCCATCGCTTAATGCTTGCGCAGTGACGTTTTTGGTGGGCATTTATGAGGGTGATGACATTTAACAACTACATAAGAGTGGGAACATCGTGCTGGGGGGGGGGGTACAATTATGGGAGAAATCTTCGCTCCGTCCGACTTTCGTTTTTGATCGGGTGTAGTAGCTTTACTATACCGTTATCTCACTTGCATAACTGTACCTCTCTCCGTTCGCAAGCTATTTCAGGCTAAAGGGACTTTCCTATTCACCTTGTATACTTCAGTTAAAGTTTTCACCATACACAGCCTTTAAATGGCAATGAATTTTCAGTTAGTGTTCCATTTTAGCACTTAAAAATTCAATCATTGCACGTTCTTTGAACGTTGACACATCCTCATCACACGACGCCATGTTAACATGCACTGATTCATAACTACTGTAAGAAAAGGAATGAAACTTGCCTTTGTTGTGGCTGAAGGTTGCAGCTACAAGGTCACACTGCACGCATGTGCATTATTTATTAGCCGTCCTACGTAATATTTTTTGAGCTTAGTGCTTTTATATACGCATATATATATATGTCTATCATGCACATTATTTATAGGTATATTACACACGTATTAACTAACTACACAACAAATAGGAATGGTAGCTGTGCACAGTTTAAGTTAACACTTTTTTTCCTGTATTTTTTTTTTAAATTAGTGTTTGAGAAATCCAATTTTTGAAGTTGAATTTTGCACTTCAGATTATTCGGACAATATATGGAGCTCAGCTCTAGACTTCCTATAGTGCTTTCCATACAATTCTAAATGTAGTTCACTGGATTTTCTGAATATGATATAACAAAATTTTCTGATATGGATGCAGCTTCCAAAATGATAGAAAAAGCTTTCCTTTCAGTTGCATGACTTGTGAAACAAGCTCTCAAGATGTCACAAATTGTCTTCATTCACCATCCTCACAGAACTGTGGTGTTTTCACTAAAATGCTAAAATTCATAAAGCAAACAGAATTCAATAGAAAAAGGAACTTTCAGTTTCCCCCCCTTTTATTTTTTTTTAAATTAATGCAATTTAGTTGTTAGAGTTCATGTGTAATCATTAAATGGAATTAATGAAGTTCCACATCTTCACAGTCAATGTCCTCTGCAACAACTGGGATGCAGAAAGAAAAGGCCAAGGAGGCCTGACGAGCCCACATCTCCCCAGCAGAAACAAGAGAGAGAGAGAAAAAAAAAAGCAAAGCCAAGTCTAACCAATATGAAATCAAGCATAAAAATAAAGTCATACTCATAGAGAGCATGGTAGTCAATGGGATTATCCAACATTATTTGATGTTAATGTTAGCAAATAATGTTTTAATTTTTGTTTGAATAGATTGAAATTATTTAACGAAGTCAAAACGGGAGGCAAACTATTCCAGAACAGAGGTGCTGAATAGTTAATCATTGTCCTGTCCCATTCTGTATTAGGAAAGGAAGGAGTTAAACTTGTTCTAAATCTAGTAGAATAAGTATGAGTAAAAAAATCCAAAGATATTGTTTGAATAATTATTGTTTTTAATTCTTTTAAACATCAACTTACCGATGCTATAAAGATGCAATTTTCGAAAGTTAAGAATACTGAAACTATTGGGAGTCAATTTATGTGCAGCAACAAAATTACGGTAAGAAGTGCCAAGAATTTTAATTTCCAACAATCTGGAAAATCTGTTTTGGAGTAGTCATAATTTACTTATGTTATAATTTGTTGTCATGCCCCATACCGAAATACAGTAATGCAGATGTGTGAATTAAGGTGCAATACAGGAGTATCATCAATTGGGGGTTAAATTAAACATTATATTCGCAATAACCCCATATTTCTTGCAATTTTACCCAATAGATAATCAATGTGTTGATTCCAATTTAAGTTGTTTTGGACCACTACACCCAAGTAATTATAATTTTCCACAATTTCAACTGGAGTATCCTTTAAATAAATGCTATTCAAAAATGATTGATCCGGACCAGAATAAAAAAAATCATAATTTTTGTTTTTGTCATGTTTATAACTAAATAATAATAATTAGCAGCCAACCAATTAGAAATTAAAATAAACTGAGTTTAAAGTTGTTCGGTTAATGTAAGAATGCTATATCACCATAGAGTAAAACAGTTCTGTCAGCATATAAAACAGAATCAATATTTGGGGAAAGCAAACAAAAACCATTAATATAGCACTTAACAATGAAATGACCGAGGATCCTCAAATTTTTCTAAAACTTAGAATTCTGAGTTTAGAACATGATAAAAATCCCAAATTCCGGGATACATCTGGATTACAAACAGATCTGTGTGACTATAGTATACTTTAACATGCTTTAACACAAGTGCTAACTTTGGTATGCAACCTAGAAACCTGATTTCCCAGGTATAGAGTGTAACAAAAATTCGGAATTCCAGGCTACACTTGGATTACAAACATGTCTGTCACCCACACCACGTCCAAAACACTACCTTTATCCTATGAAGATCATGTTGTGTGTCTGGTGGCACATGGAAGGCATTATTCACTGGGAAATGCTGCCGAGGAATCGGACCATTAATGCTACACTCTATTGTGAGTAACTCTACCATGTGGAGGGAGCAATTCAGCAGAAATGGCCACATCGGCGCCATGGTGTCCTTGTCCAACATAACGCATGCCCTCACAGTGCAAACATGACTAAAATGGCCATTCAGGACATGAAATGGGAGATCCTTCCATATCAGGCCTATTCCTAGATATCGCCCCTTCAGACTATCACTTGTTCCGATCTCTGTCGAATGCACTCCGTGGCAGAATGTTCAACAATAATGTTAATGTCCAGAATTTCCTTGATTTCTTCGCAGCTAAACCAGCACGTTTTTTCAAGAATAGCATTGCAGAGCTATCCAGACGTTGGGACACCACCATAAGCAATGGGGGGGGGGGGGGGGGGATACAACATAGTGGATTGATTCAGTTTTCACTTCTGATGTAATACATTCCTGCAGAGCGGTGAAAAAAATCAGCATGAACTTATGCATCAACCCAATATAAAGCAATTATTTTAACTTCTTTGTTCACTGAATTTACTATCATTTGACAAATCTACTCTTAAATGATTACATGTTTGCAACTAAAGAAAAAGAAACTAAGTTTGGTAAAATCTTGTTTGCACTGCAAAAAGTAAGCTAGTTTAAGTCTTTTGGCACAACTCAATAAATAAAGTCGACCTGCCATCACTTGACTTCGTCTCATTAGAGCAAGTGAAGGCCAAGAGATAATGAATCGAATTATGGCACCACATGATCTAGTTTGCTTTTTGCACTTCAAACAAGGCTGAAGTGACTGAGAGTGGTTGTGTTACGAGTCATCATGATTCTGGTTTTATCCAGTTTGTCAGCCATGACTCCACAGTTTTGTCCTGCCCTCCCTTTGTCTCGCTGCTGTCCAGTTGCATTTGAATGTTTGTGAGTAACAGTTTTGTCATAAAGAGTGTTATTTTCTTTCATTTGTAGAGTAGTATTTTATGATTTTGTATTTCTACCATTAACACAGTGAATGAACTAAATGGCAGTAAAGGGGAGTCGTAATTCACCAGATAACGATAACTTCTGTTACATCTGTGGGGACTTTGTACTCAAAAAGTAACAGAGGAGCATTGCAGACTTAGTGACAAAAAAAAAAAAAAGTACATTATGCATAGTTTGGTGTAAAACTTAGTGATTGGGATAAGTTGTGGGCTACACATAAGGTGTACTAAATTTGTATAGAACTCCAACAGTGGTCAAAAGATAGAAAAATATCTTTCCATTTTGGGGTCCCTATGGAGCTGGAGGGGACTGAGAAATCATAGTGATGATTGCTACTTTTTGCTCTTGTAAAGTACAGAATAATCTAAAAAATAGCAAATAAATTTTCTACTCGAACTTCCTCCCATCTGTAATCCGCTCCGATTCTGAAAAAGAGGACCAAGATTCCAATGAGTACTTTTAGCATGCTTGATGTAACACAGAATGCCAGTTTTTTTTTTCACAGAGTGAATTGAATGATTTAGAGTCAGGGACTTACATCTTCCTAAAGATTCTGCAGAAGTGTTAGGCCATAAGCTTAAGGAAAAGAACTTATTGGCTCTCAGCACCTCTTTCTTGTGGTATAGGAATAAAGAAAAAGATTTCACACACCTCATATTTCTCTCAAGATGTATATTTAGTGTACTATAAGTGTTGTTATTGAACTAATGCAAAAGTTTAACACTGAGTACGTAGAAAAGCGAAGACTCTTTATTGACTCATTAAAAAGAAGTCCCAAAGCAGTGTTTTTAAACAATGGTGGAAAGTTGGAAGAAAATTGTGAAAATATAGCTTTAGTTCTCACAAAGCTCAACTACAATGGCCACAGATGGATAGTTTGTGGTGATCTTACAGTGCTGCCCGTGTTCCTTGGCCAGCAAGGAAGATACATAAAATACCCATGCCTTTTGTATGAGTAAGACAGCTGAGCAAAGGACTGGATCAAAAAACAATGGCCAAGCCGAGCTGCTTTAAAACCAGGAAACAAAGCTATTTTTCAGAAAAGTTTGATCCCAAAAATGCCCTTCTACCAACTCTTTACACGAAGCTTGAAACTTATAAAGCAGTTTGTATTAGTTTTGCCAAGAGAATGTTTCAAGTACCTATGTAAAAAGTTTCTGGGATTATAAGATGCCGAATTGAAAAACGGCATTTTTGTCGAATCAGATATTCGAAAATTCAAAACTGGAAACTTGAAAGACAAGCTGGGAATGCTTTTAAGGAAGTTGTGAAGAAGTTATTGGGTAGCTGCAAAGATTCCAACTATAAGCAAATAGCAGAAAACATGCTAGAAAAATTAAAGCAGTAGGTTGTTCGAATGAGCATAAAAGTGCACTTCCTGAATGTCCACTTGAACTAATTTCCTGAAAAACCTGGAGCCGTTAGTGAGGAATAAGGAGAAAGATTCCACAGAGACATTAATGAGATGGAACAATGCTACCAGGGAAGGTGGAATATCAACATGATGGCAGACTGTCGTTGGATGCTGCACAGACAAGACCCACAAGCTGTGCATAAAAGAAAAAAATATTTTCATCAGAATACATGTGAATAGGCAATTTCCCCATATCTTCACATTCATTTTGTAAAAAAACCCTTGTCTTAGAGAAAAACAAAATAGTAGTTTTTGAAATCAGAGTACCAAATAACTTTATAATCAACCAAAAACTTGCAGACAATTTTCAGTGACTCAAATTTTGTAGGCTTGTGTAATTTAGATAAAAACCAGCACCTCTGACCACTCAGCCATTAGAGTGGCCTTTTCCCTAATGTGCCAAACATCAGTAAGTGCTGCAGAATTATATTCTGCCCCTGTCAAAAGCTGTCTGTTTGTCCGTTGATGAAGTTGATGCATTAAATACATGAGGCACTTTGTGTTCTTCGTAGTATATTGTTTTGACAAATTTCAAATTTTTGATGTACAAAACAGTAAGTCTAAGATTTGTTCATAAACACTACATCTGTTTAACATTAATCAAATTCCCAGAAAACCTTACCATTAGTTGATTAAGACCTCTCAATATTACTGTCAATTTTTTATTTCAAAATCAGACCACCCCCCAATGACATTCCAGTTTCATTTCTATTTAGTGTAGTTAAAATTTTAACAAAATGCTTGGAGATATGAAAATTATCACAGCACAGAAACACACACAAATCAGCTATTGTACTGTTAATACTAGCATGTGGGATAGAACATAATGTTTAAAGATATAAAAAGCCAAACATAGCAAAGTACTAAAACATAACAATGCGAAGCGTAAGAAGAGAAAAAGGAAACCTATGAAGTTTTTAACAATATATAGAAATCAAAGTGACTGAGGTTGCAAATCCACAGAAAACTCCGGCATTAATAATAAAAAAAAATGTACAATGATTGTAACTGCTTGGGAAAATGTGTATACTTAAACTAATCAAGAAAAAAATATACTTTTAAAATTAAATTTAAAAAAAAAGTACTGTATTTTTTTGTCCCCATTAAAATTAAAAAGTGAATATTTCAGATTATTATTATTATTACTATTATTATCTCTCCTTTTTAGCAATTACAGTACTGTGCCCATACTTTCTATACTATACTTCAAGCACAAGCATTTAAGGCCAATGAAGAAATATTGGACGGATAGTTTTTTTTTCTTTTTATCTTAATAACTACAAAAATTGAAGTCATACCATAAAGTCCCATATTTTTTGCAAATGATTGTGCTAACGCAATTCGATGACCATCATTGATAAACATCCTGACTGCGTGGGCATCTTTTGTGCAGTCACCTGAGGCAAAACCTTGGTATGCCATGTCGAAAAATGGAAACAGATTCCGACTCTAAAACAAAAACAAGCAGGTGCAAGTTCATTGCAATTACTATAACTGTCAGGATTTTTTTTTTTTTTTACAAAATATTCAATTAAGCAAAAGAATCTGCAGAGTAAATCTTTTACACAATATACATTCTTTTGAAAAAACTATATTATTTTCACATAAAACAAAATGTATTTAATTACCTTTCATACTTGTTATTTTCTTTAATATTATCACAAGTATAAAAAGATTTGAAAAAAATCTTACTAATACTGAGGAATACAAATCTTTCCAGTAAGGAAGTAAATGCAAATCAAAGGTCAAGCACACCCTTCACACCCAGCCTAGGGGTCATATCCACATAAAGCATAAAGGTAGGATCAAATCCACCTTTGTGCTTCATCTAACATTTGGAAACATAACTACAGATGATTAAGTATTGAAGGTGCTACAACAACACACTGAAGTGGTGTGTGTGAAATTATTACTGGAACAAGTCAATATAAGCACTTTTTTTTTTTTTGTCATGTTGAGGGCTGTCTGTTCTTGGCAATATGTAACCTGTTTCTTCAAATCATTATATCAAATAACACGAACACACATGTACTAAAATGAGGAAAGCACACAGCATGAATTGCATTTTATACACCAACGAGCCATTATATTATGACCACCCACAGCCTAGAGAAATGAGCGCACCTGGAGACCGAATGGCACAGGTGAAGTTCACAGAGCGGTATATACACAACCCGAGGACCGGTTTTCGGTTAGTAGAGTGTTCGGAGTGAGAATGGGAAAAGCTGCCGATTTATCGAAGTTTGATAAAGGACAAATTGTGATGGCATGGTGCCCCGGAACTACGATCTCAGAAACGGCACGCACTGTAGGTTGTTCACATGCCACTGTAGCGAGTACATATAAAAAGTGGTGCACAGATGGCCAAACGACGAACCCTCGCCCAGCCACGTGTCGTCCACAGCTCACTGATGCCATAGGGGAGTGGGGGCTGTTGCACATTGTTCACAGCGAACGCAGGGCCACAGTGCGACAAATCACCCACAGCTACAACATTGGTGATCAGCGCAATGTGTCGCAGCACACAGTTCATTGCAGCCTTCTGCGCATGGGCCTGCATAGCCGAAGACTCTGCCGGGTCCCCATGCTCACTGCACATCATCGCCAACAATGCATGAAATGGGCCCAAGATAAATGAGATTGGACTGTGGATGATTGGAAGAAAGTGGCCTGGTCTGACAAATAAAGATTCCTGGTGCATCACATAGACAGCTGAGTGCGGATATGCAGATTACCAATGGAGGCTATGGCACCTGGATGCACTGTTGGGTGAAAACGGGCCAGCGGCAGTGGTGTTATGCTGTGGGTGAATTTTTCTTGGGACACTTTAGGCCCCATTATCCCAGTAGCACAATCCCTCACAGCTGTCAGGTATCTGAACATTGTTGCGAACCAAATTCACCCATTCATGGCAACTGTGTTCCCTGCTGGTGACAGCTATTACCAACAGGAAAATGTGCCACGTCACACTGCTAGAATCACCAAGGAATGGTTCGAGGAACATGCTGGCGACTTTCTGTTAATCCCCTAGCCTCCAAATTCACCTGATATGAACCTAATCGAACATTTGTCGTTAGACTTGGAAAAGTGGGTTCGTGCTAAATCCCCACCACTCTGAAATGTATGGGAATTGGAGGACCTGCTGTTGACATTATGGTACCAGATACCCAAGGATACCTATTACCACCTCATTGAATCGATGCCTTGCTGAGTGGCCCCTGTTTTGCGGGCTAATTTTTTTTTTTTTTGATTGGAGGTTTAACGACCACCGTGAGCAACTCAATGGGCTACAAGCAGTCGCCCGTCCCTAATTTAGGGTCACTGGTTCCAGGGAAGGGAGAGAGCCAGTGCCGTAAGACAAACACAACATCCATGCCTGACCGGGATTCGAACCCGGACCCCTTACGGACGAATGATCAGAGGCCAGCGCCTTAGACCACTGCGCCACCGGGGCGGCCAATTTGCGGGCTAAAGGGGGGTCCTACAGCTTATTAGGTAGGTGGTCATAATGTAATGGCTCATCGGTATATATCATTTGTGCTTGGATACACTGTTTTTTTTACAGATGATTCAAATTTCAAGAAACTATAATTTTCTGACGTTTTGTATACAGGCTTATTTTGTTGAACTATGAAGAACAGATGTGTCTCCACTTATATTATCAAAAAGGGTAAACCTGATCACTGCTATTAATATAACACAATTGTAGTATATCAAAATGAATGATTACATGATAAGCACTGCATATTTGGACTGTGTAGAATGAACACACACACATCATGTTCAAAGTAAAGAACCTCGGGTGGCAATGGGCTGGGCATACTGCTAGAAGAACTGACCACCGTTGGACAACTGAAGTACAAGACTAGACACCAAGGGACAGGAAAAGACCCAGAAGAAGGCCACATGGGATATAGGTGAATAAGATTCAAAAACATGCCGAAGTGACATGGAAAATAATTAATTGCTCAAGACAGAGTTGTGGAACAGACTTCGAGAGATCATCCAGCAGTGGACAGAATGGGCCATATGTAGTCATTATCTGGAATACAGAAATTTTGCACACAAAAGATTATTTTATCTGATCATATTTACCCTTACTTAGTGAATATGAGAATAGACCAAGTAAAAAAAAAAAAAAAATTATTCTTGTTAAACTACACTTTCAAATTATACAGAATGAGATAACACAGATATTCAACAGAATTGTAGATAAGTTGATCGTAGGGAGGCAACCTAAACTATGTTGTAGCGATACATATTATTGTGGCTTTAGAAGTTTTTTGAAATTTGGATATTGTTTGGCAAAAATTTCACTTAGTTTCTTTGTGGTTTTGTCAGTTGCTCGTTTTCCATAAAACCTAAACTATAACTGTAATGATATACACTATCTACCAACAAGTAATTGGACACCCATGCAATTGACGATATCTGCAGTCCTGATACACGTTATGGCCACCGCCATTAAATATCGTGTGGGAAACAACAACACAACCAGTCACGTACAAGATGCCACGCAGTTCGGAGCTCTCCAATTTCGAGAAAGGTGTAAACATCGGGTATCACAGAAATGGCCGATCCATATGTGACATATCCAGCAAGTTGAAGTACCCAAAATCTACAGTGGCCTACGTGATTGGCAAGTGGAAGATGAGAGGTAACTGTCAGAATGTTCCCCGACCCACAAAACTGGGAGTTAGAGACCGAAGGGTGCTGGCCAGAGAAATTCGGAATAACCACACCAAATCGATGGGCCACATCCACGAGGAGTTTCAACAGGCATCCGGGAGTGTTCTTTCGATGAATACCATCTGTAAGGAAGCCCATCTGCTCGGTTATCATGGACGTGCTACCGCCCACAAGCCTTTGATCACCAAGTCCAACAGCGCCGCTCGGCTATTGGACTTGGTGCAAAGAATGTCGACAGTGGACCATTGAACAGTGGAAACAGGTTCTCTGGAGCGACGAATCAAGGTTCACCCTCTACCGTTCGGATGGCAGGGTCTGGGTTTGGCGTCTGGCTGGAGAACGCCTCCTGCTGGAATGTATTGTGCCAACTGTGAAGTTCGGCGGCAGTGGAATTATGCTATGGAGGTGTTTCTCCTGGTATGGCATGGTACCCTTGATTGCAAGTCCTGGTAGGCTCAATGCCGAGACCTACTGCACCATTTGGATGATCATGAGCTTCCTACGTTGTGGCAGTTGTACGGGATGGACCCATGTTACTTTCAGGATGACAATGCCACCTGTCATGTTGCGAGGTCCACCATGGCTTGGTATGTTGACAATGGGGTTAATCGAATGGACTGGACTGCGCAGAGCCCATACCTTAACCCTATCGAGCACCTCTGGGACGAGTTGGAGCGTCGACTTAAGGGGCACCCCCACCATCCGAAATCGGTGAAGGAACTGACCTGTTTTCTACAAGCCGAGTGGAAGAAAATACTGCTAGCCGTCGTGCAACGCCTGGTTGAGAGTATGCCCCGGAGAGTCGCAGCTGTAATCGCCGCTCGTGGAGGCTCCACCAACTGTTGAAGGTGAATAAATTTCATTTTTCTTTGCTATCACAGGTGTCCAATTACTTGTTGGTAGATAGTGTATTTTATTATGGCTTTAAAAGTCTGTTTTTGAAATTTGGATATTACTTGGCAAAATTTACTTAGTTTTTTATGGTTGAGTCAGTTGCTTGTTTCTCATACACAGCATCATCTGGGAAACTCTAACTTTAGCTCATATTATTTTCTTTAACACCACTAAATTTATTTTTTTTTGACCTTGTTTAATCACCAAGCACTTTACTGCATTCAATAAGTCAGTTATTTGTTCAAGTTTTGCACATTTTTTTTTCATTCTAATATTTCTTTTTCTGTTTTTCTATTTCTTTTTGCTTCTTTCTTCATCTTTTTTACTGTTCTACGTATGAAACATAAAGTGCACAGAACTGCTTCACACAATTCAAGAGCTCTTTAGTAACTGGAATGAAACGAACAGTTTTCATGCCATCATATTGCATCTTCACACAGACATGACTGAATGCATGCATCCGAAAGAGAAACTCTTTCGTTTGCAACAATGCAATAACTTTGCAAATGCTTTGCATTACCATGTGATAGTGTTACACATGCTTTAACATGGGCTGATATGGAACCAAATTAGAGTGCACCAAGATCTTGAAGGCCAGCAAACTCGGACCAATGTTTACTGAAATTTTTATAGATGCTGTAACTTGGTCATATAAGGTTATCCTGCAAATTTCACCTGAATCCACCAATGAAAATTATTGAACTATGCATAAAAAGAATTATTCAGATATTTACAGAAACACAGCCATCATGTTTCAAGAAATCCGACAACCACCCTTTGGCCCATTAGAAATGCTGAATTTTTTAGTGGAGGGAGTGGTTGCAAGTGGTAGTCATAACATTGGAAGAGTTTATTATTTTCACCACTGCTAATTGTGGCTGCTTTCAGTTTAAAGAAAAAAAATAAAAAGGTCCAGTTTCAAAAATTAATTTAATGTCCTTTAACATTTCAGGACAAAATGGTGAAAACTAAGGACTTTCAAGGGAGGGGGGGGGGCTGGGAATATCAGGAAAACTCCTACCCCTGATTTAAGTTAACTTTCTGAACAGTTAAAAACCCCACTAAAGTTCAGTTGAATTGAAACCATTCAGCAAATGACTGCCCAAACGAATGTGCCACATCAACAAATGTGTTACTCTTTTTAAAAACTCTTCATATATTATTACATGTTTTGATATTTGTTTGCAAGATCTTCTAGACTTTTTTCTTAATGAATAATAATAGCCAGCAATTTTAGTTCAAACTATATAAAATGTTCAGGGCACTCCTATTAACCAATTTCTTTCACCAGAAAACTTAATGGAAGACAGAGTCACATCATATATATGAAAGTGAGCCTTCAAGAATAGCTATGTTCGCATTTACGCAATGGAAAAAGTGGTTATATGACAGAAATTTCTACTACTTCAAGTCTGCATCACAATCTCTTGTGAACACTGAACCGAAAGACTGTCAATTATATGGCAGCTGTTCGAACTACAAAGAAAATATGAACTACTTTGAATATGATTAGAAGCGTGCATGGAACTTCTTAAAAAAAAAAAAAAAAAATGGACATGTGCATATTTTTAAAGGACAATCTGCTTTATTCTTTTTTAAATGTTTTTTGCCTTCATGGTAGCATCAAAAATACTAACTGATATTTTCCATTGATATATTTTGCTAGGAAGAGCTTTGGATAACCAGTTTGGCCTCAGATTCTTAATCTGTTTACTGCAAAACCTAAACAACTGTTCTCATAGAACAAAACAGGGTTGTCACTCATATTGGCTTTAAAAATTCCCTGAGTTTTCCAGAAGATAATTTTGCGGGGAATTTCAGGTAAAATTTATAGACGATGTATAACTTCATGATAATATAAATACTAAATGCCACATCTATAATGCAATATATTCAATGCAACAAGAACAAGAAAGATGACACCGAATTTTCAGGTGTAATGAGCACATCTTTTGAATCCGTTCTGATGCAAATTAAATTTATCAAAGCTATTCAAAGTCAATGGAAACGGTATGGAAAACAATAGCATCTGACCGAAGAAAGAAGTTTTTCAATCGGTTTTTTTAATCTTGCAGATATTTCTGTAAACAGAACCACAAACTTATGCTCTCTGGTTGCAGACTTGTGCGTTAAGGAAAATTTGAATTTATATGAGAAACATTTCGCGGCGGAAACACTCTCCAACAAAGAAAGAACTTTTTTCGAATCAGACTCTTAGAAGCAGAGATATGGACAAATATAAGATATGAATCTACCTCTCCTGGCTGGAAAAACATGCATTTTAGAAAGAAAGTATTCTTTCTTGAAAGGTTTTTGAAGTGAATGGTAACTGTCAAAAAAAAAAAAAAAGTAGAATTTTGAGGAGCTTAGATTTTGCTGCAAGTACATCAGAAGCAGAAATTAAAACTTATGCCCCCTGGTGGCCAAACCATTCTTCACCAAATATTAGAAATTATATAAAAAACATTTTCCATCAGGAGCTGTATGCAATATAGGAAAATTTTTTCAAATGGGAGTTTTTAGATGCAGAAATATCGAGGAAAACACAATTTACCTTAGCGCCCCCAGCGAAAAGTCTTATGACTTATTTGAAAATTTTAAATTTATATAAAAAACATTTCGCATCAGAAACACCATCTAACAAAGAAGGAAATTTTCAAATCAACTCCTAGAAGTAGAGATATTGACAAAAATAAGATATACCTCTACGCCCCCTGATGTAGAAGCTTTTATTATAGAAAATATTCCTAAAAAGTTTGTCGACGTGAGTACCATCGATCCACAAATAACTTTTTTTTCAATCGAGATTTTAAAAGCTCAGATTTTGCTGCAAATACCTCAGAAGTGGAAATTAAGACTTACACTCCCTGGTGGCCAAACCATTTTTTACCAAAAATTAGAAATTATATGCAAAGGATTTCCCATCAGGAACTGTATCCAGTGCTGAAAGAATTTTTCAAATTTCAGTTTTAGAAGCAGAGATATCGGGCGATACGCAATTTACCTTTACGCCTCCTAGCGGAAAGTCTATGAATTACTTGAAAATTTTGAAATTATATGAAAACATGTCACACTGGAAACTATCCAATGAAGGTAGAATTTTTCAAATCGAACCATTACAAGCAGAGATATTGACAGAAGTAAGATATGCATCTATGCCCCCTGGTGGTGAAATCCTGCATTTTTTTTAAGAAGCAAATATTTCTGTAAGGTTTGTCGACGTGAGTGGCATCGGTCCACGAACAAATTTTTTTCAATTGAGATTTTAGAAGCTCAGATTTTATGGCAAAAACACCAGAAGCAAAAATGAATGCTTACACCCTCTGGTGGCCAAGGTATTCTTTACCAAAAATTAAAATTATATGCAAAAGAATTTCCATCAGGAGTGGTATCCACTGAAGAAAAAAATAAATTTTCAAATCGGAGTTTTAGAAGATATATCGAGAAAACGCAATTTACTTTTACGCCCCTAGCAGAAAATCTATGCGTAACCTGAAAAAGTAACTATACCTAAAATACTTTGACATAAATGGAATCAAAAGATAAAACAATTTTTTGAATCTGATCTTTAGAAACAAAATTTTGGAATAAAATGTATTTTGAATTCGCCATCACCTGCAATTATGACCTCTAGCGGCAAAACTGTATATCGTAAAAAAAAAAAAAAAAAAAAAAAAAAAACGAAGCGCAGGATCACCATTTGCATATTTCAAGCTTCCCGATGCAAAAAGAATTTTTCAAATCGGACTAATAGCTGCAGAGATATGGTGTCTACAGACGGAGGGACAAAGAAGCACGATCTTTTTTTATAAAAGACGTGCTAAAAAAGCTATCATTGTACACTTGAATTAATTGCTGTTTCTTTTTTTATTGCTGGTTGAAATTTTCGATTTCCATTTCATACTCGATGTGTTTCATTGTCCGTAGCGGACTGACGATTTCCATAGCATACTCCATAATTTACGTCGTCCGTAGTGGACAACGATTTCCATAGCATACAGCATACTCGATGTTTTCCGTCATCTGCAGCGGATCGACAATTTCCACAGCAACTACATAAAACCCTTAGTACTTGGAATAACCGAATCTTTCTTCCCAACGCATGGTCTTACTCAGCGTCAATCAGAACTCAGTGCGAACAGAGAATGTAGTGTGCCCAAGAACCAACGATAACGACGGGGCAAGGCGGTTCTGGCGCACAATGGCGCAAAATCTGCCTTTTGTAGCAAGATGATGCAAGATTTTTGTTTTGGCACACTCTAGCGCAGAATTCCCATCCCTGGTAACTGCATATGCAGTTCGCAAAAATTAGTTTGATTTTTCCCGACTTTTCCAGGTTTTTGCAAAAAAAAATTATTTCTCCCCGAGTTTTCCCCGATTTTTAGGATTATCTTCAGATTCCCCGATTTTTCCCGGTCAGCTGGCAACCCTGACAAAATTATATACTTCAGTCTGATAATGCTCCTAAACACAGGAAAGATTGGGGGGAGGGGGGGGGGGGAGCAGGGCTCTCAGAATCCAGATGGGGAAGAGAACTGAATTACCAACCTGATTTCAAATTTATAACATGCATCTTCAAGAGCACAACTGCTTGACAGGTATTCCCTCTAGAAATCCTGTTGGAGAGGGAGGAACAGTTATGTGTCAGTTCACCGCATGCACAGTTTTGAAAACAGATGCATGGAGAAACAAACCAACAAAGAGATAGATGTCTGAAACTTTATGCCCAAGTTTCTCTCTACAGCACAAAGACTTTTTAATGATTTAATATTTTGAAGCAGAAGTATTGTTCTTGTAGGAGAGAAATACAGATAGAAAGAGAACCCAAATCGTATGCTATCCTGTATACGATTTGCATGTAACTAAAACTTGAGAATGTGACAAATTGGCACGACATGTGGAGGTACGTGAAACTCACTCCGAAGAAAACTAGACAACAGGAGTCACAAAATAAAACATCCTATTTCTGATAGATCATTTAAACCACTGATAGGGGAATACACTACCAAATGTGATGATTGATGCTAGGAAAAGACACTGCATCAGCAATTCAGCAGATGTGCCAACTTTCAACAACTGGAATCCGTAAAACATTTTCAGTTATTGTTTAATCGTTATGTTCTATTGGCATGTGTCTACCATACTGATTAAATACAGTGAACACATCAATTAGTAGCCAACTTATTATGCAAATGATTTGTTGATTTTAATCAATTTTATATGCTATAATTAAAATATTTGGCATTATTTCACACTGTATTACAGCAATTAAAATGCAGTCGATACACAATTACCTCATTAGTACATTTAATCGACATGTTTGACTGACTGATGTATTGAATACAAAGCCCATTTATTATGCAAATGATTTGTCAATTCTAATCCATTTTGTATGCTAATCTCATTAGTATGATATCATTAGGCTGCATTCACAGATACTAATTTCATTTATAACAGAGAAATTATTGCAATATGGCAGTAACTTTTTTTTTTACTTTAACTGAACTGAGGTTTAGACCTTAAAATTTTTGTACCAACATCTTAGAATACCTTTTAAAAATGCAATTTTAAATCTTATGTGAGGCTGGTATAATAAATATTTCTCTCTCTATCTTAGGGGTCGTCCATAAAGTACATCCATGATTTTTTACTATGTTTAGAGTAGCCCCTCCCTCATGTCACATTTTGTCCAACTATTGCCACATACCCCCTAAAAAGTACGTCCTACTTCCAGCAACCCCCTTTATTTTTGACGACTGCTTTTAGAAGTCCGTTAAGAAACAGAAAGAAAGCATGTAATTATTTAAAAGAATCTTCCATATATTTACACGCTTTCTTCAGAAAATATTTATTATTTAGGCATTAATTAATTTCCAAATGCTACCTGAACTTTACCATTCTGAAATAAAGATCTGCAAATGAACGCACACATTCAAGGTTGCAACACTCCCGATCATACCATCTACAAAACACGATAGATTTGGTAGTGCAAATGCAAAAACTTAATATTAATATTCTGATTTAGCTAAATTTCATCAGAAATATTTCATACCTTTTTTAACTATTAAAAGAAGAAAAAAAAAAAAGAGAAAACAAAACAAAGAAATCATCATCATCATCATCATTGTCAACCATTATCAATCCACTGCTGGACGAAGGTCTCCCCAAGTTTCCTCCACAACGGTCTGTCTTGTGCCAGTCTCCTCCATGTCACTCCCGCATATTTACGAATTTCATCCACCCATCTCCCATGTGGTCTTTTTCTGGGTCTTTTTCCTGTCCCTTGGAATCCAATCTAAAATCTCGGCTGTCCATCTATGGTCTGTCCTTCTGGCAGTATGTCCAGCCCATTGCCATTTCAGGGATTTAACTCTGATCATGATGTCTTCCACTCTCGTCATTTTTCGGATCCACGAGTTCCTCTTCTTATCTCTCCTGGTTATACCAAGCATGCACCTCTCCATGCTTCTTTGAGTTGTCTGCAGCCTTTGTATGTCTCTTTTAGTTAAGGTCCACGTCTCTGCACCATACGTAAGCACTGGAAGGATGCATTGATCAAACACTTTTCTTTTAAGACATAATGGCATATTGCTCTTGAAAATTATGCTGTTTCTTCCAAAAGCTCTCCAGGCAAGTTTTGTACGCCGATTAATTTCTTCATCAATGTGACCCTCACTTGATATCTGCTGTCCAAGATAAACGTACGTATCTGTTATCTCCAGTTTTTCTCCATCAATCGATAAATCTTCATTTCTTGTAAAAGCATTGAACATCACTTTTGTCTTCTGAAAGTTCATTTTTAATCCCACTTCTTTACTCTTGTCAGCAAGTTCCTGGATCATACTCTGCAGCTCTGATGGGGTAGTTGCAAAAATGACTACGTCATCAGCAAAACGAAGGTGGGTTAGATAATCTCCATTAATCTTTATCCCTTTGTTTTCCCAGTTCAGTGATTGAAAGACATTTTCCAATGTGGCATTAAAAAGCTTCGGAGATATGGTGTCACCTTGTCTCACTCCCTTTCCAATTTTTATGTGTGTTGTATTTTCAAACAGCCGAATCTTTGCACTTGCATTTTCATAGATGTTATTAATAATATTAATGTATGCATCTTCAATACCGCAGGATTTCAGAGCCGTGGTAACTGCTGATGGTTTCACCGAATCAAAGGCTTTTTCATAATCGATAAAAGCCATGCACAATGGAAGTTCATATTCCCTCGCTCTTTCAATTAGTTCTCTCAGTACGTGGATATGATCTGTTGTGCTGTAGCCACTCCTGAATCCAGCTTGTTCTCTCGGTTGAGCCATGTCCAGTGTTACCTTCAAGCGGTGTGAAAGAACTTTAGTGAAGATTTTATAAACCACTGATAGGAGGCTGATAGGTCTGTAGTTCCTGAGATCCTCAATGTCACCTTTTTTATGTAGCAGGATCATTGTAGCATTGTTCCAATCCTCAGGAATCTTCCCTTCATTAAGGCATCGAGTAAAAATTTGGGCGAGTACTGTTTCAATTTCTCCACTTGCTTCTTGTATGATGTCTATAGTAATTCCATCTTCTCCTGGAGCTTTCCCCCGCTTCATGTTCTTGATTGCATGAGCAACTTCTGCTGGGAGGACTGGAAGAACTCTGGTACCTTTCATGATGTCTGGAGTGCATATATCATCCCTTTCATATAGTTTGGAGTAGAAATCTTTCACTCTTGTCAAAATTTCGCCTCTATTTCTTGTTATAGAACCATCTTCTTTTCTCAGAGCCATAATCTGTTTTCTTCCCTTACTGAGATGTCCCTTTGCTATCTTTAGGCTTTGGTTGTTTTCAATTGCTTTCCTCACTAGCTCACAGTTGAATTTCCTTACGTCTTCAGTGATACTTTTTCGTGCTGTCTTGCATAGCTCTATATATTCCACTTTGGAAGTCACATCTTCTTTAGTTGTCCTCATCTCTCTTCTTTTTTGCATCAACATTTTGGTTTTTCCTGATAATTTGTTTACATGCAACTTGTTCTTAGACCCAGCTAATTTTGTTGCTGTTTCCATAAGAGCTTTGGTTACTTTTCTGTTAACTTCAGAAATATCCACTTCTTCCGATGTTAGGCCTTCTAAAGCAGAGAATCTGTTCTTCAGTTCCAACTTGAAAGTATTATGGTGTTTTTTAAGGTTGGTTATGTCAATACATTTTGTTTGTCTTATGAGCTTGCCACGTTCCAGTTTAGTGTTGAGGTGCATCTTACATCTCACCAATCTATGGTCACTACCTGTGTTGAACTTGTTTAGCACACTGCAGTCTTCGATGACGAATTTTTTGTTACACATAATAAAATCAATTTCACTTGTCGTCCCAATTGGATGTCTCCATGTCCATTTCCTGTGTGGTTTTTTCTTGAAAAAGGAATTCAAGATGAAAAATCCTTCTGCCTCTGCAAACTCAACGAGAGTATTTCCACGCTGGTTTCTGTTGCCGTGACCGAATTTACCTACTGAAGTTTCATTCTGTTGCCGGTGCCCTATTTTTGCATTGAAATCTCCCATAAACAAAGAAATACCATCCGCTATATTTTTGCCGCTGGATGTCCGAATTACTAAACCTCCCCCTTTGCCCAATGTAACACTTGGTCCAGTTGTCAGGATCCCCCAACCCTTCCCCTGTAATCTTAGACGTACTTTATGGATGGCCCCTTAGCAGTTATCACCAATTCTAATCCTACAGAAGTGTTTTTAGAGTGTTACCAGCTATGCTGCAAGCAAAGAAGGTTGGAAAGTAGAACTGGGAGTAAATGTGATCAGGTAAATTAGAATATACAGGCTCTGACATTCTTTCCTCAAAATTGCACTAAAGTGGGGAGGGGGGGCAAAAAGCCGTAAAATAATCGTAAAACAAGTAGAATTTCTGTAACTTTGAGTGCACCGTATTAGGAGGTATGACTTGGAATTACACTAATCTTCTACAACCTCAAAGAACTTTTGAAACTGATGCCAGAATTAACTGTGTATCTTACCCAATTCAAACAAACATCCAAATGCAAAGTACTTATAAGATCTAGAAAACCCGGAGGTGAAATTCAAGATACTCCAGGATTTACGAGCTCTCACATGACAGCTCTACATTTCCCATGTGACAAGGTGTAATCATACTGAACATATGTAAATAGAGTTCAATAAATATTGCTCAATCCAGTGGCATAACCATGTTCCAAAATCTGGGTGGGTGGGTGGGTGGGTGGGGGGTCTGATTACACACGCACACACATTATATATACGAGGATCCCAGACTTTGGGGGTCCTGGCCACCCTGTGGTTATGCCTATGGCTCAATCATACTTTTTGAATGTTGATCCATAACAACCATTGATATTTTTTGTACACACAAAAATACTCTTACAGAATGTTTTATGAAATTTTGTTTGCAAATACATGATACAAGGAATCAGGAAAAGTAATTTTTTTCTTTGTTTTCTTTTATATATTATTTGAAGTCTTTGTCAAGGGTTATCAAGATTACATCAAATTTTATCAACTTTTAAATGACAAGGCAAAATAAAAAAAATATGTATGCGAATATTTCCTATCAATTTTAGCAAACTTTAATCCAGATACATAACAGCAGTCAAAATTAAATTTATATATGCATAATAATAACTGTTATACCATCAGTACTGAGGATCACCAGAAAGAAATGCTTACCTTTATTACTTTAGACATTTCTTTCCACTGTTCATGCTATAAAAAAAGATGGAATAGATACAATTCCATATAAAATTCAGAAGAATACAAAAAAGGTTACCGAAAATTAAGTCTGTGCAATACATGTTAAGCAAGGAAAAAAAAAAAAAAAAAAACAATTACACGCCCTTAACAGATGTTTCATATGTGCATCATATAACAAACTGGTTGAATTGATATCTTGTGACACAAATTTCATGCAAATTTATTTCAGGTTTTCCTTTCACTGATAGAAAATGGTTAAAACAGACAAGTCTTCACCTTTCAAGCAGCATGTTCAGAATTTAAGTGAAGCCTGCCCCATGTCGGCAACAAAATAGCGATTAGTTATGCAGAACCAGTTATTTTTACAACTTTGGTCAAGGTTTATACTCTTCCAAGCAAGGTAAATTCAAGCACTTTTCAAGGACTTTTTGAAACAAAATTATCATATGTGTGTGTTGTTGGTCGGTCAGTAGGTTGGTATTTTAGTAAGTTCAAACTGTTAAACTTAACTGGGACGGTCACGCCTTCAATGACCAGTCTATAACTCCTTGCCCCCCCGTTGGTTCATTTTATTAACTTTGAATTGCCCCTTTGTTTTGGTGTTTTTTGAAATCACTTTATTTTGTGGAATATTTTGAAAGGGTACATTATTTTCGTATTCATCTGTTGATATGACACTTACTGTTTGCTTTAACTTTTTATTTTTGATGCATGAATTTGATGCAGCCAGAAGATGAATGGTCCACGCATGAAGCACAAGCAATTCCTAGAAGTTCCACCCTCCGGCAAGAACGCTTCTTAACCCCAGTCAACAGAAGCCCACTATGATTCGCGAATACATCATTCCACTTACTTTACTCCCATGGCTGGCATTTTACAATGTAGTGATGTCATAGCCAAGGTACTTGTGTTCAACGCACTGTCCTAGGTTGAACACAAGTTCAGCGTTATTTGATAAGCTTGACATTTTTATCAGTAGAACTACACAGAAATACCCTATACAACTTTTTAGCACAATTGTTTTACTTATACTCTCATACCAATACTTAAAAAAAAAAAGAAAAAGAAAATTCAAGTACTATTTATGGAGTCAAACTTTTTCAAGTACTTTCAAAGACTTCAAAATTAACTTTTATTTTTTAAGGACTTTTCAAGGAGTGTATGAACTATGCTGGTGTGTAATAGTAAAAAAATGCTTACTTAAAAAAATATATATTACAATGTACAGTTACTGAGGTACATATATATTGCTAAACTAACAAAAGTGCCCTGTAACCAACTCATGAAGTTTGCTCATGAGTCTCAATGAAATTAGGATGCTTCTGAAGTCTTCAACACCATAAAAGCTTTCAGAAAAGAAAAAATGAGTATGACAAAGCGAATGAAATTCCCACTTAAGCTACGCAAAAATGAGAATGTATTATAAAATGGGAGCTTTTCTTTCGAAAGAATACTGTTTAGCATATTGACCAATTGTTTGTCCACGGAAAGCTCTTTTTATAATATCCTGAAGACATCTTAACACAAAAATGAACCAGTGGCGACTGGTGGTCAAGTTGCAGTGTTGCACAACAACCAGTTCATTATAAAGAAAAATTAAATTTTAACAAAATATGAACTTTTACTTTATGAGAAATAGTCTATTTAGCTTGAAATTGGTCAAAAATATGTAGTGCAGTCAACCCAAAACATCCCAATAAGCAATACAATGTTGGGAGTAGAGTATGAGCGAGCTGTCGCTTCAGTGGTTGTCGGTGAACTGCACCAACAGCACGGCAGCGTCCCAGTATGAAGAGAAATGCTAGATCGAGTCATTGCATTTCCAACCAGTAAGATAAGTAGTTGTTGCAAATGCTCTGCCACCCCCACTACCAATGACATTGTTGCGCCTTACTCCCACTACAGCGTGCACAGTAACCCATTGCTTTTGTGATCACAGATCACCTGGAAGTTGCAGATGGGTTTTGCGTTCTTGTCATCTCACGCAAGCTTAATACAGTCTGACATCAGAGGATTGAATTTGAGGAGAGGTTTTGCGTGTACTGTGTAGTGTTTGTTCATTTTTGAATACATTATTCTTTTATCAGGCCCACGAAAAATACGTAATTAGTGTTATTGAAAAATTAATGTATTTTTTTGTAAATTTAAAGTGAATAGAGTTTAAAATCTTAAATCAAATCCTTTTTCTGGACTTTCGTATGAAGAAAAGCAAAATATAAGTAAACTTGGACGACAAGTACTTGATTTGAATACTTCCCAGAACATAACTAAGCAATAATTTAAAATTTTTTAAAAGAGGATTCTATGTAAATAATGAGTGGCTGTGTGGGTGTGATGTAAAAAATGCAATATTTTCTTTCCCATGTTTACTGTTTGAAGGTGAGAATTTGTGGACAAAAATCAAGCATTAAAGATATTAATCACAGACTTGCCAACCTTAAGAAGAGAAAAATCCTGCAAGCATACTTTCATATGTTTGAAATATCAATTGACATAATTTGAAGCACTAATGTTACGTTAAGGCATATAAAAAATATAAAAAAATTTGTTAAAAATTATTTTAAAAAATTCTGATCAGTTATGCATTGATCTTGAGGATAACCCAAATTATGACGGAAAAGAAGAAATTCCTCGAAGCTGTCACACTCTCATGCCTAAAGATTACAACAAAAAAATTTTGCAGCTGAATTTCCGATTTCGGAAAATTTTCCTCCATTTTTAAACTGAAATACAAGTATTTATGGAATAAAATGATATATAACAACAATACTGGACAGAGGCAACATCACAGGAAAAAGAAATTACGATTACGGAAAAAATCTTTATTTCGTTTCCTTCAGTTTCTGAAAGACGAACTACCGTCCCGATGCGTATTTTTACGAATTGGTGAAATTATTCGATGCGTAGTTTTACGCGCGGAGAAAAATTCCTGACGCATATTTTTACGCATCGTGAAAAATTCCAATGCGTAATTACGCATTTTGGTGAACTCGGTTGGCACATTACTTGAGCACTCCCGTGAAGAGAGCTACCACACGATGTCACGAAGCCAGCGAGTCAAAGATGACATCATCGCGTGACACAGCGCTTGAAGGTTCGGTAGAAAATCTAAGTGGATGGTTGCAGGGGATTGAAATATTTCGAATGAGCAATCAGAATATTAAAAAATCTGTAAAAAAAGACTATCTGTAAATCAGTAAAATTAAGCAGAAATCCGTAAAAGTTGGCAAGTATGCAAGTTAAGTTTTGAAGATTTCCCCATTTCGGCAACGATGCGCGATGTTTTTGTCATGTCACATGCATATTTTTTTGCAATGTTACTATCTGGGAACATTTTCTTAAAAAGCACAATTGCGTGGTCAGCACAGCTAAAAGGAAAGTTATGTTACACGAGGAATGAAGTAAACAAGCACTCAGCACGGATAATGGCATCGGAAGAGGAACTATCTCGAGCAAAATTTAATGTTTTGTTATTTTCTACGCACTCAGAATTGTCCACGTGTTTTTGCATACGAATGTGATTAACGATATCTCCTTTGCCCTTGTGGACAAGAGAAAAATTACATCTACAAATAGAGCAAAAAGGCAAATTGTTGGCTCTTCCTTGATTCAATTATACACGGATAATCTGTCGTATAACACTTCTTAAAACAGACTGATTTTTTCTACCAGCCATTGTGTGATTAAACACTTAAACACGTGCACTCTCAGAAATTCCTGTGAGAGAGACGAAGTACATCAAACAAACCAAAACGCGCTTCCGATACCATCGACAGACGAGAAATCTGCGTCAGTACGTAGGCCAACGCCAAGCCTGCTCCGTGCTTGCAGCGCCAGACATCATTAACGGACAGAAGAGTAAAGATCGCTGCCAACTGCTGACTCAGAGGGGAATGTTGTTTCTTCGTTAATGAACCGATGCCTAGGAGAACTTCGAACTTTTCCTCTTGTTACTTTTTAATTTACGCTGCGGAAATCATGATGGAATCCGGCAATATTAATTTATAATCCGAAATTCCGGGAAATGTAATGAAATTCGGCATTGCCGGCCTAAATTTGGAGGGTTGGCAGGGCTGTAATCATTTGACCACTCGTATTACAAAACACAATGCTTCAGAGATGCACATTAAAAATGTTTTAAAATTGTCACTTTTTGGTGCTGTTAACATAGCTGAACAGTTAGACAGTATATAGACAAAAAATTTCTGAGGGCACTGGAAAGGTTAGGCATAATGGATGTTTTAAATATTTTAATAAATTGTGTCAGGTTCGACGTACTGATTTCCAAAATTTTATGGCAACAAATCAATGCATATTTTTACTTACCTTAGGGTCTACTCCAGTTGGATTGTGCGCACATGCATGAAGCAAAATGA
Organism: Macrothele yani; assembly: GCA_039090855.1. Classification (NCBI taxonomy): domain Eukaryota; kingdom Metazoa; phylum Arthropoda; class Arachnida; order Araneae; family Macrothelidae; genus Macrothele; species Macrothele yani. Next base: position 50,582,318 of record CM076995.1, read on the forward strand.
CTGACTGCTCGGGAATTTTCTGTGGATAATAAGGAAGTAATGAATATATGATACTGTAATAGTAAAATGACACAAAACAACAATCTTCCTTAACAGGCTCTTTAGCCAACATCATTTTAATAAAACAAAAAGGTTCCAAGTGCACCATACTACAGGGCTATTCAGAAAGAATCATTCGATTTCAAAAATTTATATTTCAAAAAATTAACACAGAATGATAAGTAATACATCAATGTAAAGGGAAAATGCAGTGACGTAACTAGAACGTGAGAAGATTTACTTTAGCGTCCCTAAGTGCAGTAATTTTCCCAAGATTTCAAGCACGAGGAAGGATGTATTTTCGTGATGCGTGCGTGTGGTGGATGGGGAGGGGAGGGGAGCCAGGAAGAGTGTCTGGAAAAGTAATGCCGGTGCCTAGAGCTCTGGAGTTTTAACTTTTTAAGTAATAGATTTAACAATACATGTAATTGCTTTTCGTACAAAACTAAAATAAATCATTTGAAGAAACCATTCCTTGTACATGGCAGATCTGTGGCTGCTGTGAATAAACGCTGGCACCTTTCGTGTACGAAATCTAGGTGACTGACTGTTTTCCGACATCCTCCATGGGGAACCCCCATGTGGCCTCGCACTTTTCCACAACAGCGCAGAGAGAGGGCGATTGGAGAGAGATCGTATTACAACTCAGAGCCAAAGGGCCGAATAGCTTCAATCTGTAGGACATCGAGTGCTTTAAAAGTGAAACTTGACATTTATTTAAGCAAACTAAATGTACCTTAAGAGAAAATACGAACCTTTGAGTTGATTATTTGTTTCCCCCCCCCCCACCCAGCTGACACAGTTTAACGCGTCGTTCGTAACTGTTTCTAAAGCAGCAGAAATGCATTGTTTAAGTTCGCATAGAGTTGTGGGCAAAGGAAGCACAGATACTTGATCTTTTACATACCCCCAAAGGAAGAAGTTGCATGGGTCTTATCAGGTGACCGAGGAGGCCAGCTGTGAAACACCAAGTCATTTGGTCCACTCCGACCAATCCAACTGCGGGGTAGCTCCGCTTCTTGGTTACTGCCCCCCCCCCCCAGCTGCGCGGGTGGTAGTTACGCCACTGGATTTGTTTTTACAAATGTTCGACAAGACCTCATGTATAATGTCAACGAGGTATGAAAATTCCTGCCAAACACGGTTTAACGCGTCGTTCATAACTGTTTCTAAAGCAGCAGAAATGCATTGTTTAAGTTCGCATAGAGTTGTGGGCAAAGAAAGCACAAATACTTGATCTTTTACATACCCCTAAAGGAAGAAGTCACATGGGTCTTATCAGGTGACCGAGGAGGCCAGCCGTGAAACACCAAGTCATCTGGTCCACTCCGACCAATCCAACTGCGGGGTAGCTCCGTGTTAAGAAAGCGACGAACCTCTGTAAGGCTTCAGTGTTTACAAGTTACGCAATTTGTATGGCTTGTAACACAATTTTTCCCTCAACACACGCCAAACAGTAGGCTCAGGAATCCCCAGTTCTCTACTAGCATGAATGGTCGATTTCTTCAGGCTGTGTAGAAAAGTCTCTCTCACTCTTTCAACATTCTCTGTGGATACGCTTGGTCGCTCTGGACTTTTCCCTTTACAAAGACATTCAGTGTCCTCGAACTGATGATAACACCTGCGAATACTCTGAGCCATCGGTGGATTAATTTGGTACTTTTTACAAAATCCATGCTGAATGGTGATTACAGACTGACATCGTGCAAATGAGAGCACACAAAAAGCTTTCTGCTGACTAGACGCCATTTTCACTTCTTTGCCAAAAGAGCTTCATAAACCACACACGAGCGCTATCTGTTGTGCATAATCTAAAACTTAGACCTTTCCCCTTTACATTGATGTGTTATTACTTATCATTCTGTGTTTTTAATTTTTCGAAATATAAATTTTTGAAATCGGACGATTCTTTCTGAATAGCCCTGTATAAAGTTTTAAACTGTGGGACAGAACTGTCATGCAATATCAATCTAAAAATTACCGAAATCTAACTTTTCTTCCACACTAAATGTTGCAGTGTGGATTATCTTTCTGTACAGAAAAATTTGTTTGTGGGTTTAACGACCACTGTGAATGACTCAATGTACTGTAAGCAGCCACCCATCCCTTATTTAGAGCTACTGGTTCTAGGAAAGGGAGATAGCCAGTGCTGTAAGACAAACATAGATACATGTTTCACCTGGAATTCAAACCCCAACCCATCACGTACAAATAGTCAGAAGCCAGTGCTTAGACTACTGCACCACCTGGGTACCCAGAAAAATTTCGGCCAACATTACAGATTTCTAAAACATTACTGAACAGAGTTAATTTTAAAATGCTATCCGAAATAGGAAGAATGCAATACACATAACAGATAAAAGTGAAATTACCAACAACTAAAAAATGTCCCTCATGCAACTCTTTCAGTTAATGCAGTATTACTATAACCTTAGTTATCATTCTTAATATACACTATATCGATAAAAGTCACCGGACATCTAGAAGACAACATAGCATTTATTGACATACATTAGCGTGGTGCCGGTCCACTTTTGGCCTTAATATGCATGCACTGACCCTTCCAGACATGCTTTCGACAAGGTTTCGGAATACAGCAATAGGTATGCACTTTCATTCAGTACATAATGCTGCCGCTAACTGTTGCTTAGTAGTAGGCCTTGGTTCCAAACTTCCTATGTGGTGCTCTAATTCATCCCATATGTGCTCTATAGGATTAAGATCAGGGCTCTGTGCTGGCTAGTGTAAACACAATACAGAATTATCATCAAACCACGCAGTAACAGTCCTTGCTTTATGGCTCGGTGCATTATCCTGCTGGTACCAACAAGGCTCGGTTCCATAGTATTACCACAGAGTTGGTAGGGCATAATTGTCCAGAATATCAAGGTAGACGTGCTGGTTAACAGGTTTGTCCACAATAACCAATGGGCAGGGACCACACCACGAAAAACATCCCCACAAGAGTACACCGCCAGCTCCAGAACCAATGGGCAGGGACCATACCACGAAAAACATCCCCACAAGAGTACACTGCCAGCTCCAAACTTGATCGTAGGAACAGTACACTGTGGTAAATAGTGTTCCTCCGGCTGCCGCCATACCCACACATGGCCATCAGCCTGATGAATCATGTATCTGGATTCATCAGCCCATAGGGCGTGCTGCCATTGATCTGCGGTCCATGATAAATGTTCTTTACACCATGCTAAACGACGAGCAGCATTCCGAGTGGAGATGAAAGGCCTGTGAGCAGCCGCATGACCACAGTAACCCATGGAATGAAGTTCTCTGCAAATGGTATGTGTACATACCAAAGTTCCAGCATTTTTACTAACCTGTACACTGAGGTCTTGTGCAGTGCTCCGTCAATTAGCTGTAACGACTCTCCTGAGGCTTCAACATCCTCTATCACTGATTTTCTTTGATCTGCCGGTACATTTTGCTGCTTCAGGCATGCCACGTGTCTTCCACTTATTCAGTACATCCAAAACAGTTGACTTGGGTATGTTTAAACGCCTCTTGATTTCTCTTATGGACAACCCACTAATATAACGCCCAACAATTCTTGCCTTTCTCAAAGTCAGTTCTCTCCTGGAGCGATATTTTCACTCAACCCCACAGTGTGATATGATTGTGGTCAGCTGCAGGCTTGTTTTTATACCGTTTGCAGCTGTTCTGCACATCTTAACAACGCAGCGGATCCGTTCATTTGCTTTTGAAGGGGTGTCCGGTGACTTTTGTCAATATAGTGTATTTTCGAATCCAAAGGAAAAAGCTAACAATGTATGTGAAAACAGCAGAATAAATTTTGTATGGATTTCACATTAAGTGTACCATGTGCATCTATCTGATATTCAGATAAATGAAATTCAAAACCGATCTGAAGCCATAATTATAAAAAATGAGCTACTTTCATTTAAAACACGATCCATCATTATAGTAAATATAATGTTCAAATTTTAAGACTTTTTTTACATTGTTAAAATGAATATGCTGTGCAAATTTGTTTGAATGTGCTTCCACAAATAAGAAATATATCTTCCCTAACTCTAGCAGAAAAGAAAATGTCAAAAAGACACACAAACACTGTTCACATCATTTGAAAAATAACTATAAATTTTATGACCCCAGTGCATCACTAAAATTTTAATGATCTGCACATTTCTCCACGAAGAACACAGGCTTGTAAAAAAGTTACCACAAAAACGTTCCCTTTTATAAGTTTGTCCATCAACAAAGAACTTTAAACTTGAATATAAGTTCTCAACAGATATTTGCCCTGACTTATTAGCTTCACAGAATTTAATGTCATTATTCTCTTTCAGCATCAGTAATTGCTTCTTTTTGTACTTTAGCTTCTTCAAATGAAAATTTTTTGTATGCTTTTCATTGAATTCTTTTAATAAAATTCTATATAATTTGAATGTTACATCTTTTTTTGTATTTGGCAAATTTCTTATAACATCCTCCATGCACGGAATCAATTCTTCTGTTCTAGGTAAGTGCTGTGGGAATGCATATTTTTTTCCTCGTTGCAAAACTGCCTGTTGGGAATAACTTAATCTACAGATGATTGATTCAAAAACACAGCATAGCTATTATTCCTCTGTCCTGGCACTTGTTTTTCATCAAATAAATTATGTAATTTTTTTGTAACATTCTGCCTTGTATTTTCTTCCTCTGTATTCACAATTTCATTAATTTGCATCAGTGTGGTATCCAATATTATATTTTTCCATGTTTTAGCAAAGCTCTTGTACTCTGTATGTTGTACAGAAAACCATAAGTCCAAACATCTCTTGTGAAGGTTAAATATTTTTTTTCCCCAATAATTTCTGTACTCAACCTCTTATTTTGACAAATCTGCATTATTTGTCTGTCTTTCATACTTACAGTCTGTCTTACATTATTTGTCTGTCTTTCATACTTACAGTCTGTCTTACATTATTTGTCTGTCTTTCATACTTAATTTATTTGATGAAAAACAAGTGCCAGGACAGAGGAATAATAGCTATGCTGTGTTTTTGAATCAATCATCTGTAGATTTAAGTTATTCCCAACAGGCAGTTTTGCAACGAGGAAAAAATATGCATTCCCACAGCACTTACCCAGAACAGAAGAATTGATTCCGTGCATGGAGGATGTAATAAGAAATTTGCCAAATACAAAAAAAGAAGATGTAACATTCAAATTATATAGAATTTTATTAAAAGAATTCAATGAAAAGCATACAAAAAATTTCCATTTGAAGAAGCTAAAGTACAAAAAAGAAGCAATTACTGATGCTGAAAGAGAATAATGACATTAAATTCTGTGAAGCTGATAAGTCAGGGCAGATTGTTCTAATGAATACTGTAGATTATAATAATAAAATGTCTAAAGCAATAGAGGAATTAAATTGTACAATCATCAATAAAGACCCAACAGATAACCAGATAAAATATTTGGCAGGGATAAGAAATCACAGTACATTGCAAGAGGAAATAAAGAAGTCCTTTCCACCAATGGGTGCATGTATACCAAAAGATTTTGCTAAGATTAAAACACATAAAGAAGAAGCATGAATGAGGTTGATTGTATCAAAAGTTAACTCACCGTTGATTTCATTAGAAATTTTTTTTTATAATTTTCTTGCACCAATATTTATGAAACAACAATACAGCTTAAGGAATAAATATGATTTTATTCACTTAATTAAAAATATTAATCAAGATTTGCAGTTTTACAAAATGGCTAGTATGAATGTTAAAGCTTTGTATCCAAGTACTCCAGTACCTCAGGCCATTGACATTATTACTCAAGAACTAATGCATCAAAAAATTCTAACAGGAATACAAGTACAAGAGTTAAAAAATGTATTGCTATATATATACGAAAATAATGTTTTTGCATTTGAGGATATTATTTATAAGCAAAATACAGGAAGACCTATGGGATCACTGCTGTCTACATTATTTGCAGAAGTTATTATGACAGATATTGAAGCCAAAGTGATAAATAACCTGAATGAACCTCCATTAATATATTGTAGATATGTTGATATTTTCATCTTATCAAAATTGAATTCCACAGAACTAGATGACATAGCCAAAAAATTTAAAGAGTATTCATCCATTGAAGTAACAATTGAAATTGAACAGCAGGATACTTTGGCTTACCTTGATGTACAGATTATAAAACAACCCGACACATTAGATTATACCGTTTACAGAAAACCGCCATACGTACCTGTGATTACACACCGGATAAATCTTTTCATATTTCTAATAATATACTCTTAGCTATTTTCCTATTAACACCATTTTCAGTAATTTTAGGCTCCACTTTAATATGAATTATTTTACCTTACCAAACATATATTCTTCCTCTCCCCCTAAAACTATCAGTTACTATTTCTATTCTCATGGGCTTATGCTCTGGTATTCTTTTATCCTTTAAATCAAAAAGATTTTCCCAATTAGGAGAATCATACACCATATGATTTTTATCATCCATATGCTCATAAATGTAACAGTATTAAGACTTTAATAAGAAGAGCTTTCACGTACATGTCAAATATGCAACACAGAAAGGATGAATTGTAAAACATTACTGATGTTACAAAGAATTATGGATATCCCAGTAAAAAAAATAAAAAAATGGATTAAGGAAGTGCAGAACAGTTGTATTAACTCTTCAAACATAAGAAGAAATATTAATAAGCAGATTAAATATATTGGATCATTTCAATACATAAAAGGAATTTCAGCTGAAATTAATAAATTGTATAATAGATATAATTTACAATTGGGCAATAAAGTACATAACATTAAAAATTTTGTAATCAATACGAAAGAAAACAAGAAGAGCTTGGATAGAGCTGGCGTTTACGAAATTTCTATAAGCAACAATCCTACAGTATCATATATAGGAAGCACTAAAAATAAACTAAAACATCGTTTACAACAGCACTTACGGAATTGGCAAAAAAAAAAAAAAGAATCAAAAACTGCATTGGTCCAGTACTGTATTGAACAAAGGCAATACCCAAAGTTTGATGAAATAAAAATTATTAAGAATTGTCGTACAGAAAGGCATTTGAGATTGGCGGAGACAGTGTTGATAGAAAAAAATAGACACAGGTTATGTAACGTTAATGATCCTAATAGCTTAAACGCATATTGGAAGGATTTGATCAGAAAGGAAAGCCACAAAGAAGAACAGAGGGGGAAAGGCAAGAGGAAAAACAATGATGTAATATAAATAAAAAACGTGTTAGAATATAAGATGATTAGTTTCAAGAATCAAATAAATCGAACAGATATTTATAAGTACGAAAGGAAAAGGCTATTGGATCATCTGATAGATGGCGCCACTGCGCCTGAACGACGGAGAACAGGAAATCAGACGAACCACGCGAGCACTGGAACATTCGCTACGTTTCGCGGAGGTGACGGGTGGTACATCTGTTGTGTCCGCTCCTTGAAAATGGCAGAGGCTGAAAGTGCTAGGATGTTAAGCTTGTTTTCTGAGGGGTGAGAGGCCCCTAATTGTTGAATATTGTGGTTGTGTCAGGTATATGGGTTTATTTTAATTTGGCACTGATGTGCAATTGTAAATGATTTTGGGTTACAGCTTTTTAACTTTGACGTTTTAGGAAATGTGTAAATAGGTTTTTTATTGATTGAAGTTTTAATTAGATTAATGTGTTTTAGGGAGTTCAATTGTATATATTTGTGGTAGATTATTTTGAATCGGAATTTGGGTCATAATGAAAAGAAAGGAAGGGAGTGAAATTTGCGTGAGTTGAAAAAAAGGAAAAAAAAAGGAAAAAAAAGATTTTTATTTATTATTATTTTTTGTGTGTTTATTTTGCGGCTTCGAACCACGATGTAAATGAGAAAAATACGTATTGGAAATGTGTAGAGACGAAAACCTCCTGAAAGAGTTAGGGATTAAAGGTGAGTAACCTCAAAATATAGATTCTCTAAATAGCATGTGAATAATTAAGCAGCTAGATGACATTTGACATTTGCAATGCTGTATGAATATACTATATTTTCTGTTTCACACACTAAAATTCTTCGTTTGTGACTATGGAAGGCAGTGTGCACTATGATGTAAGGGAGTTTCTTAAAGAGTTGCGATACAGTGTGCACAATTATATAAGGGAGTTTCTTAAGAAACTCCCTTACATAATTGTGCACACTGTGTTGTGTTTCTTAAGAAACTTCCTTACATAATTGTGCACACTGCCTTCCATAGTCACAGACGAAGAATTTTAATGTGTGAAACAGAAAATACAAGAAGAACGAAATATATTCTTCAAAATTGCTATTATTAATCCAAGATTCTGCCTTGAATCCTTCAATGCATTTTTGCATTTTGAACTTTGATATTTTCAATGTCTCAATAGCTGGCTTTATTTCTTCAACAAAAATATAAACAAAAGATGGATATGTATTTCCAACCCTAAATAATAATCATGATAGTTTAATGCCAGGAATCATACTGGAAAACCCTCTATTATGCTCACAAATATATGTGAGGGTCAGCAAGTAAGTCTTTATAAACACCTGTAATTTATGAGAAGACAAACAAATAAACTTTTTATTGGATTACGAAATATTTTTTACGTTAAATCTTCTGCACAGAATAACTTTTACTGCATGTTTTTTTCCTAATTTTGTTACATGTTTCAGAATTCTACTGTAACAACATTATGATAAAAAAAAGACTTACAGCTATATCTTGGAGAGCACCATTAAAGTCAAAACCACATGTTTTGGGATCATAATATCTGTACTGCTTCACATTAAACCCTGCTCGTCTGCAATAGAATCAGTGCAAAATAAAATGAAAAATTCAATTAAGAATAACTGTTACACTTTGACTTAGACACACATACATAAATTCATGATGTGGAAAAAAATTCTCAAAATTTCAGTAACAGGGCATTCACATGGCAAATATAAAATATGGTAACAGTAAAAACACTAACAGTTTTACCTTTTATATCCTCCAAGTCATGTAATTTATGTGTACGAGATAATGGTGTTTTATCAAAATGGTTTTCTATTCGTGCAGGAGTCAGGCAAGGTTGTGTAATGTCACCCTGGCTGTTTAATATATTTATGGATGCATGATGCCAAAATGGATAACACTGGTTTATGTCTTGGTAATATGCATGTGTGGGCAGAGTGCTCTATGCTGATGACACAGTCCTGTTGGCAGAGAGCAAAAGTGAGTTGCAGAATATGTTGTACCAGATGTACGAACTGAGTATAAATAAGGGAAAAACCAAAGTTATGGTTTTTTGAGCAAGGAACTGTTCATACTGAATGCAAGATAAGTCTTAGCGGCACATAGATTGGCCAGGTGAATGAGTTTGTATATTTAGGAAGTATGTTTGACACAAAGAACAAATTAGATGACGAAATTAGTAGGCGAGTGAATTCTTCATTGGAAGTCATAGCTGCCTTAGGAGGATTTCACAGCAATGATGGGTTCTCAAGGAAGTCCTGAATGGCTATGTATGAAAGTGTAGTTGTTCCTACTCTGATGTATGGCAGTGAAACCTGGGTATTGCAGAAAAGACATAGGAGTCGTTTGTGTGCTGGGGAGATGCGTTACTTACGGGGCGTTTGTGGTAAGACACGCTCTGGTCATGTAAGGAATGAAGATGTGCAATGTGAGGCAAAATGTTGTTAGTAAGGTGGAGACGAATATTCTTAGGTGGTTTGGCCATGTTGAAAGAATGATGAGGTGCTGACTAAGAGAATTTTTTCAACCCAAGTGGCAGGAAAGAAAGGTAGAGGAAGGCCAAGGAAATTGTGGAAATCAGTTAATCAATAATCGAAATCAAATTCAGGAATATATGCTTGAGAAAAAGATCCTGAGTATGATGTACAAAAGGTCTTGTGTGCGGAATGTGATGGATGTTAATAAAGCTCGAGCGGTGTGCTGAAATCGGTGTAAATGGAGATGTCTGATAACCAACAGTAATTAAATTCCAATTCTATCAGTTAAATGTGTATGTGGCAGATGGCCTTTTTTTTGAGGAGCTAACCTCTGAACCTCACAGAACAGCTTAATGATATGTATGTATGTATGTATGTACGTAAAAGGTCAATCTAAATTACATCTCTTATGAAAAACAGCACTGAATTCTTTTCCAAGTAATATATGTAAAGCATATAGAGTAACATATAACAAAAGAACTTAGTTTATATATTTGATCATACATGTGCATTTTGGTACACTTTGAAAATACAGTGAAACTTTCGAATAATGGTCACTGCTCGGACAGGAAAAAAGTGATCACTCTTGGATAGTGGCCATTGTTCAGAGGTTAGGCCAAAGTTAACATTGGTTACATTTTTATAAATGCAGAATAAATGCATGAATGCTCAAAGAAAACATTTGTAGAGCTTTCTTCAAATGATGAATGCTGAATAAAACTCAATATAACAATTAAATAAATAAACCATGGTGCAGATAATTTTAGGAAACCAGTGTATTAGGAGATAAATGTTAGGATATGCTACAGGAAACAAAAAAAAAAAAAGAAAAGAAAAATGTTAGATCAATGAAGTGTAACTGCACAGTTAGCTGGTTGCATGCCAGAAAGAAGGAACATAACCCACAGGCACCAAACCAAGAGATACCACCACAAATTGGCAACATTCTAGGCACCAGAAACCACCCTGAAGGGAGGCTGAAACGTACATGGGAGCTAGAGCTCACTTGATGTAATAACTGTACATTTCTTTTCACTTTGGTATGCTATTATATCCACTGTAAACCAGCACATCCTACCATAAGCACATCTCCTTTACAGATATTCTTTACCTTATAATGCTCACCGAAGTGGTGAAGAAACTACGTAAAATCCTAAGGAGCAAGGTGTCAATCTGATCTACTTCAGGACTGACTGTGGTTGGGGTGTCCATTGACCGTTGCTAAAAGGTTTCATTGCCCAGAGGTTACCATTAACATTAATTCTATGGCAACTGTTCCGTACCAACCAAAACTTGCTTTTTCTTAAAGGTTACCATTGTTTGGAAGTGTCTGTTAATGGAGGTATCACTGTACATATCTATCAATTACATGTCACAAAAACATCATAAGTCACGTGCTGATTGTGACAGAATCAGTCACAATCAAGTGCAGAAACACATTTTACAGAAAACTGTGAGGCATAGTAAGTTAAAACAGTTTTTTGTGGTAGTGGGGGGGGGGATACCCTACCAGAATGCACTGCTTTATTCTTCATTCTGATTTAGAAAGCTCTGCTCTGGGATTAAAACTCTGGAAGAGATGAACCAAGATCTTGATGAAGGATCATCATTAATGACGGGCATTTGAAACTGAGTGAATTACCTCAGCAGACAGTTCATCAGATGACACATTTTTGGTGGCACATTATTTTGACAGTTTTTATACTCAAGTTCATAATTAAGGAAGGTTAAAAAAAAAAAAAACTACTACTTTTGAAGATGACATTCCATTTTTTGGTGTAAATATGACATGGTAAGTCAGATAATATTTGAAAACTTGAAAATTTCGCCATCCTGGAGGGGGAATCGAACTCACGTCTCACAGATAGCGCCCGGTTATGCTAACCACTACACTACCCATCTTCAAAATTTGTATTGTATGGTGTAATCCTATATTCCATTCATGAACTCTACTACTACACTTCATTTTTCATGACTTACTGGAATAAAATAAAATGAACCACTGTGGACCCCATTATCATGAGTAATGAAAACTAGATGCTTCACAACTATCGGAAATGACCAGCTATGTGGCTCAAACAGAACACAGTTGCACAGAACATGCTAAAGGCAGAACTTATCTATCACTCACTTCTATAAGAAGGCAAAATGATAGCACAGAAATGCTACATTGAACACTGAATTAGATATCACTCAAAAACTCAATAAACAACAGCAAGATTTGGCAAATTGCAAAGGGCTGCTATAGCTGTATGACAATGCTCATCCACATACTGCAAGTTAAATCTGCAGGAACTGGACTATAAAATTCTTACACACCTTATTCTGATATTTACAGATTCCCATTTGTTTCACAATTTGGATTTACTTCCTGCACAAGAAAATGGTTGGTACTCAGAAGAATCACTTCTAGAGAACAGCAAGAGTTTAGATAGTGGATTTTGTTCACTTATCTATTGTCAACAGAGATTTCCACATAATCTGAACATTGAAGGGTGTGCTTAAGTTTCAAGAGTGAGTGTTCAACATTATCTTGAAACTTTTTCTTGCAGCCCAAGGCAGCTTTATCAGCAAAGGGTTTAATCCACTTAATGTTATTCCAGACAGCTGTAACTGAAACATCTTCAATGCAGAATAAGAGAAGAGCTGTAGATGGGAGGCCTTTATAAAAATCTTTTGTACGTATCGGTTATGTTTCAAAGTTATGTAACGTTTAAGGACATTTTGATGTAACCCTAAGGTTTCTGTTACATTGCGCAAAATATCTGAAAAGTCTCAATGTTTCAGTGCTACGTACTTGTAACATATACAAAATATTCTGTGCTGTGTGGGTGCCAGGCAATCCGAACTAGATACATAATAAATCTAACCACAGAAGCAGGGTACTCATACAAATATATACTCAGCATCATCAGAAAGATCAAGGACACACTACATGGAAAACACACTATTTCATCGACAGTACCTGGGATCAATACCCTACATTCCAGGCGTTTCTTACATCTTGAAAGACAGGACTTGGTGTGGGCATAAGGACTCCAACATCCTTACACAGCATACTTTCGAATATAACCTTCACGAACTCCAGAGATAAACATGTCTACAGCATATGCATTACTTCCCCTAACTAATAGATTGTAAAATTCTTCACTTGAAAAAATCGATTGGCTCAATACCTGTCATATTAATTTTCAGTCCTGGTATGCCTGTGAAGAGAATTCTTTTCATGATATTGGGACCATTAGACCAATATATGGTCAAAATTTGTTGAAGCGGAGTATGAGAGAGAACATCACTGCTGGTCGTCCTGCAGCTACTTAAAGGAATACTTTTCTGTACTTGATGACAAATCATCAGGATCATCTATTTCCACGGTAGGCTGTGCCCTCTGAAGAATTTTTGGTTGAGAGGGAATGGTGAAAGTGCATCCAAATTTATTCATTGTTTCAGCAAAACTAAGTACTGAAGTCACTTTGGGTTTCCTTGAAATACCTTTAGACTCCTCAATAGGCTGCCTTGTTACATACAAACTCTAAGTAGCAAATGCTTTTTTATTGCCACTCAAGCATTTATTTATTGGTAGTTTCCTTCACCACAAAACCAGTGACATTCCAAGAAAAATAAACATTGCAGTGAAAAGCGAATGCTGTGTTTTGTCTCTGAGGAGTCCCTCTTAACTTTCCCTTCCCTAAACCACGTGGAAGAAAAATTCGCTACCCCAAAACCGTGGCCATTTTTATACTGTTGGAGACTCATTCCCAGTGCCAATAAGGAAATAAGCTAACTCTCTTCAAGTGCCGAAGGTTTTAGGAACGAAAATGGTAAGCTACGATCACGATGCAGTTCGGCATCTTCGGCACCTGGGGGCAAGTATCGTACAGTATGATGCTGTTCAGCATCATGCTGCAGTGAAAGTGAATGTCAGCCATAGAACATTGAAATTTTCAAGTTTCCTGATTTCTCCACATAATTGGTAGTTTCACATTCATTTCTATGCCCGAAAATTATTCCCTGAAAGTCATTAAAAGCATTCGCCAAAATCAAACTATGCAGGTAAAATAAGGAAAAAACACAAAATACAAGTGAGAAACATTCAATTCAATGAAAACTCACACACACAACACAGACAGACAGACAGACAGACACAGAGAGAGATAGTTCACATATACTAACAATATAAAAGAACTCATTCCTGTATTCTAAATCACCATAGACACATGAACAAAAAGTACACAATAAAAGAGCCTTTTAAACTACATCACTGAGGGAACCAATATGGCCAGGAAAGAAACTATGAAAAAATATCAACACAGATCAAACATAACTACGTACTTGAATAATGGGATATGATTGCCCCACGTTGGAGCTGGCATATAGACATCTTTGTTGCCCTTAAAAAAATCATGCTAAAAATAGAAAAAATTAAAACATTAAACTTCTGACATAAAAACACCATCTCAAATTAAAAAAAAAAAAAAAAAAGTACAGTCTATCTACATATAAGCAACTACATCATAAATTTTAAAAATAAATAAATAACAAGACTCTCCAAAAGTAAGCAATTACATATCAAGCAAGGCAGACAAAAGGATTTAACAATAAAGTATTTCCCAGTTATTAAACAAAAGGCTACACAAACTTTTCTTCAGCAAGGAGGAATTTATTTACAGCACAAACTGCAGCTGTGGACTTATGTACAAGAAATTGACAACTGAAATCAACAATATGAAAAACCATGTCTAACAAAACAGGATTAGACAGGCATGTATGAGACTTGATGTAAAATGAATACTTCCACAAGAACTGATGATTTAGCTACTGATAGCACAAATTTATAAGTAAGCAATGCCTAAATCTTCCTTGGACAAGAGATATCAAGTTAGGACCACGTCAAAGATGAAACTAATAGGCATATAAAGCTTTGCTGGGAGTAGATTTGTAAGAAACAGTATAATTTGAGAGAGCAATTTAATATTAGGCCTATGACTTTAAAGAAAAAGTGTTTAATCAATGCATCCTTCTAATTCTTACTTATGTATCAGGAACACGGACACAAGTAAAAACTGTACGTCCTAAAAGGACATAGAGAGGCTGCAGGCAACTCAAAGAAGCATGGAGATATGCATGCTTGGTGTACACATGAAAGACACGAAAAGAAACTCATGGATCAGAAAAATGACAAGAGTTGCTGACATCATGGTCAAAATAAAGACCCTCAAAGTGGCAATGGGTTGGACATACTACTACAAGAACTGACCACACTTGGATAACTGAAATACTGGACTAGATACAGTGAAACCCCCAAATAACAGTCCCAGCTAGGACTGGGAAAAAGTGGCCATTGTTGGGAGGTGGCTGCTGTTCATAGGTTAGGCCTAAGTTAAGATTGCTAGTCCATTGTTTTTGCATAAAAGCAGAATAAGTTTGTGAAACTTATGCACAAATACTGGGTGCATCAGCTATTTGAGAACAAAATTTGACCTTGAAGAAAACAAATATTCGGTAGAAAAAACAATATATCTGCACAAAAATTGGTACACATGTTCTTACTTACACATAGCAAAAGGTTCTTCAATAAAACTGCCTTCAGCCTTGATAAGGCTTCTGAAATGACTACAAGCGTTGGTCAGGTGATCCTTATTTATGTTGGCCATAGTGTCCCTGATGGCAGCCTGCAACGAGTCCTTGGTATTGTGGCCATGCTTATTGGACTCCCTCTCAATGACACCCCAGATGTAGTAGTCCAGTGGATTCAAATCAGGTGAGCTAGGAGGCCAAATGTCAGGGGTAACATGATCGTAGAAATTTTCGGCCAGCCACTCCTGGGTTGTGCAGGCTGTGCGAGTGGGAGCAGAGTCTTGCTGGAACACATACGGGCCTCTCCCGAGCCACTCCCTCAATCCAGGGCTTGACAACCTTGCCCAGCGTCTCTATGTAAGCAGCAGCATTGACTCTAAGCCCTTGCAGGGAAAAGTGGGGAAGTGTGACATGGCCCTCATTGCTCACGACCCCCAAGACCATCACAGACGATGGGAACTTGCTGTGCCTAACAGTGGGGACCTCAGTGAGGATGGAGCAGAGCCTTCTGTCATTCCTCCCATTCACTTTTTGATCTGTGGTCAAAGTTCTTCTCATCTGAGAAAAACCAGAGCATGCTGGGCTCCTCGGGGTGCTTCAGTTTGTTCAGCAAGGATCATACAGTTCTTCCGGGTTCTATCAGACACGAACTGCCCTCTTCTCATAACATAGGATTTGTACCCGATGTCTTCATGCACCACACGTCTGATTGTTGACCCTGACACATGGAGCTGATTGGCAATGGCCCTCATCGACTTGCTGGGGCTATCGTTGATGATGCCCTGGACTAGTTGGACAAACTCGCCTTTCCTGACAGCGTCCGACCATTAAGAAAGTTTTTTCTTTTGGCCACTGAATACACATTCTCGCCAGAGGCCCTTTTCTGATCTTCAACACGAGGGATCGGGCGACATTTAAGAAGGTTGCAATCTCTGTCGTTGGCGGCTAAGGCAAGAACGGCATGCCTTTTGATTTCCTGCATTATATTTGAAGCTTCCATGTTGGGACTGCAAAAGAAAGAAAATATTTAGTTACAGTGTGGCCCATTTATGGCCTTTACAAAGTGTGTTCTCAAATAGCTGCCACACCCAATAAAGCTGTTGCAGAAATTTTTCCAAATGCTGAATAAACTCTTAAATAAATAAATAAGAATGTAGAGGATTTTTCAAAAGCATTGTCTAATGTCTGGCCTTAAACAGCCCTTAGGAATATGCTAGGAGATTAGAGTTAAGGTATGCCACACGAGACAAAAAAGAGAAATGTTAAACAGTGAAGCATAACTACATACAATAGCGAGCAAAAGTATTTGGCGAAACACTTTTTCGACCATGAGTTAAGTGAAAGATGGGGTAAATACTTCTGTGAGTTATTAGATCAGGAAAACAAAGATGATTCTGAGACAGATGCAGATGATGTCACAATGAGGGATGAAAGCACAGGAGGGATCTCAAGAGAAGTGTGTAAAGCTCTAAAATCTCTTCAGAATGGTAAGGCTCCAGGAGTTGATGGCATAACTGCAGAGATGTTGAAGTATGGTGGTGGTGACTATAATTGACTGGTTAACTGAAATTTGCCAGTTGTGCTGGGAGTTAGGAATGGTCCCTCGGGATTGGAAGGATGCTATTATTGTTCCTTGTATAAGGGAAAAGGTGATCAGACTGAATGCAAGAACTATCGTAGTATTAGCCTGCTGAGTGTGCCAGGGAAACTGTTTGGTAAGGTTGTTATTGAAAAAGTACGGGGTCTTACATCATTGAAAGTGTGGGATGTTCAGAGTGGTTTTATGCCTGGTAAAGGCTGCACTAACCAGATTTTTGCATTACGCATGATGATTGAAAAGTACCTGGCTGTTGGGAAGAAAGTTTTTGCCTTCATAGATTTAGAGAAAGCTTACTACCGAGTGAATAAGACACTTTTGTGGAAGGTATTGAATGAATATGATGTTACTGGGAATCTACTTAATAGTGTAAAAGCCATGTATGCTGGTAGTAGAGCTTGTGTACGAGTGAATGGTGTTTTATCAAAATGGGTTTTCCATTGGTGCAGGAGTTAGACAATCACCATGGCTGTTCAATATATTTATGGACGCATGCAGGCGTGAGGCCAAAATAGATAATAGTGGTTTATGTCTTGGTGATATCCGTGTGTGCAGATTGCTGTATGCTGATGACACTGTCCTGTTGGCAGAGAGCAAAAGTGAGTCGCAGAGTATGTTGACTCGGATGCACAAAGTTTGCATGAAATTCAAACTGAGTATAAATAAGGGAAAAACCAAAGTTATGGTGTTTGAGAGAGGATTCCTCTTCAAGAGAATTTTTATATGAACTCCAACTATTAACAATATTTTGAGCAAACTCCTTCTGAAGTGGGTCTCTGGTAGGGTCTTTTGAACCAAATACTTCCAAGCTTGTAGCATTTAAAGATAACAGATAATACTTCACAGTCTGCATGGAATCCAAACTTGCAATATTCAAAGAAGTTCTAGTTTCTGTTATTATATCTCCCATTAAACTGAAAGCGCTCTCTACTAAGAGCCCAAGAAAGCAAATTAGCAGAGACTGCATCATCTTGGTAAGGACTGGATAACATTTTTTCCCACCTCGTTCCAACTTGGAAATGGAAACCCAGTAATCCAAAATTGGGCAATCTTTTAAAACTGCAAGTGATTCATCAACCTGTAGTTTCTCACTTCTTGATCAAGATTGAGTTTATCATCTTCAGATAAAACAGTTGGCAGAAAAGCTAATTTCATTAATGCACAGAATGTAGTTGTATTTCCCCTAAGGGATGGATTGAGGCCACTTAAGTTGATAAACAGAGAATTCCCCAAAGGTAATTTTTTAAGCATAAATTGTGCACAAGTCATATATGCTCTTTTCAATGTAGTCTTAAATTCTTTAACTTTTGCATTTCCCTTTGGAAGTCTGTTGATCACCTTTGCTGCATCAACACCTGTGTGAAGCAGTTTGTCAGGCAAGTGGTTTACCTCATCACTGACATTCAGCTGCAAAACATCCTTATAAGTTTTACAACCACTAACCAGGGGTGCAGAATATGTCCAAACACACGAATAAGGTACGGGGGAAATTAAGGCAGCTCTGGAGAAATTTTTGCCCGGGGGTAAAATAATAGTAGTAATACTAAAACGAAAAATCGACTTATTAGCGACGAATATAGCGTGAAAAATAGGAGTAATTTACTTCACGGTAATCAGGTAATCATTTTGAAAAATGTGTCCTTATGAATACAAGAGGTTATGAGGGCTGTGACGTACTGCGAACTTTCGCTCGCAAATGATTCACCGAGCCTAACTGACTTTACTAATGCAAAAGCGGAGACAGCGTACGACGCAACCACTAGTCACGCTAATAAACGTTTCCGAAACTAATGGGCCACCCAGCTGGCACAATGGTCTAAGTGATTACTTCTGATCATTCGTCCGAGATGGGTCCGGTTCAAATCCTGGGGAGGCACGGATGTTGTGTTTGCCTCATGGCGCTGGCTCTCGCCCTTCCCTGGAACCAGTGGCCCTAAATTAAGGACGAGTGGCTGCTTATAGCCCACTGAGTTGCTCTAGGTGATCGTTAAACCTCTAATAGAAAAAAAAATGGCAGTGAATGTGTCATAGGCGCCGATTTGAAAAATTATTAGGGGTTCTGGACATTTTAAAGCGAATGACCCATGCATTTTTGCAAAGGATTTAAGTCAAATTTAAATTTCATTCGGTAAAATTATCTGGCACAATTAAACTCCTGGAATGCTAGAATGAAATAAATTGTAGTTAATTACAGAATTTTTTAGCTGTTTATTTTTCAGCCTCTCTGCTCCGGGTTACTTCTTGATTCGCCTATTCTTTGTACGTTGAAAGTTAATGGGTTCCACCATTTTAGGTGAGGAAAGAATTCTTGATTCGCCTATTCCTGTCTCGCCTAAAACTTTCACCTACTAGAGGGGAGGGATTCACCTGGAGCAAACTTCTTGATTGGCCTAATCTTGTTTCGCCTATTCCTCGTAAGTCGAAAGTTAATGGGTTCCACCATTTTAGGCAAGGAAAGAATTCTTGATTCGCCTAATCCTGTCTCGCCTAAAACTTTCACCTGCTAGAGGGGAGAGATTCACCTAGAGCACTACATCTTTCGTGCGTAAAAAAAAGAACAATTTTTTTCGTGAAAAAAAAAGAGCTAGTTATTCATTGGAATAAATTTTTTCTTATTTTGTTTTTGTTTTTTCAAAATTTTAAGTAATAGGCTTTAAGGATAGTTCTTGATCATCGACATGTACTCTAATAATCGTTTAAACTTGTATGAAAATCCGCTACAGTTTTGCGGGAAATTTCAGACAAAAAAAAAAAAAAAAAGTGTTCTGGGGAAATATTGGGCCCTGAACATTTTCTGCACTCCTGTGCTTCATGAACAGGACTAAAAATTGTCTGGTTAGTTCATTCAACTTCACGTGAACCTCGTGCAAAAGAACATCTTTGGACTGAAAGAGTGTTATGTACTTACTGAAGTAAGTAAGTACAGACTTATAAACTCCAGCTTGCATTAAGGTTTTATCTTGTTCTACAAAGAGCTTTTGAATAATTCCATCCTTTCTCAATTTACCTTCTTTTGTCAACTGTTTATGTTTAACACTGTCTTGAATTTTTGAAACTTCAGCTACTCCTTTTGACATATCTTTCTTTTTAATATTAGCTTTAACATCAGATTCAAATATGTATCTATCAGCTGCTGGTACCCAGGAAAAATAAAATAGAAGAAAAACTTCCCACAAGTATTCAATCCAGTTCCACACCTGTAGGATGTACATCCAACGGTGAACAGGCCTCGACAAGGGCTTGAGAGGTTTCACCCCAACATGTTTACATATAGTAAAAAAAAAAAACTCTTTTGTCAGTGCTTTTTAGATCAAAATAAATGTCATCACATAAGGATTTAACATGTTTTGAAAAAGAAGCTGCAAATCGTTTGACACAGTTATTTACTGTATGGCATATTTCCCCATCAATGTCCAACAGGTGTGGAGCTGGATTTTTCCGTAACCGTGCTTCAACACCACTTTTCTTGCCACACATGGTATTGCAGGAGTCCATTAGTATGCTAATTAAGTTTCTGAAGGGAATTTTATTCTCCTCAAATAGTTCAACAAGAGCTGCATATATGACCATGACACTACAATCTGGAAGCTGTATAGATGCCAGATGCCTCAAAATGACTTTGCTTTGCCTTTCTTCAAAATACCGAACAAGTATGGCTAAAATGCTTTCATTGGCCCTGCTTGTACTTTCATCAATGTTTAAAGAAAAGAATGCATTTTTCAGAGTCGAAAACTGTTCATCTTCAATAGTCTTTGCAACGCCATACTTGGGCTTATAGGCAGCAGTTGCCGTGTTCATAGACAATGTATTAAGGGCAGGAATATCTTTGATAGAGATTTTTGTAATTCTATTATTTTGGGAGCAAGCGGAGATGATAGTGAATTCTCTGCTATAAACGATGTCACAATAGCTTCTTCTCTCACTTTTCTGTTTACTATATGAACTGTTCTTTCAGGAACTGATGATGAATCATTTGAATATGAACACAAAGTCAACGAGCCTTTAATCGATGTACGAGACTTCCCATGCATCACTGAATTAGAATGATTATCTGATTGATTTGAATCCTCCATTGCTGTATTTTATAACAGTGTTACACCATATACAACAGCAGGAGCCTTCAACGTCAATTTCCCGGTACCATGCACCCACAATATCACCATGAGAATCCCTTTCTGATAAGCCAATCACAGCAAAATTTGTTTTTAATTGCTGACTCAAGGCTTGCAACACCATTTTTCTCAGATAAAAACCTCATATTAATATAGAAAAAGCTTGACCACAAAGATAATTATAGCTCATCCAGAAATAAAATGCAACACTCGCTCACATTAAACAAAGAGAGACAACTTTCACTCCTTTGCCAAGTCGAAGACTCTCAGACAGACAAAAGAAAATGCGCATAAAGTCAGGAAGACACAGAGTGGAAGCAGCCACAATAGCCCGTTGAACTGCTGACTCATAGAACGTAGCACCCGTGACCCCCATCAAGCGCATCAACCTACCACAGAGGAAAAATGTGACTTGAACCCATGACATCGGCAATGGTTGCTATGGCAATCCAGTGCTCAGGAATAGATGGCGAGCAGCTGCTTTGAACCAACCTCACTCGTTCTCCCGACAAACTTTGGCCTCAACTAATGTCACAATCAAAGCCAAGTGATTGGAAATACAGGCAGTACACAAAAGCTGAGTATAAAAAAGGATAAACCAATAAGCTATCGAAGCGAATAACATAGATATTGAGACAGATGACAATGGAATACAAATCAGAACTGAAAGTGAAGCAGAGTCAAAGTACGGAACGTGCAGCTTTATATTCTTTGGTTCAAACGGATAAATTCATGTGGTTCGCGCTTCGCGGTGGTTCCTGGGAAGTCCAGCTCTGGACCAGCTGTCAATCAACGGGCAGTTCTGTTGTAGGTCGATGGCGTGCTGCAGTTGACTTCATGTTGTCAGAGTTTCAGATCAATCGTAGCCCCTGTAACTTATTGGAGGCTATGGCTCAATGCAAGTTCTGTCATTTGCGCTCTATGCGCTACTCCATCCATTGGTAGTAGGAAAGAACGATCTCCGAGATGGGCCTCGTGGGTAACGGTGAGGAATCCCAAGATCGCTGAAAAAACAGCGCTGCTGGCTTTACGCACACCCATAAACAGGGTAGTCATCTCTGTACACTGTGCCATAGCGTTGGTGCTTACACACTGCAGCTACAACAATCAATGTGAACCAATTTACTATGCAAAGTCGGGGAGTTTCTGGGAAAAACCACACACATTTGTGAGGGGAAAATGGTAAAAAAAAAATGCCTGAGATTTTCAAAATTCCTGATTTTTGGAATTGATTGCTCTAAAAATTCTGGAAATATCTGGAACACAATCACCCCTGGTTTATTCCACACATTCCCATTTGTTTTAACTTCATCTCTAAGCATTATTTGTGAGTTTCAAAAATGTTAAATATTTTAAAAAACACATTAAATTTTAAGTACCAGCCACACTTTTTTTCTTACTGGACACAACTGCAATGTACTTTTGGTGGATTTAAGCTGTTTAAAAAGAATAAAGTGTAAAATGCTTTTCTTTCAAACAGACATAAATGTTGTGTCTAATTTTTGTTTCTTTGTTTGTAAATATCTTCAGTTTAAAATTTCTGGCAGGCATCTCCTAGAATTCTTAGCTTCTGGTCTTGATAAAATGATGAAATATTCACCTCAGGTGCACAATATCTTACTGCATCTAAAGCGAATGCTGTCGGGCAATCCTAATTGGGCATCAGGATTGCCCAACAGTTTTCACTGAAGATACAGTAAGATATTGTGTCTCCAAGGTGAGAATTTATTTTTAATACACACCACCATTTTATCAAGACCTGAAGCTAAGAATTCTAGAAAACACCAGTGGGAAATTTTTAGCTGAAGATTTTTACAATAGAAAAAAATTACACAGGCTGTTTGAAGACTGTTTGAAGAATAATCATTTTATACTTTATTATTTTAGAAAAACTTTAATTCACTAAGATTGCATTGCAATTTTGTCCCAGAAAAGGAAAAACATGGCAAGTGTTTAAAATACATGATTTTTGAAATATCTAGCATTTTTCAAGCTCACAAACAATGGTTGCTAGTTAATCACATTTAAACTGTCATAATGCACTGAATCTGATATTTGTATACAAAACAGCCAGTTCATCTCTAAGTTCTTACATATCCCTGTAGCTCCATTGTCATCCAGAACAGTCTTCTGTACTGGCACCAGTTACTCTAGAATCCTCTACACTTTTCAATATCCTCACATAGTCTCCAGCAGGGGTGCAGAATATGTCTGAACGCACGAACAAGGTTCGGGGGAAATTAAGGCAGCTCTAGGGAAATTTTTGTCCAGGGGTTAAATAATAATAGTAATAATAAAACGAAAAATTGACTTATTAACAACGAATATAACGTGAAAAATGAGAGTTCTTTTTTTCACGGTAATCAGGTAATCATTTTGAAAAATGTGTCATTATGAATATAAGAGGTTATGAGGGCTGTGAAATACTGCGAAATACCTCTCGCAAATGATTCACTGAGCCTAAACGACTTTGCTGCTTGCCAAGGCAGAGGCAGCGTGGCGTGAGTAACAAGTACGACGCAACCACTAGTCACGCTAATAAATGTTTCCAGAACTAATGGGCCGCCCCAGTGGCACAATGGTCTTAAGCGATGGCTTCTGATTATTCGTCCGAGATGGGTCTGGGTTCAAATCCCGGTGAGGCATGGATGTTGTTGTTTCATGGCGCTGGCTCTCGCCCTTCCCTGGAACCAGTGGCCCTAAATTAGGGACGGGTGACTGCTTATAGCCCACTGAGTTGCTCTAGGCGATTGTTAAACCTCCAACAGAAAAAAATAATAATAATGGCAGCGAATGTGTCATAGGCGCCGATTTGAAAAATTATTGGGGGTTACGGACATTTTAAAGCGAATGACCCATGCACTTTTCAAAGGATTTAAGTCAAATTTAAATTTCATTCGGTAAAATTATCTGGCACAATTAGACTCCTGGAATGCTAGAATGAAATAAATTATACTTAACTACAGAATTTTTTAGCTGTTTATTTTTCAGCCTCTCTGCTCCGGGCTACTTCTTGATTCGCCTATTCTTTGTATGTTGAAAGTTAATGGGTTCCGCCATTTTAGGCGAGGAAAGAATTCTTGATTCGCCTATTCCTGTCTCGCCTAAAACTTTCACCTACTAGAGGGGAGGGATTCACCTGGAGCAAACTTCTTGATTGGCCTAATCTTGTTTCGCCTATTCCTCGTACGTCGAAAGTTACTGGGTTCCGCCATTTTAGGCAAGGAAAGAATTCTTGATTCGCCTATCCCTGTCTTGCCTAAAACTTTCACCCGCAGCACTAAATCTTTCGTGCGTTAAAAAAAAAAAAAAAAGAAATTTTTTTTCGTGAAAAAAAAAAAAAAAAAAAGCTAGTTATTCATTGAAATAAATATTAGTTGTCTTTTTTGTTGTTGTTTTCTCAAGTTTTTAAAGTAATAGGTTTTAAGGATAGGTCTTGATCATCGACATATACTCTAATAATCGCTTAAACTTGTATGAAAATCCGCTACAGTTTTGGGGGAAATTTCAGACAAAAAAAAAAAAAGTGTTCTGGGGAAAAATTGGGCCCTGAACATTTTCTGCACCCCTGGTCTCCAGTTAAAACCCTTAATGTAAAGATCTGGGTCATTACTGTTCACAAATGTTGGGTGCTTTTTTGATGGTGATGTCAAAATATGTACAACGGAAATAAAATTGTAATAATAACAATAATCTTACATTTTGAGGAATTTATGCATTTAACTCTGAAACTTACTAGAAAATATGCACCAACAGTTAAGGAACCTGTACCAGATATAGCTTGAACAGTGGCATTCTGAAATTGAAAAAAAAAACATGAGAAAAAAAGGGTAAAAAAAATTGAAGCTCATGAGCAATTAATAGTACTGAAGAAGTGAAGAAGCATACATAGTAAAGCAAATAAAACAATGGAAACATTTCAGAATTTAACATTTATTCAGTGATAGCAGCTTATGAGGTTAAGTTAGTGAAATGACCCTTAACCTAATTAAATTTATAAGAGTTATTTTTCTTGTTTGAATAATTTATGGGAATATTGCTGATGTTACCACTACAAAATTATGGTTTGGAAATTATTATGAATTTGAATAAATGAAAAACTATTAAAAAGGACACTGCACATGAAACAACACACATCCTATGCTTAGTAAAGACATGAAAAGCATTGTCTATTCTTCATACACGAGACTCCCAAAGGAAAGAAAAAAGCTGAACTTTTATAACTGGGTAAAAAATCAGAATGCAGGGTGAAACAGTGTGAATAAAATGCAGCATGAACAAGACAAAATTGTTCATGTTAATTTATTTATGTAAATATTAAACTGGACCACATCACTCTATTCAAAATATAAAATTATTAACATTTAGCAACACAGGATAGAGGAAGCGTTGCTCAAAGATGGGAGAATAACAATTACAGGCAAAATCCTCATTCTGCCAGACTTCCGTTTTTGGAGATTTTCCCTCCATTTTCAAGCTGAAATGCACATGTCTATTTAATAATTTAATAATATTTAGCAACAATACTGAGCAGGATATTGCAAGAAAAAAAAATTACGGTTACAGAAGAAATCTTCACTCTAACTTCCGATTTCGAAAGTCATAATTCCGTCCTCCAACAGAAAACGACCCTTCTTCAAATCCTATTAAGTTGTGTATCGATCTCTAGAACCACACAAATGATGATAGAAAAAGCAAAATACCTCGAATCCGCCAAACAATCTCTTATGCCCGAAGATTACAGAGAAATTTCTGCACCGTCTAACTTATGTTTTCGGAAAATGTTCCTCTGTTTTCAAGCTGAAATACAAATATTTACGGAATAAAATGATATTTAACAACAATACTGGGGCTGAAGAAAAATCGTGAAAAAAAAAAATGGGCATTACCATAACGGGGAAAATCTTGACTCAGTTTTTCAAAACATGAAATATTGTTTTCTGATGGGAAACGAGTCCCTCCCCCAGCTAATACTCCCAAAAATTCTCTCCAGTTTTGCATCGATTTCGAAAATAACCCAAATTAGGATGGAAAAGGTGGAATTCCACGAATCTACAGTAGAATGTCACATATGATTCTTGCTTCTTTGCGTAGGAGAAAGTGGGGTTCACTGATTATGCTTGCATACTTGTGTAGGAGAAAGTGAGGTTTACTTATTATTCTTGCTTTCTGTCAGGGAAAGTGGAATGCAGTGACTTGTGTTGCCTCTGTGTAAGAGAAAGTGGGGTTCAATGGCTTTTCTAGCTCCTTTGTGTAGGAGATAGTGGGATTCACTAACTATTCCTGTTTCTTTGTGTAGGAGAAAGTGGGTCTCTCTAACTTATTCTTGCTTTTGTGAAGGATAGGAGAAAGTGGGGTTCATTGAATATTGCCTTTTTGTGTAGGAGAAAGTGGGATTTACTGACTTGTTGCTTCTTGCGTAGGAAAGTGGGGTTCACTGACTTATTCTTGCCTTTGTGTAGGACAAAGTAGTGTACATGAATTAAGCCATGCAGATGCTACAGTAGGTGACGATATCTAACCTTAAGGGCAAAGGTCTTTTAGCTGTCTCTCCACTTCAATTCTGTGCTGGTCTCAATCAAGTTTCAGCTTTTAATTAATAGTAACACTTTCTTTGTCGATTTTACTGTCCTTTTGTTTTTAATGTTTTCATATAAATACAGTGCCCGCTGCCTATTATGATAACATCCGTTTCAACGCTATTTGAGTTTATAAAGCGGCTGATTTCTACAACCAGTGATTCGAAATTTAGTCTTTTTATGAAATCAAGTATGTATGTAACTTGGAGTGACACTATGTGCGTATAAGTAAAGTCAAAGTGATTAAAAGTGTTTAACCTTCAAAACGATTTATAAGTACATGTACATTAATTAAAACAGTAAACATTACACATACATGTAGTACAATACATTAACATACCTCAATCCAGCTTTCTTAAAAAATTGTCCTATTGTAGTTTGTGTGGTAGAGTCTGTATTTAATCTTTCAATTGTGTTCGTAAAAGAGTACAATTGACTGTAACTATCTGAGTCACAGTCACCTCTTTTTTTTTTTTTTTTTTGATTGGAGGTTTAATGACCACTCTGAGCAACTCAATGGGCTATAAGCAGTCGCCCGTCCCTAATTTAGGGTCACTGGTTCCAGGGAAGGGAGAGAGCCAGTGCCGTATGACAAACACAACATCCATGCCTCACCGGGATTCGAACCCGGACCCCTTCGGACGAATGATCATAGGCCAATGCCTTAGACCACTGCGCCACCGGGGCGGCCGTCACCTCTTTGTTCCAGCGTTCTTCTTAGAACTTGCAAAGCTCGTCGGACGTCGGCTGTAGTTGGTGGTGGGTCAGCAATCTCTCCCTCTTCATCCTCGGAATCCTGGTTACTTTTCTGGCACGGCGGCTCTTTTGAATCCAGAATTTCTTCCACAATTTCAGAGTTGTTTTTTCTGACTGACGTTTGCAGATGATCATCAATTGAAACATACTTCTAAAATTCTTCATCGAATTCTTCTTCATCAACAGTAGAGTCGATTGCATCATCTGATGTGATGGTTTCTTCAGGCATATTCAAACTGCATTCTTTGAATCGTTTTTGGCGTACAAGAGTCCCAAGCATTTTTGATTGCATGCATTGCGTCTAAGAGCGTGAAGGACTTTGAAATGACGTGACTCGAAAGAACAGGAGGAATCGATCTCTTTGATTACCTTTCGAACCACTTGTTTTCTATAGTGCCAACTTGAAGGATCTGATGATGCTCTGGTCTAGTGGTTGTGCAATGCTGGTGGTGTTAGGGGGAAGAAACACCAATTTAAATTTCCTTAATTAGAGGTCAGCAGGATGTGCTGAACAGTTCAAGAGAAGAACTTTGTCACTCTTTAGATCTCTGTCCCACTGAAGGAGAAAGTCTGTAAACAGCTTGCTGGTCATCCAAGATTTGCTGTTGCATGCACAATTCACTTAACAAATTTTAACCCCTTTAAAACAACGGGGCTTTTGGCTGGATTCGATGACCAATGGTGTTTTCTTCACTGATCCGGTCATGTTGCATGTTAGGAGCACAGTTACTCGCCGTTTCATTTTCCTCCCTCCTCCATTCGATTCGTTTTTGAACATTAGGGTATGTTCAGGCAGAGCACGATACAATAAGCCAGTCTCATCCGCATTAAAAATTTTGATACGGTTTGTAGTCTTTCAACACTTTAGGCAAAACTTCTTGTTTCCAAGTGTCTACTGATTCACAGTCTGCATCTTGCTTTTCGCCGTGAAGCTTCCCGTAGATGATGTTGTTGTGAAGTTCCTTCCATCGTGTCAGCCATCCATTTGTAGGCGTAAAGTTTTCGACTCCAAGGAGGTTCAGGGGTGATTGTGAGGTGACACAAGAAACCCTGAAACTCTCAGCTCGGTGCCAATATACATATAATGCATATTACAAATATTTATATATACAGTATATCAGTGGCGCAGCCGAAGGAAGGGGGTGGGTTCAGGGGTTGAACACCCCCTGAGGGGAGATTGAGCATGAATTAAAAGTTATTTAAAAAAGTGTGTACGAGGCTTTCACTAATGAACCAAGCCCATGGAACCCCCCCCTTAAGAAATTTCTGGCTACGCCACTGCAGTATATTGCCCACATATAAACTAGCTACACAACAAATACGTATGCCCTAGTGCTTGTGCAGTTAAACTTCGCATCTTTTTTTGTACCCAATTTTATTTCACTGTGCAAAATTCTTCAGGTATTGCATCTTTGAAATCAAATTTCGCATTTCATATTATATGTTAATTGAGCAGTCTACGTGGACGAGTTTTATTTGAAGCCTACAGTGGATTCCATTCAATTTCTAAAAGTAGCTCATTGGATTAACCGAATCTAATATAATCAAATTATTTGATGTAGATAAAACTTTCAAAATAATGAAAAAAAACTTTCCTTTCAGCAGGCTGTTATCTTGAGAGCTTGTTTGATAACAAAAGAAACACTCAAGGTGTCACAAATCCTCTACATTCACCACCAGCACGGACATGCGGTGTTTTTAATCAAATACTGTAATTCCCAAAGAAAATGGAACTTGAACTTTTAGTTATCATTTCGTAGCATTTTTAGAAATGAAATGTCCGAAGCATCTCAAATTCTTCTAAAACTTAAAAACCCGGATTTACGGGTTTGGAATGTGACAAATACCCGGAATTCTGGGCTACACCTGGATTACAAACAGGTCTGGAGGTTAGCAAAATGTTGCACTTTTTCACACAAATAGAGTGGGAGATGAGAACCTTCATCAGTTTGGCATTCTTAAATCACTCTACCAGTGCAGATTCAATTTCATCTGACATTCCGTCGTGTTTCCGCTTGCGAGATAAATTCTCATAAATCTGTCACCACCTGATCAGAAATTTTTCCCCTTTGTTTCAAAAGTTACATAAAGCTGATTGAGAAATCCCCAATTTTGAAGCAGCCTCTCATTGACTGTATTTAGGCAAGTCATCATATTTCAGCAACATTTCTTGCTTTTCCCTAATGCTCAAATCCTTTCGCTTAGACATGCTGACTAATCTTCACAACTGAATGTCAAATGACCACATGCAGAAAGAAAGCTTTTGCAGGCTGCCCAGAACTAGTTGTGGAACCGGTTTTCTGCACCTCCACTTTCTTCACAACGACTTTCCTCCACTTTTGACCTCTATTTTTTTTTTTTTTTTTTTGCTCAATTGCTATGTTGCCATCACTGAAAATGTTGGATTTTTACAAGCGGCGGTGCTGATTTTATTAACCGGCGATTTTACAATGATATTGCATAGGTTTGAATCTGTTCCTGGGAATTTGAGTTTATAAAGCGGCTGATTTTATTACCGGTGGATACTGTACCATTATATCAATGCCTTAAAAAACAGTGGAACTAGAAATGATTTTTCTCATTAAAAACATGAAGATAAAACTGGTTTTTGAACAAACCCATACCAATATTATTTTTGCCTGTATAAAATGGTTAACAGATTTTCCAGGAAATCATACCAGTTACAATTTAAGAACATGTAGTATAATGAGCATTTGAAGCCACGTGGAAGTCACTATTTGCAAAAACTTATCTTGTTCACTTTGTTTTGTGGAGTTAGTAACAAAAAAAAAAAAAAAAAAAAAAAAAAATGGGCAGAATAATTCATGGAATTTCTTCTATTTCTGGTACAGTGCAAAGCTGAAGGTAACTCATGTATTATAAAACTTACAGGCATATGTCTATAGCCCTCAAACATAAGCCTGATATGTGTTTTCAAGAATTTTGCTTTTTAAAATATTTTTGTCTAGTATGCCAGCTTTTCATAAAACATAATGTAAAAAATTAGTGCACACTTTTCTCTAATTTCATAAGCACCAAGATTAAGTTTGTTGAAACTGTTGTGCCTCATCAATATTTTTATCTTATGCACTATGATTTCCAGCATTTGCTAAGAACCTGACCATCTCTTGTGTAAGGAATCAATCTTTTCAATGTATAATGTTCTCTATAGAATTTTGTAAATATATTTTTATTATTATTATTGTCATTTTATCCACTGACTAGATTTACTTCAGTAATATTAGTGGAAATTTATTTTAGTATCATAGAAGTTTTGTACAACTGCTCTATAAGGTATCACAGAAATTAAGAAATATTCTTCACAAATACATGGTATATTGTTATCAGCAATCAGATTACCGTGCTGAATAGTTTTTAGTTCACTGTTCACCACTACCTCAGAATAAATGCTATATAACAATTAGAGCTTATTTTGTTCATTGGCAATTTTTTTTATTTTAGTTAACAGTTTCGGAATTTAATCTTTCATCTATGTTTTTGGAGAAAAGCATGCTGTTTTACACACATATATATATGATTATATATATACACTGGCGGAAAATGAAAAAAAAAACACCAAGAAGGAATTGGCGGATGATCATGAAATTTACATATGTTAATGGGGTAGAGTTTACGTAGGTGTGATGTTAATTCAGGACCAACCGGTGAGTGCTTACGCCACAGCACGGCATAATATGCAAATTATCGTCGGTGGTATTTAAGGAGTACGGCGAAGTGAATGTAATCAGTCATCGGCGTACGGACACGTGCGAAGACCCTGAAGAAGCTGCAATGCCGGGACATGGAAGACGTGTACGATTTCAGCTGTTATCGGACTTTGAGCGAGGTCGTCTAGTCAGACTCCGCAAGGCAGGTTGGTCGTATCGTCGTATTGCGAAGCAAATTGGACGGGAAGTATCGGTGGTGGTACGATGGTGGCGTAGATGGTCCGAGGAACATTCCCACACAAGAAGACGTGGAACTGGGAGCCACAGACGGACTGATGAGCGGACCGATCCACGCATAAGAGCGGCGTTGTCAAGCAGAACATCCACTGCGACACAAATCCGAGCTGCCGTTGCACCTGAGGTGACTGTGCGAACAATCCGCAACCGTCTACTGGATGCAGGACTACGTGCACGTGTGCCTTTGGCATGCGTGCCTCTGACTCCAGCCCACCGTCAGGAACGGCTGCAGTGGTGTCGCCAACGTCTGCACTGGAGAACGCAATGGCGATCTGTCGTGTTCAGCGATGAAAGCAGATTCTGCTTGGGAGCCTCTGATGGCAGTATGCGTATTCACAGACGCACAGGGGAGCGTCTCCACCCTTCTTGCATCCGCCAGCGACACACAGGGCCTACACCTGGTCTCCTGGTGTGGGGAGCGATCAGCTATCACTCCTGTACACAACTAGTGTTTGTACTGGGTACGTTAAACAGCACCTCCTACATCAACAACATCATTCAGCCCGTTGTTGTGCCATTTTTAAGCTCGGTCCATCGTGGTGTTTTCCAGCAAGATAACGCACACCCACACACGGCACGTGCAACGCAACATGTACTTCAGGGTGTGAGACAAATTCCATGGCCTGCACGTTCACCGGATTTGTCCCCCATTGAGCATGTGTGGGATTTTATGGGCCAACGATTTATCTGGTCTCCACAGCCAGCCACGACCATTCCCGATTTACGCGTCCAGGTTGAGGATGCTTGGAACTCAATACCCCAAACTTACATCCAACATCTGTACGACAGACTCCATGCCAGAATTGCACAGTGTGACGCAGTTCATGGCGGTTCAACCTCGTACTAACCATGTTACATGGAAATGTTATTTTTCGGTTTACCAGCAAATACAGCTGTATTTTGCCATAATGTTTTGATCACGTTATCCTCTGTATTCCGTTATTATGCTGTATAAATTTCATTGGTATCAGAAGTCTCCTTCTCGGTGTTCTATTTTCCACTTTCCGCCAGTGTATTTGTAAAATATATATATATATATATATCCCTATGCTCCGAGATTCATAATTTACCTCTGCAAAGCAAGCTCATCTGCAAATAAAAGTTTTAAACTGATGGTGCTGCATTTTACTTACAATGCATCAAAGTCTTTATAGACAACAACCTTGGAACACAATTCTAGCACCATCGCACAATGCACATGATATCCTTAATACTTCACACTCATTATCTTTTTCTCACTTAGATATTCCTGTATCTGGCCCTCACATAATTTCCTTGGCCTTCCTCTGCCTTTCTTTTCTGCCACTTGGGCCAAAATAATTCTTAGTAATCATCTTACCATTCAATCTTTCAACATGTCAAAACCAACTCAGAACATTTTTCTCCACTGTACTAACAATTTTGCACATATACAACACATCATTCCTCATAGTATGCTGCATTTTGTCTACAAATTGTATACTTTTTACGCTTTGTAAATGGTCTTTATATAATGTGTGTGAATCTGATATTTGAAAACTAAGAGGAACTGTGCACACTTTCACATGATACATTACCAACGATAGAGACAACAGCAAATAATGGAAATAGGGCAAAAAAGAAAAAAGCTGGTAGATATGACTCCTTTTTCTCGGTATAAATAAATTTTTTATTTAACTGCTGTGAAATCAAAATCAAGTATTTACATCAGTTTGTTTAATTATTTGATTGCATTCATGAAGAAGTAATAATTCCTACCTAGAAAAGAGATCTAAAAAAAAAAAAAAGAGTTACTTGGCTTTCAGTCAAGCTCATGTTTGTGAAATTTTAGTAATTTAAATTTAGTTTAGGCAAATGTTCTATTAAAGTTTACTGTGGCATAACTTCAGTTACCTGAAAGATGCCCTGCAATGATGATAGACCATTTTGTAAGCATGTGTAAAGGTGCATGTACTATGACTATGAAACAAATGCACAAATTTGCCACAAATATTAAATTTTGTGTTTTTGTTTAGTAGTATCATGAAAGTAAAATACATACTAGTGTACCATGAACTTACAAAATCATCAAGGTAACTCTACTCAGTCAGTCTTAAAATAATTCTGATTCCATGAACTGCAAGTAGAACAATGTAACACAGTAAAATTCACATAAATATTGTTTGCATACTGCATAAAATATTGGAAAGGAGATATTTACCAAGCCTTCTTTAATAACAGGACTATCTTCTCCAAATGCTAGGCTGGCAGCAGCACTGCAGAACTCAGGTAGACCAATTATACCTGCATACTCTTTGTCCAGCTTTTTAGCTAGTAGTCTTTCATCTGCCTAAGTAAATTTAGTTCAGTTTTCGTAAATTAATATTCAAAGACATTCATTTATAAATGAAGCAAACAAACACATCATTTAGTAAAATTATCTGATAAAAGAAAAAAATAAACCATTTCAGTTGAATGTTAAATTTAAAATGTTTACAACACTCACAACACAAATCTATCAAAAATGGCTTCCCAGATATAAATAACACTGTACATTGTCTGGATTTCAGTTATTGTTCATATACACAACCTGATTTTAAATATTTCACTCATACATGGTTGGTATACTTACTTATTCAATCACAGAATTCCATTACTTTTAACCCCCCCCCCCATACAATCCAAATACTCTTGCTTAACCCTTTAAGTGGCCCATGAACGTGAACCAAATGGTGCCCCTTTTCCGCACTCCCCAAACAGAAAAGTTCACACGGAGACCGTGTTTCCGTGTTTTACAAAAGCTACGGCAAACAATTCCTTTCACAATCCAGTCTGATCACAGTCTACCATAAATTTGTCACTAGCTATAAGAGCATTTATTGCTTTATTCTCTGCTCCATGGCTCAGGGCATAAAAGGGTAAAACCAAGTGACACAAACATCTTTACTCTCCTTTCTCAGGTTCGTCACCATTGTTATAGTCCTTTTAGCAGGAAATTCGCCAGAAAACTTTAGTGTTAAACATCCTCCTGTCAACCAGAAAAGATTACTGTTAAACATCATTCCTAATAAAATCTCTTCTTCCAAAGGTGCTGTTGAACCTCGCCTTTTCTCCCTAAGGGCAAAGGAATGCTCCCTGATGAGCAGGTTCTCTCATTCCCTACACGTTCGGTTCACATCTTAGACAGCGGATACATTCGTTCGAGCTGATTTCAGCCCATTTTGCTAAGCTGAGTTAACTCGTTCCAGCCAGTTAAATGGCTAAACTTAAAACACAAAATAAAACAGAAAAAAAAAAAAAAAAAAACATACACTGTATACATATATTTCTTGAGAAAAAGTCAAACTTCTAATGAGACAGCAACATTTCTATCTGTTCCTGCAAAATTTAAAGGAATACCATACATCTAGTGACAATAAAATCTTTTCATTTAGCAGTCTGAGCATCTTTCAGAAAGTGATACAACTGTCAAAAAATATTCCCCTTTGGGAAAAAATGAAATGCACTTTGGAAAGCATTGCACATTACATGCAACCTGTGACTTTCAACATTAAGTAATCTGTGTGTGTAGAAAGTTTCTCTTGCTTCAAGTGTTGCATCATCATTTTAAAAACATTCAATTAATATTAGGTTCATCCATAGATGGTTGATGCACAGCATCTCGAACAAGAATTACTTTATTTTTTTTCATATAAAATATCAGCTGTGGCACACAGCCTATAAAGTCAGCAGAAAAATATATCATACATACCAAATTTTCTCCCCAAAATCATATATGGCAATCAATTTGCTTATACTGTGTATATTTATTCAGAGACTCTACAAATAACAAAACATACCTGTCTGCAGGTCTTAGTCTGTCTTTAATGGTAAAAGAAAAATGGGGCAGCGTTCAAATTACCCAGTGGTCCGCTGGCCATTGGCCAGTAAGTTTTTTTTTTCTAAGTTGCCACAAGCTAAAATATAAATTTCTATTTCTTTTACCTCGCTGTGCGGTTTTCAGGCTGCAAACTAGTGATAGTTTCATAAAATGCTATTGGACAACAGCTTTTTTTTTTTTTTTTAATCCCTCGTGATTTGTAAAGAGTGGAAGAAGAAACAGCTAATACAGAAAGGCATTTTTTCCCAGTCTTTGTCTTGTAATAGCTACAGCAATTTTTTTATTACGTTCACCTACCCTAGTGAATGTAGCAGATACTGACACCAGACACAAACCAGCTTTTGTTACTGGCCCAAGAAAACACACTAGCACAGAAGGTCAATTGGATGACCTTCTGTGCTACTTTCAAGCTGTTTCAGCTCTGCTAGAAACAGCATATCACAGCCACTATCACTGCACTTGATTCAGATATCTTACCTCACGTTTGAGCGGAAATGGATTACCGGCTCAATGTGTGTCGTGTGACTAAGGGTGCACACATATTACATCTGTGACTGTCTCTAAAAAAAACTTGAAACATCCCCCTACAATTCTGTCACAGGTAACATAAAATATCTTACATTGTTCTTGTTTTATAGTGCATTGAAACTATATACTTCTTTATGAATCACCCTGTATTTAGTTACAGTGAACCTTTCCTTTGACTGTCGCTATTTTTAATTTGTCACCATGCTACACCTACAGCAAGATACATCACTACAAAAAATATGTATGGCCTTGTATATAATTACAGTAAAATCTCTATTAACAGACATCCAAACGTCAAGTGTCGTTTGGTACAGAACATCTACAGCAGGATTAACATTAATAATAACCTCAAAAAAAGGGCACCTCTTAAGGATGATCAATGTACACCTCAGCAAGTCCCCGAGAAGGTTTATCGATCCTTGTATGTAAACTTATGATTCACCCAGTTCATCATCATCATTGTCAACCATTATCAATCCACTGCTGGACGAAGATCTCCCCAAGTTTCCTCCACAATGGTCTGTCTTGTGCCAGTCTCCTCCATGTCACTCCCGCATACTTTCGAATTTCATCCACCCATCTCCCATGTGGTCTTCTTTTGGGTCTTTTCCTGTCCCTTGGAATCCAATCTAAAATTTCGGCTGTCCATCGATGGTCTGTCCTTCTGGCAGTATGCCCAGCCCATTGCAATTCCAGGGATTTAACTCTGATCATGATGTCTTCCACTCTTGTCATTTTTCGAATCCACGAGTTCCTCTTCTTATCTCTCCTGGTTACACCAAGCATGCACCTCTCCATGCCACTTTGAGTTGTCTGCAGCCTTTGTATGTCTCTTTTAGTTAAGGTCCACGTCTCTGCACCATAAGTAAGCACTGGAAGGATGCATTGATCAAACACTTTTCTTTTAAGACATAATGGCATATTGCTCTTGAAAATCAGGCTGTTTCTTCCAAAAGCTCTCCAGGCAAGTTTTGTAAGCCGATTAATTTCTTCATCAATGTGACCCTCACTTGATATCTGCTGTCCAAGATAAACGTATGTGTCTGTTATCTCCAGCTTTTCTGCATCAATCGATAAATCTTCATTTCGTGTAAAAGCATTGAACATCACTTTTGTCTTCTGAAAGTTCATTTTTAATCCCACTTCTTTACTCTTGTCAGCAAGTTCTTGGATCATACTCTGCAGCTCTGATGGGGTAGTTGCAAAAATGACTATGTCATCAGCAAAACGAAGGTGGGTTAGATAATCTCCATTAATTTTTATCCCCTTGTTTTCCCAGTTCAGTGATTGAAAGACATTTTCCAATGTGGCGTTAAAGAGCTTCGGAGATATGGTGTCACCTTGTCTCACTCCCTTTCCAATTTTTATGTGTGTTGTATTTTCAAACAGCCGAATCTTTGCACTTGCATTTTCATAGATGTTATTAATAATATTAATGTATGCATCTTCAATACCGCAGGATTTCAGAGCCATTCTAACTGCTGATGGTTTCACCGAATCAAAGGCTTTTTCATAATCGATAAAAGCCATGCACAATGGAAGTTCATATTCCCTCGCTCTTTCAATTAGTTCTCTCAGTACATGGATATGATCTATTGTGCTGTAGCCACTCCTGAATCCAGCTTGTTCTCTTGGTTGAGCCATGTCCAGTGTTACCTTCAAATGGTGTGAAAGAACTTTTGTGAAGATTTTATAAACCACTGATAGGTCTGTAGTTCCTGAGATCCTCAATGTCATCTTTTTTATGTAGCAGGATCATCCACAGTTACAGAACAATATTTTCTACTGTTCTTACTGAAATACTTTGGGGGAGGGGGAACAAAAAAATTTGCTGAAGCAATGCTGCTTTGCACTGATTGGGTTCAGGTAAAAGTGAAATTCAAGAGCTTGCTAAGGTGAAGACCAACCAACTCAAGTAAGCACTAATGAATGATAACAAGAAATATTCATGCATTTAAATTGCTTAAATCTTTTTTGTTATTAATTTTACTCCCTTAAAAATTCATCAGCAAAAACTTTTAACTCCTACTTACTGACTGTTCTAAATCTTGAAATTTCTGATCTCGAACCAAGTTCAGATTTCAGTAGGTTAATACAATGCAGTCACATTGTGATCTCCTCAGCACTACAGGCACTCACCAGATTTGCCCAATTATTCATCGACTTCCGGAATTTGCTCAATTCTACCGATTTTTCCTGATGAAATGTTAGTGTTCAACATAATTTCTATTTTGTCATAGGCTGTGTTTCTATCCTCCCTCATTTTGCAGCAAGCTTTATTCACACCAATGTAAGCAGAAAACAGCAATCCACATGACCTTTCAACAATTGTAACAAAGCTTTCTGATATTTTTACACTTCTTTAAAAATAATAAAAGAAACAATATGAGGGACATTGTTCTTAATCAAACTGGATATTTAATGAGGATGAAACTCGTGTATTTTTTTGCACTTGGTCCGACAGAACTTTGTCTATAAAGACTGATGCCAATAAAAGAGGCAGACTGACTATAGGAAAGGTATCTGTGCATGCTGCAAAAATTTACTACCTATATTATAATGTATAACAATATTTTCTAATAAAATATGCCCACTATTTCATCTGAGTTTTACTAAACATTTTGAAAAGGGGTTTGAATACTTTTTTATATGCACAAGTTTCATATGCCCATTTTTCTCTTACAGAAACAAAATTGACAGTATTAACTTAAGTCTAACCTCTAAACAATGGTAAAATTTTTGTGGTCCTAAAGACAACAGTTATTCAAAGGTTTCATTGCATCAATGCTACTTTTGCTGAAAATTCACACCAATAATTTTTAACAGTAAATTATGGAATTGCCTTGAAAGTTACCGCATGAAATGATCTACATAAACTAAGAAATAATTATTTAACAAGTAAAAATATCAAACATGCAGCAATAAAAACACAAATATGCTTACTGTTCTAACACTGGGCAAAACAAAAGGTTTTCCTTGATCATCACGATATGCACCAACACCTAGATTTATTTTCTTTGGATTGGTGTCTTTTTTGAATGCTTCTGTGACTCCAAGGATTGCATCGGGTGGGCCCATCTCAACATGTGACCACCAAGAGCTTGAAAGTAGAATAAAAATAATATCAATTTATGTTGCATTGCTATAAATGAAAAAAACAAAACAAAAAACATTAGAAATCTTTCCACTACAAACTGTAAAATATTTAAAGAACGAACTTTTTTGTAAAGAAACAATTTAAAAATAACATAAAGTTCATAAAAAATTATTAAAATGAGACAGACTAGGCATTTTTTTAAATTAATGCAGCATAACAGATGGATTATTCAAACATCTTATTAACACATAAAACAGCAACTTAACCATGCACAAAATACTGAAATTTTATAAAATCCACACGAATATTTTTGTAAGAAAAATTCCTTTCACCTAGAATTGCAGGGAATTCATCTCGCAACAATGACTATATATTTAATTTTGAGTAAATGTACCAATAAATTCAATTCATTTTCTTAATTTCATGTAAAGTCAACACTTGATGAACCGCCTTTAGGGTGGTAAATTGAAGGTTGACTGTACATAAGGCTACACTTACACAATACCACTGGCCCCCTTGGGTTTGAACAGAAGTGCTCTGTACAAAACATCCCTGTATGTACTTGTACACGCTAGGTATCCATCAACTGCAATATTACTAATCCAACTTACCTTTCTCAGCACAAAACAAACTAGACGTATTACCAGTTGCAAACTGTGTGTGAATTTCCTTCCCTTTTTTTGGACCATGATTCACAGCCGTGGCAAACCTTAGCATGTTTTTTTCTTTTTTGCTTGTTTGTGGGTTTAATGACCACCGTAAACAACTCAATGAGTTATAAGCAGTTGCCAGTCCCTAATTTAGGGCCACTGGTTCCATGGAAGGGAGAGGGATGGTGGTGTACACAAGCACAACATCCATGTCTCATCGGAATTCAAACCTGAGCACATCTCAGATTAATGCTCAGAAGTTAGATCACTGCCCCAGTGGAACAGCCAAC
Source organism: Macrothele yani (assembly GCA_039090855.1). Taxonomy (NCBI): domain Eukaryota; kingdom Metazoa; phylum Arthropoda; class Arachnida; order Araneae; family Macrothelidae; genus Macrothele; species Macrothele yani. Next base: position 50,622,068 of record CM076995.1, read on the forward strand.
CTTAATGTTAATTAATGCACTTATACATATGAAATATCTCCATTCTGTGAGTTTGCTTCAAATAATTTTCTTAACCCTTTAATGTACACTATTCTAAAATATTTCGTCGCTCAGAATACCAAATGTCTAAAAATGTCTGCCACTACTTTCCAAATTTCCTTCTCCCTCCCTTTCTAAAGTTAATAAATGAACTATTAGTGCTGAGTCACCACTTGAAACTTCCGATCTCTAGGACACACTGACCTTCGAAAGTTTCCCTAGGGCAATCAGTGCATTCTTCTACTCAAAGTCTTAAGCAGATAGAAGGGAGTGGTAACAGCAGAAAAATCTTGTTTATATTCTCCTTTTCTTGTTATTCCTTGTAAAAAATATGCTCTCAATCTGTTTATTTGGATTAAACAAAATGAAAGAATTTTTACAATGAAATTTCTGCCATAAACTCCACTTTTGGGACAATGCAAAATATCAAACTAAAGAAGCAAGAGTTCTACTGAGCAATGTCAGAGAAGCCTGAATGATACAGCCCCAGAACAAACCAACTCTTGGTTCACTTTTGTTTCGTGAAAACAATGATGATTGAGGGCGACTTCTGCTAATCCCTTGGACGCCGTGCAAATTCAAAGAACAGGGGGGTAGGAAAATTCTACTCATGCTATCCAGGTGACTGGCGCTTGTGGTTGTTTGCATGTAAGTGCACGTTGGGTGTGCTATGATCGTGAAAGGGCCAATGTTAAAAGATGATTCGCATCTTTCAATGAATCAGCACCTTTAACATTAAGGTTTGGAACAACTGAATTGTTCATTTAGATTGTGTTCTGGAAATGATTGGTTTGAAATTTAAAACGTAAGTGAAAATGGACAAATTTTTGAAAGAAACTATGGTATGTAAAATAATTTTGTGTGATACTATTAGTTTTCACTTGATAAAGGTTTAGTAACATATGATTTCTTATTAATTTCCTTTTTTAACTTTGTCTTCCTGCTATGCAAAGTAAATTTCCATATTTAGTGCATACCAGAAGCTTCCAAGATGGAAGTGAACACTTTGAACTCCAATGTGTACAAAGCACACAATTTACAACCACATGTTTCCTAATTAACATGTTTTTCATTTAAGGCTAATTATGATTTTTGATAAACCACTGGGTCTGCCTAGACCCACATATGTGGTTAAGGGTTAACAAAATTTTGGTTACTTAACAAAATTGGCAAATGTGATATAATGTCACAATGTAATATTACAAACGGTTGTGGTAAATGAAGGATTGGCTGTATTTTGTGTATTGGTGACTGGGAAATTAATTTTTGTAACCACTCGGAAATAGTTTGATTTTGCATTAACATTCATTCCCAATATGGATTTTTTTTTTTTTTGGATTGGAGGTTTAACGACCACCATGAGCAACTCAATGGGCTATAAGCAGTCACCCGTCCCTAATTTAGGGTCACTGGTTCCAGGGAAGGGAGAAAGCCAGTGCCGTAAGACAAGCACAACATCCATGCCTCACTGGGATTCGAACCCGGACCCGTTTCAGACGAATGATCAGAGGCCATCGCTTAGACCACTGCGCCACCGGGGCGGCATTCCCAATATGGGGATGCAGTGATGCTCCTACAAAGCCACACAGTGCTGTCCAATCTTTCATGCACTTCCATCTGTTTTTGCAGTAATTTTTCACAATAATAATAATAATAATAATAATAATAATAATAATGCAGGAATCTAATATATATTCTGCCTTTGCTGTTACAAAAGCAGTTGACATTAGTTTCACAGCCATCATTTTAAAGAGAATGATGTCAAATGGTTAGCAGCAATCCAAAAAATACAATTTGTGACAAGGAGTGAAAGATTTCCCACACTGATTTTAACTGTTGTGTATAAAAATTGCTGGTTTTAATAGTCACACAAATGTATACAACCTGGATGTTGGCTTTCCTGCTGAGCATGCTGTGATTAAAAATTTCAATGTCAGAAATTTCTTTAAGTAGCATGATGAAATAGAATACCCACAAAGGACATACTGGGTTCCAAAGAATTTGTACAGATGTGCGAGTTAATCTTCGGAAAGATTACCTATTACAAAATTGTTACACGTAATGAATCCATAAATCAATGGCAATAACACCAGGTTCTGAAATTTGTAGTTTTTGATTAGAGGTGCACAGTAAGTTGCCTATATCATTAATTTTGTCTTACTAGTTCCAAAAACAGCAGGGAACAACAAGCACTAAATTTAAATCAATGTATTCCAAATATATATGTCACATAGACGTACTCATAGTAATTTTATCACATCAATAACTATTAAGGTATTTATAAAGACACTGATGAGGACCTAACTGTAAGACAAGATTAGCAACCTGTAACACACACAGGGTTGGTAAGTTTCTGCCAAGGTGGTTAAAACCGGCACGGCAGAAACTAGTTTGTGCCATAAAAGTGGCAATAACTGGCAGAAACCCAGAAAATAATTATGTCTTGTAATAAAAACTTACTGAAGTACCACAAATAGCATATAATGAATAGCTGAAGTACCACAAATAGCAGATAATGAATCCATATAATGAATAGCATAGGGAAATGCATTTTAAAGTAAAACAAGTTCAGTTGCAATGTTTACAGTATTTATTCAAAGGTTACATCGCAGTAAATTCACCATTCAAGTACAATTTTTCCGCGAAGTAGTCGATAGCAAAAGACCAATTTTGCTGCTGTTTTCAAACCTAAACAATTTCTTAATTTATTGTGAATAAACAAAAAGCTTGAGAATATTCTTTCTAGCCCAGCAGAACTTGCAGGCAATATGATCACCGTGCAAACAAGAGTTATAAAATCTTCATATACAGTTGGTTTTTTTTTAAAACTAGACCACCATGTAGAAGCTGAGACATTTTCTAACACTTCATTGGAGTAATATGTTTCAGGAAAAGGAGCTGATTTTGCTTGAAAAGCTATGATGTAAGGCACAAAATTTGGGTTGATGTCATAAAGTAATTTCTTAGCACTTTCTTCCTGCTCATGTGACAATTTAGATCCCGTGTACTTTCGATGAAGCATATAAGCTAGCATATGATGTTGAGTTATTGCCTGACTAAATCTAATCTTAACCATGGAAGAAATACGGGATTATGCCATATAATACAAATTTTGAAGATGACAATACGATTTTTGGCGTAAATGTGACAAGGATGGCAAGTCAGATAATATCCGAAAACTTGAAAATTTTCATCGTCCTGGAGCGGGACTCGAACTTGCTTTCATTAGTTTTTACTCTTAAACTTGCTTTTATTACTCTTAACCTTGCTTTCATTAGTTTTCATAAGACTATCATCATCCATTAGGGCCAGCCAAATTTCACAAGCATCTGCAATAGAACAGCCCTCATTTTGGATCTTATCCAAGGCAGCAGCAATAGGTTTTAAAAGTTGCATCAAGTGTTTTACTTCTTTATTAATCATCCAATTATTTATGACTTGAACAACACCTTTGTCATCTATATCATCTTCGTGACCAAGTATTTGTAAGTAATATGGATGATTCTTTATGAATGATTCAAGTAATCTACCCGACTGTTCCACCTTGTATTGCCGGGCAATTGTGGCTTCACAGCATTCAGATATTCCTTAAGCCAAGCACCTTGTCTGTGATGAGTTCTGAAACATTTCTGAACAGATACCACATGCTTCAAAACAGACTCTGGTGTAATCTCTTGTCCAAGAAGGTTAAGATAGTGAGCTGAACACCCATAAGTTGTAACTGATGGGTTCTCTTCATTAATCATCTTTCTCATTGATTCCATTTTATTTTCATTATCTGTTACAAGAGCTTTCACTTTAAGTTTGTATTCCTTTTCTACTTCTGTTATTGCTGCCTAGGCTAAATCAGCACAGTAACTTGCTGGTTTTTTCTTGGACCCTGTATTTACAGAATTAAAGAAGATACATTCAGTACCAATATGAATACAATTAGCAATAACTGCTTCATTGTGGATGTTACTTCAACCATCTTGAATTAATGTAAACTACTTTACCACTGACTTTCTTTTCAACTTCTGACTGCAATTAATTATGTACTTTTTCTAGTGTCTCCAGCCAGTTGTTTCCTTTTTGGAGGTGTGTAATTTGGTCTTAGTAAACTGATCATTCTTGTAAAGGATGGATATTCACTAGCCAAGAATGGAATATTGCAACTGTACAAAAAAAATTTGCGATTGCCACACCAAAGGTCTTTTTGTCCTTGTTTTAATGACAAAATTTTTCATACTGGCCTGACTTGTTGAAGGTCTGTCTTCTTCAGGTTCTTTTTCTCCTCCTTGTCTTGGTTTCTTTGCAGCTGGAGCTGAATTCTCTTCTGAACCACTAGGTACTTCCACAAGTTCCACACCAACAGGTCGCTGCTGCTTACTATTACTGCCACTACAGCACTTTTTCTGGTGCTCCTTCATTCTGTGAGGTTTAGCACTAACAACTTTCTTGCAGTTGATACATTCAACTATTAGCTTATTATTTACTTTTTTCTGCACATAAAAACCCGAAATTGGGTCCACTGGCCTACCACCTCTAGAAGTAGACATAATACAATAGCATAAACAGAAGTCAACAAAACAAACTACATTCAAACTTTCTTTTTGATAAAATGGCTCCTCTTGCTTAAACATGGAACCACTTCTGAAATATGTAAGACAAGCTGTGATTGGTGGTTCAAAAAATTGTGGTTCATTGGCTTTAAAACAGCTTATCTGGTAGGTGCACTTGAGACAGTCATAAGCCAATGAGGTTCTTCCTTACAGCCAGTCTGCCATTCATGTTGCTTCTTATATTATAGCCAAGGATTAAGCATTGCTAAAAAATATATGTAATATATTTTAATTATTGAAATGACTAATTATTACAATTACTATAATACTAAATTATTGTAATAAAAATAATATTTGTCATCTCTGATTTACTGTAAATTTCATGTACTAATTGATACAAAAATGGTTTAAGCACTTTTTTTAGTTTCTGTCAGTAGTTGCCATTTTCTGCCGGTTTAAACCAGTTATATCCAGTTTCTGCCAACGGCACGGCAAAAACTAGTTTCTGATGGCAGAAACCGAACCCTGAACACACATGACCCATATGAAATTCCTGAACTGAGAATGTTTTAAAAAGAATCTCAAATAAAAAATATTTAAAAAATAAATAACAGGAAGTAATTAAAATATACATATATATTCCATATCGGTATTCGAATTACCCAGTGGTCCACTGGCCATCAGCCAGTAAAACTTCTGTTGGATCACTGAACTGTTGATTTTACTGGCCTGGATGGCTAGTAAGTTTTCATTTTTTGTCTAATTTGTCTCAAGTTAAAAAATGAAATTCTATTTCTTTTACCTTGCTGTACAGTTTTCTTTTAGGATGTAAACTAGTGACAGGTTCATGAAATGCTATGGGACAACAAGTACTTTTTTTTTTTTTATCCCTCATGATTTGTAAAGAGTACAGAAAGGCAGTTTCCCAGTCCTTGTCTTGTAATGACAACAGCCATTTTTTGTTACCTCCATTCCTACCATCCATAATGAGCAGAAGTAAGCACAATAAATATCCTGCTCTTCCTTGGATTCACTCACCCTACTGAATGTAGCAGATGCTGATACCAGACACATGGTAGCTTTGGTTTCTGCCTCCTCCCCCTTAAAAAAAAAAAAAAAAAAAAAAAAAAAACTAGCATAGGTCGATTGGATGAGTGAAGGACATTTTTGCAAAAGAGCAATTCACATGAAATAGTGCTCAATGGGGGACGAAAACTAACTTCAAGGAAAAGTAGGAGGGATGAGCAATAAGACTAAAATAAGGGTCTCCTCATTCCCTTCTTACTTAGAAACAGATTGGGAATGCACTCTTACTGTTATATCACCAATCCATCAGAATCTTATTCTGCAAACATTCTTTGCTCTGTGAGTTACACTTTCAAATTAGATGTTTTTTAAAACAAATATTGGAGAGAATTCCAAATGATACATTATTTACTAAATATATTGTAAATGTCTAAAGTTTTTTTTTTCTTTTTCGGACCAGTGGGCATTTTGGTGGACCAGTGGTTTGCAAATTTCAGGGGTGATTGTGAGAGGACATAAGAAACCCTGAAACTCTGAGCTCAGTGCCAATATATATATATAGAGAGAGAGTGTGTGTGTGTGTGTGTGTATATATATATATATATATATATATATATATATATATATACTTAAGAGCAAAACTGAAGACTAAGGAATAACTTTAGAATTTAAAACGAAAGTTGCAAAATAACCTGAAGATCAAAACGCGCAACGCAGCAGTTTTGAAAATTCAGAATTCACATTCTATTAAGAAGATACCTAAGCAAAAAAATACATATATAATTTTGACTCACACCAAGTACAACATAGAAAAGGTTATGTATCTACCTGTGTGAGTAAAAGGAGAAAAGATAAAAAAATAAAATAAAACAACTGAATGTAGAAGGTGTCGAGAATACTGAGACTTGGCTTTATCAAGGACCAGCAAAAACTCTGCATTTTCTCACTTCCACAAAGACCTAGTTGGAAATGGGTTTCTGCAAGGCCATAGATGCAAGTAACATTCCCACCTAAAATAGTTTTAAAAAATATATATATGTCATGTCCTCCGTAGAGTTGCATGACCTAGCACTAGTTAACAATTTCGCTTGCATCCATTAACCTTCCTGGCCCGACCCATGCTCTTCATCTGTTACTATTAAACAGAGAGAAGAAGATTAAAGAGAACTCAAGCTGTGAGAGTGACATAATAATTAGAAATAATTTTCAGCTATAACGAAATGCCAAATTCGTTTAAGAGAGAATTTAAACCTGAAAATCAATGCAAAAGAAATCCAAATTTTTACATTGCAATTTGGCAGATCTGCTTTAATTTTCTACACAGTTAATAATATGATTCTGACCAATCAAAGCCGTAAGGAAGTTGGCTAGAGGATGCCTATTAACTACCTAAAGGAACCTTAGTGCTATGGATATGAAGGTCCTATTAAAACAAAAAATTAAATAATATAAACAAAATCACAAAAAAAGCTTAAAAATCTGTTTATAAAAGAAAATAAAAACAAATAAAAAAGAAAACTAGTTATTCATCACTAGGATAGCTATACTAAAAATAGTAAAACCAACATTAAAATTAATAAGATTCTGATTAATCTATAGAAGCTCACTAAGGTGATTTAATACATGCAAAGATTATTAAATAAACTGCTCGTGTATTTTATAATATTTCTCATGTATTCTGGAGAGTTAATTCTGCTCTTTCTGATCATACAGATCCACAGTCTTAAGTTTATATATTTTTTTCTCTGGTTAAAATCTCCGCGCGTTGGTTTCTTGCTGTATGAGGAGGCCATCAGCCCCACCCTCACTGCCCCCCAGCGACTAGGGAGTGGCGGAAGAGGTCAGCCATGTTTTACCCTTGTGAGGAGAAAGTTTTTGTCACACAAGAGGTAAGCTCTCTTCCTTGTTTTTGGGTTCTAGGTTTTATAAGTTCAATGTTAGTACTTCATGTACTTTTTCTCTGTTGATTTTTAGCTTTTTAGCTTTTAGGCACTGGCTTGTCTGTTAACATTTTTGCGGGTTTTAACTCTTTCTTTTCTTTGTAACTTTGCGCGTCTTTTGGGGTACCTAGGAACAGAAGATGGCTAAGCTTGTTCCTTTTCTATGCGCTGTATTTTCAAAGTAGTTAAGTTCTTAATAACTAATTAATTATGCACTTAAAGCACTGCTGAAATACTCTGTACATATTGCAACTAACTGTTTAAGGCATATAACTTTCACAAAGTTTTCTTTAGTTAATTATTGTCTTTAACTTATTCTCGTTTTCGTGCTGTCATAAGTTGTAGAGTAGGGGGTTTTAGACTCAAGTTTTCTTTCAAAAATCTGTTTTTTAAAAATTAATATTTCCTTTTTTAATTGCAATGTAAAAATTTGGATTTCTTTTGCATTGATTTTCAGGTTTAAATTCTCTCTTAAACGAATTTGGCATTTCGTTATAGCTGAAAATTATTTCTAATTATTATGTCACTCTCACAGCTTGAGTTCTCTTTAATCTTCTTCTCTCTGTTTAATAGTAACAGATGAAGAGCATGGGTCGGGCCAGGAAGGTTAATGGATGCAAGCGAAATTGTTAACTAGTGCTAGGTCATGCAACTCTACGGAGGACATGACATATATACATTTTTTAAAACTATTTTAGGTGGGAATGTTACTTGCATCTATGGCCTTGCAGAAACCCATTTCCAACTAGGTCTTTGTGGAAGTGAGAAAATGCAGAGTTTTTGCTGGTCCTTGATAAAGCCAAGGCTCAGTATTCTCGACACCTTCTACATTCAGTTGTTTTATTTTATTTTTTTATCTTTTCTCCTTTTACTCACACAGGTAGATACATAACCTTTTCTATGTTGTACTTGGTGTGAGTCAAAATTATATATGTATTTTTTTGCTTAGGTATCTTCTTAATAGAATATATATATATATATATTGCATATTACAAGAGTATTTATATATTACACCAGCTACACAAAAAAATAGGCATTATCTGTGCAGTTTAATTTCGTACCTTTTCTTGTACTAAATTTTCTTTCAGTGTGCTAGAAATCCTTCAGACACTGCATTTTTGAAGTCAAATTTCATGCTTCATATGATGTATTAATTGAGAAGTCTATGCTACAGTGGTTTCCATTCGATTTCTAAATGTAGCTCATTGGATTTACTGAAAATGATATAACCAAATATGATAAACATAGATGCAACTTACAAAATGATGAAAAAACCCTTCCTTTCAGCATGATGTTATCTTGAGAGCTTGTTTGATAACAAAAGAAACCCTCAAAGGTTTCGCAAATTGTCTACATTTACCATCCGCACCAAAATGCGGTGATTTCAATCATCCCCCCCCCCCAAATGGAACTCGAAAGGAACTTTTTGTTTTCACTTCATAGCATTTTTAGAAACGAAATGACTGAGGAACCTTAAATTCTTCTAAACCTTAAAAACCCGGAATTCCGGGCTACACCCGGATTACAAACAAGTCTGAAATTCTAGTGATCCACTGGGTCAATAGATTTATTTCTAATTCTAACCCTGCCTATTGTACCTAATGTTCCTTCAGGTTTATAATAAATGGCAGCACAACACTGTATCTTCTACACATGGAACAATGATTTGTTGAACATACCAAGTGTTAAAGGGCGCAGCCTAAGTGGTGGGAAAAATTTTACATTTCATCATTTCATTTATGCTGTAAATTTTTGTTTTGACATAACTGCAAGGCGGCACTTGTAGTTATAAGTAATTACAGTAATAGTTAATTGATCCTTTAATCTGTTCATCACTGCTGTTGTCAAAATTTTCTATTATCTGAAAAGTGCACAATTCGTGGCCTTTTGGCAAACGAGAATTGAGAAAGGCCACATGGCGACAGACCATCTCTATTTTGGACTTATGGCAATCGTCTCGTGCATTTTGGCTCTAAAAAAGTCTGCAAAACTCACTCCAAAATTCTCTCTTGAAGCTTGAAAGAGACATTCTGGCGGTGGCATTTCTGCAAACAGAACTGCATAAGGAAAAACTGAATGCCACCTACAGCTGAAAACAAAGCAATAAATCCCTCTTTAGGTGGTGAAAAGAAGGCCTTGTGATGGTACAAACAGGAGAGAGAGCCCAGGGAGAACAGAAACAAGCATCAGGGCATTATCGGTACTGATTTGATTACGCCAACATGCAAAAAACGCAGCGGCGTGGTGTATGGAAAGAAGGCCTGCAAGCGAACCGCAGAGCCTAAAAGACACAACAGGGATCCCACCCTGCAGCAAAGCAAGTTTCACTTCTATAGAGTAAGGAAGGCTATGAATAATCCCCTCAAAAATGAACGACATCGCAGTCCCTCAGACATGGGGCTCCTCGACTGATATGAGGTCGAGAACAGTGCACAAGTACATAGGCTGTCTGCACATAAAAGGCAAGAGATCCCTTGCTACTTCTCTCCGCTAAAGATATCCCAGACTGCCAAGGCATGTGGTGTTATTCGAACATTTGGTCACAACCTACACAAGCCATCGGATGATGAAAGAGCGAATAGAACTCTGTACCCTGTGAAAGTGAGCACACAATTGGAGACCAACACATTTTAATTGTTTTTTTCTTGTGTTATGGCCATGTCTATTAAGAGCTCTTCCCTGTTAATTTGGCCTCAAGCCTATGTGAGGTGTGTAGTTGTATAGATATACCATAACTTATACTTAAATTATGGCAGTCAATTTAATCTACGTGTAAATATCATTGGTACCCACGCTTGTACTATATTCTTGTGTTTTGGTGTGTATTTGAATGTTTTGGTATTCTCTCATATATGCTTTTGTGTGTGTGTGTGTGTGTTATATTCTTTTAGATTGTGCATGTGCAGTATACAGTATGCTAGAATCTCAACATTGAACACAGTGTTTAAATCAATGTGAATAATTATGCTGCCGATAGAGCGACCCGCCATATACCCATATCGGCGAATTTTTGTGCCACTCCACGGATGAGGGTGGCAGCGTATATATATATATAAACTGGTGCACATTAAATGTCAAGTATGCGTATAAACGAGTGTTGGGCATTTTTTCGAGTGTGTGTGTGTGTACATTGCTGTGACTTTTCGGTAGATTGGGACGTGCTGCAGTTAAATCCAGGTATTTTTTTTTTTTTTTTTTTATTGGAGGTTTAACGACCACCGTGAGCAACTCAATGGGCTATAAGCAGTCGCCCGTCCCTAATTTAGGGTCACTGGTTCCAGGGAAGGGAGAGAGCCAGTGCCGTAAGACAAACACAACATCCATGCCTCACCGGGATTCGAACCCGCACCCCGTTCGGACGAATGATCAAAGGCCATCGCTTAGACCACTGCGCCACCGGGGCGGCAAATCCAGGTATCCACGCCCAATCGTGGTACGGGATTTTGCAGGAAGTTTTTATCAAATATTTAATTTGTTAGTGTACGATTCTTGGTTGACAACGCAAGTAGGAAAGCTCCTCGCTAGCCTGGACCAGCAGAGGAGCGGAGCAACATTTTTCTTACCTATTTTTTCGGTGGGGATATCAGGTGCCTTATTGCATGCGATACCTCACCTGGTGTCGTGGCCACACCAGCCTATAAAAGGTAAGATCCAACACAAGAATCAACACTGCTTCAAGGAGAAGAAATCCATATACTGAATTCCACTTAAGCAAAACATGTGCCTCATCTGGTGTATGTTGGAAAAGTTAGAACTATGCCGACAGGAGCGCAGCGGCGGAGAAAAACAGGGAGATGCGAGAAAACAGAGGACATGATATTGTCCTGATGATGCTATGGTTGTAGGAAAAGTGCTTGGCATTGGAATGCGCAATTAAGACAGAGTAGTGTTCTTTTAACCTGTTTCAATTTTATTCTGTTGTAAATAATTACACATTTTTTAAGATATATAAATTAAAGTTTATGTGAATTCATAGTTGTGCGAATCATACATGGGCCCACATGCAAAATATCATGTTCTTAGGGAGTTGGTGTTTTAATAGTAATTTTATCACTGGAATATGTTTTTTAATTAAGATGTCTGATTACACTGCAAATGTTAAATTAAATTTCCAAATTATGTAAGAACAGGCAAAACCCTTGGGATGTCCACACCTAAGGGTAATTAATGTGTTGCAAAGCGAACTGGTGAGTACTGCTTACATTGTGATCTTCATCATGTCTTTATAAATATTCCACCACTAAACACAGTATTGTGTATTTATCTATAAAAATTCCATGGTACATAACACTAGCTTTATGTTTACATGAAGCTTGTTTGGTTCCACCTAAAAACTTTGCCTAATGTTTCCAAAGGTGAAAACTTCAGTAGACACTTTTTTCACAATTAATATGTTCCCAAGGTTGAATTAAATTATACCATGACTTACTTAATATCTGCTCAAACTTGACTATAATTATATTTTTTCCTTAGGTAATGTTGAGGCCTGCTAACAGATGGCACACCCTGCACACTGACCCTAGGGCAATCATGAGGGGGGTGCAAAATTCAATGTGCAAATTTTCATCCTTGGGAATACATTAATTGCAAAGAAAATGTCTACAGAAGTTTTTACCATTGGAAACATGGGGCATAGTTTTCAGGTGGAACCACTGAGAAAATTAACATTATACCAAGTTCTTTTTTTTACAGAGTTTAATGACCCCCATAAGCACTTAATGCTACAAGAAGTTCCCTGCCCCTGATTTAAAACCACTGGCTCCAAAGGACCCAGAGAACCAATGCTGTAGGAGGTCTGCACCACCTTAGTATGAAAAACCTACATATCATCTACTAGAGGGCAGCTCTGACAGTTTGTGTGTGGGTGTGTGTGCCCAACCATTTTGTGTAAGTTTTGGTCACACATACAGTCACAGCTGCCCCCTCCCTGGCATGAAAGTGGTTCTTACAAATTTTTTCCATAAGAAAAAAATAGTGCTAAATTTTGAAAATCACAAACTGGGAGAAGCTTACTTTGGGGACAGGGTTGCTTTGGTCTAAAAAGAAATAAATTTGGAAGGCTTTTGTGGAAAGTTTAGTCACACACACAAACTGTCAGAGCTGCCCCTCCCTAGCACGGTAGGGGTTCTTAACAATTTTTCCTAACAAAAAAAAATTATGCTAAATTTTTAAAATCACAAGCTGGGAAAAATAAGTGGGAAGTCAGTCAGTACTATTTTTCTGGCATTCAATTACCTGCTTTACAAGAAAAGCAGCACCACGCTTATTAAATGTCGAGTATGGATATTATCTTTGAACATATATTTTGGGCCCTACTATTTGGACAGCTTAATTTAACAAAAAATTTTCCAGCATGAATCATTCCTAAGCAATGTGACCAGGAATTCCTCTTTGAAATATGTGTTTATTCTTTTGCAATGCACAATTCCCATTTTATTTTAAAGAATTTATTTCACTTTACAAAGTCATTCCTATGCCATCCATTGTCTGACTGCTGATTTTCTCTCAGAAATTTGTGGAAATATTACATTAAAAGCACCAACTGCTTTTCCACGATTAGTCAAAATCTCTTTTCTCTTCTATTCTCTGCTTCCTCTATTTCTGAAACTAGTAATTAATTTCCAAAAATTCACAAATTTTAACTGTTGTTAAAACTTTTACCAAAATCTCTGCATTTACTACTATAATCTTCCAAAACAAATGTAGATATATTAATTATTTACGATCTTGGCCCTTTAAAAAGGAGTTTTTTTGGGGGGGGGGTGTCGCCCACCATCGCCTTATGCTGGATCTGCAACTGACTCAGGTGAGCTAACAGCTATCTTTCAACAACAGGGGCTAGTCATCTATTTTTTCAGAATACTGCAGTACTGAAGTGAGAAGTTACAAGGAATGTAGAAAGTCTATGGAACATAGAAAGGCTACATGGTGATGTGCACAAACATAACCATTACATAGAACCAGTTTCTCTTTCAATGTCATCTCTTGACCCCATGTGGGAAAAAGGTAATTATCAAATGATCACAATGAAACTGCTAAAACAAGTCATTAAACAGAGCCTGCTTTAATTACTCGCCCGTTTATCAATGCAACTAAAATGAATACTTAGCAAATGGGAAATAAAACTGTCTAAATTTCAGGCAAATCACTTTCATCTTCACTCCATTAGAGATAAGGAATGGGGGGGGGGGGTAATTCTAAAAGCTGTAGAAGTGCTATGTGCTTGCTGAAATCACATGAAAAGGATCTGCTGCTGGGTCTTTCATGTGAAACAAACAATCACCTTTCATTTCTTACCTTCTCATCAAACATTTACATTGTCAAATCCTTTTGCGCAAATTTTTTACAAGGCAATGAATTATTATTTTACATAGATGCAGCTTGCTATATGGATGGCGAAATGAAAAGATAAGAATACGAATGGCAAAATGAAAATATAAAAATACCAACAGAAAGTGAGAGGTTTGCAGTGACTAAATACAATTAGTATTTCAATTTTCTGAATGTTTTTATTGAAAAAATTGAACTTAACAACTTACTTTCCTCCCACTCAGCAGCATGCTTGATCCCCATGCAAGGATTTAAGGATGAAAACTTGATATTGAGTGAAAACAGGTACAAGTACACAAAAGACCTTTACACTAGGCATCGTAAGTGTGTAGGCTGTTTATCTAATTCTTTTCCTGTATCCAGTGGCACTTGAAATGGTGGATTGCACAAATTTTCATATTTCCATCGCAGATTTTCTGAGAACTTTGCAAGACAAGAGCAAACTGGTGAAAGTGCCGATGTATTATTGATGCTTGCTAAAACAGAAGACATGCCATAACTGTGGGATTTTTATCAGAAACAGCCAAACACAAAGAAAGTCAGTTCAGTACCAGCAATAGATGCTGTTTTTTTAACTTCTCTCTCCTTTAATAAAAGCATTCTGGAAATATAAAAACTAATTACATTCAGAGTAGCAGAATGTAGACGTACATGCGTATGCTGTAAGTGGATACTTTCCAAATTATTATCAGATTTTGCTTGTAGATTGAAAAATTAATTGTGGATATAATGACACTTAATGGGTGCCTAAATAGAGGTAATAACCTGTATATTCATATGTAATAACCTCATTTCCATAGCATAATAATTCTTCAGGTTGTAGGGGGAATTGAAGTTCAAGGTCACTAGGCCGATTTCGCCACTTTTTGCAGCATTTTTATACCAGAAGGGTACTTAAACATAAAGTGAATATGTTTTCAGGCCATCCTCATATGTTGCTAAGAATGTTAAAGCATATTTCAACTTGTGTTATGTCTCCCTTTTTTAATCAGAAAATATTTTATAATTGCAACATTGCCAAAATTTCTGTTTTGGGGATACAATAAATAAAAAAAGGTAGCAGATAAACACCTTATTTTTTTCTGAGGACTATCTTGTATAGCATATTTAAATATTCTCAAAGTTTGTTTTGTGTTTCACAATAGTTTACGAAATAATAATGCAAATTTGTCCTTCATGGTATGCAATATGGGCATACTTTTAGCATTTAATCTAACATGAAATAGTTAGTAATACATGCATTTAATAAATATGTTTACTTTAATACATTAAAAATGTATACAATTGTTTTGCAAAGTAATAAGGCCAGTCATTATTACTATGCAACTGCAATACTCCCCCCCCTCTGTTTCCAAAAAATGTTCCAAACAAATTAATTCTCTTTGCATTCACATTGTAGATCTGTTTGCTAAAATATAATGTCCTTGCCCAGTTTTAAGGAAAGTGATATGTTTTTGAAAAGTGAAAATCCTGACCTTTTCTTCAAAACTAGTAACATTATTTATTTTAAGGTTTGAAATTAATGTTTCATATTCATTCTGTTGATTTGTCTCCTTTGATTTTGAAGTACTGGGTTCATTATAAACCTCAAATGAATCATGCAGTTTATGTGAAACATTACCAGATATTTGGGTAACTTTTTTCTCTATGGCAGCATATCTCCTCTGTGCTAGCAAAGTTTGAATTTTACTAGAGAAATTCCTAAAATGCTACATGCTTGATTAACTGATTCCAATTTAACATGTTTTGGTTCCTACAAGCTATTCTCATCAGTTTCAGCATCATGGTCTGAAATATCAGATTCAGAGTTTGATTCCTTGTCATTTACTTTCTTGTGTTTTCCTGTTCTGTGATGAGTCTTGTCACTTTTAGTGACCATTTTTTGACAGTTAGAACATAGAGATTTCCCAGGCACAAGATGTAGTTCCAAATGTGAGTGTTCTTCAGCAAAGCTGATGGTTATCTCACGTAATGATTTCCTTATTAAATTTTTATGGATACTGTATGGACCACAACATGTATTTCCATATAAGTGGTGGTATTTATCCAAATACTTAATTTTATGGTTCTCACATACACTTTGAGTATTGTCTTCAATTCTCATTTTTAATAATTTCTGTTGCTCAGATGAATACTCACAAATTTTAGTCACTTTTCTTAAAGAACTGTATCAGGCATTAGTAGTCTTCCAAAGTCAAGACATCAACACAATACTGCATTACTGAATACACTTATGATACAAATAATTTCCAAATTTGTAGTATTAATCAAAAAATTGGTTTACACCATTTTAAAACTAATTTGGCAAATCTGATTTGCATAGAAATTATACATATTTACAACACTGATATTATAAATTTGAAACAAAGCTAAGATATTTTGATGTTTCACCCTCAAAGATTCTAAGCTGACTGATTTGACAGTGGAGTCAAAGAATATAAAGCTTCGCATAAAGAACGGCAACTTCCGTAGAGATAACGTAAAACAGGTGACAACAGTGCCACCACAACCTAAGAAGTAATATGCTCTGCCGGAAAGCAAACATTCAGGAGCAAAACACTGTAGGGGGACTACGGCAGTGAAGTTTTTCTTTGATCCACGATGGTTTGCTTCGATCTGATGACCATTTACCTGGAACAATTCCTTTTTTTTTTTTTTTGCTGTTTTCTAATATCCCGTCCCTTATTTTGATGAGAAAAATATGCAATAACATTAGTAATACTATTTAAATTAAGTTTTAGCAAACATCGTAGTTAGGCCTACGGATCCGTACAAAATGCAGACAATCCCTAGTATTTGGCATTACTGAAAATGTTTCTGAAAAACAAACAAAAGCCTTAACTAACCCGATTGGCATAACCAAACTAACATATCTGATTTGCGAAGTGATTATGCTACCAAGAACGTAACAATCACGTGGCTAGCTCGGCTGACTGTTCTTTACCAGAATTGAAGTCAACAGAAATACGCATGCGCAATCTGCTCCAGCATTAGCCTGTATGTTGCCTTCTGTGCACTGCATTTTTATATCTTAAGATATGGCGACACTAGTTCCGTATCGCTGAGCCTTAACTTCTTCTCAGTTAGATATTCTTTGGTGGAGTTAAGTTCTGTTACTTGAGGTGGATTATGCAACATCCGATTGTATTGCACCGTCCAACACTGAAAGTCTTTAAAAATTTAAATGGACATATCAGACTGCCATGAATGATGTTAGTTTATGATTGCATCACTTTTCTAAAACCCTTAAAACTGGGCAAAGGACATTACATTTTAGCAAGACGACCTACAACATGAATGCAAAAAGAATTTGTTTGGAACATTTTTTGGAAACAGACGGAGGGGAGATGTATTGCAGTTGTACAGTAACAATGACCGGCCTTATTACTTTGCAAAACAATTATATGCATTTTTAATGTATTAAAGTAAACATAATTATTAAATGCATGTATAACTAACTATTTCATGTTAGATTAAACGCTAAAAGTATGCCCATATTGCATACCATAAAGGGCAAATTTACATTATCATTATTTCGGAAACTATTATGAAACACAAAACAAAGCATTAAGAATATTTAGATATGCAATAGAAGATAATCCTTAGAAAAAATAAGGTGTTTATCTGCTACCCGTTTTGATTTACTGTATCCCCAAAATGGAAATTTTGTAGTTATAAAATATTTTCTGATTAAAAAAGGAAAACATAACATAAGTTGAAATATGTTTTAACATTCTTAGCAACATATGAGGATGGCCTGAAAAAATATTCACTTTGTGTTTAAATACCCTTCTGGTATAAAAATGCTGCCGAAAAATGGCACCGTAACCTTGAACTTCGACACCCCCAACAACCTGACGAATTATGATATGGAAATGAGGTTATTACATATGAATGTACAGGTTATTATCTCTATTTAGACACCCACTAAGTGTCATTATCTCCACAATTACTCAATTTGTGTTAATTAACAATAATCCTTATTTTATCTCATTTTGGGGGGTTTGAGGACCCATATCTTCGAAAGGGTTGGGAAAATAAATCCCAAACGGTCTTCAGGGTGCTTTTATGTTGTACTGGAGCATATAAAAAAAAATGAGGAAAATAAAAAAAAAACCCACAAGTACAAGCACCTGGTGAATTCATATGGAATGACCCTATTATCTTCTCATTTTGTCATTCCTACAGCAAGCTGCATTGCTAAAAAGTTATTAACCGTCTTGCAAACAATTACCTCTTCAACTGTTTCATGCAACAATTTTTTTTTTTTTTTTACAGAGAAAAAGTAAGGATAAAGAATTTTCTTCCAGTCATAATTTCCCTAAAAATTGAAGGAATGGGTTAAAACTAATCACGTAATTTGACACTGATGCATGCAATAAATAAATAAAAGTATGCAATATTTTGTGCAAATGATAAAAATGTGGCTTGTAATTTTTTAATCTGGCCAATCCTCTGATTCTCTTAGTAATTTTTTATGTTGGCTAATCCCATGATCCTCTTATCACACTGTGATGTAACAGTTTTATGGCACATTCATGTTAGTATATGAATTTACTTTGAACAGATATCAAGCAAGGGCCATGTTAAAGAAGAAATTAATAGGAGTACAAAACTTGGCTCAAGAGCACTTGGAAGAAACAGCAAAATTTTCTAGAGGAATTTACCATTATGTCTTAAAAAAAACTTTTAATTAATGTGTTCTTTCAGTTCTTTTTTCATGGATCTTAACTAAAACTGACATTCAGAGGCTGCACACTACTGAAGATAGAATGGAGAGGTACATGCTTGTTATAACCAGGAGGGATAGGAACTCATTGATCACAAGAGTTGACGATATCATGACAAAGGTAAAAACCCTGAAATGGCAATAGGCTGGACATACTCCTAAAAGAACTGACCGGTGGGCAATTGAAATCCTAGACTGGATTTCAAGGGACAGGAAAAGACCCAGATCATTTGACAGACAAGTGGACAAAATCTGAAAGCATGTCCGAGTGACACAGAGAAGACTGGCTAAAGATAAAGTTGTGGCAGAAACTTTGGGAGACTTTCATCCAGCAGAGGATTGATAATTGTTGATTCATATATACATGTTCCAGTGAATATAATTCCATCCTGAGAAAGATGCTGCAACCATTACATAGTTGAAATATAATAATAATAAAATGAAAATTAAAAACTAAATAGATGCTTTGGAAAAGTCACCAACCCAAACATGCATGACCTTGCCTAGCAGTTATGATGCTCCCGAAACTTAAATATTTGTTTAAATGAAATCCCAATTCGAATAAACTGATATGCGATTGCAATATTGAAAGGATTTCCTAAAACGGATTTCTACAAATTTCGTCAGCAAAAGCACGTGTACAAATAGTCAAAAGGTGAGATGTTTGAAAGTGACCTTATTCACAAACGGGTGGTTACATACGTACACGTTTTAATAAAATCTACACGATTACGTTATCACAGAAAAAATAAGCACCTTTACTCTTTTATACTACGAAATGATACTTCGAAGTCTCAACCTATCAGTCCATACATACATATAAATACTTATAAAATATCAATAGCTCATCAAAACTTATCTAAAATTACTGCTAAATCAATTTTTCACCGGCACGTTTGACACAGGAAATCAATAACGTATTTGTGAAATTAAGGCCGTTTCAGTTAGCCTTTAACATATATCCTATATACTCAATTCCTTTCTGAATAAATGAAAACGCTATTGTCCTCGTGGACGGAAATCATAAAAGATTTCCAACACTAATTAATTACAGAAACGTTCACATCAAACTTTTCCAAATCTGCAATATTACCTAGGTCGAGAAGCTGTGTATATCACGCCAGAAGGACATGATTTCATAAAATTTGAACATAATCTAATGGTTTTAATCGAAACAGACATGTTTTAGCTCCTCAATCCAAGTTTACCACTAATATTCAAAAACTCAGTCGCAGCCTTCAAGCACTGTAGCCAAAAAGGTCACGCGAAGAGCAGGCGCTCTCTTCCAGAGGATTTCGATTATGCCTGTTTACACCGACCACCTGGCTCTGAGAATCCCGGTGTTACTAACCCTTCTGTTGAGCTCTTTTTTTTTTTTTTTTTTTAGCTCTCCCATGCAAAGGTTTACTATGAGGGTGTATGTTCCTATAATAATAATACTGGTGATAAAAGAAGTGAAGAATGTAGTAGATTAAAGGACGGGTGAAAAAAAAAAGGCTCTTTTCAGAGCCAACACACACTCATCAAAAAGGCATACCACTCGTACTGATTTTAACCCAAAAATTGCTTCCTTATTTTTTTTTTTAACAAGCAAAATGTCTTTTTTTTTTTTTTTATTACATAGATCCAAATTATGTCACTCGGTGAGAGGTTTCTCACACAAGAGGAAAAAAACTTTTCAAATAATGTTTTTTTTTTGTTTTTTTTTTAATATATTTCACTGTTCAACAAATTTTAACTTCTTTTTTTTTTTTTTTTTTACAAAAACGAAGTTAGCCGTTCTTTATAAATTTTTGGTCGCTTAACACGAAAATCACAGTTAAAATACTCTCCCAGCTCAAATTTCCGAGTAAATCGACCATTTGTGTTTCACATATATGTCAGGACGCTTTCAGGTTTCAATTGATTACGATTTGTAAAAGGCTGGTAAACAAAATCGCCCTCTGCAAAGCGGGAAGAACATATTCTTGAATGTACATCGGGGTGAAAATCCTTCCTTTTCATTTTGCACAACCATTGCTCCAAAATATCAAGTCTTTTCAGTGGAAAACTGTAAAAACATATCCCTTCTTCGATGCATTTCCTGTGGCACGACTTATTTACACAACCAAACGCAGAACAAAAATTAGGCATAATGCAGATTTGTTAGAAAATACAAAACTTATCAATAACAATTATCACAACTCAACACTACGATAACCTATAACCGAAACAACTGAAAGATTGTTGGTCCGCTACGTGGTTAATTTCCCAGAATGCAACGAGTGGCGGGTAAAGTCCATTGGACGTTATAATAGCGACATTCATAAAAGTCAGCTCGGCAAACGTTAAATTGTGGTCCGGGTGAGTTGATTCACAAGTCTTCGGCTCGTGGATCACGTGACAATAGCGAAGAAGCTGTTGGAGCCGGATCCATCGTTTCTTTTGTTCGCGGGAGCGTATGTATCAAACTGCGTCCGTTTTATTGCATTGCGTGTTTCTGTTAGAGTGTTGATTAGTGAATTTATTTAAATAAGTAAATTTTATTTCATTCACGTTTTATTGTGTTTCTGTTAGAGTGTTGGCTTTTACTACAGTGATAATGCCCCGCAAATGCATTAACGATCCAGATAACTTTTGTTTTATTTGTGGTCACGTGGTTTGCGGCTCCTGGAAGCGACTATTAAGTCATTGACTCCAACAGTGAAAAAAGCATATTTCATGTATTTATGGTGTCGTATGGTTGACCAAGGTAAATCTTGGGCTCCACATGTGTGTTGTATGACATGTTCATCAACTCTGAATGCGTAGATGCATAGGGAAAAAGTCTGAATGCGCTTTGCTGTTCCAGCCATTTGGTGCGAACCAACAAACCACTCAACCGATTGTTATTTTTGCATGATACCTCCTTTGAAGAAAGGAATAAATACGAAGAGGAAGAGAAATACTGAATATCCTACAGTACCATCCGTCATTCGCCCAGTGGCACATGGAGAGGGATTGCCGGTTCCTGATCCACCAGTTGACGTTCAGGCAAGTAGTGATAGCGATGGTGATGAACTTATAGAATCAGTTGATATACAAGTTCATCCATCCACCAGTCGAATATATGTGCCACCATATTCCTCCAGTGAACCACACATAATCCCACAATGTGAACTTAGTTACCTCATTAGGTACATTAGGAGCTGCCAAAGTGTAAAGCTGAACTGTTAGCAACACGATTGCAGCAGTGGAACTTTCTGCACGGTACGTATTTAAGCAAACCTTATATTGATACGGGACCGGGTAAAATCTCGGCCAATCAGAGGGCGTAATTCAGTTTCAGTGACGACACATTTGGGTAGGGCTTATCATCATGTGTCACGTGGGATTACTTCTGATGCACGTTCTGAGCGACTTTGGTTTATGTGATTTCATGTCATTTTCACGTTCCCTGCCATTCGGATTAAAAAATAAAAGAAATTTACATACATAAACATAATAAAGACATACACAGACAAATAAATAATTATATAAATTAAAAAATATAAAGATAAGTGGTAAGGTAAGTTTTTTTAATTCTGTAACGGTTACTTCATATCTTAGATGCCGCCCCGGTGGCGCAGTGGTCTAAGGCGTTGGCCTCTGATCATTCGTCCGTAAGGGGTCCGGGTTCGAATCCCGTCAGGCATGGATGTTGTGTTTGTCTTACGGCACTGGCTCTTTCCCTTCCCTGGAACCAGTGACCCTAAATTAGGGACGGGCGACTGCTTATAGCCCATTGAGTTGCTCACGGTGGTCGTTAAACCTCCAATCAAAAAAAAATATCTTAGATAACGATATAAAACGTAGAATGGGTAAATGTGTAAAATAACGTCCTAAATTATTTCGTCGGAAAATATTAGTACCTGGGAAAAGTACGACGTACAGATTTTTGAGTATCGAAATTAATGGCAAATGGTGCAGAAATTTCATATTTTAAATGTCTTTTAAAGATTTTATCGTAACATTTATCTGTAAGTGCGATGCTGTGAACATACGCTGCGATAGGCCTAACGCATAGCTACCGCGACGATGTCAAGCTTTGCTCCGTTAAAAGGATGGTTCGTTGCTGTAGCGAAATGACGGACGGAAAAGTACAAGACAAAGCGGTTACGTTGCTGGGAGGAAAGCGATAAGTGTTGTAGTGATACGTGACAGAAAATAGGTCCAGATTATCCACCCTTAATTTTGTTGTATCCTGTACGTTGTTGGTAGGACAAACCGGAAAAAAGCTCTTTGATTTGCAAAATGTACGTATCAGTGAGGTAGAAACTGACCTGCAAACAAAGTGTTAACAGGAGAAGAAAAACTGCTGTGGCACAGCAAATCAGCTACGAATGAAAGCCGTTCTAAGCAGAACCGAAAGTTAGTCTTCCTCAGTTTCCTTTACAACATAGAAAGCCATATTCGTACAATTTGGAATCAGGGAGTCATGTGTAAAAGAATGAAACATTTCTCGACATCTGCTTTAAAAACAATGACAAAACATGAACGAACTAAAAGAAATTTACATACATAAACATAATAAAGGCATACACAAACAAATAAATAATTATATAAATTAAAAAATATAAAGATAAGTAGTAAGGTAATTTTTTTTAAATTCTGTAACGGTTAAGTTTTTTTAAATTTTTTTTTAATTAGAACCGAAAGTTAGTCTTCGCCAGTTTCCTTTACAACACAGAAAGCCATATTCGTGCAATTTGGAATCAGGGAGTCATGTGTAAAAGAATAAAACATTTCTCGACATCTGCTTTAAAAACAATGACAAAACATGAACGAACTATATTGTGTAGCGTATGAATACACGATGCTTCGCTCCCCTGGCAGGAACGTACGCGGCTGTTCCTGTAGTCATCCGCGCGTGAATTACACGCCAGCGCGAATCTTCCTTTCAAAAGAGCAAAGCTTGACATCGTCGCGGTAGCGATACGTTAGGCCTACCGTAGCGTCTCTTCACAGCATCGCACTTACAGGTAAATATTACGATAAAAATCTTTAAAATACTTTTAAGACATCAAGTTCCTGCCCCATTTGCCATTAATTTCCATAATCTAAAATCTGTACGTCGCAATTTTTTCCAGGTACCAATATTTTTCCGACGAAATAATTTAGGACGTTAATCTACACATTTCCCCATTTTACATTTCACATCGTTATCCGTCGTTACCTAAGAAAATAAGATATGAAATAGCAGTTACAGGATTAAAAAAAATTACTTTTCCACTTATCTTTATATTTTTGTTTGTTTGATTGGAGGTTTAACGACTACCATGAGCAACTCAGTGGACTATAACCTATAAGCAGTCGCCCGTCCCTAATTTCGGGCCACTGGTTCCAGGGAAGGGAGAGAGCCAGTGCCGTAAGACAAACACAACATTCATGCCTCATCGGGATTTGAACCCGCACCCTTCTCGGGCGAATGATCAGAAGCCATCGCTTAGACAACTGCGCCACCGCGGTTTATATTTTTATATTTATTTATTTGTTTGTGTATGTATTTATCATGTTCATGTACGTAAATTTCTTTTACTTTTTAATCCGAAAGACAGCGAACGTGAAAATGACATGAAATCACATAGACCAAAGCCGCTCAGATCGTACCTTAGAAGTAATCCCACGTGACACATGAAGATAAGCCCCATCCACATGTGTCGTAACTGAAGCTGAATACCGCCCTCTGATTGGCCGAGATTTCCCCAGTACCGTATCAATGTAAGGTTTGGTTAAGTGCGGCCGGTACACCAAGAGTGTCTTTTTTTTCGTGATCGTCAGAAACAACTGAAAGGCTATTTTAACTGTGAAGATAAAATAACATTCTGCAAAAATGTTGAAGGCGTGCCCAGGAACTAAACATTCTGTACAAACCAGACGAGTGGAGGCTCTTTATAGATGCATCCAAAACAAGCCTTAAGGCTGTACTACTACATAATAGTAACAAAAGGCCTTCTATCACTGTAGTATATGCAGCCTCAGCTAAAGAAAGTTATACCATGTTCAAACGTGTTCTGAGCATCATCAGCTACAGTAATCATGAATGGCTGATATGTGCAGATTTCAAAGTTATTGGGGTTAAGCTTGGCTTACAAGGAGGGTACACAAAGTACTGTTGCTATATCTGCGAGTGGGATAGCCACGCAAGAGATCTAGATTACAAACAGAATGAATGTCCTGGACGAACAGCTTTGTTGCCTGGCACAAAAAATGTTGCATACGAACCTCTGGTGAAGGCTAGAAAAATTGTTCTGCCAACATTGCACCAAAACTGGAGCTCATAAAGGCATTTGTAAAGGCTGTGAACCAGAACGAATCTGCATTTCAATGCTTGTGCCAAAAGTTTCTCCACGAATGAGTACTGAGGAGATCAAACAGGGAATATTAATTGGACCACAGATACGCCAGCTCTTGGGAGACCAACAGTATAAATGCATTCTTAATCCTGATGAGCAGCATGCTTGGCAATGTTTTTGGAATGTTGCAACACTGTTCTTGGGAAACAAGAGGGCTGACAATAATATTACACGAACCTTGTGGAAGAACTATTACGTGCTTATGAAAAGTTTATTTGTTTGTGTATGGCACTATTACTATTACGTGCTTATGAAAAGTTTATTTGTTTGTGTATGTCACTATTACTATTACGTGCTTATGAAAAACTTTGTTGCAACATGGCACTTAAGATGCACTTCGTACATGCACATATCGATGTCTTCCCTGAGAACTGTGGTGCTTTCAGTGATGAACATGGGGAGCGATTCCACCAGGACATTTCTTCAATTGAACAAATATACAAAGGAAAGTGGAATGCTGCAATGTTAGCAGATTTTTGCTGCATGCTCCAGAGAGATGCCTCGGACGTTCCCCACCAGCGGCTGGCAAAATAGCAACGCGTATAAAGTAGGTGAATTCGTTAAATTTTATTCCTAGTATTTGGACATCCCATTGAAATATATGTAATATATACAAAATATAAATGTTCAAGTTAATCCGGAACCGTATCTAAGAGAGGATTTTTACTGCTATTTTAGTGTTCAAAGCCCAAAAATTTATAAAGAAAAATCACTTCAATTCTTGTAAAAATTTCATTGTTGAACAGTAATATCCGTCTTTTTCAACTGTTGGAGTGAATACACGAAATGAATGCTATTTTGTGAAAAAAAGAATAACTTTTTCGTATTTTGTTCTGGACGAAGAAATGCAACGCAAAGTTTTCATGAATTCTTTTTACATGTTTAACTACTTTTTAAATTTTTCAAGATGTTGAAAACACTCTTTTTTCTGAAAGCTAATTTTTTTCTGACGTTCTGTCCACATGAACTTTCAAAAGTTGTTATTTTTGTTTTGTTTGGAAACTTTTCTTTCATGCTTTACTCTTTGATTACTATTCTTTAATCTCAACATAAGAATTTTTCTTCAAATTTTTAACAATGAAATTTAAAACAAATAAAATGTAATGTTGGTTAACAAAAGGAAGTTTCAAGGAAAATATATACACATTGTCTCTAAGTTGGCTCCCTCATGCTTCACATACAGTAGCGAACAAAAGTATTTGGCGAAACACTTTTTCGACCATAATTTTTTTTCTGCTGGACCAAATCGGGTCATTTTGGGATATGATATGTGTTGATTCGTGGGTTACAATGCCGCGTAGTTTGTATTTCGCTCAGAGCGAATTTGTCGTTCGAAATGGGCCATATTCAAGAATCGCCAATTATTACCCATTTGTTTACTGTATGTATTAATGTTTTTCTTGTGATTTTTGTGGGTTTTGTGATGTGTAGTGTGATAATAAGTCCATCTTAGGTTTTCAGAAATGGGTAAAAAGGCGGAGATCCCTGTTGGAGCTCGCCAGGCGGCCGTGAACATGATGGAATCCGGAATGCGCGTCACCGACATTGCGAGGGCCCTGAAGATCCGACACCAGTCTATTTCAGCTATCCTGCAACATTATAAGAAGTCTGGGACAGTCGAGAACAGTCCGCGATGTGGTAGGCCTCGTTCCACTACGTTGCGTCAGGATAGACGCATCCTCCGTCGATCTCGTGCTGATCCCACCTGACACCGAATTCCGCTACAGCGACGACCTGAACGTCACCAGAATGACCATCGCCTGTCGTCTCATTGCTGGTGGATTGAATTGAAGACGCCCCGCCAAGAAACCACTAATCGGAGTCAAGAATCGATGAGCCAAAGTCGCGTTCGTGCGCCGTCATCGACACTGGACCGCGGCGGACTGGAGTAAGGTGCTTTTCACCGATGAGAGCAAGTTCAACTTGTTCGGAAGTGATAGCATCCGATACGTACGACGTCCGTGTGGCCAGAAATACACCCCCCAGTTCAATCAGCCGATTGTCAAGCACGGAGGAGGATCGCTCATGGTTTACGGTGTCTTCTCTCGCAATGGAATGTGCCCCATCATCAAGGTTGACGTAATAATGACCGGCCAGAGCGACACGAACATGCTCATCAACGATGTCTTCCCATGGGCAAACCAGAACATGCCACCCGGATGGATCATGCAGCAAGACAACGACCCGAAGTACACCTCCAGAGTAGCGAAGACAGCCGTCCAGCAGCAACAGGTCACACTTCTAGACTGGCCAAGCCAATCTCTAGACATCAACCCGATCGAGCCCATGTGGGAGAAGCTGGAGAGACGATGTGCGAAGAAAACCTGCCGGAATAGGGTCCAGAAGTTTGACCAGCTGTCTGCAGAATGAGCGCGAATTCCGCAGGACACCGTCGAGAAGCTAGAGGACTCGATGCCGGCCCGTTGTGCAGCTGTTATTAAGTCTCGTGGTTATCCCACTAAGTATTAGTTATTGTTTTGCCGTTTTCTCGTACTTGTTTTCTGTTATCGTTGCATTAAATGAATGTGATACACACCTACTTTGTTGGTCAATTTTTACGATCTTTGCGATTAAGCTCGGTACCTGATCTGTGTTAAGGTTTCCGATCCATCTGCATATGGGGCATGTTTACAACTGAATGACACATATCATATCCCGAAACGACCCGATTTGGTCCAGCAGAAAACATATTATGGTCGAAAAAGTGTTTCGCCAAATACTTTTGTTCGCTACTGTAAATCCTCTCCCCACTCAACTTAAATTTCTTCAAATCTGTTAATGTGTGTTGTCTGTCAAGTACAATTACTTTCGTAACATATGGTCATACGGAAATGTGAAACGTACAAAATGACTGAGGTACGAAGTTTCATTTTTTTCTTTTTTTTTTTGTTCAATTTCTGCCTTTGATCAAAGCATTTCAGAGGAAACTTTTCCATACATCTGGCAAATTCCCTTTTGAAAAAATTGGTTGGGGGCCCTTAAAAGGACCGTTGCGTTTGAGTAGATGTAGGCTTTCTTAACCTCCAAAACCGTAGAGAGTTCTGCCTTGTCTTTTCAATGCATACACAACATGCATGGCAGTGAAAGTTTTCCTTTTCGCATGTTCAGTGTAGGTGACAGCATCTCAGATGACATTCTTAAGGAATACTTTGAAACAAGTAGCCAGGGACGCGCCAAATTCCGGGGCGGCTTGATGCCTCAAACAAATTTTTCGGTTGATAAATTAATATCAGTGACGTGGGAGAAATTAAGAAAACGTTTGACTGTGAGAAATTGTAATGCTATGTGGCACGTATATATTTTTAGCAAAAATAATTCATTATACAGGGTGATTCATAAAGAAGTATACAGTTTCCAGATGCTGTAAAACAGTAACAGTTGAAGATAACTGCGAACCGTTAGGTAGATGTACT
This sequence comes from Macrothele yani, assembly GCA_039090855.1. Lineage (NCBI taxonomy): Eukaryota > Metazoa > Arthropoda > Arachnida > Araneae > Macrothelidae > Macrothele > Macrothele yani. Next base: position 50,650,439 of record CM076995.1, read on the forward strand.
CATAAAGTTTGTGTCACGCTACTGAGGGGAGTGGCGTAGGCGATAGCGCGCGTGTCACGTGACTAGTCAGTCCAAATGGCAGCGTCTGCAGTGGAGAAGGCGTTTTGTGTTCTTGAATTGAGCAAAACGGAATCTGTAACTGTTGTGCAACGGCATTTTCGATCACGATTCGGAAAAGAACCTCCAACCAGAAAATCTATCTACGATTGGCATAAAAAATTTGAAACTACGGGCTGTTTGCGCAAACTTAAAAGTCTTAGACGACTTGGAGAAAGTGTACGGCCCCTTCATTTTTCACGAGAAAACTGTCACGGGAGGCTCTTTTCTGGATATGTTAAGTCTTCGGTTGATGCCACAGTTGCAGGACGACAGTGACATATTTATTCTCCAATTGGATGATGCACCACCGCACTGGTTAGACGACGTGCGAGGTTATCTCGATGAACATCTTCCTTACCGATAGATTCTACGAGCCGTGGACTAGAACATGCAACTGACCCAATGGCCACCCAGAATTCCTGACTTAACACCTTGTGACTTTTTCCTGTGGGGGTACGCAAAGGACAAGGTATTCGCCCCTTCCCTTCCTGTTGATCTAGCGGAGCTGAAACAGCGTATCACAACCACTATGGATTACGGCTCGATGTGTGTCGTGCGACTAAGGGTGCACACATACAACATCTGTGACTGTCTCATATAAACCTTGAAACATTCCTCTACAATTCTGTTACAGGTAACAAAAAATATCTTACGTTGTTCTTGTTTTATAGTGCGTTGAAACTGTATACTTCTTTATGAATCACCCTGCATAATTCAACAGAAAACGTCTTGAAACCAGATAATATTTTTTACTGTTTTGTTCAGTAACGGATCAAGCGGGCAAAGTATTAAAAATTCGTTTTCTAATTTATTTATTTTTAAATCTTTAAGATTTCAGCATTCATGATGTGTGGCCGCCGCTATGATAATGGAGCCATTATGAAGGAAAAACAAAATGGACTTCAAGAAACATAATTTTTCGACTTATGACCCTTATGCATTTTATGTGCTTGGAGTGGTTCATACTTTAAATATGGTCGTAAATAACGACGAAAAATTTTTCCTGTAGGTTGTGAACATTTTCAGCATTGTTCAAGAAATATATGCTTTCTTTTCTGAATTACCTTACCGTTGGCAAATTTTAAAGAAAGAGCTTCCAGCGTTCCGTGCTCTGAAACCAGATGGGGAAAATAGGATCGATGCAATAAGGGTAACGAGGACTGGGACACAATTTCGATGTAATTCATGATATAGTATCTTAGAATTTTTAGTTACAATATATTTATAAAATTTCGGTTGTCAATCGGTGGTCCGTTGTCCTGGCAATAGGTCCAACACATTGCCATTTCAGGGATTTTACTCTGAATATGATGTCTTTCATTCTTGTCATTCTCCTTGTCCACGAGTTACTCTTTTTATCTTTCTTGGTAATATATACATATGCCCACCCCCCTTCCATTGGGAAGCTGTAATATGTTTATCATCGTACATGACGAAACTTTTTTTTTTTATCGGTAAAACGGACTTTTGTGTAAACTGACAAACAGAGAGAGAGAGGAAGATGATTTCTTGGATTATTCCAAAGAGGTTAGAAGTAAGAGGTTAGAAGTTTTATCGGTAAAACGGACTTTTGTGTAAACTGACAAACAGAGAGAGAGAGAGGAAGATGATTTCTTGGATTATTCCAAAGAGGTTAGAAGTAAGAGGTTAGAAGTTTTATCGGTAAAACGGACTTTTGTGTAAACTGACAAACAGAGAGAGAGAGAGGAAGATGATTTCTTGGATTATTCCAAAGAGGTTAGAAGAAAGAGGAGATGGCAACAGCCCCTCTCACTGTGCTTCTGGCGTGATGCCACTTTTTATCAGCTGACTACGCCAATGCGCCCAACCTAAGAATCTCCTGTATATCTCTATGGAGAAATCACGATTCTGAACGGGTTTTTCTGACCCTTATTCCACCCATACAGGCATGAAAAAAATTGAGGCTGAAATATTCATTCCCATAATAAAAAATTTCCAGAAAAAACAGAAAATATGTGTTGGTATTTCTTTAAAAAAATGAACAAAATAATGATTTTTTGAGCGGAAGTGTATAGTGCGCATGGTTACTTACTGCCCATGTGCAAGTAACCATGTTTAAAATACACTGCCGGAAAGTGAAAAAAGAACACCAAGAAGGAGACGTCTGATACCAACGAAATTTATACAGCATAATAACGGAATACAGAGGATAACGTGATCAAAACTTATGGCAAAATACAGCTGTCTTTGCTGGTAAACTGAAAAATAACATTTCCATGTAACATGGTTAGTACGAGGTTGAACCGCCATGAACTGCGTCACACTGCACGTGCCGTGTGTGGGCTTGCGTTATCTTGCTGGAAAACACCACGATGGACCGACCTTACAAATGGCACAACAACGGGCTGAATGATGTTGTTGATGTAGGAGGTGCTGTTTAACGTACCCTGTACAAACACTAGTTGTGTACGGGAGCGATAGCTGATCGCTTCCCACACCAGGAGACCAAGTGTAGGCCCTGTGTGATGCTGGCAGATGCAAGAAGGGTGGAGACGCTCCCCTGTGCGTCTGTGAACACGCATACGGCCATCGGAGGCTCCCAAGCAGAATCTGCTTTTATCGTTGAACACGACAGATCGCCATTGCGTTCTCCAGTGCAGACGCTGGCGACACCACTGCAGCCGTTCTTGACGGTGGGCTGGAGTCAGAGGTACACATGCCAGAGGCACACGTGCACGTAGTCCTGCATCCAGTAGACGGTTGCGGATTGTTCGCACAGTCACCTCAGATGCAACGGCAGCTCGGATTTGAGTCGCAGTGGATGTTCTGCTTGACAACGCCGCTCTTCTTATGCGTCGATCGGTCCGCTCATCTGTTCGTCTGTGACTCCCGGTTCCACGTCTTCTCGTGTGGGAATGTTCCTCGGACCATCTACGCCACCATCGTACCACCAACGATACTTCCCGTCCAATTCGCTCTGCAATACGACGATACGACCACCCGGCCTCACGGAGTCCGACTAGACGACCTCGCTCAAAGTCCGATAACTGCTGAAATCGTACACGTCTTCCATGTCCAGGAATTGAAGCTTCTTCAGAGTCTTCGCACGTGTCAGTACGCCGACGACTGATTACATTCACTTCGCCGTACTCCTTAAATACCACCGACGATAATTTGCATATTATGCCGTGCTGTGGCGGAAGCGCTCACCGGTTGGTCCCGAAATTAACATCACACCTACGTAAACTCGATCCCATTAACATATGTAAATTTCATGATCGTCCGCCAATTCCTTCTTGGTGTTCTTTTTCACTTTCCGCCAGTGTATAATCAAAAGCCTAATGTTAAGAAATAAGAAGTCCGAAATATTCCTTCTTTCCATCCTTTGGTTTGCATGCGCTAAGCAAAACTGCTTAAGCCACAGGAAGTGACGTCACGTTCCCGAACTCCCGCAGCGCAGACTCCCACCACCTCAAAGAGAGGACAGAAATAACTGATCTGTTTTGGCTTCACTCAAAACGGGTCCCTTCACCTCTTCTTCTTCTAACCTCCTTGGATTATTCGTAGCGTCATCTGAACTAGAGTTTTACAGATTTTTTTCCTTCAGTTTTATATGAGACAATTGTGTTTTATGAAAGCTCTTAATTTAGGAGAAATATGAAATAATGTTGCTAAGATACTTATTTTATGTAAAAATGAATAAAAATTGGAAAAATACTCTCGTACAAAGGCGGCGGCAAATATGGGCTTGCACCCGGGCGGCAAATACCCTTGGCGCGCCCCTGCAAGTGGCCCACTGGGCGCTCTCATCCTGAACGTCCGGTCTTCGATCATGCAAGCCGGACTTCTCACCCATTTAAAGTTTGAGAATAGGTTGAGGTCGTTTCGGCCCCAAGGCCTCTAATCATTCGCTTTACCGGATGAGACTGATTCCTCCGAGCGCCAGCTATCCTGCGATCCGCTCCGAGGACAGTGTCAAGCGGGGAGTTTGACTGGGGCTATACATCTGTCAAAAGGCAACGCAGGAGTCCTAAGGCGAGCTCAACGAGGACAGAAACCTCGCGTGGAGCAAAAGGGAAAATGCTGGCTTGATCTTGATTTTCAGTACGAATACGGACCGCGAAAGCGGGGCCAATCGATCCTTTTGATTTCAGGAGTTTTAAGCAAGAGGTGTCAGAAAAGTTACCACAGGGATAACTGGCTTGTTGTGGCCAAGCGTTCATAGCGGCGTCTCTTTTTGATCCTTCGATGTCGGCTCTTCCTATCATTGTAAAGCAGAATTCTCCAAGCGTTGTATTGTTCACCCACTAATAGGGAACGTTTCTATCACACCATTATGGAATTGATAACAATGTGCTTATTAACAAATTAGGGTCTCACAAATATCAATTATACGATTTTCGCAAAAACAGTCCTATAAAATTTTCCCAATTTTATGAAAAATGAAAAGGACTAGCAATGCAATCGACACAACCTTAAATGTTCACGATGTGGGAAGTGTCATTTTCCAAAAATGCCCAAGAAGGAACTTTAGGAAAGAAAAAATCTTTCTTTTTATGTGAAGCCCCACCCAAGGCAGCAAATATATAATACTCGAACTGGTCCCAAATCTGATCTCAAGACACTAATCCGTCAATTCTTTTCTAAACCTCTAAGAAAATGTCATCATACGCCATTTAATTATTTCATTTAAACATTCTTTAAATTTATCAATGTAGTGGCAATATTTTTTTTAGGGGTAAGAGATTTTATAATGGATAAACACCACAATGAGTGTGAACTGTCTGCCGCCACATTCATTGGGGTGTTTATACATTAAGGATCGCTTTGCCACATATATATATATATCATCATCATCATCATCATCATTGTCAACCATTATCAATCCACTGCTGGACGAAATTCTCCCCAAGTTTCCTCAACAACGGTCTGTCTTGTGCCAGTCTCCTCCATGTCACTCCTGCATACTTTCGAATTTCATCCACAAATCTTCCATGTGGTCTTCTTCTGGGTCTTTTCCTGTCCCTTGGAATCCAATCTAAAATTTCGGCTGTCCATCCATGGTTTGTCCTTCTGGCAGTATGTCCAGCCCATTGCCATTTCAGGGATTTAACTCTGATCATGATGTCTTCCATTCTTGTCATTTTTCGGATCCACGAGTTCCTCTTCTTATCTCTCCTGGTTACACCAAGCATGCACCTCTCCATGCTACTTTGGGTTGTCTGCAGCCTTTGTATGTCTCTTTTAGTTAAGGTCCACGTCTCTGCACCATACGTAAGCACTGGAAGGATGCATTGATCAAACACTTTTCTTTTAAGACATAATGGCATATTGCTCTTGAAAATTATGCTGTTTCTTCCAAAAGCTCTCCAGGCAAGTTTTGTACGCCGATTAATTTCTTCATCAATGTGACCCTCACTTGATATCTGCTGTCCAAGATAAATGTACGTGTCTGTTATCTCCAGCTTTTCTCCATCAATCGATAAATCTTCATTTCTTGTAAAAGCATTGAACATCACTTTTGTCTTCTGAAAGTTCATTTTTAATCCCACTTCTTTACTCTTGTCAGCAAGTTCTTGATCATACTCTGCAGCTCTGATGGGGTAGTTGCAAAAATGACTACGTAACCAGCAAAACGAAGGTGGATTAAATAATCTCCATTAATCTTTATCCCTTTGTTTTCCCAGTTCAGTGATTGAAAGACATTTTCCAATGTGGCATTAAAGAGCTTCGGAGATATGGTGTCACCTTGTTTCACACCGTTTCCAATTTTTATGTGTGTTGTATTTTTAAACAGCCGAATCTTTTCACTTGCATTTTCATAGATGTTTTTAATAATATTAATGTACGCATCTTCAATACCGCAGGATTTCAGGGCCATTGTAACTGCTGATGGTTTCACCGAATCAAAGGCTTTTTCATAATCGATAAAAGCCATGCACAATGGAAGTTCATATTCCCTCGCTCTTTCAATTAGTTCTCTCAGTACGTGGATATGATCTATTGTGCTGTAGCCACTCCTGAATCCAGCTTGTTCTCCCGGTTGAGCCATGTCCAGTGTCACCTTTAAGCGGTGTGAAGGAACTTTAGTGAAGATTTTATAAACCACTGATAGGAGGCTGATAGGTCTGTAGTTCCTGAGATTCTCAATGTCACATTTTTTATGTTGCAAGATCATTGTAGCGTTGTTCCAATCCTCAGGAATATTCCCTTCATTAAGGCATCGAGTGAAAATTTGGGCGAGTACTGTTTCGATTTTTCCACTTGCTTCTTGTATGATGTCTACAGTAATTCCATCTTCTCCTGGAGCTTTTACCCGCTTCATGTTCTTGATTGCTTGTGCAACTTCTGCTGGGAGGACTGGAAGAACTCTGGTACTGGTACCTTTCATGATGTCTGGAGTACATGTATCATCCCTTTCATATAATTTGGAGTAGAAATCTTTCACTCTTGTCAAAATTTCGCCTCTATTTCTTGTTACAGAACCATCTTCTTTTCTCAGTGCCATAATCTATTTTCTTCCCTTACTGAGATGTCCCTTTGCTATCTTTAGGCTTTGGTTGTTTTCAATTGCTTTCCTTACTAGTTCACAGTTGAATTTCCTTACGTCTTTAGTGATACTTTTTCGTACTGTCATGCATAGCTCTAGATATTCCACTTTGGAAGTCACATCTTCTTTAGTTGTCCTCATCTCTCTTCTTTTTTGCATCAACATTTTGGTTTTTTCTGATAATTTGTTCACATGCAACTTGTTCTTAGACCCAGCTAAATTTGTTGCTGTTTCCATAAGAGCTTTGGTTACTTTTCTGTTAACTTCAGAAATATCCACTTCTTCCGATGTTAGGCCTATCCACTTCTTCCGATGTTAGGCCTTCTAAAGCAGAGAACCTGTTCTTCAGTTTCAGTTTGAAGGTATTATGGTGTTTTTTAAGGTTGGTTATGTCAATACATTTTGTTTGTCTTATGAGCTTGCTACGTTCGAGTTTAGTGTTGAGGTGCATCTTACATCTCACCAATCTATGGTCACTACCTGTGTTGAACTTGTTTAGCACACTGCAGTCTTCTATGACGAATTTTTTGTTACACATAATAAAATCAATTTCACTTGTCGTCCCATTTGGATGTCTCCATGTCCATTTCCTGTGTGGCTTTTTCTTGAAAAAGGAGTTCAAGATGAAAAACCCTTCTGCCTCTGCAAACTCTACGAGAGTATTTCCACGCTGGTTTCTGTTGCCGTGACCGAATTTACCTACTGAAGTTTCATTCTGTTGCCGTTGCCCTATTTTTGCATTGAAATCTCCCATAATTAACTTCAAGTGCTGCTTACCTTTATTATTTAGATCACGAATTTCCTCATAAAATTCTTCAATTTCTTCTTCAGGATGACTTCTGGTGGGTGCATAAGTTTGAATAATCTGAGTCTGGTATCTTCTCGAGAGTTGGACAACGAGTCGTGCAGCTCTGTAAGAGGAACTTTCAACTTCTACAACTTTATCCTTCAGTTTCTTGTTTATTATAAATCCAACACCACTAGTTCTGCCAGTATCAGTCCCACGATAGTAGAAGAGATGTCCACTTTTCAGTTCAATGAGATCTTCTCCTTTTCTCCTTACCTCACTTAGCCCGACGATGTCCCACTTGATCCTTTGTAGTTCCTCTTCCAATTCAAGAAGCCTTGAATCAGAAGATAGGGAGCGTCCATTATACGTAGCCAAGGTCAGCATCAGATGGCAGCCTAGTCCGGTTCTCCGATGATTCTTAGCATTCTCTGCCTTCGTGTCGCACTGGCCGCTGCCTTGGCCAGGTACATTCCAGCTGCCGGAGACTGAGGGCCGAGATTTAAGTTGTGGTGTCATTTTGGATCGGTTTGGCCATAACTCACCACGCTGGCCAAGCGGGTTGGTGAGTGTGGGATAGAATTTCCTCTAATCCCGATGGTATAGTTATACCGCTATTGGCGGTCGCCAGAGCCCCTTTAGTGGGAACAGGATGTACCACGAGAAGGCGTCCTTTTTTTTCTCACACAAACCCTCACTTGGGGTGAATGTGATCCCAAAGCAATTTTTTTTATCGGAAATTGTGGTTTTGATTTATATGAAATGAACACGGCGTAATACAATACATTGTTTATTAATATAATAGTAGGAATTCAAAATATTACCTGTTACTAAATAAGCAAGGATAGCTGTATAATTATAAGATAAGTCTATTATTTAAAGAAGAATCCTGCGACTTATCTCGGTAGCTGGCTTCCATTGCAACTCACTACTTGCACCTGAAATTGCTGCAAAACTCCTACGAAAAATATCTTGAAAAAAAAATTAAATTTAGACATTTCTCTGCACACTTTCCCGCTAAATAAAATTTTTTCTAACAGAGTAACACTTTTATGTCCCTAATTAAAAGCAGTAAACATATATTAAAATTGGCGTAAATAATAACGCAAGGAACTGTACACCAACTATATATAAGATAGTACAACTATACTAGTTATCCGAATTTATTGGCGTATATAAAATCAAGGTTTCCAAGCTTTCGCACATCAACCAGATGGCTTTCTCAAGGAAGGTATAGACAACAAACTGCAAACTGGATAATAGAACGTTTCAGCAATTTGAACGCGGTGAGTTGACTTGACAATAAACGAAGAGATGCGAACGTAATTATTCAATAAAAGCACGAGACATCATGTTTGTAATGCACGCGGAATCCTTGGAGGAAAACAAAAGGCATTCATTATTTGAAGAATTGGTTCCAAATTCGTGGTAATTCTAGCGAGACGCTATCATTGCAGGCCTCATCGTTGGTAATGATCTCCAATGTTTCCCGAATGGCAGTGGATTTAGGAGTAGAGTAGGCAGCTAATTTCTTTATGTCATTCCACATAGGATCGGCGGACTTGAACTGGACTTCTCTGGATAGGGCCGTGGTTAATTTGCCGTTCTTTATGTCCCTCTTATGCTCGTTGACTCTAATTCTAAATGAACGTTTAGTCATCCCAATGTAGTATCGCTTGGAGCCATCCGGATATTGTAGAGGGACGGCGTAAACACCTGCTTCGTTGGAAAGTGGGTGCTCGTCAGTATTTCGCTTAAGCATAGCATATAAAGGTGTCGGAGATCTTATGCCGACACCGAGGTTCATCTTTCTGAGCGCGTTCTTGAGTTTATAGGAAACATTTGGTGCGTAAGGAATAGAGCCCAGATTGCGTAGCCACGGCACAGAAAGATTGGCATGCCTCTATTTGTTTCTTTCGATATATCTATGTACCATGTTCGGATCATATCCTGCCTCGGTCGCCAAATCGATAACGCTTTTTAATTCGCTTAGTCTAGAAGAAACATCGGAGGAGATGTCGAATGCTCTTCTGATTCAAGAACGAAATAAAGCTGTCTTGTAATCAGCCGGACAGAATGAGCTATAGAGCATCAGGTTGGGAACGGAAGTGTGTTTGTAATAGACTTGTGTACGGAAGCGATTTTCAGGCGATTTACTCAGTAAAACATCCAGATAAGGCAATGCATTATTGTGTTCTAACTCCATAGTGAAATTGATCGTAGGGTGTATATCATTGATTTTATCCAGGAAGAGCGGGAGAGTCTCCTTTCCATGAGGCCATATGAAAAATACGTCGTCAGTATATCGGAGCCAAGTGGTAGGTCTTGGGATAATGCTGGTGAATATGTGTTGCTCGATTGGGCGAAGGATGGCTTCCGCGAGAATTACTGAAAGTGAAGATCCCATCGGAGTTCTATTTGTTTGTTTATAGATTTTTCCTCGGAAACTATAGTAACTAGAATTTGAGACTAAGTCCATTAATTTGAAGATGCTGTGGCAAGATTCTTGCGAATAAAGTGCTGAATTATATATAGCTTCTTTTAACGTTCTGATGGCTTCCGGCACGGGGACCGAAGGAAAAAGAAAAACCACGTCGAAACTACCGATAACGTCACGCTGTTGGACAGAGATTTGTTTGATTTTCGTGATAAAATCTCGAGTGGAAGTTATTATTATGAAGTCCGATTCAGATAGGTGATTGGCCAGAAATTTGCAGAGTGCCTTCTCTAAATGGTACGTCGGCGCGGATCTCATTGACACGATGGGTCTCAATGGATTATCGGGCTTGTGGTGCTTAAGTCTTCCAAAGAGCTTCGGAATCCGGGAGCCTGGGGGCAATTTGGCGGCTTTCTTGAGATCCTCCGGGATAGTGGTCAACCTGGCAGCTCTTTGTACCTGGGCAATCCAACAATTTTTAAGGGTCCCTTCGTAGTACTATAGATCCAGAAGCGGAGATGAAGTCCTCGAGTTTCTGACTGTAATCCGCAGCATCCATAATCGCTATCTGACCGGATTTGTCCGTTAGGGTTAATATTATATTACGGTCAGTTTTAAGGTTCGAAATCGGTCTCGGAATATTAAATCCATTGGACGATTGTTTTGGATTGTAAAGCGATCGAAGCCTAGAGCAACAGAGGTGGCGTAGTTTACCTGATACAACCCTATTTGAATTTTTTTATGGGAATTCGTTAAAGACAAGAGTATACAGAACTAAGGTGAGGGATTTCAAGGATCTAAAGGAAATGGGCAGAATGGATCGTGAACACCATTGCTGCTGTTGATATGGACTTATTACAACGGACATGGCGAGAAATTGAATACCAATTGGGCATCCTCGTGGAACTAAAGGGCAGGACGCCTCAATCAAAGTTTACGGTTGATAAAGTATTATCAGTGACGTGGGAGAAATTAAGAAAACGTTTTACTGTGAGAAATCGTAATGTTATTGCTACGTGGTAGGTTTTTTTTTTTTTTTTTTTTGTAAAAATAATTCAGTATACAATAAAACCTCAGCAAGTTTTGGTCGGTACAGAACAGCCGCGGTAGGATTAACATTATCAATGTCCTCCAAATAACGCGACCTCTTAACAATGCCAACAGACACCCCAGTCTGTCTTGAAGGAGGTCTTATAACGAGCACTTTCCCATTGGATTTTATGCAGTTGCTTCGGTACTTTGGCTGGAAGAATAAAAGGGGCAAAGAATGTTGCTATCCACGCATTCTGGCGGATACAGTGGAATGCTTAACCAAAAATAAACGTGCGGTGGTAATTATCTAAAGCGAGCTCCGTATCCCGTGTATATTTCAGTCCCCCTCCGCCCCTCATTAGGTGGATGTGTGATAGTGTCTTAAATGCTGCCCATTGGGGGAGGTGTCGATTGTTTTTTTTTCTGCGGGTTCTGTTGTTCCTGCTTTTCCCTTGCGGTGGGCAACTCTGCAGTTAAACGTTCACTGTCGGTAACATTCTTTTGTTACAGTAACATAACGCTAATCTCTTTTCAAATGGCTGTTCAAGACCAGGCGTCAGGCACTGCCTTCCTAAAATCCTGTACAACATGATTGATTGATTGTAAAAGCTTTCGTAGGACATCCATGAACTACATAATGCGATAGAGCAATATGGAAAGATAACGAGAAACGATCGTGCATTTAGGCCCCTTTTATGCAAGCGTTTCTTACAGTGCGTTTCGGCGACGGCAAAAAACGCCCGTTCTGTAAAGCAATGGGGACAAGCTGATCCTTTTATGCACTGACGTCGCGTTTTCTTGCGGTCGCGTCGTAAAAAACATGCCGTCGTGTTCTAGAGAACGCCGAGCAGCAAAAAGACGCTCAACTTTTCCAAGTACATGGTGGGGAGTAGGACTGTTTATGCAGACGTCGCGCTTCGTGCCGTCGGCTTGTAATAAATCAACCTCCCCCTTCCATCTGCAATCCAAGGGTCGCTGACAACCGGTCTGCAAAGTGTCCACTGTCCATCAGTGTTCATCGCCGTGGGATTACATTGTGCTAGTTGAAGTGACATTGTTATATTTTGTAAGAAATGGATGATGTTGAAACAGAACGTTTTATAGATGCTATTAAAAATAATACAGCAATTTGGGATTCATCATAATTACTTAGAGGCGTGCTGTCTCCGTACGATATCATCAAACCAACATCTCTGACTGTACAATAAAAAACTTTATTTACAATAAAAGACATGATTTTAAAATATTTAAAAAAATGGCAAGATCTTTCGGGGCTACAATAGCACCCGTCCTCAGGCCACCCAACAGTGCCACAAAGCATAGGGAAGTGCCGCAATATATATAACCAGTCTCCCCCGCGAGACCCGTCCTCAGGCCACCCAACAGTGCCACAAAGCATAGGGAAGTGCCGCAATATATATAACCAGTCTCCCCCGCGAGACCCACAAGCAATATATATAACCAGTCTCCCCTGCGAGACCCATTGTGGGTCTCGCGGGGAGACTGGTTATATATATTGCGGCACTTCCCTATGCTTTGTGGCACTGTTGGGTGGCCTGAGGACGGGTGCTATTGTAGCCCCGAAAGATCTTGCCATTTTTTTAAATATTTTAAAATCATGTCTTTTATTGTAAATAAAGTTTTTTATTGTACAGTCAGAGATGTTGGTTTGATGATATCGTACGGAGACAGCACGCCTCTAAGTAATTATCTCCTATACGTACGAATTTTTAACAAGTATTATTTGGGATTCATCATTGGAGGACTACAAAAATAAAAACCTGAAAAAAAAAAAATCAGTGGATCGAAGTGTGCACTCTATTTAACCCGGAGTTCAAAGGATTGGATGTTAAAGAGAAATATAGTCTTGGTTAGTTCAAACTGTTATTATTATTGTTTAATCTTAATGTTATTTATTACTAGCTTTTAGCCCGTCGCTTTGCTGACGCTGTTTCAGATTTGAATTAAAAAAAGTACACTATTGCGAATGATGCAACTGTACTTCTCTTTTAATTCATCCAGCGTTCGAGTACGATTTCGGTGCAAATTGCCAATGAAAATAATTGCTGTTTACAGAGGCGACTTTAAATCTTTTGGGGCCCTAGGCGCTAAACGATTCTGGGGCCCCTCCTTCCCCTTTTTATCGCCTCAGAAATTCATTTTCATCCGTCAGATTAACAACAAAGAAAAAAAAAGTAAAGTCAAGAAAAATGTTTTTGCGCTTTTTGAAATGCGATTCTATCATAAATTATTAGGACGTTTTGCCAGAAACAGTGCTAATGTAATCAGTTTGACTGTTCGCGCACATTGAACTTCTTGTTTTTACAGATATTTCCGAAATTATTTTTGCGGCTAATAGAAAATCAAAGGGCACCAAGTTTGGCACTTTAAATATCCCATATAGGAATTTACGACTAAGGGCTGTCAAAGTCGAACATTCAAGAAATATTGTTGTGCCTCTCAGATTAGGCTTAACAGTTCTTTCTCAAATACTTAAATTTTCGAATCAGTTCATTAATTTCCTGGTAGAGGTACTGAAGGACAATAAATGTGGTTTTCACAGATTTTCCAAAAATTATTTTTGCGAATGATAGGTCATAAAATTTCATTGAATTTTAGCCATTTTAAATTTCACTACTAGTTCATAAATTTCCTTCTAGTTCTGGAATTGGAAATTTTATAAATTTCAGCTTTACGCTACGAGAGACCATTTCGGTTACGGCAAAAGTTCGTTTTGAGTTTGATACGTTTGGCAAAACTGCCAACATTAGTACATGTTCAGTTGTTATAGTTACTTGACAAATTTAACGCTGAAGGCGCTGAAAATGGAGTTTCGCTAAATTTATCAATACATTTCGTATAAATTGTCATGAAACTGGAATAAGTTTCAATTACAAAACATGCCTTCTCTATTGCTTCAGCTTTAGAAAATGACCTTGTTTTTACGTTATGAGCAAATTAGTCAAATTAGTAGGCAACGAGCAAGGTATCCAGCAAAAATAAAATACTTGAAGACACTGGCAACCGGAGAAGTCCTCCACGTTACAAAATACGGGTAAATTTCAATTTGTGCACAATACTTCGCTTAAAAAGGGTGGATGACTTTTCGTGGAGGAGTTTTCTTGTGGCGAACGATTCTCTAAATCGAAGAGATTCAGCCTCCATGGCATAGACAAATGTCATGGACCAAAAAAGTTGGACAGTAAGAATTTCATCAGTCAGTGCAAAAAAGCGAGAGTGTGAAGAGTTTCTTGAAAACATTTCTCCTTATTACTTTCATAAGAAAATTGAGGTCTGAGTTTTCTTTTATTATGTCAAAAAGATGCATAAGATTTTCTTTATACCTCCACCGCAGTTATCAGAAACAGAAGCATAAGGATTAAGTGCAAAAGATCCAGCTTGAAAATGGAAAAAGTAGGAACCACAGTTTTTCGAGAAAGAGTACCATTGAAACTTTTATTGGCCGCCCGTGTGGCGCAGTGGTCTAAGCCCTGGCTTATGACCATTCGTCCGAGATGGGTCCGGGTTCGGATCCCAGTGAGGCATGGATGTTGTGTTTGTCTTACGGCACTGGCTTTCTCCCTTCCCTGGAACCAGTGACCCTAAATTAGGGACGGCGACTGCTTATAGCCCATTGAGTTGCTCACGGTGGTGGTCGTTAAACCTTCAATAATAATAAAAAACAAAACCATTTATTGCTTTTTCAAATGTTAATTTGTTGTCAATTTAAGAAATAGAAAAGGTGAGAATACTTGATAATTATCAGTATTAAACTAGGGGAGGAGAAAGCAATAAGAAAATGCTATTGCAATACAACAAAAATTTATTTTAACGCTGTTCAATAAGAAAAAGATAAACAGTGCAACATTTTCGAATTTCTTTATTTTGTAGCCTAAGCACACACTTTTTGTGGGAAAAAAAAAAAAAAAAAAAAAGAACGAAGCACCCCGAGAAAGTCCTTTGACCCTAATGAAACTCTGAAAGGCAAGTACCTCAGGGCCGAATATGCAAATGATTAATTAAAAAATAACGATCAATGACTAAATAGCGGCCCCCGACAGCGCATGAGAACCGCATCGAGAAATGTATATCAAGAGCAAAGGGCGACACAACAGGTCGTAGAATGCGTCGAAGTACAGGACAATTGTGACAGCGAATTGCTGGTACATTAACCTCCAGACTGTGAGGATGCCATGACGACGGATCCGTACACACCGCGAGAAGTCAATCGGGTTTGCGAGAGGATATATAATTGGGCTGAGAGAAGTCGGGTTGGTCAAGTCGCCGTATCACCAGGCAATTGAATCGGGCGATGTTGGCGTCAATGGATCGAAAAGGACCACAATCCAGCGGCACACGGGCAGTGGACGGCCGAGAGCATCGGTGGAACACAAGATTCGAGCTACTGTGAGAGCCGCACGAACAGAACCGAATTCGTCGCTTTCAACAATCCGTGGCCATGTTGCGTCATCCACAGGTACGGAAGTGGCCATTCGGACCGTTGCCAGACGAGTTGCGGCACAGGGATTACATTCGAGGAGGCCAATTCGCCGCTTAGTACTGATCAGAGAGCATCGGAGGCACCAGTTGCAGTGGTGTCGACCCGATCGACGAGGGATAATGTCCAGTGGTGTCATGTTTTGTCTTCAGTGATGAGTCACGGTTTTCACTTAACGCCGATGACTAGCGCATGCGTGTCTGGAGACGAGCCGACCAGCGCACGGATCCTGCTTTTACAGTGCAACGGCACAGGGCTCGGGCACCCGATCTGACTGTCTATGAAGCTATTTCCTGCGAGAGCTGGACACCCTTCGAAGTCCTCCGTACTACACTCACGGCTCAACGGTACGTCGACGCATTCTACGACCTGTTGTGTTGCTTTTCCTGTAGCACATCACCGAGTAACTTTGCAACAGGAAAACACCCGGCCACACACGGCACAGCTCTCCCGGACCTGCCTCTGTAATGTCGACACCCTTCTAGGCCAGACTGATCACCCGATTTCCCACTGATCAAACATGATGGAACCCCACCCACACCCATCCCGGAATGTCGGCGAATTAGCCCACAATTTGAACACCATCTGGCATTCCATATATACATCAGAACAGTATCCGAAAACTGTATGTGTCTCTGCCACGCTGGGTTTCTGCTTGTATATGAGCGAGAGGTGGCGCTACAACTTACTGACTTCTTCTACTCATGTAACTGTTTTATCCGGATAAATGGCCCAACTGCTGTGGAATTGCAATAATTTCCTCTCCTATACATGTACATTACATATGCTAATTTTCATCTTGATTGGATGATTCCTACTGGGTGCTTCGTTTTTTTTTCTTTTGTTTCTTTCTTTTTAGCGAAGATTATATTAGCTACTTTGTTTTAGGTTGGTGTAGGAAGATTAGGGCTAAGGAAGAACTTGATTATACTACCCCAGAGAGAAAAGGTAGTAAACAACAAACACCCCGGATTATCAGGACAGTTTCTTCAAGCTCTCTTCATCGCAGCTCAGGAAAGACATGTAAAAAGTTCCAACACAGATGTTTTCCCTTGGCTGGAAGTCATATGAAAGTAATTTATATCACAGCTAGCTAAGTATTCGCCTTAAACAATGAAAAGTGTGGGAAGCGTCAATCCTTGTTTCGCCTACCACTAAAAAGAAGGCTAGGTTATTTTAACAGTTTCTTTCAAAACAAGTACATCGATAACAATTCGAAAATTTAAAATGAGAAAGTAAATTATCAGTTGACAATAAAGTGGTCACTTTAAGGATTGATTTATTTCGGTCCGTGAAAAGCAAAACAAAACTGGCAACCCAGTTATACGTTTTCCGGGCCCCTCAAGCTCTGGGGCCCTAGGCGCGCCTATTGCGCCTAGTGGGAAATCCGCCCTTGGCTGTTTAAGGAATAGCTTTTTCATCTTTTACGGGCAATGTGTATGTAAAAGGTGAGAGAGAAAAATCCGGGAGAGTCAAATTACAGTTATTTTACTTGTGACCATACCATGTATAACGAAGATATTAGACACAATAAGAATATAAAAAAATTAATGTATCAGTTGGGGGTAGAAAACTCGAAAGTTCATTGTTTAAGGCGAATTCTTAACTGGCCTGCTGTGCTATAAATTGCTTTCATGCTACTCCCAGCCAAAGCGAACACATCTGTGTTGGAACCTTCCCAACTTCTTCCCGAGTTACGATGAGGAGTACTTGTAAACATTTTCCTGATGATCGGGCGTGTTTGCTGTTAATAGTTTATTTCCTTCGTGGTAGGATAATCAATGAAGAAAGAAATATTTTTCCCAGGATAACTCTTCTTAGGACAATCAAGTTCTTTCTCGACCCTGATCCCTTTAAACCATCTTAAACCAAAAGAGTTATTGTTATTTAGGTTGAAAAAAATAAAGAAATTTGAGAACATCACACTATCTCATTTAATAGTGTTAAAAGTAATTTACTTGGTTGTTTAATGTTGATTCCGAAAATACTAGCTTCGTCTTAAACACCCGTTTATGTAAATCGACAAGAGATTTTCAAGGAACATTATTCGAAAAACTCGGAAGAGGTATATCAATTATTTTCATTCATCAAACTATCCTTTCTGAGAAATTTTGAACGTAAATTGCAGCATTTTTTTGCGACGAAAGGAAATTTAGTTGACAAAATGTCGGTAAACACTCAAGAGCAAGTGCAGTAGGCCCTTTAGCTTGAAATCGACGAAACGAAACTTCTATAGCGGAGGAGCAGTTCTCGTTTAATAAGTGCAATGTATCACTTCTATGCTTAAAATAATATTTAGATCTTTCACTTCATCAAAGTCTCCGAAAAGCGGTAATAGGAACGCCGTCTTTAATTAGAAGCATTACTTCAAGATATTTTAGAACACATCGCAGAAAAAACTCGAATGATGACACTTAGATTCTCAGAACAAATAATTTCATAACATTTGAAGATTTTATGTCATACGATAAAAATTCACATCTTTTCGATAACAGCGAGGTCCGGAACTTGATAGATAGATCTTAATAACGCAAGATACAGATTTTGCAGACATTACATTGTGGTCATTTGCAAACCTCATCAGTGAGTATTAAATTTAAAATTTGAAACTTACGATGACGTGAGGATGTTTGACTGATGATAATGGATCTAAATCTGATATTCACTTCCAATTTATTCGAAACATACACTTCTTTGCTATGGTTCATCTGCCTTTTCATCGTAGTATTGAGGTGAGGGGCAACCAAGCGAAAAAAGAAGTGTGTGTGTGCAAAGTATCCATCACACATTACACAACGAAGCAATGGATTCCATTAATTGATTGTTTAATGTTGATTCCGAAAATACTAGCTTCGTCTTAAACACCCGTTTATGTAATCCGAGAAGAGATTTTCAAAGAACATTATTCGAAAAACTCGGAAGAGGTATATCAATTATTTTCATTTATCAAACTATCCTTTCTGAATAATTTCGAACGTAAATTGCAGAAATATTTTTTTGCAATGAAAAGAAATGTAATTGACAAAATCGAGGTAAACACTGAAGTGCGAGTGCTGTGGGCGCTTTAGTTTGAAATCTCCGAAACGATACTTTTTTGCGGAGGAACAGTGCGCATGATATCTTTGTTATGCTCAGAAGAATGTCTAGATCTGACCGAAGCATAGTGGATAATGTGACATTTTTATAGTATCCCAATGAAGTGCTTCGCGAGTACAATCGCTAAACAAGTGCCTATCGAGTAAGATATATTCGGATATATTAATTGACGACCCTCTAAGCTTCGTGAGGTTTACGAAAATCCTATTTTTTAATTTAGTTTTTTGTGCGTTGTAGCTCAATGTTAACCAAAATTTATCTTGAAAATTGTATCCTCAAAGAACAGAAATAGCCAGCGTCATTACACAAGTTCACCACCCATGCCTCTCTCGGACTCGAGCCCATCTCGGACGAATGGACAGAGGTCTCATCCTTTGACTGCTTGGCAACTGGGCAGGTCAAGTTAATGCTTTGAAGTGACTCGATTTTAAATTTGTTTTGAATGAACTTTCGGAATACACAGTCCAGTCAAAAATTACAACTGCCTGTTAGTATCAGGTACGTCCTCCTCACGCCTCAATTATCGCAGATATTCGGCGTGGTATGGATTCAATGAGGCCTCTGAACTTTTCTTTAGGGATGCTATACCATGAAGACATCAGCCAGAGCTTCTCGCAGATCATCAAGAATCATTGGTGGTGGATCCATACGTCAACAGTGTTGGTCAAGATAATCCTGCAAATGTTTAATTGTGTTGATGTTCGGCGAGTACGATGGCCACAATACTGCGATGAATTCATTGCAATGTTTCTCATACTATTCGCTCACACCAGGGACAGTATTTAAACTGCCCCAAGGGGCCTTGCGTCCCTGAAATTGTTTCATTGCTTTATGTTTTTGGTTAAAATTCGACTTAAATTAAAGAATGTTTTAATTCAATAAAAATTCACCAACTACATTAGAAAAAAATGGTCCGGTGGATTTTAAAAACTTAAATATTTTGTCCATCCCGTCAAAAAACTTCCCATGTACACCCCTGACTTCTGCCGCAATAGGTACAAAAATATCACTACAAGAACAGAGCTTAGAGAAATACCGTATTCTACCTTCTGCAACGAGACCAGTTCCCCATAGAGCTGAAATTCCAGTACCAAATCATCCAGATCATGTTACCTTCAGTGATGGGGAATCAAACAAAGATGAAACATATTATGAGGAAAAACATGAAGATACTGTATATATATATTTGATTGTGGGTTTAAAAACCACCGCAAGCAACTCAATGGGCTATGAACAGTTGCCCGTCCCAAATCTAGGTCCACTGGTTCCAGGGAAAGGAGAGAGCTAGTGCCGTAAGACAAACACAACATCCATGCCTCACCGGGATTCGAACCCGGACCCAACTCATACGAATGATCAGAAGTCATTGCTTAGACCACTGCATCATCAGGGCGGCCACGAAGGTATGTCTGATCCAACATACTAAACTACCTATTCTTCGAATGAACCCCATTTACTGTCACAAGAAGATCTAAATGATCTTGTTCGTGATTTGGATTTATCTAAGAAGCAGGCTAAACTTTTAGGCTCATGATTAAAGGGATGGAATCTAACGCAGCGTGATATTAAAGTCTGATTTTTCCTCAGCCTCTGTAATGAATTTGACGAATACTTCTCCCATGAAGATGGACTTGTTTTTGTAAAGATGCTAAAGCAGTTATGGGGGCTGTTGACCATGAACACAACGTAGATGTGTGGCGCATGTTCGGTGACTCCTCGAAGTGAGCTTGAAAGTGATCTTTCTTAACCCTTTAACGACCATGACCCAAAAATCTTGTATCACTCTAAATACCATAACGCCCTAAACAGTCTGATGTTTTACTTCTTTGTTTAATAACAACAATAGTGACTGAGGGCGATCGTTGCTGATCCATCATAGGTCGTGCAAATTTGAAGAACAGATAAGGGTAGGAAATCTGACTCACCTTAAAGAGGCATTTCGGGCGCCTATGTTCGTTTTCATGTATGGCGTTTTGGGCGTTATGGTCGTTAAGTGGTTAATCACGGAAATAAACTTCCTTCTGAACCTATCGCACATGATGCCAACATGAAAGAGTCATACGACAACATGAAGTTGCTTTTAGAAAAGGTTCAGTATCAGAAATATAAATAAAATATGCGTGGAGATCTCAAGGTCATTGCAGCTTTTCTAGAGTTGCAGCTAGGATACACCGAGTATTGTTTTTTTTTATGTGAGTGGGGCAGTAGGTTCGTGCGAAATCACAACGTTCATAAGCATTGGCCAAAGCGTAGCTCATTCGCTCCTGGCAAGAAGAATGTTGTGAGCAGTCTACTTGTTGACCCTCAGAATGGGTTCAAATTTTCAAAACATATTTGGATTCAGCACGAAGATAACTATGATAATCTGGTATTTTCTTTCTTGGGACACGAAAAATGTCTGTTTTTGTTGCCCGGTGTAATTTTAGAAGCTTGCATTTTTTGTGCCGCAATTTTTAATTGTAACTTATTTGCTTATGTTTCATATTTTTGTATAAATCGAAAAAAGTCCTTAGACACTGTCACACACCTATTGCGTGTTTTGTGCATGTGATCGTGAGTAATTTCAAAGAGGATGGCCTTAGTTCCTTTAAAGAATAAAATTTCCGTGTGATAAATATTGGTTTAAGTGTCTTGCAGTACTTTGTGTTGGTATAAAGTTAGGGCAATCATTTTGATTACATCCTACGAATTAGGTTCTGTTCACAGCCGCACGAATAGAGACGAATTCGTCTCTCTCAGTCATCTGTACTCATGTTGCGTCGTCCACAGGTACGGAAGTGGCCATGCGGACCGTTGCCAGACGATTTGTGACACGGGGACTACATTCAAGGAGGCCACCCCGCCGCCTGTCACTGACCAACGAGGATCGCCGGCACCGGTTGCAGTGGAGTCAGGCCCTATCAACGTGGGATTGTGTCCAGTGGCGTCGTATTGTCGTCAGTGATGAGTCACGGTTTGCACTTTGCGCCGATGACTAGCGCATACGTAACTGGAAACAAGCCGGCCGAAGCTCGAATTCTACGTTTATTATGAAAAGGCACACGGCTCGGACACCGGAAGTGACTGTCTGGGGAACAATTTCCTAGGATTGCCGGACACCCTTGGTAGTACTCCCTACCACACTCACGGCTCAACGGTGACATTCTACGACCTGTTGTGTTGCCATTCGGGTCGCAGCATCACTGAGCAATTTTTCAATGCGATAATGCCAGGACACACACGGTACGTCTCCCCCAGGAGTGCTCCCTTAATGTCGACACCCTTCCATGGCCAGCCGGATCGTCCGTCCTCTCACTGGACGAACATGTTTGGTACATGTTGAGACGCCACCTACGTCTATCCAGGAATATCGGCGAACTGACCCGCACTTTGGACACCGTATGGTATGGTATGCTATATCTCTGAACAGTATCAGTGAACTGTATGCGCCCATTTCACGCGGAGTCTCTGCTTGAATCCTAACCAGAGTGCAACGTACTGATTCGTTCCACTCGTGAAGCTGTTTTATCCGAATAAATGGTCAACTGCTTTGGAATTGTAATTATTTCCTTTACTATACATGTACGAGGGTCGTTCGAAAAGTAAAGAGACTGATTTTACATAAGGCAGAAGTGTGATGCAGTAAACATTCTTACACTTGTATACTTTCGAAGTATTCTCCCTCTACCTGAATGCACCGGCCCCATCTTTTAGGGACGAACTACTGCTCATAGCCCACTGAGTTGTTCACAGCGGTTCTTACCCTCCCCTATTAAAGAAAAAGAAATTTCTCCTTCCAGAGCTTTACGATATGACATATTCACACACACATACAAACACGCACAGACACACACGCGCGAGCGCGCACACACGCGCACACATGGCCCTCACCCCGTGAGCCAGACCGATAATTCTTATTCTAGAGCAAACTAAAATTGTAAATTTCACAATTATGTTGTTAGTATCCTTTCCATAAACCAAATCGCTTCTTTAATCCCGTTATAGGTTATAACTCTGGGTAGCTACCTAGCTTTTTCTCACGTAAATTTGCCGCTACTCACATGTTCTTACACAAGAGGCTATCGGGCGTTTTGTACGGTGGGTATCTTTCTATGAACTTTTATACACAGTCGAGTCACATTATTGTGACCACCTCCTACTTTTGACGTAGCCAATGAAAGAAGGCACGTGTCGTGAGCTGGCTTGGGGGTATATAAAGTGTGCTGTTCGCATTCTGAAAACATATCCCTCGTTGTTGTCATGGATAAAAGGAGCGATTTATCAAATTTGCAAAAAGGGATGATTATTGGCTTTCGGGCCAAGATTGGCAGTATTTCTGAATCAGCGAAGTTTGTGAACTGTTCGCGTGCTGCTGTGGTTAAAGTGTATCATGATTGTAGAAACGGCACCGTTGTGAGTAAGCGACGTAGAGACTGCAGAGCGCCGCGTGTCATTGATGTGAGAGGTGAACGTTGGCTTCGAAGGTGCCCGAGGGCCGATCGACACGTTACAGTGGAGCAACTCACCGGCCGAATAAACCAGTGGGCTACCGGAAGTGTGTCTAAAATGACAGTTCAGCAAACCCTGCTGCGTATGTGACTCCGATGAAGACGAATGGTCACTGCACCTATGCAAAGGAAGGCGCATCGGCAGAAAAGGCTAACATTTGACCGCAGTATCGGAATTGGACCTCCACTGATTGGCATAGGATTACCTTCTTCAATGAGTCAAAGTTTCTGTTTCATCGAACGGATGGACGTTGGCGTATAAGGCGAGAAACATCGGAGAACAACATTCTTCAACCATTGCTAGAAGAGCACAAGCTGGTGGGATCAGCGTTATGGTCTGGGGAATGTTTTCGTGGCATTCCCTGGGTCCACTCATACCTGTGGAAGGCACTATGGACCGAATTCGCTATGAATTCATCCTTGCCGATCATGTATACCCATACATGCTGATTGTCTTCCCTGGGGCAGATGGGATATTCCAGCACGACAATGCGACGTGTCACAGAGCTAGGAATGTCCGAGAGTGGTTCGAAGACCACGACGAAGACTTCAAAGTACTTCGCTGGCTCCCCAATTCCCCAGACTTAAACCCAACTGAGCATCTGTGAGACCACCTCGATCCTGTTGTTCGCTCTATGGATCCTCCACCACGCACCTTCCAGCAGCTGTCAGATTCACTGCCGTCAGCATGGCTCCACATACCAGTGAACACCTTCCAGCACCTTATTGAGTCACTCCCAGCCCATCTAGCTGCTGGCCTCGCTGCACACAGCGGTTACTCTGGATATTAGAAGGTGGCCACAATTATGTGAATCGACCGTGTATAATCCAGCCTCTGTCTTCTGTTTTAGACATTTTTACATCAACACTTCCATAATTTCCTTCACTGTTTCAGTGACCATCTCAGAATCAATTCTTCTGGTTGTTACTACTTCATTCATAATTCAATCACATTCTTGCGCAGAATACATTGGTAATTTCAAAAGTTTTGCATAATGCGCAGGCGCTGCCCGTAGGATGACGCAATCACTTCAATCGTTGCACCAGTTGTAAATCAGACTTCAGAATGCAAAGTTGTGTCTACGTTTGCTGGATAAATTGTTCCTGTTCCGAAAAATTCTGCCTAGAAATGGAGGAAGAAAGTTAGTCAGGTCAGATCTCGCGTAGCGACCAGCGATCCTACATTAAAATTGAAACTTTGCGAGGAAAGTCCCCTACCGAAATTCATAAAACCCTGTGTGCCCCCAGACTATGATTTGTTTCCAAAACTGAAGAAGCCACTCCGCGGGACACGGTTCAGTACGATTCAGGATGTTTCTAATGAGGTTACCCGAGTAATCCGACTCCTCAAGAATGGAGGTGTCCTGACTGGTATAATACAAGACTTGCCCAAACAGTGAGCCGCTGTCATAAAGAAACATGGAAATTACTTCGAAGGCCTGTAAAGTTATGTTGTGAAATAAATTCGTTTTTTAAAAGACAACCCACAGTGCGCAAAACTTCTAAAATGACCCGCGTTTTTTTTTCTTGAGTTTTTAACGACCACCATGGGCAACTCAGTGGGCTATAAGCAGTCGCCCGTCTCTAATTTAGAGCTACTGGCTCCAAGAAAATGAGGGAGGCAGTGCTGTAAGACAAACAGAACATACATATCTTACCGGGATTCGAACCCCCACACCCTTGGAAGAACGGTCATAAGCCAGGGTTTACACCACGGCGCCATCGGGGCGTCGAATGGTATTTCACCACTTCACCTAGAAATAGTATTTACTTTCATAATTTTTTTTCTCTTTGTCCTTAACCAAGACTTTGCCTTTAATCCGTAGTCCTCATGACTAAATTGAAATTGATTACATTCGTTGTCATTTCATTTATTTCAAAATTTTGGGGGTTTTATTTTAGCACGTCTTTTGTAAAAAAAGATCGTGCTAATGTTATCGGCTGGTCCGTCCGCTTGTAGACACCATATATCTGAAACTATTAGCCCGATTTGAAAATTTGTTTTTGCATTGGGAATCTTGAGATATGCAAATGATGATCCTTCATTTCGTTTTTTTTTTATGATGTACAATTTCGCCGCTAGAGAGCGTAAATGGAGATGATGTCGAATTCAAAATACATTTTATTCCATATATTTATACTTCTAAACATCCGATTGAAAAAATTCTTTTATCTTTCGATTTCATTTATGCCGAAGAGTATTTTAGGTATAGTCACTTTTCAAGTTACGCGTAGATATTCCGCTAGGGGGCGTATAAGTAAATTACGTTTTCCCTGATAATCTCTTTTTGTAAAACTCCGATTTGGAAATTTTTTTCTTCAGCGGATACAGCTCCTGATGCAAAATATTTCGCATATAATTTCTAATTTTTGGTAAAGAATGATTTAGCAACTAGGGGGCGTAAGTGTTAGTTTTTGCTTCTGATGTATTTGTCATAAAATCTGAGTTTCTAAAATCTGGATTCCTCCGTGGACAAATAAAAAAAAAAAAATTCTTCGTGGACCGATACCACTCACGTCGATAAACCTTTCGGGAATATTTTCTTGTTGAAATATTCCAATGTTTCTGTGCCAGGGGACGTATATATATATATATATATATCTTATTTTTGTCAATATCTCTGCTTCTAATGATCTGATTTGAAAAAAAAATCCTTCTTTATTGGATAGAGTTTCCGGTGTAACATGTTTTTCAAATAATTTCAAAAATTTCAAGTAATTCATAGACTTTCCACTAGGGAGCATAAAAGTAAATTGCGTTTCTTACGATATCTCTACTTCTAAAACTCTGATTTGAAAAATTCTTTCTGCACCGGATACAGATCCTGATAAGAAATCCGTTACATATAATTTGTAATTTTGGTAAAAAATGGTTTGGCCACCAAGGGCGGTAAGTCTCAATTTCCGCTTCTGATGTATTTGCAGTAAAATCTGAGCTTCTAAAATCTTGATTAAAAAAATCGTTTGTGGACCGATACTATTCACGTCGACAAACCTTTTAGGAATATTTTCTTTTTAAAATAATGCACGGTTTCTACGCCAGGGGGCGTAGATGTATATCTTATTTTTCTCAATATCTCTACTTCTATGAATACGATTTGAAAAATTCCTACTTTGTTGGATAGTGCTTCCGATGCGAAATGTTTTTCCTATAAATTCAAAATTTTCAAGTAAATCATAGACTTTCCGCTAGGGGGCACAAAGGTAAATTGCGTTTTCTGCGTTATTTCTGCTCCTGAAGCTCTGATTTGAAAAATTCTTCCTGTATCGCATACAACACCTGATGGAAAATATTTTTCACATAATTTCTAATGTTTGGTAAAGAATGGTTTAGCCACCAGGGGTCATAAGTGTTAATTTCTGCTTCTGAAGTATTTGTTGCAAAATCTGGGTTCCTGAAAACTCGACTTATTTTTTTTTTCTTGGACCGATACCGCTTATATGGATAAACCTTTTGAGAATACTTTCTTCCTAAAATAATGCATGGTTTTCCCACCAGGAAACGTAAAGTCACATCTTATTTTTGTCGATATCTCTGTTTCTAAGAGTCCGATTTGAAATATCGTTTCTTTGTTGGAGAGCGTTTCCGCGGCGAAATGTTTCTCATATAAATCCAAATTTTTTCTTAACGCACATGTCTGCAATCAGAGGGCTTAAGCTCACGATTCTGTTTACAGCAATATCGACGGGATTAGAAACCCGATTGAAAAACTTCTTTCTTCCGTCAGATGCTATTGTTTTCCATACGGGTTCCATTAGCTTTGATAAATTTAATTTGCGTCTGAACGGATTCAAAAGACTTGATCATTACACCCGAAAATTCGGTGTCATCTTTCTTTTACGAATTATTTCTGATGCTTTTACGGAGTTTCATTCTGAAGAATCTCTTGATTTCGCAAACTCAGACACATCTCTTAATTTCTTAAAGGAGACTCACATATATTCATTTCTTAAACTGAGACATCAAGAAGCGTCATTCAAAAAAGTTAGAATTCTGTTGCGGTAATTTATTATACTGGAACTAGCCTGTAGCCCGTCGAAAGACGGCTGCTTTTAAGCTTTAAATACATATTTATATATAGGGATGTTGCCCGACCTAGGACGGAGTGAAATTTTTAATTGAAGTAGATTGGAAACATATCAAATAGACGCCGGATTTCTGTAAGAAAATATAGAAAAAACTCATTCATGTAAGAGCTGAAAATATTTTTAGATGCGATATTGCTCACTTTGACATCTCAAAATTACAGTTTTTATTGTAGGTTAGAGCGTTTTAAATAGAGCTGGGTATTTATATTTATAATAACACTGTTTTCTTTTTATGAAATTACTCTGCAATTTCATTCCTTTTTATGAAATTACTCTGTAATGCCAAGAAATTGAAATAAAACTCGACATTACACCTACGTAACAAAACAAACGTCACAGACAGTTGTTCGAGCACGTACGTGTTGCCACAGATGAAGTCGTTTGTCTTACTAAGTTTATTTTATTTTCCGGTATTTTTCCTTGATTTTACGTATCGTGCGAAAGAGGAGATTTTTTTTTTTTGATTGGAGGTTCAACGACCACCGTGAGCAAATCGGTGGCTATAAGCAGTCACCCGTCCCTAATTTAGTGTCACTGGTTCCAGGGAAGGGAAAGAGCCAGCACCGTAAGACAAACAGAACATCCATGCCTCACCGGGATTCGAACCCGGACTCTTCTCGGACGAATGATCAGAACCCATCGCATGGACCACTACGCCAACGGGGCCACTATTTTCCCCTTTTCACAGATATCTGCCGCAGCCTGAGTGATTGCTTCGTGACGTCATGAAGATCTACTAAAATTTCAGATTATTTAGAGCGAACCACTAATCTTATGCACTCAGTAGACAAAACATTAGAGATAGGGGTGATGGGCGGTTGACATGGGCATCTCCCCCGCAGAGTGGAGCAAACCCAAACCGAACGCAGGCGATAAATAGGTGGGGGTGGGGGGGGGGCAGCAGAGCTCTCCAACAGCGTATCGCAATCGACGAACATGAATAATCGTCGTGATCTGAGCGAAGATTTTTCCAACCAAACGCATACCACTGACTGAGGAGCATTTCAAACACACTACAGCAGCGAACAAGTTGCTAGTCTTAACGAAGTTTTTGATTCCAGACCTATGGAAAGGAATATACATCTGTTTAGCGTTGCGCATTTGTGTTGTGGAGTGTACTCTGAATTAACCTTCCTTTTAAGTTTTTTTCTCTATGTAAATTTGAGTTCGTTCTCCTTAGCATTTTCAAATTTAACGTGATATCTTCTCTCTCGCAAGAGCATGGTTGGCAACACCTTGTGGTCAGAACGTATGACGTGTGTATGTGTCAGATGAGAACTGACGATATGTTTGAGCAGCAGCACTATATGGGAGATGATCATTTCAGGGGCGTAAATTTATGCTCTGGGGGATGTAAAAAATCGAAATTGTAACTGAAAAAGAAAGCTACACCTTTCTATATTTTGTTTTTAAAGACTTGACTTTTTCTCATACAGTATTTCATGGAGTTAACTAAGGTACAGAGTAACATACAGTATGTGGTGTGAACTTCTCATATCTATGAAGTGGATTTTCCAAAAGGGTGGAGGCATATGAAACAATATGCTGATATGCCTAACCTCCATGACCTTTCCTATCATGTCGTTGGGATGAACAGCTAATTAATCATTTGTGCTCTGTAGCAGGAAGTTCTCTAAGCGATTAACTTTGAGGGGGAATTTTTCAAGCCATAACCTTAAAGCTTCTTCCTATTGTTACGTTCACTATCCGATGCTCATTCGTTCTGCGCTGATTTGTGTTTCGTTCTGTATTTTTGTGGTGTTGTGTTGTTGGCGTTCACATGATGCTTACGCTTGGTGTTTACAACCTGTGGTTCTTGGGTTTTTACCTAGTTTTCACATTTTTAATTAAACTAGACGAAACCCGTCGGAATCGACGGTTAGTTTTATTTTTATTTCTGAAAGGAATAAACTCATATGAAAGAACAAATGTAAACTTTATTTGATTGAAAAATTCATTCAACCACTTCAGGAAAGACAATAGTCCAGGTTCGTGATTTTTTTTTTGACTGAAGGTTTAACGACCACCGTGAGCAACTTAATGGGCTATAAGCAGTCGCCCGTAATATTTTCCCTAACAATAGTCAACGGAATGTTTATTTACATCTTTACATAACGCGAAACGTCTTACCTACGTGAATAAACTGGATCGAATGAATATTAAATTGTATATATACATCACACAGTCCAACGGCATAACGCAATTAGGTCTTCGAGAGTGTTCGCTGTTCCGACGAGAAGAACTTTTATACGAATGCCTGCTAGCGTTGCTTTGCGCAACGGTTCGCTCAGAAAAGAGACTTCGGACTTCGTCCCTCCATGCTTCCGCTTTTAACTGCACGTGAGTGAGTCAACCGCAGGCGATCGAACGTCAAACGCACGCTTCTCCCATAGACTTTACTTGGAAACCTTGCCGCCCCCACCACGCCTGAACCTTTGCCCCAATCTCATTTTTCTCTTCGACTGGCACATCTACATGGTAAGACCTTTATTTTGATACCTTAACCATATCTGTACATTCAGCCGTTCTCTTAAAATAGAACTCTCAGTAAAAAACCTTATATAATTAATATATAGATTATACCAAAAACCTGAAGTGCGATTTTTGGACGATCATAATACTTTCCTATAACGGCGGTGTGTGAGAAAGTCAAAAACACATATTATTTGAGTGGAACGTGAAGAGGCGTAATTTTGAACTCGAAGGGGCGTAATTTCAAGTCTCGCCCTCCCAGTTAAGAAAAGCTTGCTACGATTCTGCTGTGCTCAAACATGCAGCAGGAAATTTCAATATAATTACTTTCCACTCTAAATTTCAGCTTTTTCTGCTGCAAATTCCCATTCATTTCTCTATTTTCATTGTAACGCATCCAGAAGTTCAACAGAAAAATTAGCAATCACAATTAGTGTTACCACAAAATTATTGGCAATACTTCGCAATAATTGAAATTACGTTGCCAGATTTCTAGGGGAGGGAAAATATTTCCTCTCCCCATACGGGCGCCTATGACTGCACGTGAAGAGAATATCGCTATGGTGATTCTTCGCTTATCTGCATTCTTCATAGAAGCAGCACTTCTAAGAAAATTAGTTTAGATGTTGAAGTAGACGAGAAGAAAGTGTGAAATGAAAAGAAAAAGAAATCTTTTATTGCGCAATGCATTTTCAGTACACTGAAATGCTATTTAGGAAACGGGGAATGCTTTCTTTTCCTAGTTCGCTTTTTCTTGCAGCAGTTGACACTCAGTTCTCCTACGAGAGCTGCAACCGAAGCCCCCAAACACATCAGCAATAAGTATATGATCCCTTGACAATCTTCGAGAGCCAAAGGCTTTTCTTCTTGCCCAGCCTTTTGTGAAGAACAAAAGGACCAATTTCTGTAGAGATTGTCCACCCACTTTTCACACAGACCAGCTTCAATTATCTTTCGTGACCTATAAAAGCAGAAAAAACGTTTTTACTGTAATTAAAAAAAACAAAGTTTCGAATGCGCCGATATACATAGGTAAATCAAAAAGTAAGGTCAATGTTGTCGTATATTAAAGAAATTAAGACTCATACAGATAAAAATTACCTTATTTCTCAACATTGTCCACTTGTCGTTGAACGCGCATCTTATTTCTGTCTACAAGCTTCTGGATTCCTGCATAGAAGAATGTTTTGGGTTGTTCCTGCAGTCACGAATGCACCGCTTACTGTACCTGGACATCACTTTCAAAATGGCGGCCACGCAAAGCGTCTTTCAGAGGCACGAAGACATGAAAGCCCCACTGCTCCAAATCAGGGCTATTAGCAGGATGCGGTGGCACCTCAAACTTCAGCTCGGTAATTGTTTGTTTAGTTGCCAATGCCGTATGTGGACGAGCGTTGTCGTGGTGCCACAGCACTTTTTTTGGATAACATTCCCCGTCATTTTGGGCGATTTTCTGGTTTCAATTTGTCTTTCAGCAAGTCATAATATGACAGACTGTTAATTGAGTCACCCTGTGCTTGATGCTGTTCAACGATGTGTTCTTTCATGTCAAAAAAGAGAGTCAGTATTAATTTTCGCGCCGAAGGGACAACTCTGAACTTCTTTTTGCACGGGAAGCTCGGATGTTTGCACTCTATGCTTTGCATTTTACTCTCGGAATAGTAACAATGGACCCACGTTTCGTCCCCACTGACAATCCACTCCAGAAAACTGGGATCTGACTCATACTGCTGCAAAATATTTCTGCCGATTTTCAGGCGCTGCTGTTTGTGCGCATCAGACAACTGCTGTGGCACCCATCTGGCACACACTTTATGATATCCGAGATTGTCATGCACTATTGAGAATGCAGAACCATAGCTGTTGTTTACCTTTTGGGCGATCTCAGACAGAGTAACTCGGCGATCTTCTTTAATGAGAGCTTCGATGCGATACAGATGGTCCTTTGTGCGAGAGGTCAACGGTCGGCCCGAGAGAGCTTCATCAAACACATTTGCTCTACCGGCTTGAAACTTTTCTATCCATTTGTTCACATGTCTCTGGCTCATACATTTATCCTCCCTATATTTCACACGGGTCCTACGATGAATTTCAGCGGGTTGCACACCCTCATCCCATAACAAGCTCACTACACTTCGCTGCACAACGATGGAACATTCCGACAAAAGAGTGGCCATATTTACGCCCTTACAGCTGCTGCGTAACTGCGGTTAGAAGATTAGCGATTGCATCCGACACCTGTCAAGGTCACGTGACCTCCCTTCCCCAAATAGCCACCTACCGCAGCTCTGCTTGCCTACGTAACAAGAGTATTGTCCTTACTTTTTGATTCACCCCCGTATTTTAAAGGCACATACATGCGCAATCAGATGAAGAGTTTATAATTAGGTAGACCAATGGCTAAAAGTTTCAATTTCGGTTCTTGCACTTCAATACAAGCCATTAGTGAGCGAGCATCACCATTTCGAGGATTCATTTGCTCACGTGACGATGGAGATTACACATACAACCGCGAGCGGATTGGCGCGGTGCGGCCAGGCAGGCCTACTCCGCCATTTATTTTGCTGCCCATTCTAAAACACGTGTCTACAGAGGGAGTACCACATGAAAAAAATATGTTAGACCCTGAATAAAAAACAACTGTTGAAATATGCACTGTAAAACGAATTCTGTCGTGAACAAATCTTTAACAATAATTTAATAGTGAAAGAATTCTAGAAATACGCTCATGATTGAATGCAATATGAGACAACGCACAAAACGGGATGTTGTATCAGGTAAATGAAATTCTTCGAAATATTTGATTTTGACAAAACAAAACAAAAACGACGAGTCTGTTGAATTTTCAACTAAGTCGCCATAGAGATCATTCAAGAAGTTGAAATCTGCACATCAGTTTCCCTACTCAATTAATTTTTTATATTTATATGGTCCAGATCACCTACTGCGCAATGATATTTGCACATCCTCCTTCAGTAGACGCCCCCCCCCTTTTTTTTTGTTTAAGTCAACCCATTATTTTGACCCATGAACCAGTAGTGGCAAATCGTTGTTCCGTTTTAGATAAATGTGGCGAGACACTGATTTCTGAATATCTCTTCGGGAGAATCACTCTGTGCTCTGCGTCATTCCGTGGATAAGGAGATGGACAGTATGGCACTTCCAAAGTGGTGGTAATAGGCGGATCCGGACATAATCCCGACAAGCCAAATCCCGACAGCCGAAAACCCGACAAGCCAAAAACCCGACAGCCGAAAACCCGACAAGCCAAAATCCCAACAACACCGAAATCCCGACAACCCAAAATCCCGACAGCACCAAAATCCCGACAACCCAAAATCCCGACAACACCAAAATCCCGACAACACCAAAATCCCGACGACCCAAATTCCAAATTTCAGTATTTGTTATTATAATATATCAAATAACTGAACAATTATTTTTATATAAATACTGTCAAATAATGCAATTAGCTAAAAATAAAATAATGCTGTTAGCTAAAAATTAAATAATGCTGTTAGCGAAAAATAAAATATCACGTCAAAAAGAATTTGAAAGATTTTAGTATTTCCAAATTTCAGTATTTCTTATTATAATAAATCAAATAATTGATCAAATATCTTATATATAAAACATAAAACGTCTGTTTGTCTGAAGCAGCAAAAACTCTCGAACGCCGAACTCACGCATCGTGAAATTTGCATAGCTTATAATACTGGAATTTCTAGGTCAACGCAACTATTTTAAGATCTCTAAGTTGTTCCGTTAGCGAGTTAGGAATTAATTAATAAGCTAATCAATAAAGTCAGCGTCGTTTGCTACGTCATCGTTATCTGTTCCAAATCTGAAAGCACGTGACTGCATTCATCCACAGGTCTTTGTATTCTTTGAGAACTGTGCATAAAAAAATGCAAAAACGAACTTTGCGAAATCTTAACAAAACAGGCTGAAATTTTTGTCAACACCATATGAATTGGTAATAAGAGGAGTCCCTCAAAATTTCACCGGAATCCGGTCAAAACTTTTTAAAATAGGCATGTAATTTTTAATTCATCGGTAAACAGAAATATATACGCAGAAACGGTTAATAAAATTTTGACGGCTAATTTAAAAAGTTATTTACCGATTCAGGCGAAATTCGGAGGTCATGTTCTTATTAACGATTTATGGTGTTCATTAAAACTTTAGCCAGTTTCATAAAATATTCGCAAAAATACGTTTTTAACTTTTTTATCCCAGAGATTCGACCATCAAAGACGTCTGAAACGGAAAGCACGTGATGCATTTGATGCTTCTCACATGGACAGCTGTATGTTGGAATGTCAAGAGCAAAGGATCCAACAAAATTTTATATTGTCGCCGATGAAGGAGAAACCAAATATGCTGTGTGTACGGCCAAGTGCTGAAATAATCACACTATGAATAAATAATTTGTAATGACCGAATTTGTGAAATCCGCTTTTTTCTTTCTTGCAAGCATCAATTTTTTTCCCGATTTTTTCAGTGACATATAAGGGAATATGAAATGAATAAGGCTAAAGCCCGGGCAAGGCCGGGTAGTAAAGCTAGTTATTATATAAATATTGTTCAAATAATGCTATTAACTAAAAATAAACTAATGCTATTAGCTAAAAACAAAACAATGCTATTAGCTAAAAATAAAATATCACGTCAAAAAGAATTTGAAAGGGGATTCCAAATGTAACGTTATATTAAAGCATGAGCTCATCAGATGTTTCATTTTTGGGATTTTGGATTGCCAGGATTTTGGATTGTCAGGATTTTGGCTGTCTGAATTTTGGCAGTGTCGGGATATTGGGTAGTCGGGATTTCGGTTTTCGGGATTTTGGCTTGTCGGGATACTGTCTGTTGGGATTCTGACCCAGATCCGGTAATAGGATGCCATCAAAGCAGCAAGTCAGGTGGGAAAATTCCTTTTCTACTGCAGCAGTCTCGATCAACTATAAGTAATGTTATTCTGAAGTGGAAACTCCAAGGAGCAACGACAACGCAATCAGGACCTGGAAGGTCGCTTAAAAGGACAAAGCTGGACTGGTGCGACAAAATTGAACGTCCTCGGTCGAAACACCGACTTCCAAAATGCCTCTTGAAGCAACGTCAGCACCACAATGTTTCACCGAGAGTTGTGTTTCCATGTCCAAGTAGCCGCGTACAAGCTTGATATCAGTAAGATCAACGCCAATCGTCGGCTGAAATAGTGTAAAAAACACGTTCTATGGAGCGATAAATCACACTTCACCATTTGGCAGTCCGACTGGCGAGTCTTGGTGTTGAGGATGCTAGATGAACGCTGCCGACTGTGTTGTACTAACTGTGAAGTTTCGGGGTGGAAGCATGGATAGGTTTTTTTATGGTTTGAGCTTGTTCTCTTGGTTCCAGTGCCCGGGAATCTTAACACTGCTGTCTATGATAATATTCTCGACAGTTCTGTGTTCCCCAAAATGCTAAAATCCCTTTTTAATTTAAAAATAAAAAATAAAAATTTTAATAAAAAAAAATTAATAAAAAAATAAAAATAAATAAAAAATAAAAATTTCATTTTAAAAACTAAAATAAAAAGTTTTATTTAAAAAAATTTAAAGTTTAATTTTAAAGTTTTAAGTTAAAAAATAATTTAAAAAACAAAAAAAAATAATTCAAAAAATCAAACAATACATTTTTTAAATTTAAAAATAAAAAATAAAATTTCTAATTTAAAAATAAAAAATAAAAACTTTAATTTAAAAATAAAAAATAAAAATTTTAATTTAAAGATAAAAAACAAAAATTTTAATTTAAAACAAAAAAAATTAATTAAATATTAAACATCAAAAATAAAAATTTTAATTTAAAACAAAAAAAATAATGAAATATTAAAAATAAAAATTTTAATTAAAAATAAAAAAAATAAAAATCCCTTCTATTTAAAAATGAAGAATTTTAATTTAGTAATTAAAATTCCTTTTACTTAAAAAAAAATTCTTAAAAAAATGCTCCCGTCCACAAAGCGGGGTCCGTGTAAGAATGGTTTGAATAGATCGATATCGTAGAACTTGACTGACCTCAACAGAGCGCTGACCACAACCTCATGGAACACCTTTGGAATTAATTAGAACTCCGATTGCGAGCCAGGCGGAACACCAGTGTGCGGGAACTGTGCAGAATGGCATTCCCTTATAAACGTTAAAAAAACAAACAAATGTGCTGCTGAACTACACAAAGGAAATTCGGTTTATTTATCTTTGTGAATTCTATAAGTAATTTGTGCAACATTTTTATGTTTGAAAAATTTCTCTCTCTTAGTTTGTAGTATTCTGAGCTCTTAAACCGAGACAATAAATTTTGTCCTTCGGACTCCCAAATAAAGACCCGTACGGGATGCTCGCATTCCACTGTTTTGATTTCGTGCCGTCTCGAACGTTTTCTCGCTGGGCGGAATTATGAACTAGTAACAATGCTGAAGACTAGCTTTAGAAATCAAATTCATTCACAATGACGTTTCGGTACATGGCAGCTAAACAAGGCCACGCTGGCTTCCAGGGAAGACAGCATCCTCTAATTATCTAAAGTGGAGTCTAACAGCACAGGTTTCTTTGGTAACTTAAACTTTGAAAGGAACAACCTATGAGGTGTTCCTCTGAAAGCTTCAGTTATACCGGGATGTGTAGCTCTTGCCGTTTTGGTTCCACATTTTGTCGATGAACTGAATAATTAATATGTACGTTTAGCTAGGAAACCTATCAGTGAATTCCAACTGCTTTTCAGCTACGCAATTAAGAAAAACGAAACTCCTTCAGCTGACGCGTAACTTGCTAGTAGACATTTAAAAAAAATGTCTACATGCGTAACATGTAGACATTTTTAGGTGACTTTTAAATTGATTAGAGTTTATTTTTTACTCATTAAAATAATTTTTATTTTTTTATTATTGTGTATATATGCAGGATGCATAGGATAGTCCCTTTAGATTGGAATAACTTGCGAACGGAGAGAATAACAGTTATGC
Organism: Macrothele yani; assembly: GCA_039090855.1. Classification (NCBI taxonomy): domain Eukaryota; kingdom Metazoa; phylum Arthropoda; class Arachnida; order Araneae; family Macrothelidae; genus Macrothele; species Macrothele yani. Next base: position 50,686,953 of record CM076995.1, read on the forward strand.
AAGTGAGATAACGGTATAGTAAATTGGCTACGCCCGATCGAGTGCAACCAATAGCAGCGCCCCTAGTTGCGAAATGCGGAAGTTAGCCATTGCAAATCGAAAACGAAACGAGATAGAGCAAAATTTCCAATTACAAAGTTGTAGAGCATCAATTAATTAGTACAAAACGACATTTGTTTCACACGGATAAGATAAAGTGTCGCCTGAATACCCTAAAATGTCCGAAATCGATGCGCGACCTTTTGTGTGAACGTTTAAAGTGAGCAGGCATAGGCATGAGCAAATACACACAATTTATTGTCTAAATGCGTACTTATGTCAATACAGTTTGTTGACGTCAGAAAAAGCAAAAACAAAAAAGGCAAACTGGCGCACAGTGATGAAAAGTTAACGTCGAGTATGTTCGAAAAGTTCGCCATTGCCCACGATACACATTTGTATTCGTGAAAGTAACTCTGCATGCACATTTCTCAGCATGGAAGGTGTCACACTATTGCAAGCATCTGTAACACGACGACGTGGATCCAGCAGACTTGTAGGCGCTGTTGCGTACACCTGATTTTTTATGTAACTCCAGAAATCCAAGCTCGCCATTCTCGCACAGCGTACGTAGACCTAAACTTCTGATCAGGGTACAGCTGAACACCCGACATCGGTGACTTATATCGTAGGTACGGTACAACGTCACAATCTGCATTTGCATACGGCTACATTTGCGAAATGTGAATATGCAGATTCGAATGGTCGCGCATCGATTTCGGACATTGTAGGGTATTCAGGCGACAATTTATCTTATCCGCGTGAAACAAAGGTCTTTTTGTACTAATTAATTGATGATCTACAACTTTGTATTTGGAAATTTTGCTCTATCTCGTTTCGTTTTGCAATGGCTAACTTCCGCATTTCGCCACTAGGTGCGCTGCTATCGGTTGCATTCGATCGGGCGTAATCGCTTTACTATACCGTTATTTCACTTGCATAACTGTACCTCTCTCCGTTAGCAAGTTATTCCAGGCTAAAGGGACTTTCCAATGAACCCTGTATATAAGAGTATGTGTTTGTGTAAATTCGCCCAGACTGGAAACGCTGAACACTGCATTCTCCCAAAACAGATCGTCTACTTTCACTACTGCTGAACACCCGACATCGGTGACTGACCTGACTAATGGGTTCGTCACAGAATTAAGGGCAATTCCCACAGCAATGATCAGAGATTTAGCGGAAAGCCTTCCCAGTAGAGTGGATTCTAATTCCCATAGTAATGGACCAAGATCTACACTGTTAAAAATTTTGTGTTAGGTTGCACCAAAAAGTGGTGCTACACTACTTACCGAAAAAAGATAAGCCACTGTGTTTTGCAAACAAACCCAGTAACATGGAGCAACCTTGCATCATAATAAACCCTGTAACATGGAGCAACCTTGCATCATAATGTGGTGCAACCTTGTACCATATCGTGGAGCAAAGTTGAATTATGTTATTGGGTTTTGTTTGCACCACACAGTGGTACATCTTTTCTCGGAAAGTGGTGCAGCTGTGGTAGCACTACTTTTTAGTGCAACCTACCAAAATTTTTTTTTAACAGTGTAGGTGAAAGCCTTCCCAGTAGAGTGGATTCTAATTCCCACAGCAATGGACTAAAATCTAGGGGAAGGTTCTCCCAGTAAAATGGATTCTAATTCCCTCAGCAATAAATCAAGTTCTAGGGGAAAGCCTTCCGAGTAGAGTGGATAATCTAGGCGAAGGTCCTCCCAGTAAAGTGGATTCTAATTCCCACAGCAATAAACCAAGATATAGGGGAAAGCGTTCGTAGTAGAGTGGATTCTATTCCCTCAGCAATGAATCAAGGTCTAGGGGAAAGCCTTCGGAGTAGAGGGAATTCTAATTTCCACAGTAATGGACGAAGATCTAAGGCAAAGCCTTCCATGTAGAGTAGATTCTAATTTCTAAAGTAATGAACCAAAATCTAGAAGAAGGTCCTCCCAGGAGAGGGGATTCTAATTCCCACAGCAATTCTATTCCCTCAGCAATGAATTCTATTCCCTCAGCAATGAATCAAGATCTAGGGTAAAGCCTTCCGAGTAGAGTATATTCTAATTTCCACAGTAATGGACCAAGATCTAGGGGAAAGTCTTTCCAGTAGAGTGGATTCTAATTTCCACAGTAATGAACCAAGGTATACCGGAAAGCCTTCCCAGTAGAGTGGATTCTAATTTCCACAGTAATGAACCAAGGTATACCGGAAAGCCTTCCCAGTAGAGTGGATTCTAATTTCCACAGTAATGAACCAAGGTATACCGGAAAGCCTTCCCAGTAGAGTGGATTCTAATTTCCACAGTAATCAACCAAGGTATACCGGGAAGCCTTCCCAGTAGAGTGGATTCTAATTTCCACAGTAATGAACCTAAGTATAGCGGAAAACCTTCCCAGTAGAGTGGTTCTGCAAGAGTAGCAAAGGGTGGACCAACTCAATATAAATTCCTTTCGTATTACAAGGAGTTTGAAGATAGGCAAGTGTCCGGGTACTTTTGGTCAGATAGTGTAATTCTAACGAAAATTCCAAACTCCGGCGTGATGTTGAAGAGAAGTTACAGGTGTTTTTTCCCGGATAATTGACGGCCATTCGAAATGACTCCGTGATTGCGTATTTACTCATGCTGTAGAGTTAGAATGAGGAATTAAGAAGTAAAGATTTGTGTCTCGTGAAGCTTTATGGAATACATTTTTACAAATATAAATGTGGAATTAAAGCGACTTTTGCCTTCTAAAGTATTAGCTATATGTTCCATATCAATATAAAACTTATTGTTATGTTTGCTTTATTACATCGAGGACACTGTGTCGCACAACGCTTGCTTTAATAGCTGGTACAGAACTTCTGTACAAAATATTTCTTGAAATGTGGGCTTAGTTTTAATAGCTGGTAAAGAACTTCTGTACAAATATTTATAGAAAGGTGAGCTAGCGTATATAGTAGTCTTAAAAACCCAGAGTGAACAAACGAAATGAAGATACTTACTTTAATTTGAATTTGCGAATGACTGTTGGAGCTAATGTTCTGCTGATGGACATTGTGAAGCCGTGATGGAAAAAAGTCTGTTTGCTGAAGTAGAATTTCGCCGAACCTGATAGATCCCTGCAGTACCTGGAAACGAAATACTTCATGGTGTGAACGTCGCTGACGATGACAGCTTTTCCCTGAAGAACTTCGCTGATTGTTTTTCTTGTGTACAGATTTACTTGGTTGAGAGAACTATTCATTGATTCAACACGAGCCCACAACCTTTTGAATTCAGGAAGGTTAGTGCTCTAAACGAGAAAAAAGGAGTAAGATCTTGGAAATTACAAAGCAATTAAGTAAAATATTACTGAATTGTTTCTAAAGCAAAAGGTAAGACACTGATACTCTAAGCATAATGTTCACTTTAAAATATAATACTATTTCAAATTGATTCAACAGTGCATGCATAAATTAATAACACTAAACAACATTTTTAAACTTTGTTTTCATAATATAGGTGAAATCAGGTGCTTTAAATTAATTTCGGGGTGCTGAATTCAAATATGACTGTAAAAACTCTCCATCGCGTACAGTTTTTTTTGTGTATGAACATTTGCTATATTTCCAGATACATGTATACAATACAAGATGTACACATTACAGCTTCACATTGTAATGTATTACATTCGCATTGTAATGAATTACAGCATTTAGTGTCTCGTTAGCTATAGAATTAGTGCTACAAAGTATAAATGCCATATTCAGATATTACTGCATATGGGACAGCAAAAGGAAAAAGAAATAGAGTAAACAATATTAACACAAATGTAAATGTATACACACATACTCGTATACCCGTACAAGTACTTAATTTTTTTCTCTTATGTGTCGTGTTGTTCTTCTTCTGCAAGAACCAGCAGTAATCACCCATCATTGACGGATCCCACCTGCCTTGATACCTCTCCTCCATCGTTCGGATATCTTGGTGGAACCTTTCTTCTTGTTCATCGCTGACTGCTTCTACGTTGGCAGGAAAGAAGTCCAGATACGAATGGAGGAAATGTATTTTTAAAGACATCCGACACCCAAGGTTTTTATAGTTCTTGAGAAGGTTGTGAATCAGCTGTTTGTAGTTCCCCTCTTTGTGGTTACCCAGAAATCCCTTGACTACAGATGTGACGAGATCCGTGCTGTTTAGCTTTTCGGTAAAAAACAGAATCACGCAGCGGCGTAACTACGACCCACGCAGCCCCCGCAGCTGCGGGGGCGCAGATAACGAATTGGGCGTATTGCAGCTGCTAGTTACAGTTTTATTAAAAAATTCGAATACGCACAATAATTAACCCAAAGATTCATATTTTGCTTTAAGATATACATATTTAGCTTTGTCTAAATAAATGCCCAGTTTCACTTTTAAAACACTGAATGTCCTACATATGGAAAGTGTTCGGCTCTTTGACTTCGGGCTGTAATACGATTTCTCTGCAATGGGTTGTAAATAATACGATCGCTCTCCAATCGCCCTCTCTCTGCGCTGCTGAGGAACAGCGGGAGGCCGCAGTGGGATTCCCCGTGGAGGATGTGGGAAAACAGTCAGTTACCTAGGATTACGTGCACGACAGGCGGCAACATTTATGTACAGCAGCCGCAAATCTGCAATGTGTAAGAGGGTGATTCCTTCAAGTGGTTTATTTTAGTTTTGGACAAAGCAATTACACGTATTGTTAAATCTATTACTTAAAAAGTTAAAACTACAGTGCTTTAGGTACGGCCCTTACTTTTCCAGATACTCTACCTGACTTCTTAACCATTCCCTCCCTACCCCTAAACCACCACACAAACACACCGCGAAAAATGCATCCTCCCCCGTGTTCAAAATCCTGGGAAAATGACTGTGGTTAGGGGTGCTGAAGTAAATCTTGCGGGGGCGCACGTTGTGCTACTTACGTCACTGGAATCACTCAATAGTTTCCGTATCTGAGAACAAACGAAGATGCCTTCTTTGAGTTTTGCATTACTTAATTTTAATTGCGGGAATATTTGCTTTAAGTTCAAGAAACCTGGGCCACATTTGTCTATAGCCTTTACAAAGTTCTTCATCAGTCCCAGTTTGATAAGAAGTGGTGGAAGCAGCCCATCAGAGGGATTACTTTTATTCATCTTTGAAGAGCTACTCACTTTGGTTAAACAAAAATAATAGTTTTCCACGTAATCAGTTGGCTCACGCCAAATCATCGGAACTGCGAAAGGCATGGATTTCAGCTTACCTTTCAACCATTCACTCAGACCGACGAAGCACGAAATGCAGCAGACATGTGGAGCTCACGGTTTATTTTGATCTCCAAAATGATATCCAAAGTACAAATAGTAGGCTTTCCTCACAGCCTTTGTCAATGGACAAATCTGCGATTTTATAATATAATGTCCGCACACATAGCAAAACTTATCCGGCACGTTAATACATCCGTGACGACCCCTTTTCTCCATTTCACCAACTTTTGCTCATAAACATGCAGCACGTGTTTCTCCTTCAATGTAAAAAAACGTCATTGACAGTTCGGTTACGGTTACATATTCCCTACCTGTGAAAAAATCAGTGTTGCCACCATAACATGTCCGGTGGCAAAATATGACAATAAAATGATCTAGTGTCCTTTTACATGCCTACAAGCGCTAATAGGTACAATAATACATATTTAATAGCCCATAAAAAAAACATGACGTGGTGACCATTTTTTAAGGTGAGATCTGAATTCAGCACCAAAACATTAGTTAAAAACAGCTAGATTCGTTCATGTTATAAAAAACCTTGTAGACCAGTGTGGTCTTGCTGCAGATGCTTATAAGTTACGTTGAAACATTTCTAGATATTTGGTAACCCATTTTTTCGGGGTTTAAGGATCACCATGAGAACGTTTAGGGCTATAAGCAATCACCCATCCCTTATTCAGAGCTACTGGTTCCATAGAAAGGAGAATGCCAGTGTGCTATAGCATAAGCGCACCACACATGTCTCATATAAGATTCGAGCCAAGTCCCATCACTGACAACTAGACAGAAACCATTGCCTCTGACCTCCTCGGTCAGCGGAATGGCGCTAACCATTGTGTATTCCACCCAAAAAATCCTTTGATTTGAATTACGACATTCACCACTACAGGAAGTTTTAAGAAGATCACTTAAAATGAATTGATTTTCACTCATATTTATAGAGTAGCTTTATCTTAAGATTTCAACTGTAAATTTCGGTAACGCCACATTGTCAAACTGCTGCATCGCAATGTATGAATTTTAAGATTTCCATATAAAACGAATTTTAAGAGCTTCCTTCTAGACGAATTTCTGCGGAACTTAATCGGAAATTTGAAATCATGGGTGATAAATCCAATTAATAAATTTCGTTGCTAAGAGGAAATGCTGCTAAAAAGATTTCAAGATTTTGCATCTTAGAAATCCTCTGGATAAACGGTATTGTGGTTTCGGTACAGGCCGATACTGTTGGTTTAAGTGCTGGTGTTACGTGGTTTAAATTACTCTTTATTAGGAAACCGAAAACTGGCTGACAGAACTGACTTCACGAATTTTCACTATTGCCCTAAAGTATGAAATACACTTATTTTGAGTGCTGTTGTCAGCATGCATTTATCGGGACATATCTGTTATAACGCACAAGTTTTTCCGCGCCGGAAATCCAAACCGGGTCCCCTCACTCCGGAGTAAGTCGCTCTCTCAACTGAGCCACGCCGACACGTGCAATCACTGCGATCTGCCTTTATCTCATATGCGTCCTGCGGGGCAGACACATCACACTATGTTGGTCTTGGAACACATATTGCACACAGGGAAATGGATAAGAAAAGAAATGATGCCGCACCGTATTCGGCAGAATAACTGACCTTAACGAATGCTATGCAGGCGTTTGGTGAGGCATACACGATGCAGTATATTTGAAACTGAAAACTACGAAATCATCACAGTTGGCGTTTATTACCAGCAACTTCAACGTTTGACTGCTGCGTTGTAAGAAATTCTTCTTGCTCTTGCTTTGATCAACAGGAAGTAGGGTTTGGTTGTTCACTATTACAGCAGCCGTTTCTTATGAGATTACGGCTGCCAAGATGAGAAACTTAGTAGCCAAAAAAAAAAAAAAAAAAGAATCATATGCACCGTATTCGACAGATTTTGTTTCATCCGACTAACGTTCATACTCAACATTGTTTGGATTGAAATAGCTTTGAAGATTTGAGATCTGTCAGAGTCACTGCGTTCTTCGAAACAGAATTTTCTTTTTCTTTTTTTTTTTTGATTCGAGGTTTAACGACCACCGTGAGCAACTCAATGGCTCAATGGGCTATAAGCAGTCGCCCGTCCCTAATTTAGGGTCACTGGTTCCAGGGAAGGGAGAGAGCCAGTGCCATAAGACAAACACAACATCCATGCTTCACCGGGATTATTCGAACCCGGACCCCCTTTCGGACAAATGATCAGAGGCCATCGCCTTAGACCACTGCGTCACCGGGGCGACCGAAACACAATTAGGAGTATTTCGTAAACGCAACCCTGAAAATCTCGTGAAAAGATGAGCAAAAGTAATAAATTTGCACTGGTTTAAAATTGAATTCGTGGTCTGAAGTAGGTAATCCTGATGGCGCAATGGTGCGCTTTGACCGAGATGGGTCCGGGTTCGATCCCCGAATGAGGCGTTGGCGGTGCACCTGTCCCACGGCGCTGGAACTCTTCTTTCCCTGAAACCAGTGGGACCAAATAAGAGATGGGCGACTGCTTATAGCTCATAGAGCTGCTCAAACTCAGAAAAAAATGTCAAGGGCAAGTGTAGACACCAGACATTAACAACAGCACAACGCATATATCTGTCAGTCTAGTAAAAATTCAAAATCCTGGAAATTTCCTGTTTTTTTCTAGTTTGCTTGTTTCGGTATTTAACGCCCGTCATGAACAACTCTAAGGGCTATAAGCAGCAACATTTCCTAATTTTGGGCCACTGATTCAAGAGAAGGACCAGAGTCAGCGCCGTAAGGAAGGCATACCACTCGTGTCTCACCCGAAGCCTGAGCTCCGGCCTCCGGATAAAGCACGAATGGTCTCCGGATGAGGAAAAGTCTGTTTTTCTCGGGTGAGGAGAGGGCGGTCGCTCATTCGTACCACGCTGGAACCTCTTTGGACACAAGGGTTTGTATATCGTGCCTTCTTAATATCCTTTCAACGGAGCACTTCAATGCAATCTTGACTGATTCGCGAGCAATTAGGAATTTGTTTCTACGGAGTGCTTCTTGAAGCAGCGATCCTCCCTGCAAAAAGAAACAAAATAACGCGCACATTCGCCTGCCAGATTTGAAAATCCATGCTCACTCGCATTGTCATAAAATTCCCAAATTTTATTTCGGAGGTACGTGGTGAAATGTCACGTGTTTGAAGCGTGACGAACTATTGTTCAATCGTGAGTCACGAGTAAAGACTTCGAGAAGTCCGACATCTGACATAAAAGCTCCCACGCAAATATGGTTGGACTACTCTTTTGCACTTAATGCTCACTTCCCCTCTTAAAAATCGGAATGAAAGTAGTTTCAAATATTTCAATATTCAAATTCGGCAGGGAATTATTAATTTTAAGGAAACGAAAGTTGGTATTACAAAGAAAAAAAAAACAAGTTAGTAAAATCATGCAATGCATTGGTTATGACACGCTTTCCAACGTACCAGAAATCATTACTCAAGTTATGAGGACAATGGCTGTGGAATAGATCTCGCTCCTGTGCCCTGACCTTTAACCCTATTTCGATGATATGAAACAGAATTGGTTCAGTATACCACCGGAACGATATACTAAAGTTTTGTCGCAATAGAAGCATTTGTAGTCAAGTTATGAGGATAATGGCTGTGGAATAAATCGTGCTCCTGTGCCCTGACCTTTGACCCCATTTCGATGATATTCAACAAAACCGGCTCAGTATACCTCCGAAAGAACATGATAAAGTTTTGTCACAATCGAAGCATTTGTACGTACGTTACGACGCATAATAGCAATGGAATGGATCCCTTATCTATGTCCTGATCTTTGACTTTGTTTCACCCATGTTCAGTAGGGTTTGTCCCCAGGTGGTTCCCTACCACATACTAAAATTTCATCGAGATAGAACCATTTTTACGCAAGTTATGACACATAAGGGCAATGGAATGGATCCCGCTCCTATGTCCTGACCTTTGACTCCATTTCGCCCATTTTCAATAGAATTCATCCCCAAGTGATCCCCAACCAAATACAAAAATTTCATCGAAATCGAACCATTTTTACGCGAGTTATCGTGCGGACGGACGGACAGACAGACGGAAAAAGCTGGAGTATATACGTTTCTTCAACCTACGCTTGGAAAGCGCAAAAATAAAAAAGGGATGGATATAAATAGCACATGATGATAACACTTATTTCCTAGGACTGGCACTACAGGAATAAAGATGTGCCAAGTGAAGTTATGGGAAAATATGCCCCCTAAAAAAAGCAATGACCAAATATTTTTGACGGACTATATGAATAAATATGATAGAGGTTATAGAATGCCTCACACGCACTGATCAACATGGAGATCGCAACATCGAGAAGAAGTTGATGCATAGTTGGAAAATCACAGAACGTAAAGAGTTGGCGAAGATGTGTAAAAGATCAAAAGGCGAAATAAATGTGCGAAGGCACTGTACCTACTTTAGCTACCCCGGTGACTGAGTGGTCTGAGGCGCTGATTTCTGACATTAAACTGAGATGCGATTGTATCTCGGATGATGCCTTACTGATATGCTTGTCAGAAGACGCTGACTTTTGACCATTCGTCTGAGATGGGCCTGGGTTCGAGTCCCGTATGAGGCATGGGTGGTGTGCTTATCTGATGGCTCTGATTCTGTCCCTTCCCTGGAAGCAGTGGCTTTAATGCTTTTTTGGTTGGAGGTTTAACGACCACCGTGAGCAACTCAATGGGCTATAAGCAGTTGCCCGTTCCTATTTTAGAGTCAGTGGTTACTGGGAAGGGAGAGAGGCAGTGCTGTAAGACAAAAACAACATCCATGTCTCACGGGATTCGAACCCTGACCCCTTCCGAAAGAATGATCAGAAGCCATCGCTTAGACCACTGCGACACCGTGGCGGCCTTTGAATCTGGGTAGGGCCACTGCTTCCAGGGAAGGGCAATAAGGTGTCATGGCGCCTTATTGCCCTTAAAGTTGCTCATGGTGGTCGCCAAAACACGAAAAACAAAACAAGAAGACACCGCCTGCTTTAACGTAGGATTGTTCAGTACAGAGTTGGTCGCAGTTAGGCAGTTATACAAACCTACAGACGACCAGGTATGCCGCCATCACTGTTGTGCTAGGGTATGGTATTCCAAGCATCAACCAGCTGGACGCACAACCGTTGCAGGGCTGCTGCCTGAGTCAACCGGCGGAGGTGACAACCCATAAAGTTCCAATCATGCTCGATAGGCGACAAGTCTGACAATTTTGATGGCCATGAAAGAATGTTCACGCTTTGGAGACGGTCCTTTGTAACTCTAGAAGTGTCCAGACGGGAAGAGATATGGGACGATATTTTCGGTGATCTTCACGACGTTTCAGTGCCAGGAATACGGGCAAGAGATTCTCTGATGTCGTACGGCTTTAACTCCTGCACCCATGTACTACGTAGGGGTGTTGTAAGGAGAACGACTATAACCCCTCCGCAAGTGGTTGACAAAATGACACCATAGGAATGGGCTGCCATCTGGCAGTCCATTCATCCGTGAATAGAACGCATTGATAACCTGGATTCATCCGTGAATAGTAAGTATTCCCCATTCCACAATCCAATGTAGTCCTTTTTTATTCTGGCTCCGTGATGTGGCAGCAACGTAAGATACTAAGTTGGGCAGCTTGGCAGGAGTCCGACGTCATGCAAACGTCGTCGTATCGTTTGGGTGGATCCATCTCTGTACCAGTAACGGCTTGCAGATCACGCAGTACCGCAGGCAGTCACTGTGGTGATCTCCTCGTGAACAGCTCCTGCAGAGAATTAGCGATCTTGACGCGCCGTGGTCCTGCATCTCAGTAAAATTTCTCTCTGACGCGTCATTCGTTGCCCTGCGACAAAGTGTGACACTCGATGTCGTGCTGTGACATAGTGTGACATTCAACGTTGTTCTTTGATATAGTGTGATACTCAGCATTATTCTCTGACGTAGTGTGACACTCAACGTTACTCTGTGACATAGTGTGGCACGCAGTGTTGCCCTATGCTCTCAATGCGCTGCACCCAAACGGAAATTGCTAGTAAGCAGCTGTCGCATATTGATGAACCTCTGCTGTTGTATGTCAGTCAACTGAATACAAGGATCTCATCAGGGTACCCACAGTGTATGTGCAACGTTTTAAACGGAAAAACTCCACTCTTAACGTCTGACTTAGTAGAAGGCGAGCCCGAATGTGCGGCACCTTTAAACTCTGCTCAATTAACGTTTACGAGACACACCGCAGAGAAACTTTCATCATTTGCGCATCTCAAGTAGGTCATTGCCTATTGTGATTTGCATGTCTGTTCATCAACTAATTCTTGGTGCTGCTATTTCCATGCTGAGCAGTGTATTTTCCGGTGGTTGAATGACCTGTCACGCAGTTCGACTGACAGATCGTTCAGCCCCTGTTGTTATACGACAAGAGGCGGTATGTGTGCCGGTTTCACTCAGTGGTAAAATGCAGCGTGCCTTAACGAACAAGGAGGGTACGTAGGAGGTGTTAATCATATCGAACCGGAAATCAGGAGAAAGTATATGCGTTTTTTGTTTGTTTGTTTTGCATTGGAGTTTTAACGACCACCGTGAGCAACTCAATGGGCAATAAGCAGTCGCCCGTCCCTAATTTAGGACCACTGGTTCCAGGGAGGGGAGAGAGCCAGTGCCGTAAGACAAACACAATACATCCACGCCACACCGGGATTCGAACCCGGACCCCTGTCGGACGAATGATCAGAAGCCACCGCTTAGACCACTGCGCCACCGGGGAGGCTATGAGTTTTACTATACTAAATATAGGAAACGATTTGACTCCGAATCTTTTCTTACAGCAAAACCTCCCTTATGCCGTGCGTGTGAACATAATCCCGGTGTATTCACTAACGTACATTGGAAAATTTATTTATTTTACATAAAAAGAAGATAATAAAATTCATCAGTGTTCCGCGTGCCACATTGGGCACGCGTGCAGTGGGTTGCTGACCCAAGTTAAAGGAGATAATGTTACCTGTAGTAACTTCACTCTCTAAATAGAAGAAAATTCTACTGATGTTAAGAGAAAATAGAAACCGACCTAGCTCATGCCTAATAGTTTCTGTCTCTTCTAATAAATCTTTAGTCAGAAAGGAAGCAAATTTATATTTTCTGTGTTCTTATTAGCGTTTTACAGGAAGAAATTTAAAATGTGAGGACCTTAAATTATGAACCAACTCGGATTTTAGACAGGAAAGTCATTCGAACGGGCAACAATTAAACCGACCTTTTAATCGGGGCGGCAACCGATTTCCAGTGAATACTCATAACAGAGATTGCTTTAACATAATGAATAACAACAAAATACAATAGAATTCTAGGAAATACCAGGAATTTTTTCAGTTCATTTGTGAGATTTAATTTTGTAGTATTCATCGTGCAGGAAACAGGTTTCTGATACCTTGATATATGTTTCGTACGCTGTTCCCTGATGCACGTAAGGTATTATGGATGGTCTCGCCACGAGATCTTTAACGGAATCTATTCGGCCTTGTTCTAGTTTGACCATAAGAGAGGCCTTCAGAGCTCCGCTGAATCCATTCATGAGAACGAGAATGGCTAACCACCACAAGCCCACGAGAATTCTTGAAGAATCCATCTTGACGTCACCAAAATTACCTGGAACATGCCAAACCAAATAATTTAAGTTGGAAAAGATGCATAAATTATACCCAATTTTAAACAAAACAGATCGGAGAATCATTCAATGCATTAAACAACAATCTTCGCAAAAAAGTAAATAAATAAATAAATAAATTAATTAATAATTCTCAATATCCTTTGTACCAGAAGATTCCTTTCAGAGATGCAGTAATCGGGACGCAATTCTTTTTACATTTTTATATAACGACTTATGCGATAAAATGCATATTATGCAATGCAAATTATTCTAAAGCATAGCTAGAAAAGATCTTTTCAAAAATATAAATTCAAAACCAAATATTGTTGATGCAAAGCAACGAACAAAGATGAATGGCAGTAAAAATGGGTCTAGTACCATTCGTGCAAAGAGGAAGATTTGACTTTTGAACAATTGGATCAATGGCGATTCGTCTAATAAACTTTTGCCCTCAGTGGTGGAAAGGGGCCGGCTTTTGTATGTTCATATCTTGGATTACTAAGTTTCAACAATACGATCGAATGAAAAAAGAAACTTTTGTATTTTCAGTTAGAGTATTTGGATCAAAGTACGTAAAAGAAATGGATTATCTCATTCGCCTTGAAAAGCGAAATATTTTCGCCCCCAACCTTTCTGTTGTTATTGTAAAGATTTTGCTCTCGATTTTCTCCTAAAGTTTATTCAAATTTTATTGCAATGTGAATATTTCATTGTCATGCAAACAGCAAACTTTTGAAAATACGCTAATTGTCATAAAAATCCGCTCACCAAGAAAAAACCGTGTGATTAACGCGAAATTCGGCGAACAGCTACGGGGAGGGCAGACATGCAAATAATTAAAATTTTGTGCGATTCCGCATGCCCGCACGTCCAAGACCTGCGCTGTAATCGCAATCCTTCGGTCTTATAAGGCGCCGCGCAGGGGACTCCACATTCGTGCCGAAGTGCGCGGTAAGAGTCAGGTGAGATCCATGAGAGATAGACATGCCGAGCAACCGTCGTAGGTGTGCGTATGCGCAATTGATGGAGTTTGAACGAGGCCGTTTCATCGGGATAAGAGAGGCACGGTGACCGGCGCGCCGAATTGGCAGCCATTTGGGCCGGTCAGACAGTACGGTGCGATGGTGTTGGAAGCAATGGACACGGGAAGGCACCCAGACATGACGGACTGGCTCTGGACGTCCCACACCCACCACCAGCAGAGAGGACCGTGGGATTGTGGGAGAGGCACGCGCAGATGCAACGACGTCCTTGTTCAATATCCAGAGACACGTGGCGGCTGTACCATGGATTCCTGTGTCCGCCAGAATCATTCCCAGACGCCTGGCAGAGAGGAATCTGCACTCTCGACGGCCCTTACGTTTTCTGCCATTAACACCCGACCACCGTCTGCGTCGATTGCAGTGGTGTTAGCAGCGAGCAAGGTGGAAAGCTACTGACTGGCGACGTATAGTGTTCAGCGACGAAACCCGCTTCTGAACGGGAACGGACGACCACCGTGTCAGAGTGTGGAAGACCGCAGGTGAACGCTACAATCCCAACCTCACTGTACAGCGGCACACGTCCCGAACTGCAAGCGTGATGGTCTGGCAGCCATTGCGTATGATAGAAGGACTTCCCTCGCAGTGATCCGGGAGACGTTGACAGCCCAGCGCTACGTACAGGAGATCCTGCGGCCCCATGTGCTACTTTTCGTGACCGGCAATCCAACATTTGTTTGTCGACTGACGTCATCAAAGTACAGGTCGCGCCATCTTTTTTCTGGACAATTAATGCGTTCCCAAGGATAAAAATTTAAACATCGATTAAAATAACTTCATTTTATAACTTGGATTATTTAATATTTTCTAAAACATAGTCATAATTATATAATCCAACATTTGTTTGTCTACTGACGTCATCAAAGAACAGGTTGCGCCATCTTTTTTCTGGTTCCAACACCACCAAATGAAAAGTTATTGATTTTTTATATAATTATGGTTATGTTTTAGAAAATATTAAGTATTCCAAGTTATAATATGAAGTTATTTTAATCGATGTTCAAATTTTCATCCTTGGGAACACAGTAATTGTGAAGGAAATGTGTACAAAAGTTTTTCCATTAGAAGTATAGGAAGTAAAATTACTTGACGTCCACCTCAACGGTTTAGCATAACAGTTTACGGTTTACGAAAATGCTTTTTGGACCGCTTTTGTTTTCCTTAGTGGTAAATTTAGTAAGTGCTATAAGTCCAAACGACAAAAGTCCGACCTTCCAAAAATTAACGACAGTAAAAAAAACTCTGAAATTTCGGAATAACAAGCCTTGTTTGCTTAGAAATGCAATAAAAATTTAAATTTATATGAATTTTCCAGTTTTTATTTCATGTGATATACTCGGAGATCGGGCTGCAGAGCCCGAGCGGTACTCTGGAAACGAGCGTAGCGAGCCTAGAAGCGCAGCCCCTATTAGAGAAAAATAACTTAGCATTTATTCATGTGCTATGTGATATCACCGTTTACTATGTTAACAAGAAACCAGGATATGTTACAATTAATATGGTTTTTCAATATAGTTTCGTTTTTTTGTGTTTCTTTGTGATATTTACACATAGGTGAAATGCATATTACAGTTCACGAGGTACGATTTACGTCACAGTGCCTATTTATTAGGAACAGTAGCACGGTTCCACTGCAGAATAATCTTTGTCGTATGTTTCCGTTTCTATGCTTTGCTATAAATTGCAGGAAATAGTACTGATATTTTTAATCTATTGGAAACATTCTATTTTGTATCAGATGCAATTAACTACGACAAATATTTACACACATTTTACGCAGAAGTTATTTTTAGGAAGAAAATTTTGAGAATATCTGAACACTTTAACTGTAAGATTTCTCATGCCAATAAATGTATAATTATTATCATATTTTATATTATCACACTTTCTTTGGTTCATTCGACACGAAATTGCAGTCTGTCGTTCCTGTTTATGTGAACTTTTGCCGTTGGCTTAAAGAATTTGGTCATTCAACAGAACGAGCATTTTAGAAGTGGACTAGTGAAATAAAAATAAGGAAAACACATAAAGAATGTAAATGAAGAGTGCCAGTAAATCTTTTTTCAAAGTGCATAAATTTGCATTTAGCTTTTATTCCAACCCCCTATCGCATAATGTACAATTTACAGCCTATACGACACAACAACATTAGAAGATATGGCAAACGAGCCGCAGAAATACACTGCTGGACAATTGCTAATTACGGATCCTAAACGGCTCTATAGCGCATAAAAAAGTAAGTGTGGTTGGATGCCAAGTGAAATAAAATAATGTCATTACAAGAAAGACAATTTATTGTGCTCTGTAATCCAGAAGGCTTTGGAACGTGTTCAAGGGACAAACAGGCCATTTTGTGCAGAATACGTAAACGTGAAAAAAATGCAATTACCGTCCGCAGGCGTTCCGGCGTAAGATGCCAATACGGGATATGGCCACCGTGGAGGGCGATGCAAGATTCCACACGTCGTGTCATGCTTTGCACAACATTATCAAGCAGCTGTTGGGGTAATTTATCCCATTCCTCTGTCAGTGCACGGATGATGGTGTCCTTGTTTATTGGAGGGCATTGACGACCAGCAAGACTCCTCCCCAAAGCATCCCACACATTTTCAATGGGATTCAGATCTGGAGAACGTGCTGGCCATACGAGGCGTTGAATATCCTCGCTCTCAAGACACTCCTGGACAGCGACTGTTCGATGACATGTTGCGTTGTCGTCCATGAAAATGAATCTATCACCGACAGCACCACGGAACATGCGAACATGAGGTAGCAGAACATCATTAATGTATCGTTGGCCAGTCATAGTCCCAGTTGGAAGCACATAGAGGGACGTACGGCCATTGATCATGATGCCAGCCCATACCATGACACTACATGTCGGATATCGGTCCCTTTCCTGTATGTTTGCTGGACAATATGCAGTACCACTATCACGCCAGATCAGTTGTCGTCGACAATCAGACGATAGACTGTATCTACTCTCATCTGAGAAAAGGACAGCAGACCAGTCGTTATCAGTCCAATTGCGATGTTGATGGCACCATTGCAAACGGGCGGTACGGTGACGTCTGGACAATGGGATGCACACAACAGGACGGCGTGCGTATAGTCCTCCTTCATGCAAACGTCTGGCGACAGTTTTCCGGGAGATCCGCTTGCCAGTAGCAGCCATAAACTGATTTGCTAACTCACTAGCTGTGCTGCGCCGGTGTCTTTTTGTTGGTAGCACTATGTACCGATCTTCTGCAGGTGTGGTACTGCGAACACGACCTCTCCCGTGACGTTTGCTACACTCTCCATTTGTTTGAAATGATTTCCAAAGCCTTGAAACAACACTGTGGCTGACGTCGAACTCCCTGGCAACATCTGTTATTTTTCGCCCTTCTTCAATCTTTCCAATAATACGGCCACGCGTAAAATCATCTAGGTGGTGTCGGGAAGACATACTGAAAATTGCAAGTTCGTCAATTGATTCTTTCCCTTTCAACTTTGGGTTTGAACAACAACGGTCAATACGCGTCAAATCCTTTATATCTCTTATCAGCGCTATGACGTCACGAACAAGTTCGGCAATCCAAAATTTGCATACGCACAACACGTCTTACTGTATCCCGCACTTATGCTAATTTCCACATTTTCCTGCTTTCTATTTTATGGTTGCTATCGTTGCTATTGTCATCCGTCCTTAGCAATTGTCCGGCAGTGTACTTTGGCTTACAGTTATTTAATTCACGTTTTCAACATCTCTCGGTATTTATCTTTGACATTCAGTGCGGAACACTTGATACCTGTGAAAAGAGTCATTCAGGTAAACGAATGAAAAATAGAGAGTTATAAAACAGTAGATCAGATTAGCAACTGTTAAGGAGGCTGAACGAAGCTCCTAATACCATAGTGAAAATGCTTTTATCGTATTATGAAACTTTAATAATACAGAAAACACTAAACGTACCTCAAGTTGAAAAATATTTGCTATTTTTATATTTCTCGCATCTGGTAGAAATTTTTTTTGTAAACAGCTTTTCAAAATTCGACGAAATTTATTTCATTCTTCAAGCATTAATAATTTCAACGGTTTATTTATTGAATCAATTACCAGACAAATCTTGAATAAGTGCTAAATTAATTTATGTACGGTAAACCTAAAATCTAGTTGAAACATAAATTCTGAGAAAGGAAATCTTTTCTCGAAACAATATAGAGAGGAGAGTAACCCAACTTATCGTTCATTTTTCAAAAATTTAAAAAATGACCTTTGTCGTTTGTCCAATGCCGATTCATTTGCATTGAACGAATCGGCATTGTACCAATCACACCATTGGACCAAACGGCATTGGATCAATCGCCGCGGTCCGAATTAACAGTACAACCTTTCAATCAAGTGTTGCTCTCTAAAATGGTTCTTTTAAAAAAAAATCCTCATGTAAACATTCACACAAAAGTGTACATTCTGTGACAGGTCACAGAAAAATAATGTGCTATAGATTTTGAATTTCGTTTTATGAAAAAGCGAAATTACTAAATGTTGCTTAAGTACCCTTGTTTTTCAGCACTGAATAAATAATTTAATAATACGACTGCGCACAAATCGTGCGCAACTATGACCATAAGTTCTGCGATATTTACAAAAAAAATTGCAATGATATTTCAACAAAGGCTGACGTCATCATCGTTATTAACCATTCATAATCCACTGCTGTATGAAGGCCTCCCTCAGTTTTTCCCACCACTTTCTGTCTTGAGCAATTCACTTTTCATACATGCTATTTCCGTATGCATTCGAATTTCATTCAGCCATCTCTCACGTGGTCTTTTTCTAGGTCTTTTCTTGTCACTTGTTATCCAGTCTAGTGTCTCACTTGCCCAACGGTGGCCTGTTCTTTTAGCAATATGTCCCGTCCATTGCCCTTTGAGGGTCTTTTCTTTGATCACGATGTCATCTACTCATACCATTTTATAGTTCTACAAGTACCTTTTTCTGTCTTCTTGGTTACACCAAGCATGAATCTCTCTATGCTTTTTCGATTTTTTTCAGTTAGTGTGCATGCCTCTGATCCGTAAGTAAGTACTGGAAGGAGATTCATTGATTAAATCCTTGTTTTTAAAGACAAAATAGTCAACTGTTCTTGAAAATTTTACTGTTTCTTCCAAATTCACTCCAGCCAGGTTTTGTACGCCTATCAGTTTCCTTTTCGATGCGACTCTCTCTTAATATGTGTTGTCCGAGGTAGATATAGGCATCAGTTACTTCTAAATTTGCCAAATGACCCTCTAAATCTTCAATTCTTATTAAAGTATTGTACATCAGTTTCGTTTTATATAAGTTGATCTCTAATCTTCCTTCTCTTCTCTTGTTAGCTAGTTCCTGGATCATACTCTGCAACTCTGAAAAGGTACTTGAAATAAACGACTGTGTCGTCAGGAAAACGCGCACGCGTGAAGCTCGTTAAACCATCTCTGTTAATCATTGTTAATCATATCTTAACACTAGTACAATATTTTCTTTATACGTTCACAGTGTCTCTATTGTTTCATACACTCATTGTCATAAAAATCTGCGCACCAAGAAAAAACCGCGCGATTAACGCGAAATTCGGGGAATAGCTACGGGGAGGGCAGACATGTAAATGATTAAAGTTCCATGCGATTCCACACGCCTGCGCTTCCAAGACCGGCGCTGCTATCGCAGTCCTTGGGGCTTATAAGGCGCCACGCAGGGTACTCCACATTCGTACTGAACTGCACGGTAAGAGCCAAGTGAGATCCCTGAACGACACACATGCCGAGGAGCCGCCGTAGATGTGCGTACGGGCAACTGACGGAGTTTAAACGAGGCCGTATCATCGGCATGAGAGAGGCAGGTAGGTCCGGCGCGCCGAATCAGCCGGCCGCCATTTGGGCCGGTCGGACAGTACGGTGCGATCGTGTTGGGAGCAATGGACACGGGAAGGCACCCAGACACGGCAGACTGGCTCTGGACGACATAGACACACCACCAGCAGAGAGGACCGTGGGATCGTGAGAGTGTGGGACGCACAGATGCAACGACATCCTTGTCCAATATCCAGACACACGCGGGGTTGTACAAGGGACTCCTGTGTACGCCAGAACCATTTACAAACGCCTGACAGAGGCGAATCTCCACTCTCGATGGCCCTTACGTTTTCTGCCGTTAATACCTGACCATCGTCTGCGTCGATCGCAGTGGTGTCAGCAGCAAACAACGTGTAATGCTACGGACTGGCGACGTTTAGTGTTCAGCGACGAATCCCGCTTCTGTATGGGAACGGACGACCACCGTGTCAGAGTGTGGAGGACCGCAGGTGAGCGCTACAATCCCAACCTCACTGTGCAACAGCACACGTCCCGAACTGCAGGCGTGATAGTCTGGGGAGCCATCGCATATGAACAGCCGTACTTCGATCCGAGAGACGTTGACAGCCCAGCGCTATGTACAGGAGTTTCTGCTGCCCCACGTGCTGCCTTTTCTGGCGGGGCGGCCCGGAGCCATTTTGCAACAAGATAACGCCAGTCCCCACACGACTCGGGTTTCCCAGGACTGTCTACGTCATGCTTCGACGCTTCCAGATCGCCTGATCTCTCGCCCGTCAAGCACGTGTGAGACCAGATGGGACGCCAGCTTCCTTCATGTCCCAGTGTTCGTGATTTAGAGCGTCAGTTGCAAAAAGTGGTGTGGGCCAATCTGTCCCACGATAACATACGGCATCTCTTTGACTCCATGCCGGACCGTATCACCGCATGTATCCGAGTACGAGGCAGTCCGACGCGGTACTAACGATAACCGGAATGTGTACCGCATGTCTTCGGGAAATCATCCTGCTGCCGTGATATTGTAATGACTTCTGTCCTTGGTATGTACCATCTCACTGCTAAAATCTCATTTCAATCCAACGCCTCCTTCTTGGTGCGCGGATTTTCATGACAATGAGTGAACATTACTTGCACGAAACTTTATTACTGCGGAAATATCCTACTAATTCCAAAAGTTTTGACAAACATTTGTGAAAATACCATGAGCTGTGCAACACTCAGAAAGAAACATTTCTTGCGTGCCAACTATTAATAAAAGAGCAGCTTTTCTTATTGTAGAGAATTTTCTGGCTGTTTGCTATCACTTCTCCATCCCTTGGTTATTCATCAAAACATCATTCTGACAACCAATGGAAATTAGTCAACGATTATAAATTATGCTCGCACCTTGAATACAGCTGCTTCTAAGTTAAATAGAAACGTCTGATGATTCTGTTGTAAGGGAAAAAGCGAATTTTCTGAATAATTTTTAACCGAAGTAGAGTTTTCCATCTTCGAAGGACATCATGGGCATCTCTTAAAGTTTTGGGAGGGATTTATATTGACAGTTTAAGATGTCATTTCCATAACAGGATTTATATTGAATTTTTTCTTGTAATGAAAATGACAGAAAAAAATGAAAAGAAAGTCTTAAACAAGGAGAACATACACCACGCATCGCTAGAAATTCGAACTTAGTTTCGGTCTTCGCGAAGGTGGCGAAGGAGATGGCGTTCGCATGCCATTATGTGCTGTCATAAGTTGAAGTTAAACTGATAAAAATCGACCCCCTCGCCCCCAAAAAACGGCCGCATATCTACAAAGAAAAAAAATGAGCGAGAGAGAGAGAGAAGGAGAACTGGGAAATTATTACCTGATTGTTTTTATTCCTCTATTTACTTCTGTGTGTCATACCTTTAGAAAACGGAAATGGAGAAATAAGGCAACCAATTTTCTTTCGTATCATACTGAGACTGAAGTTTTCAACTACCTTACATTTGAAGATGTTCAGGATGATATTTAAAAAAATTACTAATATATAAACATTTCTTTATATTTCAGTTAGCCACAACCGTTCAAAAATGAAGGGTTTAAAACATAATGAAACTAAATTTCTTCAACAAGTGCTGGACAACTGTTTTTCGTGAATGTGCGCTGTTCATATTGTGTAACACATATCACCATTGGCGGCAGTTGAAAGATAAATATTTGTGACGTCACGCATAGCTTATCGTGTTTTCCGGCACATGTTCAGTGATTGATAGAAAAGTTCTTCCCTGATGAAATTACAAACGTGAGACTTTCAGCTGTATGAAGTAAATTTGCTGATACGTTTTGTATTAATAGTTGCTATAGCTAAATTAAAAGCATTTTATGTTCTATTACACTGTTCCGCAACCTTTTTCTACTCTAGGCACACCATAAATTATCCATGACTCAACACGGCACACCAAAATGTTAATCCCCTCAAAAACGTATGATATGACACAATCAATATAAATACGTAATGTAATCAAAGTATAATTATTATTATTCTATTATATTATTATTAAACAGAAATCGACTTGTGCATTTATAAACAATTTATGCACTTTAATTCACGGTAGAAAATACAAGAAAATACACTTTTCTATTACTATTAAAGTAAATAACTCTACTCCTACCTTCAATGTGATACTTGCGCCTGCTTAGCTGCAAACAGGCGGCTGATCTGTGGTGGAATCGTTGACAATGCAAGTCTCATTTCTTCATCGACGGATTTGAGTCTCTCTCTCTCTCTTTGATGTTTTAATTTCAGTCAGCGTCGAGAAGCCCAGTTCACACAAATATGTAGTTGAAAATGGCAACAACACATTAACTGCCATCTAGGAGACAGCCGGGTATTTACTCCTTATTTTAAACCAAAATGTGTCTAAAAGCACTTCGAGAAGCTTAAATTTCAATGTTCTGTCTGCTTTTAAATCTGCGAGTTCCTCTTGTATATTAATCGGAAGAGGTTTTGAATTCCCGACGAATGAATCACGAACCCAGTCGAAATCTTGAACACTCTCTCCAAAATATTTCTTGAACTTCTGCTGCAAGATTTCTAAATGTTCTTTAATTAAGTCCATCGCCACTATATTACCGCCAGCAAGTGGCCATACAGTCGGGAACATTTAAAACGACCCTTTAGTTTAATAGTAATAGAAAATAGCAAGACTGACTAGCAATCACAATTTTCAGACTACTTCAGCGCACAGCTGTGATAGAACTGAAATAATTGTAAGACGCGGGACCTATACTCTTCAAAGGGAAGGAGAGACACATATACAGACTTATTTAAAATAAAGTCTAACAATGTGTGGGTGCATCGGTACAGGAAAAAAGTAATAAAGTTGAAGAAACACTAACAAACAGGGACAAATACCGAAACAACGTAATAAAATAATAAAAGACAGGGAAAGTTTTGCTAATCCCTGCACTTTTAGGGTAAAGCGTACACAGAACATGCGGCAAGTGTAACAAAGAAGCCGCATAGCGCGGTGTTAGTGGCGAGAAAGTACACAGAACATGCGGTAAGTGTAACAAAGAAGCTGCATAGCGCGGCGTTAGTGGCGGGAAAGTACACAGAACATGCGGCAAGTGTAACAAAGAAGCCGCATAGCGCGGAGTTAGAGGCGAGAAAGTACACAGAACATGCGGCAAGTGTAAAAAAGAAGCCGCATAGCGCGGCGTTAGAGGCGAGAAAGTACACAGAACATGCGGCAAGTTTAACAAAGAAGCCGCATAGCGCGGTGTTAGTGGCGAGAAAGTACACAGAACATGCGGTAAGTGTAACAAAGAAGCTGCATAGCGCGGCGTTAGTGGCGGGAAAGTACACAGAACATGCGGCAAGTGTAACAAAGAAGCCGCATAGCGCGGCGTTAGAGGCGAGAAAGTACACAGAACATGCGGCAAGTGTAACGAAGAAGCCATATAGCGCGGCGTTAGAGGCGAGAAAGTACACAGAACATGCGGCAAGTATAACGAAGAAGCCTCATAGTGCTGCGGTCGAGGCGAGAAAGTACACAGAACATGCGGCAAGTGTAAAAAAGAAGCCGCATAGCGCGGTGGTAGAGGCGAGAAAGTACACAGAACATGCGGCAAGTGTAACAAAGAAGCCACATAGCGCAGCGGTAGAGGCGAGAAAGTACACAGAACATGCTGCAAGTGTAACAAAGAAGCCGCATAGCACCACGGTAGAGGCCAAATAATACAAATATATCAACAAGTAAAACTACGATATAACAACTGTGAGTAAATAATTTACATTTAATTTCTTAGAACACATAAAAATTCGCGGCGTGTAATAAAGAATAAACAAGCATCATCTTATTTAATCAGTGCAGCGGCAGAGAATATAATACCAGCATATGAAACTTGGATAAAATTAAAAAATAAACCTGGACAATTAATTTCTTACAATAGGATAATAGGTAGAAGTTCGCGTCACACTTTTCACCTTGTGGGGGCACACCGGTTGCGGAACACTATTAAGTCAATACATCGACAATGAATTAATGCATATAAACAAACCAATACACAAAAACATGGGTTGGGCTTGTGTCGAATATCTTCTAAATATTCAGTTGCGGAGTGAGTGAGTTATAGTTTCAAAATAACCTTTTTAAGGATCCACATGGACCTTAATGCATCGTATTTATTGACCGGCACCATCCCAGGTGTGCAGCTGCAGAAGTAAAAGAAAACGCGTCTTTTAATTATTTATAAGTCCATACATTTGTTCCTCAAAGGTCGTTATGAGAGACAAAAAATAGGACGAATATTTGAAACGTAACGTTTTCTTCCTGTTCCTAAGGAGTTCTTGAAACAACTTTGATCGCGTGACGTAACGCAGCTCTGGCGTCCAGTCAGAATGCTACGTGCCGCTTCGGTGGCCAAGCGGTAAGAGGCTCTGGATTCTAATCATTCTTTTAAGGTGGCTCCAGGTTCGATTCATGGGCGAAATTTCGATGGGTGTAGGTCTCAGGCCACTGGCATTCTCCCTTCCTTGGATTTAAGTTGCTCACGGTGGTAGTTAAATCTCCTAACAAGTAAGTAAACAAAAAAGAATGATTCGGATGAGACGATGTCACAACACGATATTTGCAGGTGTAGTTGGATAAAAACTAGTTTCGTTACTATGGCAACAAAGCACAACATTTACGTAGGGAACTGCAACGGAAATTATACACTAATGAGCCATTACATTATGACCACCTAACAAATAAGTTGTAGGAGCCCCTTTAGCCCACAAAACAGCGGCCAGTCGGCAAGGCATCGGTTCGATGAGGTGGCGATAGGTGTCCTGGGGTATTTGGTACCATAATGTCAACAGCAGGTCCTCCAGTTCCCGTACATTTCCGGGTTGTGGTATTCTACCGCAAACCCGGTTTTCCAAGTCGAACCACAAATGTTCGATTGGGTTCATGTCAGGTGATTTTGGAGGCCAGGGCATTAACAGAAAGTCACAAGCATGTTTTTCGAACCACTCCTTGACGATTCTGGCAGTATGGCACGGCGCATTATCCTATTGGTAATGGCCATCACCAGCAGGGAACACAGTTGCCATGAATGGGTGAACTTAGTCCACAACGATGTTCAGCGGTTTATACCTGGCAGCTGTCAGGGATTGTGATATTGGAATAATGGGGCTTAAAGTGTCACAAGAAAACATTCCCCACAACATAACACCGCCGCCTCCACCGTCGGCCTGTTTTCGCCCAGCAGTGCATCTCTCCGTTGGCAATTGGCGTATCCGCGCTCGGCCGTCTAGTTGATGCACCAGGAATCTTGATTCGTCAGGCCAGGCCACTTTCTTCCAATCATCCACGGTCCAATCTCAATGATCTTGGGTCCATTTCATGAGTTGTTGGCGATGATGTACAGTGAGCATGGGGACCCGGCTGAGTCTTCGGCTACGCAGGCCCATGCGCAGAAGGCTGCAATGAACTGTGTGCTGTGACACATTGCCCTGGTCACCACTGTTGTAGCTGAGGATAATTTACCGCACTGTGGCTCTGCGGTCGCTGTGAACAATGAGCGATAGTCTACGCTCCCCTCTAGCATCAAGGAACTGCGGACGACTCACGGTTGGATGAAGATTCGTCGTTTGGCCATCTGTGCACCACTTTTGATACGTACTCACTACAGCGGCACACGAACAACCCACAAACCGTGCTGTTTCTGAGATCGTAGTTCCGAGGCGTCGTGCTATCACAATTGGTCCTTTATCAAACTCCGATAAATCGGCAGTTTTTCCCATTCTGACTCCGAACACTCTACCAACAGAAAGCCGGTCCTCGGCTTGTATATATACTGCTCTGTGAACTTCACCGGCGCCACCGTTCGGTCTCCAGACGCTTTCATTGCTTCAGGCTGGGGATGGACATAATGCAATGGCTCATCGATGTATATGAGAATTCTCTTTTCTTTCTTCCTTATCCAGTGTCAATTTAAATTAGACAAATTCTCGTCGTCAGTAGTCAGATACACATTCATTCTTTGTAGTCGCTGAAAAGTTAAATACAGAAAAAAAAAGCGAAGGTAAGAAGTTGAATTCAAGAAAAGTGTGCAGTGAAAAGTTTTTGTATAACAAAACTGTTAGAGATACACGGTATTAGAAAAAAACGTAAGTTCGTTAGCATGAGAAACATCTAAACTAAAAATGTTTTAATGTACAGTAACATTAAAAATCTAAAAAGTCGATGAAAAAAATCGTGGTAAAATTTCAAGTCCATATCTTAAAGAAAGAAATACATGTAGTAAAATAGAAAACGCAAATCATTTTGGAACATACTTTCACAAAAAAGGCTTCCCAAATATTTCCAGAAGTAAAAGTCGAAGGACGACAAAGCTGATTTCGACCGCAACTTCCTGTCTTTTCTATCGCCATTTGCCATTCTTTCAGTGACAGATGTCAAGAACGTATATATCAGCAGACCAATTAAGAGTCCGGTCCATATCTACAAAATAGAACGTTCATTACGAAATAACGAAATTTCCAGTTTTAATAATCTCAGTAAAATGTCTTCATTTGTAAAATAAGTCATTATGAATACGTGCAAAAAGCAACGATTAGCAAAATAAACAGACATTTTAATTACAAAAACAAAAAACAAACAAACATTCATAAGTTGTTAAGGTATTGATACACAAATGAAATGAGAAATTGGCTATGTTATTTAGTTTTAGGTGTATGCTCATTCCCTGTTTTAATAATTAAATAATTAAAAATAACAAAATGTCCTACTGTTACCAATCGAATCATGAGAGTTGTACTGAAGCACCGCCATCACGCTACGATTTGCATAACCATAGCGTTGAGTTTTATGTATCATACTTTGCAAGATATGCAAATGTTGCGCTTAGATTTTAATTATAATTTGTTTTTGAAGATTAGGCTGGCCAGAAGTTGACAACAAAGCCTCAAATTGTGGTTGAAGCGAAGAAAAGTATATGGAGAGACCACTTTATTTATGATTTACTGTTCGAGATAAAGTAACTCCATCCAAAAATTATTGAAAATGAATTTTGAAGGATGACCTGCAACATGCCAGATGTAGAAGAACCGGGGTGAGCAGTGAGATTATTAAACACAGCTGCGGGGGTGCACCACACTAGCCAGCTTTGATTGCACACAGCGACGATACGACTTTGTTAAAATAATGCACCATAAATTAGCTCAGGGTACAATACTAACAGCGTCAAAAGCATCATACTATAAGTAACAAAATGTTGAAGTTCTAGACAGAAATCAAACCGAATTACATTGGTACCGCAGAATCAAGCCAGATCTCTGCTAGACGTCCAGATATAGTGCTGTATATATACATATATGGGATGTAAGGTCAGGTGATGCGTAACATCACAGCCTCTCCTTGACAAATGTCAACCCCGCCTTCTCGTTTTCCATCCTGTTCCCACTAAAGGGGCTCTGACGACCGCCAATAGCGGTATAACTATACCATCGGGATTAGAGGAAATTCTATCCCACACTCACCAACCCGCTTGGCTAGCGTGGTGAGCTATGGCCAAACCCCTCCAAAATGATTCCACAACTTAAATCTCGGCCCTCAGTCTCCGGCAGCTGGAATGTACCTGGCCAAGGCAGCGGCCAGTGCGACATGAAGGCAGAGGGTGCTAAGAATCCCCGGAGGACCTGACTAGGCTGCCATCTGATGCTGACCTTGGCTACGTATAATGGACGCTCCCTATGTTCTGATTCAAGGCTTCTTGAATTGGAAGAGGAACTACACAGGATCAAGTGGGACATCGTGGGGCTAAGTGAGGTAAGGAGAAAAGGAGAAGATCTCATTGAACTGAAAAGTGGACATCTCTTCTACTATCGTCGGACAGATACTGGCAGAACTAGTGGTGTTGGATTTATAATAAACAAGAAACTGAAGGATAAAGTTGTAGAAGTTGAAAGTTCCTCTGACAGAGCTGCACAACTTGTTATCCAACTCTCGAAAAGATACCAGGCTCAGATTATTCAAACTTATGCACCCACCACAAGTCATCCTGAAGAAGAAATTGAAGAATTTTGTGAGGAAATTTGTCATCTAAATAATAAAGGTAAGCAGCACTTGAAGTTAATTATGGGAGATTTCAATGCAAAAATAGGGCAACGGCAACAGAATGAAACTTCAGTAGGTAAATTCGGTCACGGCAACAGAAACCAGCGTGGAAATACTCTCGTTGAGTTTGCAGAGGCAGAAGGGTTTTTCATCTTGAACTCCTTCTTCAAGAAAAAGCCACACAGGAAATGGACATGGAGACATCCAAATGGGACGACAAGTGAAATTGATTTTATTATGTGTAACAAAGAATTCGTCATAGAAGACTGCAGTGTGCTAAACAAGTTCAACACAGGTAGTGACCATAGATTGGTGAGATGTAAGATGCACCTCAACACTAAACTTGAACGTGGCAAGCTCATAAGACAAACAAAATCAATTGACATAACCAACCTTAAAAAACACCATAATACCTTCAAGATGGAACTGAAGAACAGATTCTCTGCTTTAGAAGGCCTAACATCGGAAGAAGTGGACATCTCTGAAGTTAACAGAAAAGTAACCAAAGCTCTTATGGAAACAGCAACAACATTAGCTGGGTCTAAGAACAAGTTGCATGTAAACAAAGTATCAGGAAAAACGAAAATGTTGATGCAAAAAAGAAGAGAGATGAGGACAACTAAAGAAGATGTGACTTCCAAAGTGGAATATATAGAGCTATGCAAGACAGTAAGAAAAAGTATCACTGAAGACGTAAGAAAATTCAACTGTGAACTAGTGAGGAAAGCAATTGAAAACAACCAAAGCCTAAAGATAGCAAAGGGACATCTCAGTAAGGGAAGAAAACAGATTATGGCACTGAGAAAAGAAGGTGTTTCTGTAACAAGAAACAGAGGCGAAATTTTGACAAGAGTGAAAGATTTCTACTCCAAATTATATGAAAGGGATGATACATGCACTCCAGACATCATGAAAGATACCAGTACCAGAGTTCCACCAGTCCTTCCAGCAGAAGTTGCACATGCAATCAAGAACATGAAGCGGGCAAAAGCTCCAGGAGAAGATGGAATTACTGTAGACATCATACAAGAAGCAAGTGGAGAAATTGAAACAGTACTCCCCCAAATTTTCACTCGATGCCTTAATGAAAGAAAGATTCCTGAGGATTGGAACACCGCTACAATGATCCTGCTACATAAGAAAGGTGACATTGAGGATCTCGGAAACTACAGACCTATCAGCCTCCTATCAGTAGTTTATAAAATCTTCACTAAAGTTCTTTCACACCGCTTGAAGGTAACACTGGACATGGCTCAACCGAGAGAACAAGCTGGATTCAGGAGTGGCTACAGCACAATAGATCATATCCACGTACTGAGAGAACTAATTGAAAGAGCGAGGGAATATGAACTTCCATTGTGCATGGCTTTTATCGATTATGAAAAAGCCTTTGATTCGGTGAAACCATCAGCAGTTACAATGGCTCTGAAAACCTGCGGTATTGAATATGCATACATTAATATTATTAATAACATCTATGAAAATGCAAGTGCAAAGATTCGGCTGTTTGAAAATACAACACACGTAAAAATTGGAATGGGAGTGAGACAAGGTGACACCATATCTCCGAAGCTCTTTAATGCCACATTGGAGGGTGTTTTTCAGTCGCTGAGCTGGGAAAACAAGGGGATAAAGATTAATGGAGATTATATAACCCACCTTCGTTTTGCTGATGACGTAGTCATTTTTGCAACTAGCCCATCAGAGCTGCAGAGTATGATCCAGGAACTTGCTGACAAGAGTAAAGAAGTGGGATTAAAAATGAACTTTCAGAAGACAAAAGTGATGTTCAATGCTTTTACAAGAAATGAAGATTTATCGATTGATGGAGAAAAGCTGGAGATAACAGACACGTACGTTTATCTTGGACAGCAGATATCAAGTGAGGGTCACATTGATGAAGAAATTAATCGGCGTACAAAACTTGCCTGGAGAGCTTTTGGAAGAAACAGCATAATTTTCAAGAGCAATATGCCAATATGTCTTAAAAGAAAAGTGTTTGATCAATGCATCCTTCCAGTGCTTACGTATGGTGCAGAGACGTGGACCTTAACTAAAAGAGACATACAAAGGCTGCAGACAACTCAAAGTAGCATGGAGAGGTGCATGCATGGTGTAACCAGGAGAGATAAGAAGAGGAACTCGTGGATCCGAAAAATGACAAGAGTGGAAGACATCATGATCAGAGTTAAATCCCTGAAATGGCAATGGGCTGGACATACTGCCAGAAGGACAGATCATCGATGGACAGCCGAAATTTTCGATTGGATTCCAAGGGACAGGAAAAGACCCAGAAGAAGACCACATGGGAGATGGGTGGATGAAATTCGAAAGTATGCAGGGGTGACATGGAGGAGACTGGCACAAGACAGACCGTTGTGGAGGAAACTTGGGGAGACCTTCGTCCAGCAGTGGATTGATAATGGTTGACAATGATGATGATGATGATATACATATATGTCTTATACAATGCTTTTACAAGAAATTAATATTTATTAACTGCTGGGGAAAAGCTGGAGATAATTGATTCCTACATTTACCTTGGGCAGTAGATATCAAGCAAGGATCACACTGATGAAGAAATGAATCAGCGTATAAAACTTGGTCGGAGAGCTTTTGGAAGAAACAGTACAATTTTTAAGAGCAATATGCCATTGTGTCGTAAAAGAAAAGTGTTTAATTAATGCATCGTTCCAGTGCCTACGTACGAAGCAGAGACGTGGACCTTGACTAAAAAGGACATACAAAGACTGCAGATAACTGAAAGAAGCATGAGAGATGGATGCTTAGTGTAAGGAGGAAAGATAAGGAGAGGAACTCGTGGATAAGGAAAATCACAAGAGTGGAAGACATCACGATCAGAGTAAAATCCATGAAACGGAAATGGGCTGGACATATTGCCAGAAGGACAGACCATCGATGGACAGCCGAAATTTTAGACTGGATTCCGAGAGATAGGAAAAGACCCAGAAGAAGACCACATGGGAGATGGGTGGATGAAATTCGAAAGTATGCGGGAGTGACATGGAGGAGACTGGCACAAGACAGACCGTTGTGGAAGAAACTTGGGGAGACCTTCGTCCAGCAGTGGATTGATAATAGTTGACAATGATGATGATGATGATGCACTTTTGCATCGTCCAAATCTGAGATCTTCCAACACCAATTCGGTAATCCTTGACTGACTGAAACATAATATAATTTACACCACCAACACAAAGTTTGGAAGTCACAATTCCTAGAAGCTTTTGTTTTTTTTTTTACCGTTTTGAACTCTGATCTAACGTTTAAGGTGAGTTATTTTCTGACATTACTCCCCTTGAATTATTATTTCTATTATTTTTGTTATTATTTTTTTACTCGTCTATAGTAACGGCATGCATTTCATGGTCACCTGTCAGTACGGACACGACGTCCAGCACAGACAATGATTTAAAAGTCCGCTTACTGGGTGTGGCGCGTATCGAAAATCACTGTCTTCAGGATTTTGGGTCTTAGCTGCTGTTGTAGACCCAAAGCATCAAGCTGAGTTTTAAAATTCTGAGAAATTACACCAGTTATAGGGATAATTAATGCACGCATATAAACTGTTTTCTTGCCTCCACATCCGCTTAATCTCTACACCAGCTACACGTATTTGTTGTTTTTTGTTGCACAGGTAATCTGAATACTATGGTCTAATGACACGGATATAACAAATGACTGCTTCTTACTGTCTTTTGTCATATCATCAACATTATCATCATCATCACTGTCAACCATTATCAATCCACTGCTGGATGAAGGTCTCCCCAAGTTTCTTCCACAGCGTTCTGTTTTGAGCCAGTCTCCTCTATGTCACCCCCGCATGCTTTCGAATTTCATCCAACAATCTCCATGTGGTCTTTCTCTGGGTCTTTTCCTGTCCCTTGGAATCTAGTCTAGAATTTTGGTTATCTACCAGTGGGAAAATAGCCCATTGCCATTTCAGGGATTTTACTCTGATCATGATGTCTTCCACTCTTGTCATTTTTCTGATCCAGGAGTTCCTCTTCTTATACCTCCTGGTTACACCAAGCATGCGCCTCTCCATGCTTCTTTGAGTTGTCTGCAGCCTTTGTATGTCTCTTTTAGTTAAGGTCCACGTCTCTGCACCATACGTAAACACTGGAAGGATGCATTAATCAAACACTTTTCTTTTAAGACATAATTGCATATTGCTCTTGAAAATTATGCTGTTTCTTCCAAAAGCTCTCCAGGCAAGTTTTATACGCTGATTAATTTCTTCATAAATGTGACCCTCACTTGATATCTGCTGCCCAAAATAAATTTAGGTATTGGTTATCTCCAGCCTTTCCCCATCAATCGATAAATCTTCATTTCTTGTAAAAGCATTGTACATCCCTTTTGTCGTCTGAAAGTTCATTTTTAATCCCACTTCTTTACTCTTGTCAGCAAGTTCCTGGATTGTACTCTGCAGCTCTGATGGAGTAGTTGCAAAAATGACTACGTTTATGTAAAGGAGTCCAGGGTCGAATGTAGGTCACAAATTCCCGTGATGAAAGTAGGTCATATCCAATTGGGTAACGAATTTCCCCGAATAAATAATTCTTCATTTGTGACCTATATCCGACTCTGGATGTGAGAAAAGGTTGTGAGACGCTACGATGGGGCAGGGATAGCTTCGACTAGCGCAGATCTCAAGGTTCTCATATATCTACGTTCAGGTGCTTGGAATTTCCTTCTCCTGAGTAGTGTAATGACTAGCATTCTCGACCGGAAATCGGGAGGTGCGGGTTCGATTTCTGGAGGAAGTGGTTACATGAAATACAGTGAAAATATGGTAATAATAGCATACCATGTATTTATGAAGAATTATTTGTTCGGGGGAAATTCGTTTCCCATTTGGATTAAATAGCAAATTTCAAAAATATTCTGAAAACGTTTGATGATATTCTAACTTTAGACAAGTTACACATGCATTAGAACAAACACAGCTGGCCGGATCTGTGATGGGAAAAAAGAATAACTTGTCTAAACCTGAATAATTTTTATTAGCGTAAAGAGGGCGTGCCCAGCATCGTAGCAACGTCATGTATTGCCGATTGTTGGAGGGCCATCGCAGGAAAGATGTGGAGGAAACGATCTGAAGAAAAGCACGCATCATCCAACTTGCCGAAAAAAAGACAATACGAGGAGTGGTTGATAATCTAGGTGAACTCTGCTTTGTACGTAACCTCCAGGACAACAGACCACCATTCGACCCTGGATGTGAGATCCCCCAGTTAACGGAAGACTGCAACTAGCACACTTAGAAAAAGGTTTCTGAGCAAATAATATGGTTATGCCAAGGAGACTACCATTTATGTGCTTATGCTGAACAAGCGTGATCTACAGCTTTTCAAGCAGAAGGAACGAAACAACCGTTACTGGACATTGGAGGACTAAAAATAATAGTATTGTAGAAGAAGTCCAGGTTTCAGCTCTATCATACTGCCGGACGGGTCAGTATTTGGTCCCACGAGGAAAAACAGCGGCAATCAGACTGCACATTGGACAGAAACAAGAAGGAAATGGTGGCGTCGTGAGAATGTGAATATCTACTGGGACCACATATTCCCCGCTGAATATATATTCACTTCTAAATCGTATGTAGGCAGTTTTTCGGACCAGGTGTGGCCCCACCTGGCGACAGTGTATCCGAATATAACTGGACTCTGGACATTGGAGGACTAAAAAATAATATTGTAGAAGTCCAGGTGTCAGCTCTATCATACTGCCGGACGGGTCTGTATTTGGCACCACGAGGAAAAACAGCTGCAATCAGAGCACATTTGACAGAAACAAGAAGGAAATGGTGGTGTCGTGAGATGATGAATATCCACTTGGTGTATGACCACATATTCTCCGCTGAATACATATTCACTTCTAAATCGTATGTAGGCTATGTTTCGGACCAGGTGTTGCCACACCTAGCGACAATGTATCCGAATATAACTGGACTCTTCAAACAAGATAATACCCCTTGTAATAAAGCTCGCGTCATGCAGGGATAATGCGGGGATCATAAAGCATTTCAGGAGCTCCACTGGCAGCCAAATTTCTTCGATATGAATCCCACCAAAAATTTGTGGAATACAGTGGAAAGCAAAAAATTGTCGGTCCACATCACTACCTCTTTTCTCCTCCGAACTCTGAGACGTAATTCCATTCATCTGAGAGAGTGCGCGTAAGAACATCTTCAGCTGTATAGTGGAGTCGATCCACGCCGTGTATAAGCGATTATCGGGGAAAAAGTAGGCCCAATACAGTATTAGGTTGGTGGTCATAGCGTAATGGATCATGACTGTATACTTATTGCCATTAAATTTGAAGTATGACATATTTCATTTATAAGTAATTATGTCATTTTCCCAGACGTTCAGAAAACGTCATTTAATGTGTTTGAATGCAACAAAAATAACCGTAGATAATGCAAGTGTTGTAAATGATGTTTATGCTCAGTGACTTGCATGAGAAGCAAAAGAGAAGTAAATAATAAAAAAAAAATGTTGAAGATTTTTTGCACCAAAGTGGCAGCTGGGGTCTCGATAACGAAGGTTAGGATGTCATAAAGTCATGGCGACAATGGTGTTGCCACCTAAAACCAGCTCGCTAGGCAAACGTACAAATATGTAATCATTATCATCACCATCATCAAACATTTCCAATCTACTGCTAGATGAAGCTCTTACCAAGTCTCTTCCACAACCCATTTTCTTGAGCAATTTTATTCCATGTCATTCTGACATCTCCCGTGTGTCTTCTGACATCTCCCGTGTGTCTTCTGAGTCTTTTCCTGTATTTTGGTGTCGTGTCTAGTATTTCAGTTGTTCAACGGTGGTCAGTACTTCAAGCCAAATGCCCAGCCCATTGGCACTTGAATATCTTTACTTTGATCCTCATTTTGATTCATGAGTTGTTTTTCTATCTCTCCTGGCCACATCAAACATGCATCTGTCCAAGCTTCTTCTGGTTGTCTGTAGCCTCTGCGTGTCCTTTTTAGTTAAGGTCCATGTCTCTGATCCGTAACTAAGAACTGGAAGAATATATTTATTAAACACTTTCTTTTAACACATGATGATAAAATGCTCTTGAAATTCATACTGTATGTCTAAATTTGCTTCATGGACTTCTAAATATTTATGAAAAATTATACTGTACTTCTAGTTTACTTCCAAACTTGCGCCATCGACTTCTAAATCTTCAGTACATCAATTTGTTTCCTATAAGTTCATCTTTAATTCTTCTTGTCAGCAAGTTACTGGGGCATACTTTGCAGCCCTGAAGTGGTGCTCGCAAAAATGACAGTGTCAGCAAAACGAAGATAGATTAAACTATATCCGTTAATCACTATCCCTGTATATGACCTTTGTTTTATCAGCGAAGCTGGCGTAAACCATTTAACCGGCTGGAACGAATTAACTCGGGTTTAGGAAAATGAGCTTAAATCATCTCGCGCGGATATATTCACTATCTCAAAAGTGGACCGAAAGCGGTTGGAATGAGTCAATTTCCTCATGAGAAAGATTTACTTTCTCCTTTAGCTATGTCATTCAAAGTGGTCATTTAGGGAGATGATTGATATAAAATCTTTCTGACTGATTACCCTTTAACCGACTGGAACGAAGTAACTCGGGGTTAGCAAAATGGGCTGAAATCAGCTCCAAGGAATATATTTGCTGTCTAAGAAGTCGCAAAACGCAGATTGAACAAATGAACCTGCGCATCAGAAGGCATTGCTTTCCTCTTTAGTTTTGTTATTCAAATTGGTGATTTAGCGAGATGACACTAATCCGTTCCGATTCATTACCTGAGAAAAAGGCTATAGCGACAAACTTAATAAAAAGATAAGATGTTTGAGCCATCTGTTTCTGTCCAGTGGCATGATGTCCGTGTCAATGAGACTATCCCTTCGCCATCATGTCTCCAGTCGTGGAAGAGAGAAGAAACCGCAGCGGTGGCACAGTCGTCTAAGTGCTGGATTCTGACTAATGGGCCGGGATGGGTTCGGGTTCCAATCCCGGTGAGGCATGAATGTTGAGTTTGTCTTATGGCACTGGCTCTCTCTCTGCTCTGTAAG
Organism: Macrothele yani; assembly: GCA_039090855.1. Classification (NCBI taxonomy): domain Eukaryota; kingdom Metazoa; phylum Arthropoda; class Arachnida; order Araneae; family Macrothelidae; genus Macrothele; species Macrothele yani. Next base: position 50,723,427 of record CM076995.1, read on the forward strand.
CAGTGTCCTTAAATTAGAGACATGCGAATTGATAAACTCCTAACAACAAAAACAACAAAATCATCGGCCGCTTAAAGGGTTAAAAATAATGTAACAATGACGAAGAACCTAAGAAAGGAGAGAGAAGATCTTTGAGTCCCTCGTTATTACCCAGTGGTATGATGCCCCGGTCATGACTTGGGTTATGGGGCAGATAATAAAGAAATTTAAACGCCTGCCTGTCACCAAGAAAGGACTAGTGGGATACCAATCACGAAGGACAATCACCAAGTAGTAGTGGGATGAATATCACTATAGACTAGTGGGATGCCTACCAACAGTGACAGATTCATGGTCAGTGTTGATCAGGTGAGAGGGAAAAGAAATTGTTGTGCGGCAGCTTTCGTAACACCAGAACGCTATGTGAATATTTCTGTTTGGAAAACTTGGAGAGTTTTGGACAACATTTAGTTCAGATTCATTGGCCGCTTAAAGAGTTAAACAGTGGTCTCCGTTCAGTGACGAAATCATTCATTAAAGAGAAATGCCTCAACTAAGATCAAAGAGGCAGTGAGAAAAACTAAGGATTTCGTGTAGTTACATTATTTCAGAGCTACGAACTACAGTAGGTAGCTCTTCCTGAGATTAAAATAACTATCTTAAGAGAATCATAACACTGCGAACTAAAAAATAATAAACAAAAAGAAAGAAATAAAGAAAATGTAACTTATATTTATGGTTCAAAAATATAAGCAGTAGAGTAGTAATGGTCTAGAAATTTGAAATGAATAAATTCAAGAAAATTGAGCATTCAATGAAAACAGTGAGAATTGATTGCAATTCAAGCTTTCACGCAATGGGCTGACGCAGATTTCTTAGAGGCATGACTTTGCAATTAAATCTAATGAGTACAACATACCTTTAGAATTGAACACTGCAATCTTGTTCAGCGAAAGATTGATCGAACTCTCTCTGTTCAAAAACTATGGTGGCCCGATGACTAATTGGTCAGATTCTTAGGATTTAAACTAATTGTCCGAGATCTTCCTAGCTAAAGCATGCGAACTTTGCTTTTCCTATAACACTGATTCTGCACTTACCTCCAGGAGCCAGCGATCCCAAAACAAGGTCTCGAGAGTCCCTATATTTCTAGATGCTCACGAGAATCATTAACTCCACCCCCCCAAATGATATTTTTTAATATTTCTAATGGATCCTTTTGAAGCCAGGTACGAGCAAATTTCTTAATGTCTTAAGTTCTACTATTTTAGAGAAAACAATTTTCAAATGAAATTGAGATTTGATTGTAAATATATAAAAACAGCTCAAGTTAAAACACTAGAAAAAAAAAAAAGAAAGGAAAATATTTTATTTTTTTTACTCCAGCGTCGAAAGTTTGTATGCTTCTGAACATGTCTATTGGATCATTATCTGGTTTGGCAGCTAGTATGGTCAAATAGTTGGTAATGTAGAGTACAGAGAAATCTGCTACGGTATATCTGTCGAGATTCATAGCAAAAGGGCCCACAGCTATATCTGACTCCTGAAACAAAAAAGAAAGTATTTTGTTAGCAATACACGTATATTACAGCAATATTATTTTGATATGAAAAATCTCTTCGACTTAAAAAAAGACACTGAAAGGAAAGACAGACTACAGAAACTGTAAAGTGTCACAATGATAAAATATCAAGTGATTCAAACAAACAAACGAACAATAAAGATTGTTTAATTCTTTTTATCTCCGAGTCCTCATGTTGAAGAACGTGCAGTGGCGTTCCAAGAATTACGTCCTTTTAATGTTACTTGATTTTTGGTCATGGAACAATTTCTTTCTCATGTTTTGCAGAATGAGAGGAGCAATACACAGTTGAAAACAGATCAAAATTTTTTGACCCGGACCCGACCTGGACCAGACCCGGACAAATCTGCTTTGAACTATAATATACAGTATATAGGGCGTTCAAAAAGTTTCTCCGCAGTGGATATATTCGATTATAAGGAAATCAAACAAATGTATTATAGGAACGCATAATTTACTCACTCACTTACAGGAAGTATTGAAAATGTCGTCCTTCATCTGTAAGACATAACCTAACTGCTTCACACATGTTTTCAAACACATCTGCGGGAGCCAAAAAGTCCCTCTGTATTGATGTTAAGGCTGCTTCACCTAATTTTGATGGCTCCACAGTCAAAAGTTTTGAATTAAGCAACTTGTTGTATGTTTAATTTCAGTTTTCACTGTTTTCTTGATAACATGTCAAGCTACAGAATATGTTTCACAGCAACACAAATTTTCACAAGCTTCTGATGAGTTGAAAGTTTCCAAAATGTGGATGTCGTTTAAATTATTGCCCCTCAGAAGGAAGAGACATTTTTTTCCTTCTGAGGACACTTCCTTCATATTGCATGTCAAATCATTTTTCATTCCTCAGGCATCAGTATCGAGCGGAAAGTTACACAGTGCGCATTTTTTTGCTTTTCAAAAATCAAACAGAAATAAAACCGGGTCGAAATTGCGGCAGGAACACTTTGACCCGACCCGCCTGACCCGCTAGAAATTGTTGACCCTTTGACCTGCTGACCTGTTCACCCGCGACCCTTTTTCATCTCTGGAGCAAAATGATAGATACAAGTTATGATGCCGTCAAAGAAAACCTAGTTAGAGTGCTAGTCCATGAATGGAAATGAGTCACCTCCATGACGCAGTGGTCTGAGCGTTGGCTTCTGACCGTTAGTTGCGGGTGTGTCCCAGTCCGAATCTCAGTGAAGCATGGATGTTGTAGTGTTTGTCTTACGACACTGATTCGCCCCCTTCGCTGGAACCAGGGTGCTTAAAATAGGGACGGGCGATTGCTTAAAGTCAACTGCGTTGCTCGCGGTGGTAGATAACCTACGTCCCCCTTCCAAAAACAAACAAACCGAAATGATCAAAAGCAGATTGGCCTCACATTTTAGCGAACGTTTTCAGGGACTATTTCCTCTTCACTTACCCCCTCTGCTAACATTGGGAATGGAGATAATTTGAACTGAAAGTTCTCTTAAAGCATACGTCAGTGGATATCGTGCAATACTACAGGAACGACTGGTCTCTGCTGAGTCTTCCTATTTGAGATTTTCGAGAAAATCAAATCAAAAGTGCCCGTCAGCAACGGGTATTTCTCAATAGTATGCAAGTAAGTGAAGAAGAACTTGGATTTGGAGAAATTCAAACCTTATGAATTATAAGTTACCGGAATTTGAATGTGAGTCTCGGAAACATTTCATCTTGTAGACAAATGATTAGAAAAAGAAAAAAAGAAAAAAAAATACACCGAATTTTCGGTTGAAATGAGCACGTCTTTTGAATCCGTTCAGACGCGAGTAAAATTTATCAAAGCTGTTTAGAGTCAGTAGAACCAGCCAGTGAAAAAAATCAACTGGATATCTACAACCGGTAAAACATCCAGATACAGAAAAACAGTTATTTACTTCCACCAGCGGCAAAAAGTTATCTTACGAAAATTAAAAATGGAGCACAAAAGTTTCTCATAGAAGAAAGTATCTGAGACGAAGAAATTTTCAAATCGAACAGTTAAAAGTAGAAATACAGAAGGAAACATGATATAAACCTACGCCTCCTAGCGGAAGAATTTTGCATAATGGAAAAGTTGAAAATAAGCGAAAAGTATTCTTCATGGCAAAAGCTATGCTAAAGAAAAATAACTTTTCAAACACGTCTCCCGGAAGCACAGATAGCGAGGAAAAGGTTTAGACCTTTACACCTCCTAGCAAGAAAGCTGTGAAAGACGATAATGTTCCCCATCTTTATTGTAGCGAATAGCATACAGTGAAAAAAGGAAATTTATTAATAGGGTTTTTAGATGCGGATATACTACTGCAAACAGAAGCACACATACACCACTTATCGGCAGAAATATGAACTATAAAAATTCTTCACGGACAAACCTAAAGTGTTCCACAAAGTAACTGGAACACAAGAATTTTTTAAATCGGATATTTAAAAGCGGGATATCGAGAAAAAACAGGTTAAATATTTGCCCACCCTAGCGGCGAAATTGTGCACTATTTGGGGGAAGGAAATACCTACACAATTTTTCTATAGTTAGTAGTATCTGACCGAAAAATAATTTTTTAATCGGGTTTTCAGTCTCGCAGATATTGCTGCAAACATACTGTAAACGAAAACGTGAACTTACGCCCTCTAATATCACACTTGTACGTTAAGAAAATTTTGAAATTATGTGAGAAACATTTCTTATTGAAAACGCTCTGTGATAAAGAAAGAATTTTTCAAATCGGGCACTTAGAAGATGGGATATTGACAAAAATATGATATGCATCTACGCCTTCTTGCGGGAAAACTATGTCCTATTTTAAGCAGAAAGTATTATCAAAATTTTTTCCAAAGTGAGCGATATCGGTCCACGAAATAATTTTTTCAATCGAGCTTTCAGAGTTGTAAATTTTGCTGCAAATACACCAGAAACAGAAATAAAAATTTAAGTCCCATGGTAGCCAAATTTTTCTATACCAAAAATTAGAAATTATATGTATAATATAGAACATTTCCCACTAGGACCCGCATCCCATACAGAAATAATGTTTCAAATCGAACTTTTAGATGCAGAGATATCCAGGGAAATCGCACTTTAACCTTATGTCCCCCGATGAAAAATCTATGAATTACTTGGAAAAGAAACCGTACCCAAAATAGTCTTCGTTACAAATGGCATCGAAAGACTGAAATAATTTTTCAGTCGGATATTTAGGAGAAAATACATATATGGAAATAAATGTACTTTGAATTCGATAGCATCTGCATTTACGCCCTTTAGCAGCGAAGTTATGAATCGGAAAAACCGGAAATCAAGGATCATCGTTCTCACATTTCAAGCTTTCCGATGGAAAAAGGATTTTTCAAATCAGACTAATAGTTGTAGAGATATGGTGTGCACAAATGGACCAACGGATGGACGGACGGACAATGCAATACTATAAGCACGTACGTTTTTTTACAAAAGACGGGTTAAGAACGAACACACATACACAGCGTGACACTTGCTCAGATCTACATGAAATCCCAACTAACGAAATACATTTTTTGAAGATTATAATCCGTTTTTTTTGGTGTAAATGTGACAAAGATGGTAAGTCAGATAACATCCGAAAACTTGAAAATTTTGTCACCCTGGAGCTGGAATCGAACCCGCATCTCCCAGATAGCGCCCGAGTATGCTATCCACTACACCACCCAGAACGACCAAGTCTCAAGTTTTCGATTAATTTGAATATATTTGTATTATATGGTGTAATCCCGCATTTCATTCATGATTTATCTGCTTCTTCGGACAATCACGGGATAGAATTCGAATTCTTAACCCCCAGGTTCGCTAAACATGAATGCTGGTTGCTTCGACTAGCTAATCCTGTGGTGGTTATATTCAAATTAATCGGAAACTTGGGACTTAGTCGTTCTGGGTGGTGTAGTGGATAGCATACCCGGGCGCTATCTGGGAGACGCGGGTTCGATTTCCTCTCCAAGACGACGAAATTCTTAAGTTTTCGGATGTTATCTAACTTACCATCCTTGTCACATTTACACCAAAAAACGGATTGTCTCTTCAAAATTCATATTATTAGGTGTGCAACTTAATTCTCGGCCCCTAACCGCAAGTGATCATAGAACGTCGGCAAATGCAAATAGCTGTGTGAGATAATGGCTGATTGCAGCGCCATCCAACAGCTTTCCAGGCAACCGTAACCGCTCACAGCTGTAGTGACAGAAAGAACGGAAGTTGACGGTGAAAGCAATGTCGTTAGAGAAGCAACATTTGAGGCACTGCCTCCTGTTTGCGTTTCAGCTGAAAAAAGTACCGCGGAAGCTCAGAAAATGATCTGTGCTGCTTTGGGGGAGGCTGCTGTATCCTACAGTACGTGTAAGAAGTGGTTCCAGCGGTTTCAGCAGGGAAGTTTCGATCTCCGTGATGCAGAACGTCCAGGACAGCCACAGAAATTTGACGATGAGGAAATGGAACAACTGTTGGACGCGGATCCCTGCCGCACACAGTTAGAGCTCGCCCAGGAATTCGGAGTAACACGAAAAGCCATTGCAAAGCACCTGCACAAGCTTGGACGGATTCACAAGGAGAGCCGTTGGGTGCCCCATCACCAACTCACAGCTGAAAACAAGTCTATAGGTCCTACGATGTTGCTGTGTCCTTGCTCTCCGGAATCAAGAAGAAGGATTTCCTCCACAAGATTTTGACCTGTGATGAGAAGTGGATTCTCTACGATAATTCTAAGCGGCGCAAATCGTGGGTTTATCCAGATCAGCCTACCAGCAGTACCGCCAGACCGAATATCCATGCCAGGAAGTTGTTGCTGTGCATATAGTGGGATCAGCGCGGTGTCGTACACTATGAGTTGCTCAAACCTGGTGAAACGGTCAATGCTGAGCGTTATTGTCAGCAACTCATTCGTGTGAGTGACGCAATGAAGACGAAAAGGCCATACACCGGCAAGGGTAGTAGGTCGGTCCTGTTGCTTCAGGATACCACGAGTCCTCACACCACGAAAACGACTTTAAACACGATCACCGACCTGGGATGGGAGATTTTGTCCCACCCGGCGTATTCTCCAGACTTCGCCCCGTAGGATTATCACCTCTTTCGCTCCCTGCAACATCACCTGAGTGATACGCACTTCACTTCTGTCGAGGAGGTCCACACAAGTATTGATGACTTTATCAACTCAATACAGCCTTCTTTTTCCGCAGTGACATTCGGCAGCTCCCTGATCGATGGCTCAAATGTATCCAACACGACGGGGATTATTTCCCTGATTAGGTACGTATTCGATTTGCTATAATTTTCTGTCAACGTGTCGTGCCTGTGGCCGAGAATTAAGTTGCATACCTAATATATGGTGTAATTCTGTATTTCATTCACTAACGAAATACATTGTTGAGAAATCTAAGCATTCTTTTTCTTCAGGAACGGATTTCAACAGCATAAATATGTGAGATCATCTTCCTTTACTGTGCATTTTGTATAGTTACATATCGTAGTAATTGAATGTCTTTATGCATTAATAATTTTGTAGGACTTATCAGTCTAAATAATTTTTTACTGTATGCTGCCCGTTCATCACGATAATAAAAACATTCCCATGACTTCTGTTTTAGCGAAATGTTTTCCAAGTAACCGAGATACCCGAAATTTTTCTTTTCACCTGTACTGTCAATAAAGAAAACTGTCCACTTTTGCACAACCAATTGAAACTTTTACTATTAACTGATGGGCACTTTTCCGTGGGAAATCTAAATTGTAAGTGAAAAAATTAACAGATATTTAAACTAGCACTGTGGAATAGCCAAAGACGAAAAAAAATATGGACAAATTTAAAAAAATAACCTTTGTGAACTTTTATAAACAAAACGGTATGAACTGCACATAGCAATAGTTGCTTAAAAACTGTAGAGCTTTAATTTGCACTTGCTGATTTTAAATGTTATGAATAAACTTAGCTCGTAGCTAAGTATTCTTCTTCAAGGGTTTACACTCAAAAACGGGCTTCCCGGATTTAACCTCCAGTCAGGATTTCGCACTGTTCTCTCCGGTCCAAAGCTAAGAGTTCGCTCACCCACCCACTTCATTAATCCATTTATTTCTTGGTCCGACTCATCTTCTCGCTACCTCCCAGTTCAACAGTATTTTAGACAATCGTCTCGGGGGTATTCTCTTTACATGGCCAAATCATTTCAGTCTCATGTAATCTGTGGCTCGTAGAATATTCGGTTTCTCTTGTACAAGCTGACGGATCATTCAGTTGCGTGCTTTCCCTCTCTCCTCCATTTTCTCGCTGAGCGTAATCAAAATTTCATTTCGGTGGATTGGAGCTTATCTTGACGATGCTTATCGATTGTCCAAGTTTATGTGCCATATAAAAGGATTATAATTTGGACGATTGTCCCAAAAAATATTTTCTTAGTACTAGGAAGCATGTTCAGCATTGAGATTTCTATACAGAAATCTCAATGCTGAACATGCTTCCTAGTACTAAGAAAATTTCGGTGGATTGGAGCTTATCTTGACGATGCTTATCGATTGTCCAAGTTTATGTGCCATATAAAAGGATTATAATTTGGACGATTGTCCCAAAAAATATTTTCTTAGTACTAGGAAGCATGTTCAGCATTGAGATTTCTATACAGAACTGGGTTAAGCATTGAGATTGCTCTAAGGGACTAGTTTCAGAATTAAAATTGCACTGCAGGACTGGATTCCATATTAAGATTGCTTCAAATGATTGGATTCAACATTGAGATTGCTCCAGAGGACTGGGTTCAGAATTGAGATTGCATTACACGACTAGACTCTGAATTAAGATTGTTCCAAATGATTGGGTTCAGCACTGAGATTACTACAGAAAACTGGGTTTAGCACTTAGATTGCTCCAGAGGACTTGGTTGAGCATTGAGATTACTACAAATGATTGGGTTAAGCATTGAGGGTACTACAGAGAACTGAGTTCAGCATTAAGATTACTACAGAAAACTGGGTTTAGCACTGAGATTACTCCAGAGGACTTGGTTGAGCATTGAGATTACTACAAATGATTGGGTTCAGCATTGGAGGTACTACAGAGAACTGGGTTCAGCATTAAGATTGCATTACAGGGCTGGATTCCGTATTAAAATTACTCCAATGATTGGGTTCATCAGTGAGATTGCTCTAAAGGACTGGGTTCAGCATTGAGATTACTGCAAAAGACTGGGTTCAGCACTAAGGTTGCCTTCCGGCCTTCCCTAATTTTTCTATGACTGTCATGCCGACAAATTCCACCCTGTGGTTTACCGATCCAGAGCATTTATATAATTATTCCACAGTTCCAACTTTTGTTAAATTCTCCAATTCAGTATCTTCTCTGTGATCGGCTGTGAGGTGTTCTGTTTTATTCATTTTAATTTTTTAACCCCAGTGTTCTTATTCAGCTACTCTCTTCCGAAACATGCAAACCATCCCGGTGGCCCACTGGTCTAACGAATTAACTTCTGACCATTCGTCCGAAATGGGACTAAGTTCGAATCCCGGATTAAGTATGGGTGGTGTGTTTGTCTTATGGCTCCGTCCCTTACCTGCAGCTCGCGACCCCAAATTAAGTAACAGCGGCTGCTTACAGCTTTAAGAGCTGCTCATGATGGCCACAAAATCCCGAAAAAAACGAAAAAAAAAAAACGCGAATACAATATCTTCGTTAGCTTTTGCAATACTGACATGATCATCCGCGAACAGAAAATGATGAACAAATGTATTGTCCTTAAACGCTATCCCTCATGTTTTTTACTTCCTTGACCAATTACATCAATTTAAATTTTAAACAGGATAAGGGACATGCAACTTTTTTGCAAGAAGCCCTTACTTTTCACTAATTTTTCTGACAATCAGTTTCCAATTTTCACGCTTTTCGGAATAAATTTGTCTAAAGTTATTAATTATATGGTCATTAATTAATGACTACGGAGACTAAGATTATAATCTTGGTCTTCCGCAAGACCGTCCAAAGCAGATTTATTGGAAAATTATTGTTTGCTTTCTCTAGATGAATAAAGAAAGATTATCTCCAGTACCGTCGATTCTCCTTCTACTTCTCGAGAATATTTTGGACAGTAAAAGTGTGATCCACAAATAATCTACCTGCAGAAAACTCGTATTTCTAAACTAAAATATTCCTCCTCCAATCTGTTTCTTAATACTTTTCTTAACGTTTTCGTGAACGGATTCCCAATACATATTCTTCAACACTTACAGCACAATTAGCTAATCTCTTTTCTTAAAAAACAAACAAACTGGGATTTATTACCCTATTTCTTTTCCATAGATATTCCATCTCGTTTCAAAATCCTATTATACGAGGCGTGTTCAATAAGTAATGCCTCCGCGCAAGTGTCTCGCGCAGGACTTGTTGCCTAGCAGCCAGTCAGATGTTAAACGATTCTTTGTACCATTAGCTTTATTTTGTTGCGTAATAGAACTCCGTACATCTATTTGTTCGTACTTAATTGTGTTTAAAATAGATAATTCTTTTTCAACTGTGTCGACAGGTGTCAAACAACGATCAGTTATAGAGTTTTAACTTATGAAAATATACCTCCCAAAGAAATTCACGCTACATTAGCTGCAGTTCATAGTTCTGGAACCCTGGGCAAGAAAATCAAAGGCCAATGGAGAAATGTTGGCTGTAAAGGATCAGCCGCGGAGTGGGAGGCCCGTAATCGTAACTTGCGATTTGAGCAGGCAGGAAGTCTATGAGCTCATCAGGGAAAATTGAAGAATAACTCAGAGAACCATAGCAGGTGAGCTGAACACTAGGTAATGTCAGTGGCATTTTTAACGTTTTAGAATACAGCAAAGTGTGAGATCGATGGGTACCGTGTCACCTAACGACTGAAATGAAGAAATCGAGATTTGAAACATGCCAAAGGTTGCTTGTTCGCTATGAAAAATATGGAAATGATTTTCTAAAAAGTATTGTGACTGGTACAGAGAATTGGGTTCACTATTATGACCCAGAAAAGGAAAATCAAACGCTGAAACTTAAATACCGACACCCATCTTCTCCTCATGCGAAAAAGTTTAAAACTCAAATTTCAGCCGGTAGGTGCATGCGGACTGGTTTCTGGGACTACAGAGGCATTATTTTTTAGGAGTGCATGGTCAAAAGTACAACTATCAACTCGGAGAGCTACGTGCATACCTTAAAAAAGTTGAAGCAAGGAATAAACTGCGTGCGTGGGGCAAAAAAGCCAATGATTCTGCGAGACGACAACGCCACACCCCACACCAGTGCTTTAACTTCATAGGCCGTACAGAATATCAGGTTAGAAGTTCTTGAACACCATACAGACAGTCCAGATTTGGCGCCGTCAGACTTCTGGTTGTTTTCTGCTCTCAAGAGACATCTGAAAGGAATTCAGTTCACCTGTGACGAAGACGTTCAATCAGGTACGAATAAATGGTTCCGAGAACAACCTGAAGGTTTTTACATAGACAAGTTTAAAAATATTGTTAAACGTTGGCGTATCTGTATCGAGTGTGAGGAGGGACTATATAGAACAAGTTAGTAAAATCATGCAATGCATTGATTATAATACGCTTTCCAACATACCAGAAATCATTACTCAAGCTATCAATCAAGTTATGAGGATAATGACTGTGGAATAAATCTCGCTCCTGTGCCCAGACCTCCGATCCCATTTCGATGATATTCAACAGAACTGGTTCAGTATACCTCCAAAAATAACATGATGAAGTTTCGTCTCAATCGAAGCATTTTCACGTAAGTTATGATGCATAAGGGCTATGGAATAGATCCCGTTCCTGTGTCCTAACCTTTGAACCCATTTCGCCCATTTTCAATAGGATTGGTCCTCAGGCAGGCCCCTACAACATACTAACATTTCATCCAAATCGAAGAATGTTTGCGTAAGTTATGACGCATAATGGCGATGGAAGTGATTCCGCTCCTATGTCCTGACGTTTGACCCAATTTCGGCCATTTTCAATAGAGTTTGTCCCCAGGTGGTCCCCTACCATATACAAAAATTTTATCGAAATCGAACCTTTTTTACGTTAGTTATGACGTATAACAGCAGTGGAATGGATCCCGCTCCTATGTCCTGACATTTGACCCCATTTCGTTCACTTTCAATAGGGTTCTTTCCCAGGTGTTCCCCTTCCACATACTAAAAGTTATTTTAAATCGAACGATTTTTACGCGAGTTATCGTGCGGACGGGCATACGCACACAGCGCGTGACGTAATGAGGCAGATGGGAATCGCGACCATCTGCTCAAAAGAGTGTGACGTCATAAAATTTTTATAGGATCCACACACAACGCGTGACGTAATGGGACAGACCGCGTGACAGCGAGCCAACATCTCAATCGCGAGATTGTGACGTCATAAGATTTCTAACCATGGGCAACATTAATAGGACGACGCCGTGACACAAAAAACGTGGTAATTCGGGGCGGTTATTTAACGCAGTAAACAAATTTTCCTAAACTCGAGATCAAGCTAAATCGATTTCTAGTACCAGAAAACGGTAGGTTAACGACTTTCATCAAAATCCTTAGAGCCGTTTTCAAAATAAAATTAACATACATACAAGAATTACTCCTTTAATAGTATGGGGGAAGGGCTAGGCAATGGATCCAGATCCTATGTCCTGACCTTTGACCCCATTTTGTCCATTTTCAATTGGGTTCGTCCCCAGGTTGTCCCGTACCACTTGCTAAAATTTCATCGAAATCGAACCATTTTTACGCACGTTATAACGCATAAGGGCAATGGAATACATCCCGCTCCTATATCCTGACCTTTGACCCCACTTCCCCCATTTTCAATAGGGTTCATTCCCAGGTGGTCTTATACAATATACTAAAATTTCATCGACATCGAACCATATTTACGCAAGTTATGACGCATAAATGCAATGGAATGGATCCCGCTCCTATGCCATGACCTTTGACCCCATTTCGTCCATTTTCAATAGGGTTCGTCCCCAGGTGGTCCCCTACCACATACTAAAATTTCATTGAAATCGAACCGTTTGTACGCGAGTTATCGTTCCGACAGACAGATGGACGGAAGGACGGACAAAGCTGGAGCATATACGCTTCTTCAATCTACGGTTGGAAAGCGTAAAAAACAAAATATATAAGTAAAAGTAAGAATTCGGAGCTTTGTTCTTGTTTTGTTTCAATTTGATAGGTTGCCATTAGGCTTGTACATAAACATGTTTTGTTTGTTTGTTTGGATTGGAGGTTTAACGACCACCGTGAGCAACTCAATGGGCTATAAGCAGTCGCCCGTCCCTAATTTAGGGTCACTGGTTCCAGGGAAGGGAGAGAGCCAGTGCCGTAAGACAAACATAACATCCATGCCTGACCGGGATTCGAACCCGGACCCCTTACGGACGAATGATCAGAGGCCAGCGCCTTAGACCACTGCGCCACCGGGGCGGCACATAAACATGGAGATATTACTTTCTGAACTCCCTCTGTATCTATAAATGGGTAACTAAGGTAACCACTCCTCTATCTCCGTATTTCAACAGCTAGAGACGGATTCCTCCAGGTCCTACGTCTTTGATTTTTACGCTTTCAAACCTTGGCTGAAGAAGCGTATATGCTCCAGCTTTGTCCGTCTGTCTGTCCGTCCGTCCGCACAATAACTCGCGTAAAAATGATTCCACTTCGATGAAATTTTATTATGATGGGGACGAATCCTATTGAAAATGGGCGAAATGGGGTCAAAGGGCAGGACATAGGAGCGGGATCTATTCCATCACCCTTATGCATCCTAACTTACGAAAAAATACTTCTATTGCGACAAGACTTTATGTTGTTCTGGAGGTATACCGAACCAATTCTGTTTAATACTGTATAATCGAAATGTGGTCAAAGGTCAGGGTACAGGAGCGAGATTTTTTCCACAGCCATTATCCTCATAACTTAAGTAATGATTTCTGGTATGTTGGAAAGCGTATGATAATCAGTGCATTGCACGATTTTACTAACTTGTTTTTTCTGAAAGTACCTTCTCCACCTCCTGTGATTAAATGAAATTTATCATCATAGCGGGCATGTTCTTCATCTTCTACAAATTTCTCCCGATCCTCATTTAGTAAAGATTCAAAGTAAGTCTTTCATTCTTCCACTGCACTATTTCCTGACGCATCTTATGTTAACTCTAGTTTCTTAATGCTTTCAGTATGACCCAGGCTGCCTAGACTTTCTTTAATCATATTGACTGTTTATCGTAGCACAAATTCTTCTACAATCATCATTTTGCACTTACTTCTTTGTTTATTTGCTTTTTATTCATACAAATATATGTCTGCTTCTATCGGCTTTTTTAGTAAAACAGTCCATATCGGCTTTCTCCTTCTCTGTGATACCATCCATCAACTCATCCATTATTCAGTTTTTCCTGTTCACTTTATACCCATCTCGAACTCACAATAGCCGCCTCGGTATTGCAGTGGTCTAAGCGATGGCTTTGTAAAGTTTGTGTTGACCTGTGCTCCGTGTTTGATCTGCGTTTATTGGTGTTATTTTGTGTGTGTGCCGTCATTTTGTGTATCTCCTGTGTTGTGAATGTCTCCTGGGTCGATTGAGTCCGACCTGGACGTCCTGTAAGTAAAACTTTACTTGTACTAACTCTTTTTCCGTCCTGGCTTTGCCCAGGGTCGGGTTTAGCAGGCCAGCCATTGCAAATGGCGGCGACCGCATCTGATAGGCCAGGTATGAAGCTTGATAGCAAAGCTCCGCCCCCGCCTGGTCACGTTCAGTCATCGTCACTACCACACGCAGCTGGTTTCCAAGCCGCGTTATCTGATGTTACCACCTCTTCTTCCAACTCTATGGATGTTGATTTCCCGACATTGTCCACTACAGTGACGTCATTAACTTCTTCAGTGTCCGTTGCCTCTGATACTTCATTTGCTGCTGCGAGCACTGCGTCTCGACCTTCCCCATCTCCGCCCATTCCTACGGCAACTCTACCTTATGCTTCCGTTGTAAAGGGTACCAGTTCATCTTCCTCTACAGCAAAGAATCCATGTACAGTGCCTCTTGATATGACTGACACTAGAGACAACAAGAAATTACGCATCGAAATTCCAGAAATTTCAGCTGCTGGGCAAGAGGTTTTACGCACACAGAAACTTGGCATATGTTTTGATGCCCTCCCGGACACCAGCCTTAAGAAATACTCCTTAGCCGTACGCCAAACCCTCCCTAAGGGAGCGATCACCCATATGGCGAGGAAACCCAGGACTCTTCTCATCTATTTTGCGAAGCCAGAGTTTGTGGAGCGCGTCTTATCTTACGGACTGCATGTTGGGGATCATACCTTACTGGGAATCCCGCTCACGCAGCACCCCGTACTTGTTACGTGCTATCCTGTACCACCAGATATCAAAGATTATTACTTAATGGCGGCCCTTTCCAGTTGTGGAAAAGTAGTTGGTTCCATTTCCACCCTGTCTTCCGCACCAACAGACCCAGATGACAGGAACATCTTAGGTCTGCGTCGCCAAGCAAGGATCCTGTTCCCTACTGAAGATGCCATTGCTGACTGCCCTACTGACCTCACTGTGGTTGAACGGAAGCAGATTTTCCGGATCGATATCGTTACTGCCTTGCATTGTTTTAAATGCAAGGCATATGGCCACATCCAATCACGTTGTCTACATGCATCTGCCAAGCCACCCATTTCCATACCGCCCGAAGTCAACACCCCACCCTCAACATCAGTTTCTCTGGCCACACCAAGTTCGGCTCCACAGACGTCCTTGATCCATGCTACTGTTGTTCCAGAGGCTTCTCCCCCAGCAGATGATGATTCGTCAGCAGTTTCCAAGTCTTTGATCTATACTACGGGAACCTTGGCCACCTCTCCATCGTTGGACCCACATGCTGCTGTGGTAACTTTACGTTCTTTGGAGGGTATTATCTCCCAAAAGGAATGGCAATCCCGCCTTCGTGTTGCTTCATCTTCTTCCCTTGGATCCCCTAATGTGGAGTCAGATCTAACTGTCCAACACCCACCAGCTTCTCCCGGCGTTCCCACGTTGAAACGTACTAGACAGAGTTCAATCTCGCCAGTGACGTCTTCTCCACGCTGATCTCGTTCCCGTTCGCCAATTCGACAGTCTTTCTCTCCAACTGCAGTTTCTACATCTCTTAAGTCCCCAGCTGTTCCAAAATTGTTGGATCAAAAAGCTTTCGCAGAATATCTGGAAACCTTCCCTGCATTAGACGGGCCGCTGGCGCCGTCTGATCTTGCTCTCATCATACTCAATCAACCGTCACGTCCTCTCAAGCAGCTAGAATGCGTTCAATCACGTAATGCTCAGCTTCCTATTATTATCACCCAACTTCAGAATCTACTTGCTCTTTTGCCGAAAATTGACACAGTCACTAATGCGCAGACATCTAACTTAAAGAAACGTGTAACCAGTCTTCAGAGAAGTGCTCATAGTAATATTCAACCACTACAACCTCTTTCAAGTTAAAATTACTTTCTTTCAACTGTAAGGGATGCTCCGTCCCTCCTACCAATGCGTTAGTGTTTGAAGACATTACACCGCATGATGCGGATATATTATTGCTACAGGAGACTAACTGTCATCCCAACACCCCATAC
The DNA here is from genome assembly GCA_039090855.1 of Macrothele yani. Lineage (NCBI taxonomy): Eukaryota > Metazoa > Arthropoda > Arachnida > Araneae > Macrothelidae > Macrothele > Macrothele yani. The sequence goes on from CM076995.1 coordinate 50,739,626, forward strand.
CACCGGTGGCGAACCTGGCCATTTCAATTCTACCATGTCCATCGACTTAGTCTTCACGCAGGACTTGCGGTGGCCATCCATTTTCGTCTTCGATCCTTCATTACTGATATCACGGTCAAACCGATTTATCGTGACCTCCTGCAGCTTCTGTCCTTCCGACTTCACAACTTCCGATACCATATCTTCAACATCTATATTTCCGGCAATCAACAGTATTCAGACTGTCTTTTTGGGCATTTTATTTCCTGTGTTCAAGGTCTTCCAGCCACTGATATTGTCATCTTAGGTGGTGATTTTAACTGCACCCTTGACCCATCCCTCGACAGATCGGACGGTTCCACGGATACCAGGTATTTTCTTACCCGAGCACTTTCTACAGCCATCAACCAGCTACAACTCCAAGATTCTTTTCGACATCTGCACCCATTTCTTCGTTCGTACACCTGGCGCTCCTACTCCACTTCCTCCCTTACAACTGCCCGACTTGACCGGTTTTATGTTTCTTCAATTCTTCTTCCTTCAGTTATCTCCCTTTCTCACACACCGACAGTTTCTTCCGATCACAGCTGTGTCGTAATGTGTCTTCATACCGGTCCATCTCCTCGGCAATACTACCGAACTTGGACCCTTGATGATGATCTTTTACTTGATTCAACCTACGTAAATTCCATCGAATCGCAGCTCCAACAAGCCTTATATATACTCCCTTTTTCTTCTTGTCCCTTGCAACACTGGTTAAATGTCAAATCCCAAATTATTCTTTATACCAAACAATATTCCCACGAAAAACGTACTACCGCCTCTATGAAGATTGATGCTGCAAGCTCGTTTTTTTCCACCCTAGATCTTGATTCTCCGCTGTTTTCTCATTACCAAGCTGAACTTCGTGCCTTGCTACTTCCTGTCTCCCAACAAGCTGTTCACCGCCTCAAGCTCCTTTATCTCCAGCCAAATGACTATCTATGCGAACAGGTTCAACAACTGGAATTCCACAAACGTTCTGCTCATCACCTCCGTAATCTGAAGTTATCCGATGGAACTGTTACTAATGACCCCACCCTCATTTGCTTCGGTGTTAGATCATATTTCCAGTCACGGTTTGCTCAGTTCCAGTCAAGTTCTCCGCATGCTGATTCGATTCTTCGTGCCTTACCACATATTCCATCGCATCTTGTTACATATCTTTCTATGCCTATCACCCCAGCAGAAATAGTACAGTCACTTGCCTTACTTAACTGTCACTCGTAACCTGGTCCTGACGGATTGACAGTTAATTTCTTTCTTACGTTTTCCTCTTTCCTACACTCTCTCCTATTGCCTTGCTTTACAGCTGCTTTTTCTTTATCTGTTCTTCCTCCCGCTTTTACTCTAGCTCAAATCATTCTTCTTCCAAAGAAGGGGTGTCTGCTGGAGTTGGATAGCTGGCGTCCTATATCCATCCTTAATGTTGACTACAAGATTTATACTAAAACACTCTCTCTTCGATTGAACCCTGTCCTTCCCACCGTCATACATCCCGACCAAACGTACACCATCCCTGGCCGAAGCATTTATACTAATATTAATCTCCTCCGTGACTTATATTGCCTTGCCCACCTTTCCTCCGAACCTTTAGCCTTCCTCAATCTTGATCAGAGGCAGGCCTTTGATAACGTGAGTCATCAGTGGCTTGCCTCTGTGCTCTCTGCCTTCGGTTTCCCATCTGTCTTCATCACAGCCCTCCTTGCCCTGTACCAGGATTCAGTTGTCCATATCCGGACGGCCTCCTTTCTTACAGCCCCCATTCCGTTTCGTAAGGGCATCCACCAAGGATGTCCTCTTTCCGGACAACTTTTCTTTCTAGTCTTTGAGCCTTTTCTTTGCTCTATCCGTTCTCTTCTACAACATTCCCCCCTCCACCATTCAGCATAGCACCAGGCACCATTCTATCGTTCTTACTGCTTACGCCGTTGATCTCACAGTTCTCATCCGAGAAGAATGGCAATTCACAATTGTTCTTGCATGGCACCAAGTGTATGCTGCGGCTTCCGGCGCTTCGTTAAACCTTTCAAAGTGTACAGGCTTGTGGTGTGGCTCCTGGAGACATCGCCCCGATGCACCATGGGGTGCTCATTGGACTTCCACCAGTCAAAAGATACTTGGGGTGCACATTGGCAGCTGGGTCTCAGCAGCGGCTGCCACATGGAGACCCCTCGTCAAGAAACTACGTCATACCGCTGCTTAATGGTCCAAGCTGAAGTGCTGTTTGACCTACCACAGTCATGCACGGCTTGCTGGCACCCACATTCTCTCATTAGTTTAACATTCCTGGATTGCACAACCGCCACCAGCCTACGTTCAAACTGCAACAACATCAGCAATGCTCAGCATTGTTTGGTCATATACTCATTGGTTATCTTCCTCAGTATTGTCTCTACCTTCGACTTGTGGTGGCCTCAATATGTCAGAGATTACCATACGTTATAAAGTTGTAAGAATTTTCAATTTCCTCCGTTTGACAGTTCAACCAGACTCTTCCGCTTCCATTCTTCTGCTTAATGTTCTGACTTCCCCCTTAATCCCTGCCTCACCGTCCATCTTCTTCTCAAGATGGATATTCACACTGTCATTCCCCCCGTTTTCCTCTATCATGAAGCTGTTCAGTTCCTTCGTTCTTTACCGCTCATTCGTCAACCCCCTCTTCCACTCTTGATCTTCTTTCCGAGCCTCTTTTTTTCTCCTCCGTCCTCCACCTCCCTACTGCCAACTTTTTCTTTTTCCCCGCATGGCTACACGCTCGTGTAGTCTCCGTTTCCCAACTGGTCCTCCCCGATTTTTCATGGAAACCCGTCTCCGACCTCTTTCCCACCCTCCCACCCTCGCCCGAACTCTCTGACAACTTCCTCCAACTTAAACATGCTCTTCAATCACTTTTTCCTTCCCTAGTCGATTCCTCTGGCCTCCTTTCAGTTTTCTCTGCCTCTCTCCTTTTTCCGTTCTTCCTTCCCTTTTCCGGTGATCTCCACAGTCTTTCCACCCTCTCCACAGTCTTTCCACCCGCACCCTCTACCGTTTTCTCCGTTCTTCTTCTGTGGTACCTTGCCCTATTCCCTCTGTTCCTTCTTTTGCACTAACCTCGGTCTGGTCTACTGCCCAATATTCACCGGCCCTCTCCTCAGAACTTAATGTGCACTGGAGGTTTTTGCACAATCGACTGCCTGTCCCTTCGACTTTGTTCCGGAGAAATATAGTATCATCAGATCTCTGTCCTTTTTGTAACGTCGTTGGAGACGTCTTACACATGTTTGTTTACTGTACGACGCTGCTCCCACTATTTCACAGTATGTTTCAACTTGCACATCCTTCTTGTACCAGTGATCTCACCCTAGAAGATTATCGTTTCCTCGGCCACAGTTCTACAAGTTTCACCTCTATTTTACCAGTTTGTTCGTATTTATTTATCCTAGCTAAATATAGGATTTTCTCTCACCTGCTACAGTACAAGATCCAGATCCTATCACATTCTCTACCTCTTTAGTTGCACACTATCGCAACAGGGTTAAAGCCAGACTCACCCTGGAATACTCCTTGGCGAATGACACGGCACGGTTACCTGCCTTCTTCAAAACATGGTCGCCGTGTCGTCCCTGGTTTCGGATTTCTAGTGCCCAGACTGTTAATCTGCTGTTTTAATAAACCTACGTCGAAACTTTCAATTTTTACTGTTTCCTCACCATGTTTCCTCCTGGAACTGGATTGTGTTTGCTTCCTGCTGATGTCACCTTTTGTACACAGTTCTCTTCAGCCTCACAGTGACTCTCTGCCACCAGGGATTCCCATGTCACTAGAACTGCACGGAATTTTTTTCTGTAAATTGTTTCGCTCCAGTGATGTTCCAAGACTTCAATGAACAATTATCCCAGAGCTACTGCTGTTTACAGCAAATAATGCAATGCCTGTCATTGCTCATTTGTACAATTATCATTTCATTGTAAATATCTACATTTTGTTTTATTTCTCCCCTTTTCTCACACTACGTGTGAGGTTGGGGATGTTCTGTTGTAATTCTTTTAAGTGAATAAAAGCGAATATTGAAACTAAGCGATGGCCTCTAATCGTTCGTCCGAAAGGGGTCCGGGTTCGAATCCCGGTGAGGCATGGATGTTGTGTTTGTCTTTCGGCACTGGCTCTCTCCCTTCCCTGGAGCCAGTGACCCAAAATTAGAGACGGGTGACTGCTTATAGCCCATTGAGTAGCTCACGGTGGTCGTTAAACCTGCAATCAAAAAAAAAAAAGAAAAAAAAAAAAAACTCACAATACCTCATATGCAGTAGCACTAATTTTTTTCGTTTTATAGTTACATATCTCTTTTGTTGTTCCTTCGTAATCTATATCAGCTTCTGTATTTAATCATGTGCAGTCCTTCAATACTGTCATCTTGGAAAAGCTTTACCTCATATTTCGTTTCTTCGTTCTTCTGACTACTCTGCTCCCGTATTCACTTTATCTTGTATACATGGTCACTCTATCTTTTCTTCAGCAAGGTAATGGTCAAGACATATTTCCCCATCTAGTCGACATCATCTGACATTCCTCATTATTATGCGGTTTTCTTGTTTTGTTAAATAAATTAGGCTGTCGCAGACGAGATGTCTGAATATCGAAAAAAATTCAAGCAACCAAAATGGGTTCAAAATAAATTTTATTAATCAAAAATGATCACCATCAGCAGCAACACACTTCTATCAACAAGATTTAAGCTTCTGCAGACCGTCGTGAAAAAATGTCGAGCTTCGAGATATGACAAACTCACGAATTTCAACTGATGTTTGATTGGGAAATGATTTACCCCATAGAAAGGTGTCCAGGTGCTTGAAGAAGTGATAGATAGTAAATAGGAGACAGATCAGGTGAATAACGCGGACGAGGTTGGTTTCGTACCTCACCTGGTGCAGCTTCTGGATTGTTTAGCATATAACGTGGGTTTTGCGTTATCATGGAGAATTATGCCGATGGCGATTGAGTGATGCCATCTGTTTGGTGGAAAGTTTTCATTCATAATGTTAAGTTCTGGACAATACCTTTCAGCCGTGATGGTTCGACCTGATTGTAAGGAGGAGTGGATCACAGTAGCTGCGGACCACCAAAAACTGACCATCGTCTTGTTGGGATAGAGTACAGGTTTCGGAGTATCATTGGTGTTGAGCCATCCCGCCGAAAGTCGGTAATTGTCATACAACATCCATTCCTCATTACAAAAGACGAATCATCTGGGAATGTTTTTCGTCTGGTTACGGATAAACAGTGAAGTGAAGACATCCAATCGTCGTGCTTTGTGCTAATCCGTCAACTCATGTAGGACAGATGTACCCATAATTTTCACCTTCCCTGTGGACATTAAATGTTAGGAAATGGTTGAATAGTGCACTCCAAGTTTCTCGCTTAGCTTTCGTACTGTTTGACGTGGATTGGTTTCAGTCAAGGCCTCCAACTAGACATCATCGATACCTTCTTTTGGTATACCCAGTGGTTCATTTTCGAGGTTCACATTCCGTACCGGGATTTATCAAACCAATATTACTGTATATCTTGTGTTCACTAACCGCGCGTTACTTTAAAGCTGAACTGATACTACAAGCTGTCTTCGATGCATGGTGTATAAGTTTAAACTGATAAAAGAAAATGACACAGATTTGGCTCTGATTCATCGTCCTATTTACTGTAGCACAGTCCCCGTGGAACTGTGGCCCTTATAGATAGAAACGCAACTGACTGATGCACTGTTGATAGAAGCCATGACTCCCTAAATTTACGTATGACAAGTCACATCGCGCGATGTGTTACTTCCTAAATTATCTTCCAACTGTAGGAGTCTGCTGAATCTTTTTTGTTGGGGGTTTAACGACCACTGTGAGCAACTCGATGGGCTATAAGCAGTCTCCTGACCCTAATTCAGGGCCACTGGTTTCAGGGAAAGGAGAGAGCCAGTGCCGTAAGACAAACACAACATTCATGCTTCATCGGGATTCGAACCAAGATCTATCTCGGACGAAGAGTCATAAGCCAGCGCTTAGACCACTGCGCGACCGGGGCGGTTGCATTTCAACACTTTAATAGGTCAATAATAGATCTCAGGTACTTTAATTGTTGATGCCAAGTGTATCGGTGGATAACTTTATGCTGGGAAAAAAATATTTCCTGTAACCAGGTCAAAATGTTCACACATTTCTATACGTCGAATGCCATTATAATTTTTTGCCGCAAATCCTTTTTATTTAACATAATTCAACAGCGGTTCTTACTTAACATATCTTACCAGTATAGAAGGTCTTTAGTAAACAAGAAGGAATAAGGTATACTTACATTTCTGTCTAACATTCCCATCATTCCGGTCCATCCCTTTTCGCCTTTGCTTCCCCACTGTCTATCGGGAGGTTGTTTAATGACGTAGCTGCCAAAACGAAAAAAAAAGTGTTTACTCCTTAGTTTTTTACAAATGACAATCGAAGTGAAAAGCAGTTTTTTAAAAACGGTACAAATTAAAAATCGATTACCCTGAAAGAAAAGTATGTATGATCTACCTCTGTGCGAAACTGAGATCAGAGAGATCCTAAAAACTACCCAATGGATATATATTTCCTCCATACTGCTTTCAGAAAACTGAGCCAGTTTTTAGAAAAGCTCGTTTCTTTCGACGCCATCGCAAAATCTCATGATTGGAATTCGCACACTCGAAGTCCTAAGAGTTCAGTTGTTTAAGTGGAAGGATTATTTCTTACTGCTTTTCGAACAGCGTTAATTGTGGTGTTTAGAAAGTTTCGATTCAGGCACTTTGTTAAGTTCGTTTTCTAGCTGATAAATGTTCTTTCAAACTTTCAGTGGATTTTGCTGTATAAATCTTTCGAGGCAAACACAAGAATGTAATTTCAATTCCTTTCCGAACATTCATCATAGCGATAAGGTTTCCTTAAAAAATATATATATTATATAATTCCAATTTCTATGGTTTCCTTCTTCCTGTACACCTACAATGCGTCTGAAATGTTTGTCACAATACCTGTTAAAAAAAAAGAAATTAGCCTATGTTAACATGTATTCTTGTTAATATAGGTTAATTTTCAAATGAACGTATATATGTATTTCAAATGAAAATATATAAGTTAATTTTTTTGCAGTATTTGTCACAGTATTTGAAAAAATAAATTCGTGTTACTCCAGATTTTACGCAACATGTCAATTTATTAGGTACACCTAGCTAATAAAAATTGAATTCGTCGGGTTATGGAACATACCAGATGTTGGAAGCATCCAGCAGGAATGTTGTACCATGCGAAAATGACTGAGTCTTGCAGTTGTTGAGAATTGGACGACGGCATAGTCTTACAGAGAACAGCCTGTTTCACCTCATCTCAGAGATGCTCGACGGGGTTTTAATCCGGGTATAGTGCAGGCAACAAAAAACAAGTAAATCTTGTGGGCTTGTTCCTGGAACCATTCGGTGAGAATACGAGCCTTGTAAGGAGATGCTTCATTTTGCTGGACGTATCCATATACTTGAGGTTAAATTGTAGCTTAAAAGGAGTTAATTCGGTCGACAACGATACTCAGACACAATTTAGCACTCAGATGTCCATCGGCGAGTATTAGGGGTCCAAATGCATGCCAGAAAAACATTCCGCAGATCAGCACTCCGCCGCAGCGGGCCTGTGCTGTCGACACCTTGTGACGCACCTACCTCAAAGGTGACGTACATGTCAAGACGGCAAAGTAGCAGTGACATTTCCTTGTCTGTGTAGCTTAATTGTGAAAACATTCTGTTCCGGAGCAGAAGGATTCCATTTCCACCATCGGCAAATGGATTTTGCGCTGTATTGGCGCTCGAACGTAAAATGAATCTCCTGGTCGTTGGATTCTTCGAAGAAGGTGTGGTGTTCGTTCCATACATCTTCTGGAATTAGTCAGAATTCCTTCTGTAACGTACCAGGAGATGTGACGTACCTGCCAGAAGGACGCACACGACATAAAGGCAGATAGGAATCAGAATAAAACGTCCGCGTAGCTCAATTGGTAGAGTGACTTATTCCGGAATGAGGGGATCCGGGTTCGAATCCTGGCGTGGACAGAAATGACGGAGAAATTTACTTCGTTATAATGGCGCCCGAACTATCCGGATGACCCGACCGTTCAAAATCTCGCATTGGTGTGATGTTCTTTCCACACCGCGAGATAGGAAAAATAAGAGAATCCCTTCTCCAGCACTTCGAAAAAAAAAAAAAAAAATAAGAGGGAGATGATGTAACGTACCAGGAGATGTGACGTACCTGCCAGAAGGACGCACACGACATAAAGGCAGATAGTAATCAGAATAAAACGTCCGCGTAGCTCAATTGGTATAGTGACTTATTCCGGAATGAGGGGATCCGGGTTCGAATCCTGGCGTGGACAGAAATGACGGAGAAATTTACTTCGTTATACTTCTTCTACAGTGGTCTCTCCTTTAAGCGTGGTTTGCCAGCTGACACGGAAACCTATGATTACTTTCCAGCACTTTCTCAAGGGGGAAGGATATATGTGACGTACCTACCTGAGAGGTAATGCACAGTCATGACGGCAAAGTTGCAGCTACAAACTTTGTCTATGTAGCTTAATCGGGAAAGCATTCTGCTCCAGAGCAGAAGGATTTGGTTTCAGCTACCGGCAAATGTCATTTACGCTATAACCTGAAAGGACAGCTCCATGGCCTCATGTAAGTCGTGCCAAATTCGGGTACTGTCATTCGCATGGTGCAAGAAGAAACCTTGATTCGTCCGTTCAGGCGAACTTTTCCAAGTCTTCAACGACACAGTGTCTGTGCTTCAGGGCGCGGTTTTGTGTTCTACTCTGACAACATCGGCACTCGACATGGTCGTCAGTTGTTGTAGTGCGTTGTTCGCGAGATGGTCCAATACGTGGTGCATTCGGAGATGACCCTCGGCACATCAATGTTGAATTCTGCAGTGATTAGCCTGGCTGTGAGACAGTCTGTTCACTTGCACGATTCCCATCGGTCTCCTTTATCTCCCCTGATCCACTAGCTATTTTCGCTTACAGGATCGCGAATTGATGAAAGCTTTTTGCGTGTCTTATCACCCAGTACATCATGATTTTACGCGAAATGCTCAGAAGGACGGTCGTTTGGGAGATACGCGTTCAGGCACACATGTCGTCAGCTATCATACCACGTTTAAAGTCGCTCAGATCACTCTATTTGCCCATTCTGATGCTCTATTACTGAGACTCTTAATAGGCACTTCGAACTACTACTACGTTTTATACGGCGTGGTGTGATTATGTAAATAATCTCTAATTTTGGAAACAACCATCAAAATTTAGTGGTGTATTTGCACTAGGGCCCAGACACCGGAGGGGCCCATTGCCGGTTAACGATAAGCTACGGAAAGGACGAAAGGTAGTAATGAAGAATTGATGACGATAACCTTTCAATTTCTGTCTGGTTGCAGTATGTGATTCTCAAAGGTGGAACACAAAATTCATCCCACGTTAATCCAATGGGAGATAGTGGTAATATAATGATCGTGCATTATTGCGCTTGTTGAACACTCGCCGATCGTCAGGTTGAATAAGTTATTTTCATCACGATAATCTCCGAGAATATACACTATATTGACAAAATTCACAGGACACCCCTTCAAAAGCAAATGAACGGATCCGCTGAGTTGTTAAGATGCGCGGTACAGCTGCAACCGGTATAAAAACAAACCGGCAACTGACCGCGATCATATCGCACTACGAGGTTGAGTAAAAATGCCGCGGCGGGAGAGAACTGACTTTGAGAAAGGAAAGACTGTTGGGTGTTAATTAGTGGGTTGTCCATAAGAGAAACCGAGAGGCGTTTAAACATACCCAAGTCAACTGTTTTGGATGTACTGAATAAGTGGAAGACACATGGCGTGTCTGAAACAGCAAAACTTACCGGCAGACTGAAGAAAATCAGTGATAGAGGACGCCGAAGCCTCAGGAGAGTCGTTACAGCTAATCGACTGAGTACTGCACAACATCTACGTGTACAGGCGAGTAAAAATCCTGGAACCCTGGTATGTACAGGTTACATTCGCAGAGAATTTCGTTCCATGGGTTACCATGGTCATGCGGCTGCTCATATGTCTTTTATCTCCACTCGGAATGCTACTCGTCGTTTAGCATGGTGTAAAGAACATTTATCGTGGACCGTAGATCAATGGAAACGGGTCCCATGGACTGATGAATCCAGATACACGATCCATCAGTCTGATGGCCGTGTGTGGGTATGGCGGCAGCCGGAGGAACGCTATTTACCACATTGTACTGTTCCTACGGTCAAGTTTGGAGCTGGCAGTGTACTCGTGTGAAGGTGTTTTCCATGGAATGGGTCCGGCATATTGGCTATCGTGGACAAACCTGTTAACCAGCACGTCTACCTCAATATTCTGGACAATTATGTCCTACCAACTCTGTGGTAATACCATGGAACCGGGCCTTGTTGGCACCAGCAGGATAATGCACCGAGCCATAAAGCAAGGACTGTTATGGCGTGGTTTGAAAATAATTACGTATCGTGTGTGGACTGGCCAGCACAGAGCCGTGATCTTAATCCCATAGATGAGAAATTTGGAACCAAGGCCTACTACTAAGCAACAGTTAGCTGCAGCATTTTGTACTGAATGGAAGCGCATACCTATTTGCTGTGTTCCAAAACCTTGTCGAAAGCATGTTTCGAAGGGTCAATGCATGCATTGAGGCAAAAGATGGACCGACACTGTACTAATGTATGTCAATAAATGCTATGTTGCGTTTCTCTTTTAGGTGTCCGGTGACTTTTGGCAGTATAGTGTATGTTTTTCGTGCCTTCCCTTTCCCTCGTTTGAGTCGTATTCTACGATGTCTTCTTATGTGCGATGACACACTTTTAATCTTGCCGACTGTCGGAGACGAGACTTCGTTCTCACGTTCTATCCTGTCGATCATTCACCTACCGCCATACTTTGTATACGGCTACAGAGCCAGTGGGCTACCTGCTGCCGTATCGATAGCAAATATCCGTGTATCGGTTAGTTTTGAGAAAACAAGATTCTTCGTTTAGTGTTGATCCAAATAATGGTGAGAAGACAACCTTTTATTCTACAACCTGTACTTCCGATTGCAAGATGAGCTACGGGAGGGTATGTAAGAAAATGCCGTATGTAAAGAAATTTACAGCAATACGCGTAAGCGTACCTTATATAACTTCCCGGTATTTCTACGGAACAGAGAGACATACTGCATGATTCCGCTCCAAACATTCCTAGCTACACAGGTGATTGAACAAGATGCTTGCGTTGTGCTTCGAAAGAACCATGTGCTTGCAAATCCCTCCCACAAGCCGCATAAAAAATTTAATAAGCAGCATGCGTGCAGTCATACATACATATCACTAAGCTGTTCTCTAAAATTCAGAGGTTAGCTCCAAAAAGAAAAACAAACTACCAGACATGTTTACTTACTGTTGTCGTATCAAACTTATCCATTTACAGCGATCTTGACATACAATTCGGGCTTCACTGATATCCATTACACGTCGTACACAAGATCTTTTGTACTTCATACTCATTATCTTTTCCTCATGCAGACACTCCTGAATCTGATCCACCCATGTCTTCCTTGGCCTTCTTCTGCCTTTCCTTCCTGCCACTTGGGCTGAAAAGATTTTCTTAGTAAGCATCTCATCACTCAATCTTTCAACATGGCCAAACCACCGAAGCATATTAGTCTCCACCTTGCTAACAATATTTTGCTTCACATCACACAACTGCAGCACATCTTCATTTCTCACACAATCAGACCGTGTCTTGCCACAATCCCCCGGTAAGTAACGCATTTCTCAAGCACACAAACGACATCCATGTTTCTTCTGTAGTACCCAGGTTTCACTACCATACATCAGAGTAGGAACACACTTTCATACACAGCCATGCGGGACTCTCTAGAGAACCCATCATTCCTGTGAAAACCTCCCAGAGCAGCTATAACTTTCAATGAAGAATTCACTCGCCTACTAATTTCACCATTCAGTTTGTTCTCTGTGTCAAACATGCTTCCTAAATACATAAACTCACTCGCCTGGTCAATCACAGTGCCATTTATACTTACATTACATTCGGTGCTACCAGTTCCTCTCTCAAAGACCATAACTTTGGTTTTTCCCTTATTTATACTCAGTTTGAATTTCACCCGGGACAACATACTCTGCAAATCACTTTTGCTCTCTGCCAACAGGACAGTGTCATCAGCATACAGCAATCTGCACACAAGGATATCACCAAGAAATAAACCACTATCATCTATTTTGGCATCACGCATGCACGCATCCATAAATATATTAAACAGCCATGGTGACATTACACAACCTTGTCTGACTCCTGCACCAATAGAAAACCATTTTGATAAAACACCATTCGCTTGTACACAAGCTCTACTGCCAGCATACATGGCTTTTACACTGTTAAGTAGATTCCCAGTAACACCACATTCATTCAGTACCTTCCACAAAAGTGTCCTATTTACTCGGTCGTTAGCTTTCCCTAAATCTATGAAGGCAGCAAAAACTTTCTCACCAACAGCCAGATACTTTTCAATTATCACGCGTAATGCAAAAATTTGGTTAGTGCAGCCTTTACCAGGCATAAATCCACTCTGAACACCCCACACGTTCTCTCATGTAAGACCCCGTACTTTTTCAATAACAAACTTACCAAACACTTTCCCTGGCACACTCAGTAGGCTAATACCACGATAGTTCTTGCATTCAGTCTGACCACCTTTTCCCTTATACAAGGGAACAACGATAGCATAATTCTAATCCCGAGGGACCATTCCTAACTCCCAGCACAACTGGCAAATTTCAGTTAATAAGTCAATTACAGAGTCACCACCATATTTCAACATCTCGGCAGTTATGCCATCAACTCCCGGAGCCTCACCATTCTGGAGAGATTTTAGAGCTTTACACACTTCTTCTCTTGAGATCCCTCCTGGGCTTCCATCCTTCACTGTGACATCATCTGCGTCTGTCTCAGAATTATCTTTGCTTTCCTGATCTAATAACTCACAGAAGTATTCACTCCATCTGTCACTTAACTCATTGGGCTCCCATATCATTTCCCCGATCTCATTCTTCACACAACTTACAACTTTGTTTTCGCTATTTTTCCTGAGTCTCATGTACTTCCAGAAAGACTTCCTATCTTTCCAAAAAGCCAGTTCATGCCTTTCCTCCTTCTTTCTATCTTTTGACTTACTCTGGCGAACCAGCTTAGCAGCGTCACGCTTCTTACAGCAATATTCATCCACAGAAACTCTACCTTGCAACATCCCCAGATAGGCTTCCTTCTTTCACTTTACTGCCTCATCAATCGCACTATTCCACCAACCATCACCTCTATTGTTACCCACTATTGTGGTTCCACATACCTCTTTACAGCAGTGACAACACAGTTCTTAAAACATTCCCACTTCTTTTCAACATCCCTCTCACAAGATTTCAGATCCTTCAGCCGTTCTCTGAGTAAGTCAGAATACCGCTGATGATCTTCAAGGAGCCTGTCAACCTTTATTCTTTCTATCCTGGACCTCTTCCTATTCCTTTTCCTCCAACCAACATTAAGTTTCACTCGTGACACTGCCAAGTAATGATAAGAACCAACATCCGCACATCTCATCACACGGGTGTCAACAAGTAAGTGTTTCAGACGCTGATCGTAGACAACAAAATCCATTACACTGTTTTGACCAAGAGTGCGATTTTCCCAAGTATATGTGTGGATATACTTGTGGTTAAAAAACGTATTAGATACACACAAACCATTCACAATGCAGATTTCAATTAATCTTTCACCATTATCATTCACACAAGGATTAATAAACTTACCCAGAACATTGTCAGAAATTACATTCTGCACACCTACTCTTGCATTGAAATCCCCTGCTATTATAACTTTTCCTTTGGCACCAAAATGGCTCGAAACAGCGTTTAGCTCATTCCAGAAATCTTCCTTCTCATCAGAAGGTTCCGAGTCACAAGGAGCATACACTACAACAATTACAATTCTCTGAAGTTTCACTTTCAAACGAATCCAAAGAATTCTCTCACTTATTCAACTATAGTGAGTCAAGTTGTTTTTCATGTTTTCTCTTAAAATCACACCTACACCAGGCTGTCCTCTTACATTATCTCTGAACATATTTTAATGCAAACAGAAAAAATACACTTAGGAAATTCATTTCTCAGAGTATTAACTGAGTGACACAGGTTAATTTCACCCTGCATAACACACGCATAGAAATGAAGTATGAGAGAAAATATCTTTGTTTTTCGCGTTCCTTGTCTCCGTTGTTTGGCCGTCTGCGTTCGTCCTCCTAGGTTTCATGACAGAGTTAAGTAGTGTCTATCACGATTCGTACCTCTCATCCCAAAAAATTGTGTCAATTTCCTTAATCATCCATGGAAAAATTAACATTATGTCTATGGAGAAAAACTGTTCCAGAACCCCCACATTGACACTACTGCGTTAAGCTTCTTGGGCTACATAACTTTACTCCTAACTTTTTGACAATCTTTTCCTCTACACTAATAGTTTTTCTGTTAAACTGCCAATGTTCCGTATTTGTAGCCGTTGTTTTTTACGCTTTCTTATCCACGCACTTCGTGTGTCTTTCCTATATGCCTTTTGAGCCTGAAGGGTCTTTCAGTGCTATAGGGAGGGGCAATTTTTCCTAAGAGAAGCGTCTTGTGTTTTATTGATAATTATCGATGTTCCCAGACGTTTGATAACTGAATCCCAAATTTTCTGCGGATATTCGTTTTGACTAACACCTGTGATTTTCGTGCTTTATCTTAAAATATGAGGCTTTGAAATGTCACATAGCTGTGCTCTTTAATTTTGAGGTTTCGTTGTTCGAGATTTCAAGTTCAAAGGGATCCTGTCCGACTTATCACATTCCGGTCCGCTTACATTGTCTTTTTTACCAATATCGGGAGCGATACTTAGTTTTGATCCTTGGTCGACCGGTTGAAATAGATATTTTCTGAACCTGCGAGGACGCTTAGAAATTTTTTTCTATTACTTGGGAAATGCAATGGAGAAGTTTATGACTTCTTACGGGTTTTCCTTGCTTTGGAAAATACAGGGGAGAATAGTTGAATGATTACCTCAATGACTTGTTACTTCCTTTTCCCGGAATTGTAGCATAATGCCCAGGCTTTATGAATTTGAGAATTTTGGGAAGGAATAGTTTATGGAACACATTTAAATGTGTACGTGTATGTGTGTTGTCTCAGAATGTACGGTCTTGTTGTTCCTTTGCTCGTAGGAAAGGATAAAGAAAACTAGAAAGAAGCCTTAACATATCTTTAGCTCTGTTCTATATTTGGCGAGGGAAAAAGGACCATCCAAACAACTTGCAAATGAGGGCATTTAATTAGATTTGCTTAATTAATGTCATAATGTGGATAATCCCTAACTTAAAGAAGAAAGTTAAAATCAGAAAATATTACTTTCCCAGAAACATCTGAATGAAACTCTAACTAATGCTGGACGAATTGATCTCACTGACTTTTACCACACACCGAGAACACGTGACCTCTTAAGTGTTGGAGTGAGACATTCATGTGAGAAGGGAAGGTGTACTCGATGAACTGGCAACTAATTGTACATATTCCTATAGAAAATTTCCTCTGGAATTTATTTAAAGATATATGTGAGTACAGAAAATATTTCTTTGCTGAGAAATTACATTTTAATCAGCGGGTTTTCAAACTTCTGTAAAGCTCCAAATTTATTGCGTACGTACGGCTAGTTGGTCTATCTATCACATCGGGATGCAACAGCCATTGTTGTAGAATAAAACAAAATTGATCGTAACTGCGACATCGATGACAGAAAGAATATTGCCTTTGCAACAAAGTATGTGTATTAGGTTTCGTGTTTCTCTCACAAGAGCTGAAGGTTTGCTCACACCCAAATTCAAGTACGCTTGAAGCAGCATATTCCAAATTAGTTGCAGACAGATGTGAAAGTCAATCAACAGATGACATTGAAATCGAAATATGTTTAGTTAAGATATTCGTGTTGGAAAAATTGGTTGATCTTACTGCATCGCATACGGATTCTGCAGTTTTGAAAGCATTTTTAACCGCTCTTCGCACCTTAGAACTTATCATCAGGTCTGCCCCATGTTCTTATAAAAGGACCACCGTACTGGTAGTCAACTAAACAGCCAGAGACGTAGCTTTCGTTTTCAGAATTCTTTTTTTTTTATTGGAGGCTTAACGGCCACCGTGAGCAACTCAGTGGGCTATAAGCAGTCGCCCGCCCCTAATTTAGGGCCACTGGTTTCACGGAATGGAGAGAGCCCGTGCTGTAAGACAAACACAATAACCATGCCACACCGGGATTCGAACCCGGACTCATCTCGGACGAATGATCAGGAGCCATCGCTTGGACCACTGCGTCACCGGTGCTGCTTGAGAATTCTTACAGAAATTGTTTTTATTTTTCAACAATTCGCCTAGACTCCTCACTGATGCTGTCTACCAGGTCAATAAAATCTTGATTAGTCAAGTCCTCTAGGTTACATTCTAGAGCAACAGACGACAGCAAACAATAGAGAACACTCTTCCATCAAAACAGGAAATATGGTTGATTTTACGCAAAAACTCATATCCTGAGCCAAATGTTAATTTGGTAAGCAAGTCTAAAAACAAAATTAATGCAAAAAAATAAAAAAATAAACGACATGCACACAGAAAGAACAAGAAATATGACACCGAATTTTCGGTTGTCATGAACACGTGTTTTGAATCCGTTCTGACGCGTATTAAATTTATCAAAGTTATTCAAAGTCAATGGAACCGGTTAAGAAAACGATCAACCGGTTTTTACAATCAGTAAAACATCCACAAACAGAAACATCTACTTAGTTCTACCAGCGGCTAAAATGCATGTTACGAAGGTTAACAAATGGCGCACAAAAATTTTCTAATAGCACAAGAAAGGTATCAGAGACAAAGAAATTTTCAGATCGAACAGTTCAAAGAAGAAATATAGAAAAGAAAACATGATATACACTGAAGAGTAATTGAATTAGAGATACCTGTCTAGTAATGTGTAGCACCACCTTTCGCCCTGATGACGGCGGCGATTCGTCTCGGCATGGACTCGACAAGACGAAAGCGTTGGGAAAATATACGGATCCACGACCCCTTAACAAACTCCCACAGTTCACAAAGATTTGATGGAGGGGGTCAGAGCCTCGAACATCTCTCTCGATGGCATCCCAGATGTGTTCGATGGGATTGAGGTCAGATGCCCCAGCTCCCCAAGGAAGCACGTCGGTGGAGTGTTCGTCCAACCATTCGGATACAATTCGGGAGCTGCATTGTCTTGTTGCAGGATGAGGTCCCCAGTGGGATGTTGAAGACGCACAAACGGGAGCAAATGGTCGTCCAGGATATCCCGGTAACGTTGACCTGTGAGAGACGATGTCATACGTACCAAGGGTCCCATTTAAGTCCACATCAACAGTCCACAAACGAGAATGCCACCCCCACCAGCTTAAAGAGTACCCTGCTGGCAAGAAGGATCCTTCGCTTCATGTGGTTTGCGCCGTACTCGTATCCTGCCACATCTGCATGTACCAACGTGAATCTCGACTCATCAGTCCAGGCAACATTTTCCCACATTTCTAGGGTCCAGTGGCGATGTTCCCGTGCCTATGCTAATCTTTGCACCCTGGGATGTGCGGTCAGCAGCGGTACCCTCGTGCGACGATGGCTTCTGTACCCCATAGTGAGGAGATGTTTCTGGATGGTGTGGCTGCTTACACGTTTTTGTGCACCAGCGTTAAATTGCCGCGTGATTTCTTGCACTGTGGCCTGTCTATCAGCTGTTACAATGCGAGCTAGCCGACGATGGCCCCGCTCATCCACACGCTGTTGTCCACGGTAGTTGGCCCTTACAGGGATGATTTTACCGGATTCGATGTACTCACGGTGCACCCGTGACACAGTGGCTCGTGAAATACCCCGTGCCTGCCCGACTTCGGAGAGGGAGTGACCCATTCGTCGTGCCCCGACAATTTGCCCACGATCAAATGCGCTTAGATCCTGCGTCGTACCCATACTGCGTCCGACTCTTACTGATTCCCTTCGCATCACTCCTTATATTGTCGGATCGCTGCATACGTCATGTCGTTTCCGTTTACAGGGCCGCCCACAGCGCCATATTTGCATAATGCCAGCTGTCTCTAACTCAATTGCTCTTCAGTGTAAGTATACGTATGCTAGTGGAAGCATTTCACATAATGGAAAAATTGAAAATAGGAGAAAAATATTCTTCATGGAAAATGCTACGTTAAGGCAAAAGAACTTTTCAAATAAACCTCCAGGGAAGCAGAAATAGCGAAAAAAATGCTTCTATCTCTACGCACCTATCAGGAAATCTTTGCATTATTTAAAGTTGATAATGCTTATCATCTCATCATCTCTGGTGTAGCGAATACCATATAGTAAAAAAAGATTCTCAATAGTGTTTTCAGAAGCTGCGATACAGCTGCAAATTGAAGTACACAAACATCTCCTACCTACAGAAATCTGAACTACAAAATTCCCCATATAGTAAGATAAAGTGTTATACAAGGTAAATGACATCCTGTTTTGAAATATTTTTTTTTTAATCGGACATGTAGAAGCAAAGAAATTAAGAAAAACAAATTAAGCATGTGTGCCCCCTAGAGGCGAAATTGTGCATTATTTCGGGAAGAAAATACGCACACAGAATTTGCTTAGTTAGTAGTATCTGACAGAAGGGATGTAAGGTCAGGTGATGCATAACATCACAGACTCTCCTTGACAAATGTCAACCCCGCCTTCTCGTGGTACATCCTGTTCCCACTAAAGGGGCTCTGACGACCGCCAATAGCGGTATAACTATACCATCGGGATTAGAGGAAATGCTATCCCACACTCACCAACCCGCTTGGCCAGCGTGGTGAGTTATCGCCAAACCCCTCCAAAATGACTCCACAACTTAAATCTTGGCCCTCAGTCTCCGGCAGCTGGAATGTACCTGGCCAAGGCAGCGGCCAGTGCGACATGAAGGCAGAGGGTGCTAAGAATCCCCGGAGGACCGGACTAGGCTGCCATCTGATGCTGACCTTGGCTACGTATAACGGACGCTCCCTATCTTCTGATTCAAGGCTTCTTGAATTGGAAGAGGAACTACAAAGGATCAAGTGGGACATCGTCGGGCTAAGTGAGGTAAGGAGAAAAGGAGAAGATCTCATTGAACTGAAAAGTGGACATCTCTTCTACTATCGTGGGACAGATACTGGCAGAACTAGTGGTGTTGGATTTATAATAAACAAGAAACTGAAGGATAAAGTTGTAGAAGTTGAAAGTTCCTCTGACAGAGCTGCACGACTCGCTATCCAACTCTCGAGAAGATACCAGGCTCAGATTATTCAAACTTATTCACCCACCACAAGTCATGCTGAAGAAGAAATTGAAGAATTTTATGAGGAAATTCGTGATCTAAATAATAAAGGTAAGCAGCACTTGAAGATAATTATGGGAGATTTTAATGCAAAAATAGGGCAACGGCAACAGAATGAAACTTCAGTAGGTAAATTCGGTCACGGCAACAGAAACCAGCGTGGAAATACTCTCGTAGAGTTTGCAGAGGCAGAAGGGTTTTTCATCTTGAACTCCTTTTTCAAGAAAAAGCCACACAGGAAATGGACATGGAGACATCCAAATGGGACGACAAGTGAAATTGATTTTATTATGTGTAACGAAAAATTCGTCATAGAAGACTGCAGTGTGCTAAACAAGTTCAACACAGGCAGTGACCATAGATTGGTGAGATGTAAGATGCACCTCAACACCAAACTCGAACGTAGCAAGCTCATAAGACAAACAACATATATTGACATAACCAACCTTAAAAAACACCATAATACCTTCAAATTGGAACTGAAGAACAGATTCTCTGCTTTAGAAGGCCTAACATTGGAAGAAGTGGATATTTCTGAAGTTAACAGAAAAGTAACCAAAGCTCTTATGGAAACAGAAACAAAATTAACTGGGTCTAAGAACAAATTGTATGTGAACAAATTATCAGGAAAATTCAAAATGTTGATGCAAAAAAGAAGAGAGATGAGGACAACTAAAGAAGATGTGACTTCCAAAGTGGAATATATAGAGCTATGCAAGACAGTACGAAAAAGTATCACTGAAGACGTAAGGAAATTCAACTGTGAACTAGTAAGGAAAGCAATTGAAAACAACCAAAGCCTAAAGATAGCAAAGGGACATCTCAGTAAGGGAAAAAAACAGATTATGGCACTGAGAAAAGAAGATGGTTCTGTAACAAGAAATAGGGGCGAAATTTTGACAAGAGTGAAAGATTTCTACTCCAAATTATATGAAAGGGATGATACATTTACTCCAGACATCATGAAAGGTACCAGTAGCAGAGTTCTTCCAGTCCTTCGAGCAGAAGTTACACATGCAATCAAGAACATGAAGCGGGGAAAAGCTCCAGGAGAAGATGGAATTACTGTAGACATCATACAAGAAGCACAAGGAGAAATCGAAACAGTACTCGCCCAAACTTTCACTCGATGCCTTAATGAAGGGAAGATTCCTGAGGATTGGAACAACGCTACAATGATCTTGCTACATAAAAGAGGTGACATTGAGGATCTCAGGAACTACAGACCTATCAGCCTCCTATCAGTGGTTTATAAAATCTTCACTAAAGTTCTTTCACACTGCTTGAAGGTGACAATGGACATGGTTCAACCGAGAGAACAAGCTGGATTCAGGAGTGGCTACAGCACTATAGATCATATCCACGTACTGAGAGAACTAATTGAAAGAGCGAGGGAATATGAGCTTCCATTGTGCATGGCTTTTATCGATTATGAAAAAGCCTTTGATTCGTTGAAACCATCAGCAGTTGCAATGGCTCTGAAATCCTGCGGTATTGAAGATGCATACATTAATATTATTAATAACATCTATGAAAATGCAAGTGCAAAGATTCGGCTGTTTGAAAACACAACACACATAAAAATTGGAAAAGGAGTGAGACAAGGTGACACCATATCTCCGAAGCTCTTTAATGCCACATTGGAAAATGTCTTTCAATCACTGAACTGGGGAAACAAAGGGATAAAGATTAATGGAGATTATCTAACCCACCTTCGTTTTGCTGATGACATAGTCATTTTTGCAACTACCCCATCAGAGCTACAGAGTATGATCCAGGAACTTGCTGACAAGAGTAAAGAAGTGGGATTAAAAATGAACTTTCAGAAGACAAAAGTGATGTTCAATGCTTTTACAAGAAATGAAGATTTATCGATTGATGGAAAAAAGCTGGAGATAACAGACACATACGTTTATCTTGGACAGCAGATATCAAGTGAGGGTCACATTGGTGAAGAAATTAATCGGCGTACAAAACTTGCCTGGAGGGCTTTTGGAAGAAACAGCATAATTTTCAAGAGCAATATGCCATTATGTCTTAAAAGAAAAGTGTTTGATCAATGCATCCTTCCAGTGCTTACGTATGGTGCAGAGACGTGGACCTTAGCTAAAAGAGACATACAAAGGCTGCAGACAACTCAAAGCAGCATGGAGAGGTGCATGCTTGGTGTAACCAGGAGAGATAAGAAGAGGAACACGTGGATCCGAAAAATGACAAGAGTGGAAGACATCATGATCAGAGTTAAATCCTTGAAATGGCAATGGGCTGGACATACTGCCAGAAGAACAGACCATCGATGGACAGCCGAAATTTTAGATTGGATTCCAAGGGACAGGAAAAGACCCAGAAGAAGACCACATGGAAGATGGGGGGATGAAATTCGAAAGTATGCGGGAGTGACATGGAGGAGACTGGCACAAGACAGACCGTTGTGGAGGAAACTTGGGGAGACCTTCGTCCAGCAGTGGATTGATAATGGTTGACAATGATGATGATGATGATCTGACAGAAAACGAAGTTTTTCAAAAAGGGTATTTAGTCCCGAAGATATTGCTGTAAACGAATACGTGAACTCACGACCTCTGGTGACAAACTTGTTCTTTAAGAAAAAGTTGAAATTGCATGAGAAACATTTTTAAGCGGAAACACTTTCCAACAAAGAAAGAATTTTTCAAATCGAACACCTAGAAGCAGAGCTATGGACAAAAATAACCTACGCATTTACGCCCCTGGCGGAAAAAACATGTATTATTTTAAGAAGAAAGTATTCTGAAAAGGTTTTTTGATGTGAGCGGTATCGGTCCGGGGAAAAATGTTTTCAGTCGAGTTTTCAATAGCTCAGATTTTGCAGCGAATGCATTAAAAGCATAAATAAACACTGGTGGCCAAACCATTTCTTACCAAAAATTCAAAATTATATATAAAATATTTCCCATCGGAAACTGTGTTCGATACAGCAAGAATGTTTGAAATCTGAGTTTTAGAAGCAGAGATATCAGGGAAACTCAATTTACCTTAACGCCCCCTAGGGGAAAGTCTATGAATTGCCTGAAAATTTTGAAATTATATGAAAAACATTTTGCACTGGAGCCACTATGCAAAAAAGAAAGAATTTTTCAAATCGGACTCAAACACGCAGAGATATTGACAAAAATATAATGTACATCTACGTCTCCTGGAGGAGAAACCACACATTATCTTAAGAAAGAAATATTCCGAAAAGGTTTATCGGCCTGAGTGGTATCGGTCTATCGTATGAGTCCGATTTAGAAAGAATTTTTCAAATCGGATTCATACAAGCAGAGGTACTGACAAAAAAAACACGTACATCAACGCCTTCTGGCAGAGAAATCACACATTATTTTAAGGAGGAAATATTCCGAAAGGGTTTATCGGCGTGAGTGGTATCGGTCCACGAAAGACTTTTTCACTCGATATTTTTCTCAGATTTCGCTGCAAATGTATGAGAAGCAGAAATCAACACTTACGAGCTCTGTGGCCAAAGCCTTTCTTTCAAAAATTAAAAACCACATGCGAGTGATTTCCCATGAAGAGCAGTATCCACAACAGGAAGAATTTTGCAAATCCGAATTTTAGAAGCAGACATATCGGGGAAAACGCGATTTAACGCCCGCGTGCGGATAATCTATTCGTAACTTGAAAAAGTGACTATTCTCAAAATAGTCTTTGACATAAATGGAAGCGAAAGGTAAAAGAATTTTTTCAATCGAATGTTTAGAAGCAAATATATGGAATAAAATGTATTTTGAATTCGACATCATCTGCATTTACGCCCTCTAGCAGCGAAATTGTACATCATATGGATCATATGGAAAAACGAAATGAAGGTTCATCATTCGCATATTTCAAGCTTCCCAGTGCAAAAAGAATATCTGAAATCGGACTAAATACACTGCTGACCACCCAAAATGCAACACCAAGAAGGACACGAGATGGCAAAGCCAGATTTACTGGACACATAACAACAGATACAAAGATGAAACGATTAAGCTTACAGGCCCGTGCGACTTGTGGAACACGTGGACCTCAATAGTTCGTGTAGCCCCCATGGCTGGCAATAACGGCAGCGGCATCAAACGAAAGAGGCTTTGGATGTGGGCTTGGGGTATGTCGGTCCAGGCAGCTTCCACACATTGCCACAGTTCATCAGGCGTAGCCGCAGGTGGTTGCTTCCCAGGCCACTCGGTTACCGAGCAGCGAACAGACGAGTTCGATGGGCGACATATCGGGAGAACAGGCGGGTCACGGCAGCAGTGACACCTGGTGGGTAGTGAAGAATTATTGCACGATAAGTGCCACGTGCGGGCGCGCATTGTCCTGTTAAAACATGGCCGCTGGCAGGTCCTGCAGGTAAGGGAGGACTACGGGCTCCAAAACGTCGGAGATGTAGCGGTGGCTGTTGAGTGTACCGGCGATGCGTACCAGAGGGGTGCAGGTGTCATATCCAATTGCGCCCCAAACCGTAACGCCAGGCGACGGACCGGTATGGCGATGCATAATGCAGGCGTCATACAGTCTCTCGCCGCGGTGCCGCCACACGCAGATCCGACCATCGTGGTGTTGCAGGCAGAAGCGGGATTCGTCGGAGAAAACAATGTCGTGCCATTCCGTAGTCCAGGTGCGGCGTTCAACGGCCCACTGCCGCCGCACTCGCCGGTGGTGCAATGTCCATGGTAATCTGATTAATGGGCGCCGTGCGAAAAGTCCCCGCTCCTGCAGACGATGTCGAACGGTACGTGCTGACACAGGTTGTTGCGCAACACACCCTAATTTCTGCACTAACGTTCGTGATGTGGCGGTGCGAGCCGTCAATGCCAGCCGCGCAGCATGCCGATCCTCTCGTTCAGTGATGTGCCGAGGATCGCTCACATCGGTCCGTCCGTCCCTCCGGCACCCACCGAATCCATACTCGCCTCACTGTGGTTGGATGTCGTCCCACACAGGCGCCGATGTCTCGGTATTATAAACCGCTGTCGCGATAAGCCACTATTTGTCCTCTGTCGAACTCCAAAACGTGCTGGAATGACTGCCGTATTCTGCGACAAGACATCAGGAAGCTTCCCACGCACAGGTCCGGCAGCACAATACACTTCCACTACTTACACCCCCCTTCTGTGCATCCTTCTTATAGTGCTTCTCGGTGGCGTGCCGGGCGCACATGATTTGCATATGCACTGCAATTCTAATCGTTTGCATGTCCTCTCGCGGGCGACGCATGCTGCAAATTTCAGGCCAATCGGATGCTTCCTTCTTGGTGTTGCATTTTGAGTGGCCAGCACTGTAGTTGCAGAGATATGGTGTCCACAGCCTGACGGACGGACGGACAAACTGATAACATAAGCACGATCTGTTTTAACACGTCTTTTGTAGAAAAAGGTTGTGCTTATGTGATGGGTTTGTACGACTGTCCGTCCGTCCGTTTGTCTGTGGGCACCATATCTCTGCAACTACTAGTCCGATTTCAAAAATCGTTTTTGCGTTGGAAAGCTTGAAAAGTGCGAATGATGATCCTTCATTTCGTTTCTTAATACGATGCACTATTTCGCCACTAGAGGGCGTAAATGCAGATGATGTCGAATTCAAAATACATTTTATTCCATATATTTGCTTCTAAAATCCGATTGAAAAAATGCTTTTACTTTTCGATTCCATTTGTGTCGAAGACTATTTTAGGTATAATCACTTTTTCAAGTTACGCATAGACTTTCCGCTACGGGGCTTAAAGATAAATTGCGTTTCCTCCGATATCTTTACTTCTAAAACTCGAATTTGAAAAATTCTTTGTGCATAGGATACAGCTCCTGATGGGAAATCATTTGCATATATTTCTAATTTTTTGGTAAAAATGGTTCGGCCACCGGGGGCGTAAGTGTTAATTTATGCTTTTGATGCATTTACAGCAAAATCTCAGCTTCTAAACTGTCGATTGAAAAAATTCTTTCGTGGACCGATACAACTCTCCTCGATATACCTTTCCGAATATTTTCTTCATAAAATAATGCGTGGTTTCTCCGCCAGGGGGCGTAGATGGATATCTTATGTTTGTTAATACCTCTGCTTCTAAGAGTCCGATTTGAAAAATTCCTTCTTTGTTGGACAGCGTTTCCGGAGCGAAATGTTTTTCATATAATGTCAAAGCTTTCAAGTAATTCATAAAATTTCACCTAGGGTGTAAAGTAAATTGCGCTTTCTCCGATATGTCTGCTCCTAAAACTCCGGTTTGAAAAAATCTTTCTATATCGGATACAACACCTGATGGGAAATATTTAGCATATAATTTCCAACATTTGTTGAAAAATGTTCAGCTGTATCGCAGCTTTCAAAAACACTGTTGATGAATTTTTTTATTCTTTTTGCTGCATGACTTTCGTTACAACAGAGACGTGGAGCCTGTAAATAATGCAAAGATTTCCCGGTAGGTGCGTAAAGACCGAAACTTTTTTTAGCTATCTCTGCTTCCGGGGAACGTATTTGAAAATTTCTGTTTCTTTAGCATAGCTTTTTCCAAGAAAAATATTTTTCGCCTATTTTCAACTTTCCGTTATGCAAAGTTCTTCCAGTGTCATAAGTAGACTTATACCATGTTTCCTTTTTCTATATTTCTTGTATTAACTGTTCGATTTGAAAATCTCTTTGCTTATGATACCTTCCTTGTGCTATGAGAAACTTTTTGTCCGCTATTTGTTAATTTTCGTAACATGCTCTTTAGCTGCTGGTAGGACTAAGTAGGTGTTTCTATTTGTGAATGTTTTATCGATTGTGAAAACCGGTTGGTCGTTTTTCTAACCGGTTCCATTGAGTATGAATAGCTTTGACAAATTTAATTCGCGTCAGAACGGATTCAAAACACGTGTTCATTACAACCGAAAATTCGGTGTCGTATTTCTTGTTAGAAAAGATGTGCTAAAAACTACGAAAGGATGTTCAAGAGTTTGCTTATAACGAATACTTTGCTATTATTGGGTGATGCTCAACTATATATAGTAATCGACGCATGTTGAAAAAATAAAGTTCTCTATTTATAGTGTCGACGAAACTCTTTATTTAATAGATTAAGATGTTTCAAATAGTATATTTTTTTCAGTATACTTTACAGATTTATTGCATTGCTTGGAACTCAGGTATCGAATTATGTTATTATTTTTTGCTCTGTTGGTAATGTTCAGAACAATATCATTATTATTTTGTATCCTGCTTAGTTTTCGAAAACATTTGAAATTCGCTTCTTTTTCTCATTATAAATAGGATAATATTTCAATTTTGAAGATGCTTGATTACCTACAAGATATTTGAAGCTATATCGCAGGCTCGGTGGCCGAATAGTCTGAGCCGCTGGCTTCTGACAAATCGGAAGTAATCCCGGGTTTGAATCACAGATGAAGTATGGGTGGTACGTTTATCTGATGCCTGAAGTTTATTAGTTCCGGTCTTAATTTGTGGCCTATGTATCATCCATGGAACAAGTGGCCCTTAATTAAGGCCTCGCAACTGCTTGGATTGTATGTAGTTCTAGACTGTAGTAGTTGCTCATAATGGTCTTTAAACCGCAGACCTAAAGAAAAGAAATAGGAATTACGAAATGCGATCTGCCTGCAAATAATTTTCACAATTTTGTATTTAATTTCTGCCAGGAGGGCAAACAGATAGCATTTATTGTTCCTTAAGTCAAATTCACTTCAAAATTTCCTAAGACTTTTGTTATTATGCATTTATGGATAAGGTTTCTTCGTTGTACAAAGTTTAACACTCAAATACTGCATTATTTATAGCTTAATATATGAACTGAAATGTCTGAGCGTTGGAAGTTTCCGCTCACGAACTTCATGAATTATGCATCTAAAGCTTTATACGTATGCTGTATATTTTCGCCAATACTAGCACGCTTTGCTGTTGTTTTTTTCCAGTTCGTTTCGAAGAGACATTATAATCGGCGTCGCCTCTTGTCTTTCTCTTTTACAGAAGTTTATCTTTTAACGCAGGTAAACTCTATGATGAGAGTCTCAGGAATATTTCAATATTTAATGTATTTTCAATATTTCATTACATGGCGAAAGCAATGCATTCAGTTTCGCGAGTACTTTAAGCTTCATTGCTATGATACAGACAAACTTCATACATATGTAGTACATCACACAAGAAAGGTATAACTCTCGATCTAGAAAATTGCCATACCGTGAAGGAATGCACGAAATGAAACGAAACTGACCACACATGTAAACAGGTATGTAGGAAAGAAGGGATTTAATATATGAGAGATTACGTGAAAGCGATGGACGAGGAATTCAATTGTGACTTTATTCACAAAACAACACATACAAAAACATTAAAAAAACAAAACACACACACACACACACAACTATATAGAAATTTGTCCAGCATTGTCGTGCATGCTGGCATGGGCGCCCGCAACAAGGGTCAAGGAGGGTCAAGTGAACTCCCTGGAAATTGAATCCTTCCGAAAATTAAACAAGAAAGATGACACCGAATTTTCGTGAGTAACGAGCACGTCTTTTGAATCCGTTTTAACGCGAATTAAATTTACCAAAGCTATTCAAAGTCAATGGAGCCGGGATGGAAAACAGTAGTATCTGACCGATGAAAGAAGTTTGTCAATCAGGATTTTAATCCCACAGATATATCTGTAAACGAAATCCTGAACTTACGTCCACTGGTTGCGTTAAAGAAAATCTGAAATTATATGAGAAATATTTTGCACCGGAAAGGCTGTCCAACAAAGAAAGATTTTTTCAAATCGGACCCTTAGAAGCAGAGATATCGACAAATATAAGATATGCATCTACGT
Organism: Macrothele yani; assembly: GCA_039090855.1. NCBI lineage: Eukaryota > Metazoa > Arthropoda > Arachnida > Araneae > Macrothelidae > Macrothele > Macrothele yani. The sequence goes on from CM076995.1 coordinate 50,767,994, forward strand.
CCCCTGGCGGGAAAAACGTTCATTATTTTAAGAAGAAAGTATTCTGAAAAGGTTCTTCGATGTGAGCGGTATCAGTCTACGGAAGAATTTTTTCTGTCGAGTTTTCAAGAGCTCAGATTTTGCTGCAAATGCATCAGAATCCTAGTGGTCAAACCATTTTTTACCCAAAATTCGAAATTATATGCAAAAAGATTTCCCATCAAGAGCTGTATCAGGTGCAGAAAGAATTTTTCAAATCAGAGTTTTAGAAGCAGAGATGTTGGAAGAAACACAACTTACCTTTACGCCTCCTAGCGGAAAGACTATGAATTACTTGAAAAGTTTGAAATTATATGAAAAACATGTCGCAACGGAAACTATCGAATAAAGAAGGAATTTTTCAAATCGGGCCATTAGAAGCAGAGATATTGACGAAAATAAAATATATACATATCTGCGCTTCCTGGCGGAGCAACCATGCAATATTTTAAGACTCACGTCGAAAGGTTTATCGACGTGAGCTGCATCGGTCCACAAAAAAATATTTTTCAATCGAGATGTTAGAGAATCAGATTTTGTTGCAAATACATCAGAAGCAGAAATTAAAACTTACGGCCTCTGGTGGCCAAATCGTTCTGAACCAAAAATTACAAATCATATGCAAAAGATTACCCAACAGGTGCTGTATCCGCTGAAGAAAAAGTTTTTCAAATCGGAGTTTTAGAAGTAGAGATATCGGAGAAAACCCAGTTTACTTTTACGCCCCTAACGGAAAATCTATGCGTAACTTGAAAAAGTGACTATACCTTAAATATTCTTCGACATAAATGGAATCGAGAGGTAGAAGAATTTCTTCAATCGGATGTGTGGAAGCAAATATTAGGTGTGCAAATTAATTCTCGGCCACAGGCACGACACGTTGACAGGAAATTATAGCAAATTGAATACGTACCTAATCAGGGAAATAATCCCCGTCGTGTTGGATACATTTGAGCCATCGGTCAGGGAGCTGCCAAATGCCACTGCGGAAAAAAGGGCTGTTTCGAGTTGATATAGTCACCAATACTTGTGTGGACCTCCTCGACAGAAGTGAAGTGCGTATCACTCAGGTGATGTTGCATGGGAGCAAAAGAGGTGATAATCCGACGGGGCGAAGTCCCGAGAATACGCTGGGTGGGACAAAATATCCCATCCCAGGTCGGTGATCGTGTTTAAAGTAATATTCGCGGTGTGAGGACGCGCGTTATCCTGAAACAACAGGAACGATCTCTGCCCTTGCCGGTGTATGGCCTTTTCGCCTCCAGTGCATCACTCACACGAATGAGTTGCTGACAATAACGCTCAGCATTGACCGTTTCACCAGGTTTGAGCAACTGATAGTGTACGACACCGCACTGATCCCACCATATGCATAGAAAGAACTCCTGGCGTGGATATTCGGTTTGGCGGTACTGCTGGTAGGCTGACCTGGATAAACCCACGATTCGCGCAGCTTAGGATTATCGTAGAAGATCCACTTCTCATCACAGGTCAAAATCTTGTGGAGGAAATTCTTTTTCTTGATTCTGGAGAACAAGGACACAGCAACATCGTAGCGCCTAGAATTGTTCGCAGCTGTGAGTTGGTGGGGCACCCAACGGCCCTCCTTGTGAATCCGTCCAAGCTTGTGCAGGCGCTTTGCAATGGCTTGCCGTGTTGCTCCGAGTTCCTAGGCGTACGACAGGGATCTGCGTCCCACGGTTGTTCCAATTCCTCATTGTCAACTTGTAACGTATACTCTATATTCACTTTCCTTTTGATTTTACTATCTCCGGTTATTTTATTTTTCTATGTAAATTATCTTCTTACTGAACGAGATATTATTTCACCCGCTGAATGAGATCTGGCAATGAGTGTAAGTCATGACGTGGTGGTAGCCAGTATAAATAGGCGCGTTCAACGATACCAAGAGAGAGCGTTTGTTGTTATAGGGAGAGCGTGTGTTGTTATACGGAGAGAGCGTTTATTGTTGTACGGAGAGTGTTGGTTTATGTGAAGGAGAGCGTTTGTTTATGAGTATAGAGCTCCGTTCATGTGCAAGGAGCTACGTGTTATTTGAGTAGCTGTGTGTGATGATACCAGTAGAAGGTCATAATAAAAGGTTTATGTAAGTACGTCTTTCTCAGTTCATAGTACTGTCAGACCTCTGTCTGGCTGTTAGGTTTATTTCAATTAATATTACTAGTAACAACCAGCATAAGACTTTATTCATCTTAATTACTACTACAACATTACTACCAGTTATAAGTTTGTTCATTACAATCACTACACTACTAGCAGGTGACTTTATTCATGATATTAATTAACTAGTAACAACAACCATTTGAATTAACTATTTGAAGCTTAGTACAAGCATATAATTCAGTAGCAGAAGCTTTATTCATTATAATTAGCTTAGCTGGTAAAAAGAGTTTATTCATTATAAACTTTCTGTGGGTGTCCCGTACGTTCTGCATCACGGAGATCGAAACGTCCCTGCTTAACAAACCGCTGGAACCACTTCTTACATGTACTGTAGGATACAGCAGCCTCACTCAAAGCAGCACAGATCATTTGCTGGGCTTTCGCGGCATTTTTTCAGCTGAAACGCGAACAGAAGGCAGTGCCTCAAATGTTGCTTCTCTAACGACATTGCTTTCACCGTCAACTTTCGTTCCTTCTGTCAGTACAGCTGTGAGCGGTTACGGTTGCCTGGAAAGCTATTGGATGGCGCTGCAATCAGCCTGTAACGTGTCGCAGTTCAAATCAATCAGGAAAGCACAGTATTGAAGAAAAAGTACTTCTTACCTTACATTCAATTTTTGAACGACGGTTCTTGGGTGCCGTGTGTTGAGGTCGTTAAATCAATTAACAATAGCAAATTAATCCACATTCCTCCGAAGTTGACACGAATCACTAAAGAGGCAGTAATAAACATCAAGCCTACATTTAATACATGACACAGATGGCCGACCGCACACATACTAAAGATACATAACATAAAACACCGGCGTTTTTTTCATCGTGAGTTCCATCGTGTTCAAAACACTCGAGTTCTCTTTTCCCACGGGGTGACAGCGCCCTCTATCAGAAACAGTTTTGACAGCTGCTCGGATTTTATTTATTTTTTCACTTCGGGAGCTGTTCCTTTTCCGACATCCTCCCACCTTTGAGCTTCGGGATCAGTCACGAAACTCAAACACATAAATCGTTATAAGTTCATTCGCCGCACTGGCTTTAAGATCCGTCCATAACGGGATCGCACGTCTCCACTACCCGTCGCTTCTTCTTGCTTTTCTGACAACACTGGGTCATGTAAAATGTCTCTGGAAGTAGGTCCCCTTTCGACGTCTCTCGATAATGCAGGAGGCTCAGGGACTTGAAGGGACGAGGGATCGCTCTCTCGAATCTCAAGAGGATAAAGTCTCTTCACTGGTCGCAATAAGGATCCTGTTTTTGTCTTAACTTCCGCAACACGGACTTCACCGTCCTTGCCCGGAATAAGTTTTTTCACCTTGGCCAAAAGCCAATTGAGTCTCTGAGTCTTGTCGTCACCCACTAAGACCACGTCCCCTTCCGCAATGTTGGATCTCCTTTGAGCCTTTGAGAATTCTCTGAGATGCCCCAGATATTCGACTCTGAAGCGTTTTCTAAGATCCTGCCGAATTCTCTGCCTAAAGCTAAATCGCTTGTTCAGTCTTTCGGTGTCAATCAAATCCAGATCGGGGACTCCTATCTCTTTGATCTCTTGCAAAAACATAGCCGGTGTGACGGCAACGAGGTCATCACTGTCCTCAGAAAGGTATGTTAGAGGTCTCGAATTAATCACATTTTCCGCATCGCAGAGAATTGTGTACAGTTCTTCGTACTGTAGACTGGATTTACCCAGTTCATTTCTGAGTGCAGTCTTCACCATGCCTATCATCCTTTCCCAGAATCCTCCCCACCAAGGGGCAGAGGGGGAGTTGAACTTCCATTGAATTTTTTCCGCCGTAGCAATCCTTTGTACTCTATCCCAATGAATGTATTTGAAGTTCTTAGCTGCTCCCACTAAGTTTGTTCCATTGTCGGAATAAATGGTTGTTGGACGTCCTCTGCGTGCAATAAATCTTCTAAGTGCCAGAAGAAATCCGTCGGTCGACAGAGAAGTTACCAGCTCTAGATGAACCGCTCGGTAAACTGCACAGATGAACAGTACTATCCAACTCTTTTCATTATTTTTCAAAAACAACGGTCCACATAAATCGGTGCCAACCACTTCGAAGACAAGGGCATCTCTAACTCTATCTTCAGGAAGAGACGAACTAAGTGGTTCCAAAGGAAGAGCAGTATGCCTTTTGCATCTGACACATTCTTTAATAACTTGCCGTATCGTCTTTCTGCACTTTATTATCCAATAACGTTCACGCAGAGTCGAGATCAGGACCTGCAGACCAGCATGGCCTAGTTCAACATGTTTTTCCCAAATTAATTTTTTCACTATGTGATGTTTAGAAGGCAGTACTGCTGGATGACGAAATGCCTCCGAGTCCTTTCTCATGGTGATTCTCGTATTGACTCGAAACAGCCCTTCTACGTCGATAAAGGTTTTCAGAGAAGTTTCTCTATTTTCGCCAAAACTCTGTCTTTGGACTTCTTTCAACATTACCGTTTCGACCTTTTCGACTTGCTCTACACTTAACTCACCGAAACATCTTTCAGTTCGTTTGGCATTTGCATTCCTGTAAAAACGAAAAATCCATGCCATGACTCTGATTATTCTGCTATACGAAGAGATCTTCGTAGAATATTCAAAAACCTTCTCAATTTCTGTGTTAGTAGCAGACACAATAGTTTTTCGCCTTTCTGAATTCACAACCTCCAAATTTGTAAGCGCTTCTGAGGCTGGCCATTCATCACACGGTAATTTTAGCCACTCCGGACCTTCCCACCAACGAGAACTTTTCAACTCTTTCCCTGTACATCCTCTCGAAGGTAGAACCGCAGGATTCATAGACCCGGCAATGTGCCTCCAGTCTTCTGGGTCTGTTAGCCGCCGAATTTCCTGAACACGATTGTAAACGAAGGTTGCCCAATTTTCATTTCTTTTTATCCAGTATAACACATTCACAGAATCAGACCAATAGTACGTAGGCACGTTCCCCAGCCCCAAGTCTGATTTTGTTGTTTCTGCTAACCTAGCTCCAATAGTGCAGGCCAAGAGTTCCATCCTGGGTATGGAAGGTAATTTCAAAGGGGCGACTCTACAATGTGCTTGTATCAGCTGACACGTCGTGGACCGATCATTTTGACATCGGACAAAAATACAAGTAGCAAATGCTATCTTGCTTGCATCACAGAACACATGTAGAGATACCTCCGAATTGGCTGAAGCATCCTCTAGTATGCATCGTGGGATCAGCACATCACTCAAGCCTTCCAATTGCGTCTTCCAACGTTCAAATTTTCTAGATATAGTCGGAGGCAGCTTAGAGTCCCAAGTGATCCCATTCTTCCAACATTCTTGCAGCAAAACCTTTGGCCCCAGTGTGACCGGGCACGTGAATCCAATGGGGTCGAATACTCGATGGACGATTGAGAGGATCTCTCGTTTTGTCAATGGAAACTTTTCATCGCTAGAGAGCCCCTTCATGTCAATAGACAGCTCATCTGAACTCAGTGTCCAACTTAATCCCAGCACTGGGACCTTCCTTTCATCTCCATCTTCATCCTCCACTTCTGTCGACGCAGGAGCATGCTCCCACCTTCGCAAATCGAACTTGGCTGCACTGAGGATACTTCGTGACTCAAAAATGAACTTTTCAAGCTCCTCTCGGCTATTCACACTAGAAACACAATTGTCAACATAAAACGACCTCAGGAGCTATTTCGCCGTTTCTTGCAGATGATCCGGCGCATTCTTCAGGTGAAATTCCATTGTTTCTCCCAGCAGGAAAGGGCTCGAAGAAATTCCGAAAACAACTCTTCGGTGCTGGAAGGTTTTAAGGTTTTCTTCCTTACCGTTCTTCCACCACAGGAACCTCAAAAATGGTCTATCATGCTCCTGAAGTCCAATCTGTAAGAAAGCTTTCTTTATGTCGGCAGTTACCCCAATTTCTCCCATCCGAAATCTGTTTATAATCGAGGGTATAAGTTCTACAACATTCGGTCTCTTTTCCAGACAATCGTTAATGGAAGGAGAATTCTTCCCTCTCGCCGAACCATCAAAGACAGGTCTCACTTTGGTCGTTGAGTTCTCCTTGAAAACAGGATGATGTGGTAAAATATGCTCAGTTTTCACATTTTCCTCAGGAGATTTAACTTCTTCTATAATGCCCTCCTTCAGCCACTCCCGGAAAACATCTTCATAAGCATCTAACTTCTCTGTCCGTTCTAAGGATTTAACACAGCTCTTCAATCTTTTAACTGCTATCTCCCTGCAGTCCGACAGAGGAGGGTGATCTTGAATCCATGGAAAACAAACCATATATCTTCCTTCTTGGTCTCTTGAAACATTACGAATAAAATGATCTTTCGCAGCGTCTTCGAGCTCCTTTCTCGCGATCTTTTCGCCTGGATCGAGAATCCCCAAAGTATCAAGTCTCCACAAATCAGAAAGGTTTAATTCGCCAACGTGGAGAGAGATAAGGACATTAGATTTACTGGCTTCTTTTTCTTCTGTTTTCCCCATAGACGTCCATCCCAGACGTGTGTTTACTTCCACCAATCCATTGGAAAGGTGCTCAATTTCACCTGTAAATAACTTCCCTGCGAAGTCAGCTCCTATCAGAAAATGGATTTCCTTCGGATCTTTCTCATACAGACAGTCATGTTCATTTATGGAAATATCGCTAATGAAAACTCCACGATTTGTCAGTTTTTTTATGCATTTAAAGTCCTCTAACTTCGGAATGAAAGCACAGATTCTTTTTTGATCTATTACCTCTAATTCGCAAATATAATCGCCGTCAATATTGCTTAATTGAATCGAATATCTTTTGTGCTTTTCACTTTTTTCTATTCCTCCAAAAAGTCCATGAACGACTTTTTCTTCCCCTTTGCATTTCAACTTCAGTGCTTTATCGACAAATTCACTTACATACGATCTCGAGCTACCTGTATCAATAATCCCTCGTACATAACGACTGATGTCATTCTCCTTAATACAAACAATTAAAGTCTGTAAATACACCTCCTTGGAACAGGAATTGTTTGTCAAAACACTGGCTTCGAGAGCTCTATCATTTTCTTTAATATGTTCTGGTTTCTTATCTTTCTCTTCGTGTTTATGAAAACACATAATAGATAGATGTCTATTACCACAGTGTAAGCAGGTAATTTTTACCTTACAAGAACGTGAAGCGTGTCCTGGTTTAAGACACCTAAAACAGCATCCCCTTTTTAACAGAATAGATTTTCTTACCTCCAGAGACAGATTTCGAGTTTCTTTGCACTCAGAGTTTGAGTGAGGCTTGTCACAAAAACACAAACGAGTTTTTTCTTTTCTTTCAGTTCAGTACTAAATAGCTGAGGTGCTGTCGGTGTATTTCCCTTTTCTCTCGAGTAACGTGAGAGCTTCCTGCCACAGCCATTTGACCGAGGAGCAAAAGTGGCTGGAAAACTGTTGTGCCAGTCTCTGGTGACCGAAACACTAGCAGAAGTGCGCTCCCTGGAGGTCAGTTCCTTCCTCAAAAATTCAATCAAATCTTTGATGTCATAACTGGCATTGGTACTTTGATTATTGAATTCTAAGATCAGATCAGCGGGGAGCACTTTCAACAGCATCGGACACATAAGATTTCCATACGTGTCTGACAAAACTCCCAGCGACTCTAAACTTCTTGTTTGCGTTTGAACATTATCAAACAACTTTCGAAATGTTCCGATATCACTGGAATTTTTGAGAGGGGAAAGATCAAGCAAGTTACTCATATGTGCATTTATTAACAAATCCTTTCTCCCAAATCGCTCTTCTAACATGTTTACAGCAATGTCGTAATTTTCCGGTGTGATAGCAAATCCTTGTACAGCGTTTATAGCAGTACCTCCTAAGTGAGCTTTAAGATAATTAAATTTATCTACTTTGTTCAAAGAATCATTCTTATGAATTGCCGATTCAAAAGAATTCCAAAATGTAAGCCAGTGACTCACATTCCCGTAAAACTTGGAAATAGATAGCTTCGGCAATTTTATAGTCACAGAGTCCCTCACTCGTTCTTCTTTCGATTCATGTAGCTCGGGGCTCTGACCAAGAGACACGCCATTATTCACAACATTTTGCTTTAATATATGAACTCGTTTGGACGCTCTATATCTCCATGTAGTTATTTTCTCACGATATTCTTCAGCACTTTCTAACTCAGACTGCAAGTCCCCTGGGTCTAAAACATTTTCCAGCTCGGAATCAATTAATTTTAGTTCTGTTGATTTTTCATTAAGATGATCTAAAAGTTCTTCAAAATTATCTATATCCACATCAGTTAGTTTAAGTTCCGCTTCCAATCGCTTAATAATTTTGGTAACGGAAGTTCTCATCACGCCGCGTTTCTGTCTCAATCTAGCTCTAATTTCTTCGGCCATCTTTTCTTTCGAAACAATATACCAGAATGTCAACAAACGGAAGAATTCTCTCGGTTACGAATTTTGTGCTATGTTCAAAATACCTCAACTCAAAATCCCGGCAGGGATGCCATTATGTAACGAACCGTCGTTCAAAAATTGAATGTAAGGTAAGAAGTACTTTTTCTTCAATACTGTGCATTCCTGTTTGATTTGAACGGCGACACGTTACACAGACATTATCGCACACAGCTATTTGCATTTGCCGACGTTATATGATCGCTTGCGGTCATCAAAAATTAAGTTGCGCACCTAATATGTGGAATAAAATGTATTTTTTAATTCGATATCATCTGCATTTACTTCCTTTAGAGGCACAATTGTGTATCGTAGAAAAAAGAAACAAAACGAAATAAAGGATCATCATTCGCATATTTCAAGCTTCCCAATGCAAAAAGAATGTTTCAAATCGGATTAGTAGTTGCACAGATATGGTGTCCGCAGACGAACGGACAAACCGATAACATAAGCACGACCTTTTTATTTTACAAAACACGTGCTAGAAATAAAGGCAGAATAGAGGAATGATGAATTTCGGTTTTTTTAAAGACTAGACTGCTACTCCAGCTCACCATAGTCATGACGGAGCTCTCAACCGCATAAACCCATTTTCTCCCCCTTCCCAACGTAGCCAAACAAGTACATAGGTCTGATGAACCATTGCATTCCGCTGAAGAATATTACCGTTTGTCTATCTACACCGCTTACTTGGATTCCTTTACAACTTCACTAAAAAGTAAATTCTTGAAAGAGAATGAACTCAGGGCCCGATTTACCCAGAATCAGGCCCAAGGCACAGCACAAGATGAGGCCCCCACCCATATACATTCTTGAAAGAATAAGTACATTTATTGCCACTAGATATTATCAATTAATTTAAAAGTTGATTTAATAAGTGGGGCACTGTGTGGGGAAAAATGGGAAATAATATCTACTGTTATTAAATCTTAATATTAAGCAAGGAAATTCGCACTTAAAAATAGAGACGGATAAGTAAGTTTAGTATTGCAATTTTCGCATTTACTTATTAACTCAAATATCTACAGATGGTAAGTTATTTATCCCCTTTTAATTTTATTTTTAACAAATGAACATTATTTAGACTTGGTACAGACTGATTTTTTGGGGGCTAAGTGAACTTCCATGTAGCTGATTAATCGCCTGTGATGTGTTCAGTGTTATAGTAGAATAATTCTATTAACAGAGAAATGATACCTGCAAACATGCATAACTGGATAATTCTCACACTCATGAAAGCACATTATTCAGCTGATTAATTCATTTAATTCAGACCCAAACAATTTTAAAATCTGATTCTTTACAATATGACATACTCAAAGCTCCTACATAAGGGTCTTAGCAATGCAAAACCTCTCAAGAGGTATGTAGTAATAGGAAGACAGCACGTTTATATTTCGTCTGCAAGTTTCAGATCAAAGTGACACGATATGACGTCACTGAACTGCAGTTGAAATGAGGTGGTAGTGAAAGAGCCTAGTAAAAACGCCAATACTAATCTTCATTTCAGGAAAAGAAGAAATGCCCACACCCCCTCAAATGTTTTTATCATTCATAATAAATTAATAAAAAAACCTAATTTTGTTTTGAATGATGGTTCTGGGGCCCCCTAAAATATGGGACCCTAGGACTGGGCCTAGGCGTATACCAGGCACTGAGTGAACCTTTATTTTTCCTTTTTAATTAATAAGGGATGATTAAAAAGTTTCCGTTAGAGGTCGCTGCAAGACCGTGCATGACGTAAACGTGACCAATGTCAGGCTGTATAAAGGCTATTAATAATCCGTGTGGATAACAGTCGAATTGTGGAGTAGTGCTTTGTTTGTTGAACATATCGTACATATATTAATGACATTATTTTTACCAAGGCCGTCGAAAGCAGATCAACGCGATGTTATTTTGTTCCTGTCCGCTGAAAGAAAGAAACCTGCAGAAATTCAACGCAGAATGGTAGCGGTATGTATGGTGATGCGTACTTGTCAAAGACCTCTGTTATGGAATGGTGTCAAAAATCCGTGAAGGTCGCAGTACCATACTCGATTTGCAGTGGTCTGGGCGTCTATCCACATCAAACACGCCCGATAACGTCGAGAATATGAAAGCCGGTATTCTCAATTATTGTTGAGTAATCATTCAGCATCATGCAGGGTCAAGGGTAGAGGTCTGAACGGGCCTAATTTGGTGAGCTCGGCCCGTGAGTTTAAGGCCCGGCCCGTTTCAAATATCATACATTTGGCCGGGCCCAGCCGGGGCCCGTCCATTGTAGCTCTTGTATAGGCCCTTCCCGGCCCACCCCATGATGTGCCATTCGGTATTATTTTGATTAACATGTGAAAATAAAATAATAAAATGAGATATTAAAAATATTTAGTTGAATGTAAGCCTAAAAATACAGTATTAACTAAACTTTTACAATTATCGAAAAATACAACCTTTAAAAAGAGAGAAAAAGGAAGGTTACGCGCGTTCAGAATCTTTCTCTCTCTGAACTAGTAAGATGTAACACTGCAAAAGTCAATCCCTACAGAGATTAGGGATTCGAGAAAAACTCGATGTCGTCCCACTCTCTCATGCAAACATACACAGACCCCTATCCCACTGCAGACACTCTCCGTACCCCACTCTACACGACACGCACACACGCTCGCTCTGGGTCGAATCTTTTTGTTGTCAACAAGCCCCAAAATGGTTTTACCATCTTAATACCTATAGATTGCTAAAAACACTGTGTATGCCACTCCTTGCTTTTCTGATTACGCCCTGGGCTATACCACACATCAGGAAATCGGGGAACACGATTTTTTTCTTTCTTCAACATTGCGATAAAAACAACGGGTCAACTTGGCCCGGGCCGGTCTTAAACGTCTGGGGAAAAGCCCGGTACGTCCAGGCCCGTTGATGTGTTCTCTAAATTAAAAGAAAAGGCCCGACCCGACCCGTGCAGACCTCTAGTCTAGGGTACAGTAATGTGTGCCGCCAATGGGTATTGCGAGTCCTCAATAGTGATCAGGAAACACATCGTATGGCAGTCTCTCAGCAACACGTGTTGCGTTTCAACGTGGAGAGCAACGCATTCTTAGAGCGTATTGTGGTTGAGGACGAAACCTGGTGAATCCACTTCCAACGAGAATATAAATCTGCGAGAATGCAGTTGGTAAGCATCTGGTGGAAAAATGATGGCGACAGTGTTCCTCGACCACCGAGGTCCATTGCCAGAAGAGTTCAACGACCCAGGTGTCAGAATCAATGCAGTTACGATATTGCGAGACAATTGAGCTTTTGCATCGTGCCATTAAGAATAAACGTCCCGGAAAAATCAGTAAAGGGGTGATATTACTGCACAACAATACGCGTCCTCATGTTGCAAACGTTGTAAAGGACAAATTGCATGCCCTTAAATGGCAGATCCTGGAGCACGCTCCTTACAGTACAGGTCTCTCCCCTTGCGATTTCCACTTCTTCGGCCTTCTGAAAAAAAAAAAGACACTGAAAGGACGTAGGTTGCAGTCGGACGATGACGTAAAGCAGGCTGTACTGGATTTTTGTACACAACAGACTTCTACCACAACAGCATATTCAACCTTGTTTGATTTGATTTGATTTATTAAATATTCTGCCATACATTACAGTAATACTATACATGACAAAGTTTAACACAAGCAGTACTTCATCAGAGTAAGACTGTGCTAAGTAGCTAACCAAAACGAAATACAATGTCAGTAATGCATCCTTAATATGACATAACCTCATTACAATAAACATACCATCAACTGCAAATAATAAACTTGCACAAATCAAATTAAAATTTATGAAATAGATGGAATGAAATATAAGAAGTAATTTATGTCTCCATAGTTCACTGCAAATGGATGACATGGAGCCAGGCAAAAAGGCTTTAATAAAAAGGCCTAACGAGCCCCTGATCCCCAAGAAATGCGTGTCAGGCCAAGAACATAAAGAAAAAATAATCACAATAAGACACAAATTACCATAAAATTACAGGGAAGTGAAGGAGACATGATTGTAAACAAATGTAATTAGAAAAGTAGATGGCATATAACCAGTACAATTACAGCATATAGAAATCTTTACATATGCCAACATTACCTTTTGGCATATGTTAACAAGTAATGTTGGCATATGTTAACAAGCAATCTTAACATATGCCGACATTACCTGTACAGATATTCAGAATGTGCAGCACAAGAATATCTGTACAGTATATTAAACAATCATGCAGCATTAAACAAACCAAGATGAACAGGACAAAGCAACAACGTCATCATATATAGATCACACTTGTTCGTAAATGGTCTTAACGTCTACGGCAAATACTTTTAAATATCTGTAACCTATCAGAACGCACCGACTCCGAAGCGAAATTTTTCGAACATGCCTTATGCTTTCCAAAGATACACTGCTGGACAATTGCTAAGGACGGATCATAAACGGCTATATAGCGCATAAAAAAAGTAAGTGTGGTTGGGTGCCAAGTGAAATAAAATAATGTCAGAATGCCAGGACATTACAAGAAAGACAATATATTGTACTCTGAAATCCAGAAGGCTTTGGAACGTGTTCAAGGGACAAACAGGCCATTTTGTGCAGAATACGTAAACGTGAAAAAAATGCAATTACCGTCCGCAGGCGTTCCGGCGTAAGATGTCAATACGGGATATGGCCACCATGGAGGGCGATGCAAGATTCCACACGTCGTGTCATGCTTTGCACAACATTATCAAGGAGCTGTTGGGGTAATTTATCCCATTCCTCTGTCAGTGCACGGATGAGGGTGTCCTTGTTTATTGGAGGGCATTGACGACCAGCAAGACTCCTCCCCAAAGCATCCCACACATTTTCAATGGGATTCAGATCTGGAGAACGTGCTGGCCATACGAGGCGTTGAATATCCTCGCTCTCAAGACACTCCTGGACAGCGACTGTTCGATGAAATGTTGCGTTGTCGTCCATGAAAATGAATCTATCACCGACAGCACCACGGAACATGCGAACATGAGGTAGCAGAACATCATTAATGTATCGTTGGCCAGTCATAGTCCCAGTTGGAAGCACATAGAGGGACGTACGGCCATTGATCATGATGCCAGCCCATACCATGACACTACATGTCGGATATCGGTCCCTTTCCTGTATGTTTGCTGGACAATATGCACTATCACGCCAGATCAGTTGTCGTCGACAATCAGACGATAGACCGTATCTACTCTCATCTGAGAAGAGGACAGCAGACCAGTCGTTATCAGTCCAATTGCGATGTTGATGGCACCATTGCAAACGGGCGGTACGGTGACGTCTGGACAATGGGATGTACACAACAGGATGGCGGGCGTATAGTCCTCCTTCATGCAAACGTCTGACGACAGTTTTTCGGGAGATCCGCTTGCCAGTAGCAGCCATAAACTGATTTGCTACCTCACTAGCTGTGCTGCGCCGGTGTCCTTTTGTTGATAGCACTATGTACCGATCTGCTGCAGGTGTCGTACTGCGAACACGACCTCCCCCGTGACGTTTGCTACACTCTCCATTTGTTTGAAATGATTTCCAAAGCCTTGAAACAACACTGTGGCTGACGTTGAACTCCCTGACAACATCTGTTATTTTTCGCCCTTCTTCAATCTTGCCAATAATACGGCCACGCGTAAAATCATCTAGGTGATGTCGGGAAGACATACTGAAAATTGCAAGTTCGTCAATTGATTATTTCCCTTTCAACTTTGCGTTTGAACAACAACGGTCAATACGCGTCAAATCCTTTATATCTCTTATCAGCGCTATGACGTCACGAACAAGTTCGGCAATCCAAAATTTGCATACGCACAACACGTCTTACTGTATCCCGCACTTATGCTAATTTCCACATTTTCCTGCCTTCCATTTTATGGTTGCTATTGTCATCCGTCCTTAGCAATTGTCCGGCAGTGTATTAGCGAAATTGATGAGGCTAAATTTAATTTGTCGGTCAAAAACATTTCAGCGAAGTACTGCAAGTATCTTGTTAATTGAGACGCAGAATCAAGATCGTGATACCAGAAAGACAACTTGGCAGCGGAAACAGAAAAATTTCCTTTCAGAAAGTATGTACGAAGCAGGGAATTTTTACCTGGCAGTTTCGAGGGCACTACAAGACTCTCTCCCTCAACATATACCATTGAACAATCATTCAGTACCCTGCTTTTTGGACAAGATGAACCATGACCGAGGAGAGACAGGTAGTCTGTGTCTAATGAGGGGTCTATCGAACTTGGTTGTACAGAAATTCATATTTTATAAGAAAAACCGTCAACCGACTCGGGTCAACCAACAGAAGACTGCAATTTTTATTTTCTTCCCACCAACAGTGACACAATCATAATTCAGCTTAGTTATCATAAAAAGTATTTCTTTGCTAGTTAAAGGTATTCAGTTATTTCATACTTAAATTTTCATTAAATATTCTGTAACGTTTTTCTCTCTGTCCTAACAAATAAAGATATTTTCCTTTACGCAATGAGCTACTTCTCTCATTTATCTTGAATGCCTTAAAGCTTAAAGAGGTCGTGTGTGCTGGAACTTTTTTAGCACGTCTTTTGTAAAAAAAGATCGTGCTTATGTTATCGGTTTGTCCGCCCGTCCGTCCGTCCGTCTGTACCCACGGT
Source organism: Macrothele yani (assembly GCA_039090855.1). Taxonomy (NCBI): domain Eukaryota; kingdom Metazoa; phylum Arthropoda; class Arachnida; order Araneae; family Macrothelidae; genus Macrothele; species Macrothele yani. Next base: position 50,783,263 of record CM076995.1, read on the forward strand.
ATCTCTGCAACTATTAGTCCGATTTGAAAAATTCTTTTTGCATTCGAAAGCTTGAAATATGCAAATGATGATCCTTTATTTTTTTTTTTTTACGATGTACAATTTTGCCGCTAGAGGGCGTAAATGCAGATGATGTCGAATTCAAAAATACGTTTTATTCCACATATTTGCTTCTAAACATACGATTGAAAAAAATATTTTATCTTTCGATTCCATTTATGTCGAAGAGTATGTTGGATATAGTTTCTTTTTCAAATTACGCATAGATTTTCCGCTAGGGGGCGTAAAAGTAAATTGTATTTTTTCCGATAACTCTTCTTCTAAAACTCCGATTTGAAAACTTTCTTTTTCTGTGGATACATCTCCTGATGCACAATCTTTTGCATATAATTTCGAATTTTTGGTAAAGAATACTTTGGCCACCAGGGGGCGTAAGTGTTAATTTTCGCTTCTGATGTATTTGCCATAAAATCTGAGCTTCTAAAATATCGATTAAAAAAATTATTTCGTGGACTGATGCCACTCACATTGATAACCTTTTTCTGAATATTTTCTTCCTAAAATATTCCACAGTTTCTCCGCCAGGGGGCGTAGATGCATATCTCATTTTTGTCAATATCTCTACTTCAAGGAGTCTGATTTAAAAAATTCCTTCTTTGTTGGATAGTGTGTCTAGTGTGACATGTTTTTCCTATACATTCAAAACTTTCAAGTAATTCATAGACTTTTCGCTAGGGGGCGTAAACGTAAGTTGCGTTTTCCCCTATATCTCTGCTTCTAAATCTCCGATCTGAGAAATTCTTTCTGCACCGAATACAGCTCTTGATGGGAAATCGTTTGCACGTAATTTCAAATTTTTATAAAAAATTGTTTGGCCACCAGGTAGCGTAAGTCTTAATTTCCGCTTCTGATGTATTTGCAGCAAAATATGAGCTTCTAAAATCTCGATTGAAAAAAAGTCTTTTGTGGACCGATACTACTCATGTCGACAAACATTTTAGGAACATTTTCTTCTTGAAATAATGCATGTTTTCTACGCCAGGGGCGTAGATGTATATCTTATTTTTGTCAATATCTCTATTTCTAAAATTCCGATTTGAAAACTTCCTTCTTTGTTGGATAGTGTTTCCGATCCGAAATGTTTTCCCTATAAATTCAAAATTTTCAAGTAAATCATAGATTTTTCGCTAGGACGCACAATGGTAAATTGCCTTTTCTGCACCTAAAACTCCGATTTGAAAAATTCTTCCTGTATCGCATACAAGACCTGACGGAAAATATTTTTCACGTAATTTCTAATGTTTGGTAAAGAATGGTTTGGCCACCAGGGGTCATAAGTGTCAATTTCTACTTCTGATGTATTTGTAGCAAAATCTGGGCTATTGAAAACTCGATTAAAAATTTTTTCTTGCACCGATACCGCTCATATGGATAAACATTTTGTGAATACTTTCTTCCTAAAATAATGCATGGTTTTCCCACCAGGGGACGTAAAGTCACATCCTAGTTTTGTCGATAACTCTGTTTCTAAGAGTTCGTAAGCTCACGATTCCGTTTACAGCAATATCTGAGGGATTAAATACCCGATTGAAAAACTTCTTTCTTCTGTCAGATACTATTGTTTTCCATACCGGTTCCATTGACTTTGAATAGCTTTGATAAATTTAATTTGCTTCAGAACGGATTCAAAAGACGTGCTTATTACACCCGAAAATTCGGTGTCATCTTTCTTGTTTTTTTTTCGTTTTGATCGGGATTTAATGCCTACCGTGGACAACTCGATTGTCTAAAGCAGTCTCCCGTCCCTAATTTAGGGCCGCTAGTTCCAGGGAAGGGGGAGAGCCACTGCCGTAAGACAAACACAACATCCATGCCTCACGGGATTCGAACCCTGACCCATCTCGGACGAATGATCAGAAGCCAGCGCTTAGACCATTGCGCCAACGTGGCCGCCGAAATTTTCTGTGATCTACTCTGGAAAATTTTTTTGCAGACATCCATGAATTCTAGGTGAAGCGCCGAGTGGCGTGGAGCGAATCAGATAAATGTTACTCAGACGATTTTACCGGAAAAACGGTATGAACTGTTTCGTATAAAACATGAGTACCTAACAGCATCAAAGAAGATGTGAGTGAATACAGCAAGGTAGCAATAGTGATGTGAGTAAAGAAATAATAACTCAATACATACCAAAAGGAAGTCTAGATAAGATCATATGTAGAGGATTTTAGGAAGGGAGTGTCTGACCCCAGGTCTTAAACAACCCTTTGAAATAGGAAGGTAGGAGATTTGGGCTAGGGTGCCCGATAGGAAAGTGACACGGAAGCGAAGTAGAAAGGGGGAGGAAGACGCGGTTACTTATAACCGGAGGGGGGGGGGCAGTACCCGGGGCTCGACGGCTTAACGTGCCCATCCGATGCACGGCGGACATTTAGTGGTTCGAGCGTTCGCATTTGCATGGGATCGAACCTGAGTCCTCTCCGTAGCAGTCACGTACGCTGACCACTAGGCCATCAGCGGCCCCCAAAAAGGAAGTTCAAGCAAAATATTACAGTATGATCCTTTCAAGTCTAATGTGAAACCGTGCTTCACAGGGTGTCCATCTGTCATAAAGTTCCGGAAGATAGTACAATGTGGGTTGACTCAGTAGGTCGTTTAACCATCATGTTAGAGTATACATTCGGCAACACGGCATAGCATCGAATGGAAATGTCCTGGGATGGCGTCCTTGTTGTAAAATAAGTCATAGAAACGCCTTGCTGCTGTCGTACACATTGTTTTTATGTGGGCAAAAGGAAGTTGTTTTAATATTTCTGACCTCTCTACGTTAAGTGCTGACACGGGATCACGTGATCAATCACGGACAAACGCCTGTGAGTCAGGAACTAGAGCTATTCACATTCTTCGTTTTTCTTCCGCGATCCTTCACGCGAACAATGTGTGCTTATTCACTGTTCTGTGTTTTATTCCATGTAGTCTAAAACTCCATTTAGCTTTTATTCCTTTAATGTGTTGCGTGTGTTAAAGTGCTAAGTAAAGATGTACTTTTAAGTACAAATGTCATCTTCATCTATCTTGGATTATATGTTTTAAGGTCAGTCATTTTTTATTCGAATACAATAATTTCCAAAGTATCTCCGTCCATTGGAAGGAGCTCTAAGTTTACTGAAGCCAATATATATATATATATTTAGGAAAGATAGTTTTTGTTCAGACGGCATGTCGAATTTTGCTTCGGCAATGCCAAGGATATTTTAAAAATTAATATATAATCTTTTAAATGCGATCATGCTTATGGATTTCTTATATCTTTTAATGTGAACCATAAATCAATATTGTACGACCTAGATGAAAGTTCTATAAGTAACAAAATGCAATTTTTGAACAATACTGGTATTTTTTTTTTTTTTTTACACTGACCTTTTCAGAACTAAACAACAGAATAAATGTAATACCCAATTTTTCAATTTGAAATTTATCCTGTCAATAATTCTTTGCTTAGAAATTTTATAGGTAGCAGTAAATTGAAAATAAGTGCCTATATTTCCTTCTATAAGTTGTGGAGTCACTTTGGAGGGGTTTGGCCATAACTCACCACGCTGGCCAAGCGGGTTGGTGAGTGTGGGATAGCATTTCCTCGAATCCCGATGGTATAGTTATACCGCTATTGGCGGTCGTCAGAGCCCCTTTAGTGGGAACAGGATGCACCACGAGAAGGCGGGTTTGACATTTGTCAAGGAGGGGCTAAAAGAGACATATAAATACTGCAGACAACTTAAAGACGCATGGAGAGATGCATGCTTGGTGTAACCAGGAGAGATAAGAAGAGGAACTCGTGGATCAGAAAAATGACAAGAGTGGAAGGCAGAGTAAAATCCCTGAAATGGCAATGGGCTGGACATATTGCCAGAAGGACACACTATCGATGGACAGCTGAAATTTTAGACTGAATTCCAATGGACAGGAAAAGACCCAGAAGAAGACCACATGGGAGATGGCACAAGACAGACCGTTGTGGAAGAAACTTGGGGAGACCTTCGTCCAGCAGTGGATTGATAATGGTTGCCAATGATGATGATGATGATGAATTCTTTCTATTAGGATTCGAGATGCATTACATAATATTTTGCAGATTACTTCAAAATAATCCATTACCCATTGTTTCTGTACTGTTATAACGGTTTATGTATCTATGGTTTTTATCATTGGCGTAGGTTGACCTAAAATTTATCCGGGGCTAAATATTTTTCAAATTACTCTCAACCTTCTTCCGCACTGTGAAATATAATTTCAGTGGATTGTGAGGTTTCCAAACCCCTCAGGCTGAAATCATACTTAACCACATAGAATGAAATAGAGATTTCGTTTATATACAATATATGCAGTGCTCTGTATACGAGTAACTTAAAAAAACCAGTACAAACAAAACAGTGGTAAACAGAAGAAACAAAACAAAGTATGTGCGCTTTCGTTTCCAGTTAACCGGGATATTTTGCTATAACTCCACATTAAAAGTTTTAGACCGATTCTTATGTTTTTGCCCAAGCATATATTTGGTCAATGTGGGCCCCAAGTCTTTAACATTGATTTTTCTTCATTGCTTAATAAACTAAAACGGTGTTCCAATAAAAAGTACCTTTGTTCCTTTTACTTACACGAACGAACTTAATTTCACAAACGTAAATCAGTCCGTCACTGTCCGACGACGCGGAAGCAAAATTGCTACTGTTAAACAGAAAGGCGACAAGCCCCAATGACAGTTAACCATAAATCAATATTGTACGACCTAGATGAAAGTTCTATGAGTAACATGCGCAGTTCAGCGCCAATCTACTCATTCTTTTCCGTTCGTCAAAGCAGCCAAGGCGACGAGCTGACGGGTGTCGCCTCTACCACCACGCGGTATTCATTGTGCAAACGGATATGGGAGCCTATAATGTGTTACCCAGTTACTCAACTATTGTAGTCGCTCATATTTGCATTCAGAAAATCTGGGAAACACGAATTTTCTTTCGGAATTTTTCCAATTAAAGGAAAAAACATTTTTTTCTCTCATTTTCATGCGAGGTTTAGCCCGGGATGCCCATCATGACCCGATGCCACTGGTCTTTATATTTCCAATGCAGAGTGAAAAAAAAATTGGCGACTTCGGCAAACAAAACCATGGAATTTGGCGAATAGCTTATTATTATTATATATATAGTAAAATCACAGAAAGGAAAATAAGCAAAAACCAAGAAAAAATTTGAAATTCCAAAGCGCCAGAGGCTGCATAGAAGAAAGATCAAATAAAATAGAAATGTGAAACCAATGAGCAAATTTTGAATGAAAGAAAAAATAAAACAAAAAATTCTGGGAACGAGAAGAAGAACAACAATCACCACTTTCCAACCAATCGAAGCAGGCGAGCTTCAAACGATGGAAAATCAACGAACAGAAGAATGCAGGGAAGCATATTAATGACTGATTTTCTCTGTTGACTTCATCAAGGGCAAGCATTAAGAAAATCACTCATTAATCTACTGAGGCCAGAGAATTGTGGGTTTCTGCTATTTCAGTTTGCTACAAGGACAGATGAAATTTAGGGATAAAATTGTCAAATTAAAAGGGATTACTAAGAAAAAACAATCCCCCAACCCAGCAAACTAAAACACATTGCCCTTCTTCTGTTCGTTAAATTTCCATCGTTTGAAGCTCGCCTGCTTCGGGTGGTTGGAAAGTGGTGATTGTTGTTCTTCTTCTCGTTCCCAGAATTTTTTTCTTTTACTTTTGTCTTTCATTCAAAATTTGCTCATTGGTTTCACATTTCTATATATATAGCAATGAGTGATTCTGAAAACTTCATATCACTCGTTGCTGTCATGGATAAAAAGAGCGATTTATCAGATTTGCATAAAGGGATGATTATCGGCTTTCGGGCCAAGGGTGGCAGTATTTCTGAAACAGCGCACTTTGTGAACTGTTCGCGTGCTGCTGTGGTTCAAGTGTTTTGTGATTGGAGACATGGCACCATTGCGTATAAGCGACGTGCAAACTGCGGATCACCACGTTACATTGATGTGAGAGGTGAACGTCGGCTTCGAAGATGCGTGAGGGCCGATCGACTCGTTACAGTGGAGCAATTCCCTGGACAAATGAACTAGAGGTCTACCGGAAGTGTATCTGAAACGACAGTTCAGCGAACCCTGCTGCGTATGGGGCTCCGATGCAGACGGATGTTCACGACACCTTGTAACGTATACTCTAGATTCACTTTTCTTTTGATTTTTACTATCTCTGGTTATTTTATTTTACTATGTAAATTATCTTCTTACTGAACGAGATGTTATTTCTCCCGCTGAATGAGATCTGGCAATGAGTGTAAGTCATGACGTGGTGGTAGCCAGTATAAATAAGCGCGTTCAACGATACGTAAGAGAGCGTTTGTTGTTGTAGAGAGAGAGAGTGTTTGTTATTGTATAGAGAGAGCGTTTGTTGTTGTATAGAGAGAGCGTTTGTTTATGTGAGAGAGCTTTTTGTTGATGTGCGTAGAGTGAGCTGTGGTTTATGTGTCAGAAAGCTGTTGTTGTATAAAGAGATCTTCGTTTATGTGAGAGCCAGAAGTTTCACTAATAAAGAATTTGTTGTAAGTACGTTTTTCTCAGTTCATAGTTTTGTCAGATCTCTGTCTGGCTGTTAGGTTTATTTCATTAGGTGATTATTATTAAAAACCAGCATTAAGACTTTATTCATCTTAATTACTACTATAACATTACTAGCAGTTAAAAGCTTGTTTATTATTATTACTACACTACTAGCAGGAAAGTTTATTCATGATATAATTAACAAACAACAACCATTGCTAGAAGAAACTAGTAGCAGAAGCATTATATTCATTATAAAGCATTAGAAGAAGCTGAATTCATTATAATTAGCTTAGTAGTTAAAAGCTATATTCATTATAACCTATGCTAACGAAGGTGCATCGGCAGAAAAGGCACGTTTTCTGCTTCATCGAACGGATGGACGTTGGCGTATAAGGCCAGAAACATCTGAGAACAAACACTCTTCAACCATTGCTCGAAGAACACAAGCTGGTGAGGGCAGCGCTATGGTCTGGCGAATGTTTTTGTGGCATTCTCTGGGTCCACTCATACCTATGGAAGGCACTATGGACCGAATTCGTTATGAATCCATCCTTGCAGGCCACGTACATCCATACATGCTGATTGTCTTTCCTGGGGTGGATGGGATCTTCCAGAACGACAATGCGACGTGTCACACAGCTAGAAATGTCCGAGAGTGGTTGGAAGAGCACGATGAAGACTTCAAAGTACTTCCCTGGCCCCATAATTCCCCAGACTCAAACCCAATTGAGCATCTGTGGGACAATCTCTATCGTTTTGTTTGCTCTATGGATCCTCCACCACGCACCATCTAGCAGCTGTCAGATGCACTGCAGTCAGCATGGCTCCACATACCTGTGAACACCTTTCAGCACCTAACCGAGTCACTCCCAGCTCGTCTATATGCTGTCCGCGCTGCACACGGTGGTTACTCTGGATATTAGCTGGTGGTCACAATAATGTGACTCGACCGTGTGTGTGTATATATATATACACACTGAGTGGCCACTTTATTACGACCACCTGACAGTTTTAAGCAAATGAGCTATGGCTGCACGCTGTGGCCACCAGAGGGCGAGGCTAGAATAAAAAAGAAAGCTTAGTGCTTGAGACAGTAGTAGAAGTGATTTTTTGGCGACGAGATGGGTAAAAAATGCGATTTGACGGACTTTCAATGTGGGATGATTGTAGAAGAACTGTCACTACGTGAAACGTGTGGTCGTCATCGACTAGTGGCTGCTCGGGCGGAACGGAGAGTGTTCAGACTGGTAACAGACAACAGAAGGGCAACAGTGCAGCAAATTACAGACCATCTTAATCAAGGATCCCCTCAAATGATCACTGTACGCACTGTTCGCCGTACACTTCATCCAATGAGATATGGCAGCTGAAGGCCTGTCCGAACACTTCTGCTGTCTGCAGTTAACAAGAGAAAACGTCTCCAGTTCGCACAGGAGCACAAGGATTGGGAAGTCGATAATTGGAAACAAATTATGTGGTCCGATGGATCACGTTTTCTGTTGCACCATGCCGATGGCCGAGTGAGAATTTGGCGAAAACAGCACGAAAGCATGGGCCTCAAATGCATGGCTACAACCCTTCAAGCTGGTGGGGGCAACGTTATGGTTTAGGGAATGTTTTCCAGGCATGCTTTGGGCCTTTTAATTTGTGTTGATCAACGTCTGACTGGCACATCATATCTAAACATCGTTGCGGACCAAGTGCATCCTGTCATGTGGATGGTTTATCCCAATGGCGATGGCTACTTTCAACAAGATAATGCGTCATGCCACAGTGCTCGTATTGTACAGGATTGGTTTCAGGAACATGCCGGTGAATTTACTTTGCTTAGGTGGCCACAACAATCTCCAGATCTCAACCCCATTGAGAATTTGTGGTATGAAGTTGAACGAGCCATCAGACAGCTGGATCCACAACTCTGCAATCTCACACTCCTGGAAAGTGCTATTCATCAAGCATTTTCTCAGATTCCACAAACCACCTATCAACATCTCATGGAGTCCACACCACGAAGAATCGACGCAGTATTATTAAAGGCTAAAGGTGGCCCAACGCAGTACTGAGGGGGTTGTCATAATAAAGTGGCCACTCAGGGTATATATATATCATCATCATCATCATCATTGTCAACCATTATCAATCCACTGCTGGACGAAGGTCTCCCCAAGTTTCCTCCACAACGGTCTGTCTTGTGCCAGTCTCCTCCATGTCACCCCTGCATACTATCGAATTTCATCCACCCATCTCCCATGTGGTCTTCTTCTGGGTCTTTTCCTGTCCCTTGGAATCCAATCTAAAATTTCGGCTGTCCATCGATGATCTGTCCTTCTGGCAGTATGTCCAGCCCATTGCCATTTCAGGGATTTAACTCTGATCATGATGTCTTCCACTCTTGTCATTTTTCGGATCCACGAGTTCCTCTTCTTATCTCTCCTGGTTACACCAAGCATGCACCTCTCCATGCTGCTTTGAGTTGTCTGCAGCCTATGTATGTCTCTTTTTTAGTTAAGGTCCACGTCTCTGCACCATACGTAAGCACTGGAAGGATGCATTGATCAAACACTTTTCTTTTAAGACATAATGGCATATTGCTCTTGAAAATTATGCTGTTTCTTCCAAAAGCTCTCCAGGCAAGTTTTGTACGCCGATTAATTTCTTCACCAATGTGACCCTCACTTGATATCTGCTGTCCAAGATAAACGTACGTGTCTGTTATCTCCAGCTTTTCTCCATCAATCGATAAATCTTCATTTCTTGTAAAAGCATTGAACATCACTTTTGTCTTCTGAAAGTTCATTTTTAATCCCACTTCTTTACTCTTGTCAGCAAGTTCCTGGATCATACTCTGCAGCTCTGATGGGGTAGTTGCAAAAATGACTATGTCATCAGCAAAACGAAGGTGGGTTAGATAATCTCCATTAATCTTTATCCCCTTGTTTTCCCAGCTCAGCGACTGAAAAACACCCTCCAATGTGGCATTAAAGAGCTTCGGAGATATGGTGTCACCTTGTCTCACTCCCTTTCCAATTTTTACGTGTAATGTATTTTCAAACAGCCTAATCTTTGCACTTGCATTTTCATAGATGTTATTAATAATATTAATATATATATATATATATATATATATATATGTATATATAATATATATGTATACGGGATGTAAGGTCAGGTGATGCGTAACATCACAGCTTCTCCTTGACAAATGTCAACCCCGCCTACTCGTGGAGCATCGGGTTCCCACTAAAGGGGCTCTGACGACCACCAACAGCGGTATAACTATACCATCGGGATTAGAGGAAATGCTATCCCCCACTCACCAACCCGCTTGGCCAGCGTAGTGAGTTATGGCCAAACCCCTCTAAAATGACTCCACAACTTAAATCTTGGCACTCAGTCTCCGGCAGCTGGAATGTACCTGGCCAAGGCAGCGGCCAGTGCGACATGAAGGCAGAGGGTGCTAAGAATCCCCGGAGAACCGGACTAGGCTGCCATCTGATGCTGAACTTGGCTACATATAATGGACGCTCTCTATCTTCTGATTCAAGGCTTCTTGAATGGGAAGAGGAACTACAAAAGGATCAAGTGGGACATCGTCGGACTAAGTGAGGTAAGGAGAAAAGGAGATCTCATTGAACTGAAAAGTTTACATCTCTTTTACTATCGTGGGACAGATACCGGCAGAACTAGTGGTGCTGGATTTATAATAAACAAGAAACTGAAGGATGAAGTTGTAGAAGTTGAAAGTTCCTCTGACAGAGCTGCACGACTCGTTATCCAACTCTCGAGAAGATGCCAGGCTCAGATTATTCAAACTTATGCACCCACCACAAGTCATCCTGAAGAAGAAATTGAAGAATTTTACGAGGAAATTCGTCATCTAAATAAAAAAGGCAAGCAGCACTTGAATATAATTATGGGAAATTTCAATGCAAAAATAGGGCAACGGCAACAGAATGAAACTTCAGTAGTTAAATTCGGTCACGGCAACAAAAACGGGCGTGGAAATACTCTCGTAGAGTTTGCAGAGGCAGAAGGGTTTTTCATCATGAACTCCTTTTCTTGAGAAAAAGCCACACAGGAAATGGACATGGAGACATCCAAATGGGATGACAGGTGAAATTGATTTTATTATGTGTAACAAAAAATTCGTCATAGAAGACTGCAGTGTGCTAAACAAGTTCAATACAGGTAGTGACCATAGATTGGTGAGATGTAAGATGCACCTCAACACTAAACTCGAACGTGGCAAGTTCATAAGACAAACAAAATGTATTGACATAACCAACCTTAAAAAACACCATAATACCTTCAAGTTGGAACTGAAGAACAGATTCTCTGCTTTAAAAGGCCTAACATCGGAAGAAGTGGATATTTCTGAAGTTAACAGAAAAGTAACCAAAGCTCTTATGGAAACAGCAACAAAATTAGCAGGGTCTAAGAACAAGTTGCATGTGAACAAATTATCAGGAAAAAGCAAAATGTTGATGCAAAAAGAAGAGAGATGAGGACAACTGAAGAAGATGTGACTTCCAAAGTGGAATATATAGAGCTATGCAAGACAGTACGAAAAAGTATCACTGAAGACGTAAGGAAATTCAACTGTGAAGTAGTGAGGAAAGCAATTGAAAACAACCAAAGCCTAAAGATAGCAAAGGGACATCTCAGTAAGGGAAGAAAACAGATTATGGCACTGAGAAAAGAAGATGGTTCTGCAACAAGAAATAGAGGCGAAATTTTGACAAGAGTGAAAGATTTCTAGTCCAAATTATATGAAAGGGATAATACATGTACTACAGACATCATGAAAGGTACCAGTACCAGAGTCCTTCCAGTCCTCCTAGCAGAAGTTCCACATGCAATCAAGAACATGAAGCGGACAAAAGCTTCAGGAGAAGATGGAATTACTGTAGACATCATACAAGAAGCAAGTGAAGAAATCGAAACAGTACTCGCCCAAATTTTTACTCCATGCCTTAATGAAGGGAAGATTCCTTAGGATTGGAACAACGCTACAATGATCCTGTTACATAAAAAAGGTGACATTGAGAATCTCAGGAACTACAGACCTATCAGCCTCCTATCAGTGGTTTATAAAATCTTCACTAAAGTTCTTTCACACCGTTTGAAGGTAACACTGGACATGGCTCAACCGAGAGAACAAGCTGGATTCAGGAGTGGCTAGAGCACAATAGATCATATCCACGTACTCAGAGAACTAATTGAAAGAGCGAGGGAATATGAACTTCCATTGTGCATGGCTTTTATCGACTATGAAAAAAGCCTTTGATTCGGTGAAACCATCAGCAGTTACAATGGCTCTGAAATCCTGCGGTATTGAAGATGCGTAGATTAATATTATTAATAACATCTATGAAAATGCAAGTGCAAAGATTCGGCTGTTTGAAAATACAACACACATAAAAATTGGAAAAGGAGTGAGACAAGGTGACACCATATCTCCGAAGCTCTTTAATACCACATTGGAAAATGTCTATCAATCACTGAACTGGGAAAACAAAGGGATAAAGATTAATGGAGATTATCTAACCCACCTTCGTTTTGCTGATGACATAGTTATTTTTGCAACTACCCCATCAGAGCTGGAGAGTATGATCCAGGAACCTGCTGACAAGAGTAAAGAAGTGGGATTAAAAATGAACTTTCAGAAGACAAAAGTGATGTTCAATGCTTTTACAAGAAATGAAGATTTATCGATTGATGGAGAAAAGCTGGAGATAACAGACACGTACGTTTATCTTGTACAGCAGATATCAAGTGAGGGTCACATTGATGAAGAAATTAATCGGCGTACGAAACTTGCCTGGAGAGCCTTTGGAAGAAACAGCATAATTTTCAAGAGCAATATGCCATTATGTCTTAAAAGAAAAGTGTTTGATCAATGCATCCTTCCAGTGCTTACGTATGGTGCAGAGACGTGGACCCTAACTAAAAGAGACATACAAAGGCTGCAGACAACTTAAAGCAGCATGGAGAGGTGCATGCTTGGTGTAACCAGGAGAGATAAGAAGAGGAACTCGTGGATCCAAGAAATGACAAGAATGGAAGACATCATGATCAGAGTTAAATCCCTTAAATGGCAATGGGCTGGACATACTGCCAGAAGGACAGACCCTCGATGGACAGCCGAAAGTTTAGATTGGATTCCAAGGGACAGGAAAAGACCCAGAAAATGACCACATGGGAGATGGGTGGATGAAATTCAAATGTATGCTGGAGTGACGTGCAGGAGATTGGCACAAGACAGACCGGTGTGGAGGAAGCTTGGGGAGACCTTCGTCCAGCAGTGGATTGATAATGGTTGACAATGATGATGATGATATATATACACAGTCAATTAAAATAGTTAAATACAAAGAGATAGAAATTAAAAAAATCCATACATTTTAAGGTTAAAGCACAGCGTATCACCAGATCACCCATCAGGGAAAGACGTCCGGAGCCCCGGGCCTGAGGTTCAGGATTTGTAAGAGTGCTGAATTTTACGTACCCAAAGGACAGACGTTTTAACTAATTTATTATCAAATACTTCCATAGCACTCTGGTTTTCCTACTTGAACCGGTTAGTAAAACATAAATAACATAATACATCTGGAACTTACATGTAACTCACAAATAAACTACACATAACCGTAATTAAAATTATGATGCACACAAGACCGAAACGTAAGCTCACCAAGGCAGAAATGTAAACAAATCCTGGCAGCTGCGGTCAGAACTCTCTTCTTAAGGTAAACGTTAAATACGTAAGGGACCACCCCGGTGGCGCAGTGGTCTAAGCGAGGGCCTCTGATCATTCGTCCGAAAGGGGTACGGGTTCGAATCCCGGTGAGGCATGGATGTTGTGTCTGTCTTCCGGCACTGGCTCTCTCCCTTCCCTGGAGCCAGTGACCCTAAATTAGGGACGGGCGACTGCTTATAGCCCATTGAGTTGCTCACGGTGGTCGTTAAACCTCCAATCAAAAAAAAAATTACGTAAGGGTACTTTCCGAAAATAGTAAAATGTTTTAGATCACGTCATGGATCTAAAACATTTCATTATTTTCGGAAAGTACCCTTACGTACCCTTTTAATTCTAACAAAACTAACATTTTTTTTTTTTTGATATCAGGCTTAACGACCATCGTGAGCAACTCATTGGGCTATAAGCAGTCGCTCATCCCTAATTTAGGGTCACTGGTTCCAGAGAAGGGAGAGAGCCAGCGCCGTAAGACAAACACAACATCCATGCTTCACCGGGATTCGAACCCGGACCCTTCCCGGACGAATGGTCATAAGCCAGCGTTTAGACCACTGCGCCCAGTTTGGTCTACGTTCGAATCCCAGACGAAGCAAGGGTTACATTTTGTCTAATGGCATTGGATCTTAATTTTCTCTGGGACCAATGGCCCAAAATGAGAGACAAGCGACTCTTCATCTTGTTAGGTTCCGAAACAAAATAGATTGAAAAAATATTGCATCAGCAATGGGAAATGCGAAATGGGCGCAGTGGCCTAAGCTTTGGCTTGTAACCATTCGTCCGAGATGGGTCCGGGTTCGAATCCCGGTGAGGAATGGATGTTATGTTTGTCTTACGGCACTGGCTCTCTCCCTCCCCTGGAACCAGTGACCCTAAATTAAGGACGAGAGACTGCTCATAGCCCATTGATTTTTTCACGGTGGGCGTTAAACCTCAAAAAAAAAATACGAAATTTGAATTTTGGAAATTAAAGCTGTTTGCAGTTAAAATTATGTCCTTACCGGTATTCTTGGTGTCACTTGGACCCTTTCTTTGAAACTTGTAGATACATTACGGGATGCTGATCAATGTACTTTTCTCGTACTTTTTTTTTATGATTTACGTTTTACAGCTGTGTGATTCCTTCTTTTATGCTAAAAAGATATTTGATAGGCTCGTAGTTTGTAGTTCCTTTTCATTTCAAGGATCGTAAAAAAAATAATAAAAGAAAAACAGAAGTTTAATGTTTTTAAAAAAGTTAAAGAGAAACGATTCCTATTTTGATCGTTTTTTAAAGGTGCTTTTAAAATGTACTTACGAAAATTTACTAAATGTTGCCAAATTGTTGACTAACTGACTAAACAATCCTGTGCCATAACGAAGCGTTCCTGAGCTGTTCTTGATGTCTGTCCATGGCATCAACTGAAATATTTAGAATAAAACATTATAGCTTCATAAAAACTAAACATTAAAAATAAGTCGTTCGTACTGAAAATAACAAAGTAAAATGGCTCTTGATAATTATCAATCGCAAAAATGCACTACAAATCCCCACCATCGAATTGTAACATGTTATGCACGTCTACAACAAGTAGCGTGGTATTCAAAGAGTTTTATTTTGGAGGGGGGCAGTTCGAAATTTTGAGGGGGCTGAAACTTGTTCATTGATTATATACATATAATCACAATTTTGTTATATATATCATCATCATCATCATCATTGTCAACCATTATCAATCCACTGCTGGACGAAGGTCTCCCCAAGTTTCCTCCACAACGGTCTGTCTTGTGCCAGTCTCCTCCATGTCACCCCTGCATACTTTCGAATTTCATCCACCCATCTCCCATGTGGTCTTCTTCTGGGTCTTTTCCTGTCCCTTGGAATCCAATCTAAAATTTCGGCTGTCCATCGATGATCTGTCCTTCTGGCAGTATGTCCAGCCCATTGCCATTTCAGGGATTTAACTCTGATCATGATGTCTTCCACTCTTGTCATTTTTCGGATCCACGAGTTCCTCTTCTTATCTCTCCTGGTTACACCAAGCATGCACCTCTCCATGCTACTTTGAGTTGTCTGCAGCCTTTGTATGTCTCTTTTAGTTAAGGTCCACGTCTCCGCACCATACGTAAGCACTGGAAGGATGCATTGATCAAACACTTTTCTTTTAAGACATAATGTCATATTGCTCTTGAAAATTATGCTGTTTCTTCCAAAAGCTCTCCAGGCAAGTTTTGTACGCCGATTAATTTCTTCACCAATGTGACCCTCACTTGATATCTGCTGTCCAAGATAAACGTACGTGTCTGTTATCTCCAGCTTTTCTCCATCAATCGATAAATCTTCATTTCTTGTAAAAGCATTGAACATCACTTTTGTCTTCTGAAAGTTCATTTTTAATCCCACTTCTTTACTCTTGTCAGCAAGTTCCTGGATCATACTCTGCAGCTCTGATGGGGTAGTTGCAAAAATGACTACGTCATCAGCAAAACGAAGGTGGGTTAGATAATCTCCATTAATCTTTATCCCCTTGTTTTCCCAGCTCAGTGACTGAAAAACACCCTCCAATGTGGCATTAAAGAGCTTCGGAGATATGGTGTCACCTTGTCTCACTCCCTTTCCAATTTTTACGTGTGTTGTATTTTCAAACAGCCTAATCTTTGCACTTGCATTTTCATAGATGTTATTAATAATATTAATGTATGCATCTTCAATACTGCAGGTTTTCAGAGCCATTGTAACTGCTGATGGTTTCACCGAATCAAAGGCTTTTTCATAATCGATAAAAGCCATGCACAATGGAAGTTCATATTCCCTCGCTCTTTCAATTAGTTCTCTCAGCACGTGGATATGATCTATTGTGCTGTAGCCACTCCTGAATCCAGCTTGTTCTCTCGGTTGAGCCATGTCCAGTGTTACCTTCAAGCGGTGTGAAAGAACTTTAGTGAAGATTTTATAAACTACTGATAGGAGGCTGATAGGTCTGTAGTTTCCGAGATCCTCAATGTCACCTTTCTTATGTAGCAGGATCATTGTAGCGGTGTTCCAATCCTCAGGAATCTTTCCTTCATTAAGGCATCGAGTGAAAATTTGGGCGAGTACCGTTTCGATTTCTCCACTTGCTTCTTGTATGATGTCTACAGTAATTCCATCTTCTCCTGGAGCTTTTCCTCGCTTCATGTTCTTGATTGCATGTGCAACTTCTGCTGGAAGGACTGGAGGAACTCTGGTACTGGTATCTTTCATGATGTCTGGAGTGCATGTATCATCCCTTTCATATAATTTGGAGTAGAAATCTTTCACTCTTGTCAAAATTTCGCCTCTATTTCTTGTTACAGAACCATCTTCTTTTCTCAGTGCCATAATCTGTTTTCTTCCCTTACTGAGATGTCCCTTTGCTATCTTTAGGCTTTGGTTGTTTTCAATTGCTTTCCTCACTAGTTCACAGTTGAATTTCCTTACGTCTTCAGTGATACTTTTTCTTACTGTCTTGCATAGCTCTATATATTCCACTTTGGAAGTCACATCTTTTTTAGTTGTCCTCATCTCTCTTCTTTTTTGCATCAACATTTTGGTTTTTCCTGATAATTTGTTCACATGCAACTTGTTCTTAGACCCAGCTAATTTTGTTGCTGTTTCCATAAGAGCTTTGGTTACTTTTCTGTTAACTTCAGAGATGTTCACTTCTTCTGATGTTAGGCCTTCTAAAGCAGAGAACCTGTTCTTCAGTTCTAACTTGAAGGTATTATGGTGTTTTTTAAGGTTGGTTATGTCAATAGATTTTGTTTGTCCTATGAGCTTGCCACGTTCAAGTTTAGTGTTGAGGTGCATCTTACATCTCACCAATCTATGGTCACTACCTGTGTTGAACTTGTTTAGCACACTGCAGTCTTCTATGACGAATTTTTTGTTACACATAATAAAATCAATTTCACTTGTCGTCCCATTTGGATGTCTCCATGTCCATTTCCTGTGTGGCTTTTTCTTGAAGAAGGAGTTCAAGATGAAAAACCCTTCTGCCTCTGCAAACTCAACGAGAGTATTTCCACGCTGGTTTCTGTTGCCATGACCGAATTTACTTACTGAAGTTTCATTCTGTTGCCGTTGCCCTATTTTTGCATTGAAATTTCCCATAATTATTTTCAAGTGCTGCTTACCTTTATTATTTAGATGACAAATTTCCTCATAAAATTCTTCAATTTCTTCTTCAGGATGACTTGTGGTGGGTGCATAAGTTTGAATAATCTGAGCCTGGTATCTTTTCGAGAGTTGGATAACAAGTCGTGCAGCTCTGTCAGAGGAACTTTCAACTTCTACAACTTTATCCTTCAGTTTCTTGTTTATTATAAATCCAACACCACTAGTTCTGCCAGTATCTGTCCCACGATAGTAGAAGAGATGTCCACTTTTCAGTTCGATGAGATCTTCTCCTTTTCTCCTTACCTCACTTAGCCCCACGATGTCCCACTTGATCCTTTGTAGTTCCTCTTCCAATTCAAGAAGCCTTGAATCAGAAGATAGGGAGCGTCCATTGTAAGTAGCCAAGGTCAGCATCAGATGGCAGCCTAGTCCGGTCCTCCGGGGATTCTTAGCACCCTCTGCCTTCATGTCGCACTGGCCGCTGCCTTGGCCAGGTACATTCCAGCTGCCGGAGACTGAGGGCCAAGATTTAAGTTGTGGAATCATTTTGGAGGGGTTTGGCCATAACTCACCACGCTGGCCAAGCGGTTTGGTGAGTGTGGGATAGCATTTCCTCTGATCCCGATGGTATAGTTATACCGCTATGGGCGGTCGTCAGAGCCCCTTTAGTGGGAACAGGATGCACCACGAGAAGGCGGGGTTGACATTTGTCAAGGAGAGGCTGTGATATATATATATATATATATATATATATATACACTGGCGGAAAGTGAAAAAAGAACACCAAGAAGGAATTGCCGGACGATCATGAAATTTACATATGTTAATGGGGCCGAGTTTACGTAGGTGTGATGTTAATTACGGGACCAACCGGTGAGCGCTTACGCCACAGCACGGCATAATATGCAAATTTACGTCGGTGGTATTTAAGGAGCACGGCGAAATGAATGTAATCAGTCGTCGGCGTACGGACACGTACGAAGACCCTGAAGAAGCTGCAATGCCTGGACATGGAAGACGTGTACGATTTGAGAAGTTATCGGACTTTGAGAGAGGTCGTCTAGTCGGACTCCGCAAGGCCGGGTGGTCGTATCGTCGCACTGCGCAGTGAATTGGACGCGAAGTATCGGTGGTGGTACGATGTTGGCGTAGATGGTCCGAGGAACATTCCCACACGACAAGACGTGGAACCGGGAGTCACGGACGGACTGATGAGCGGACCGATCAACCCATGAGAAGAGCGGCGTTGTCAAGCAGAACATCCACTGCGACGCAAATCCGAGCTGCCGTTGCACCTGAGGTGACTATGCGAACAATCCGCAACCGTCTACTGGATGCAGGACTACGTGCACGTGTGCCTCTGGCATGTGTACCTCTGACTCCAGCCCACCGTCAGAAACGGCTGCAGTGGTGTCGCCAACGTCTGCACTGGAGAACGCAATGGCGATCTGTCGTGTTCAGCGATGAAAGCAGGTACCGCTAGGGAGCCTCCGATGTCCGTATGCGTGTTAGCAGACACACAGGGGAGCGTCTCCACCCTTCTTGCATCCGCCAGCGACACACAGGGACTACACCTGGTCTTCTGGTGTGGAGAGCGATCAGCTATCACTCCCGTACACAATTAGTGTTTGTACCTGGTACGTTAAACAGCACCTCCTACATCAACAACATCATTCAGCCCGTTGTTGTGCCATTTGTAAGGTCGGTCCATCGTGGTGTTTTCCAGCAAGATAACGCACGCCCACACACGGCACGTGCAACGCAACATGCACTTCAGGTTGTGAGACAACTTCCATGGCCTGCATGTTCACCGGATTTGTCCCCCATTGAGCACGTGTGAGATTTTATGGGACAACGACTTATCCGGTCTCCACGGCCAGCCACGACCATCCCCGATTTACGCGTCCAGGTTGAGGATGCTTGGAACTCCATACCCCAAACTTACATCCAACATCTGTACGACAGACTACATGCCAGAATTGCACAGTGTGACGCAGTTCATGGCGGTTCAACCTCGTACTAACCATGTTACACGGAAATGTTATTTTTCAGTTTACCAACAAATACAGCTTTATTTTGCCATAATGTTTTTTTTTTTTTTTTTTTTTGATTGGAGGTTTAACGACCACCGTGAGCAACTCAATGGGCTATAAGCAGTCGCCCGTCCCTAATTTAGGGTCACTGGTTCCAGGGAAGGGAGAGAGCCAGTGCCGTAAGACAAACACAACATCCATGCCTCACCGGGATTCGAACCCGGACCCCTTCGGACGAATGATCAGAGTCCAACGCCTTAGACCACTGCGCCACCGGGGCGGCCCATAATGTTTTGATCACGTTATTTTCTGTATTCCGTTATTTTGCTGTATAAATTTCGTTGGTATCAGACGTCTCCTTCTTGGTGTTCTGTTTTCACTTTCCGTCAGTGTATATATATATACATGTATATTACTACATACCCGTATAACAAAATTTTGAACAGAGTGTAAAAGTTTTCTTATGCTCGTAATCGCAAATGCAAATTCCAAGAAATCTACACATACACTGAAGAGCAATTGAATTAGAGATGCTTGTCTAGTAACGTGTAGCACCACCTTTCGCCCTGAGAACGGCGGCGATTCGTCTCGGCATGGACTCGAAAAGACACCGGAAGCGTTGGGAAGCCATACGGATCCACGACCCCTGAACAAGCTCCCGCAGCTCACGAAGATTTGATGGAGGGGGGTCAGAGCCTCGAACATCTCTCTCGATGACATCCCAGATGTGCTAGATGGGATTGAGGTCAGGTGACCTCGCTGGCCAAGGAAGCGAGGTCACGTCGGTGGAGTGTTCATCCAACTATTCGGATACACTTCGGGAGCGATGGCACGGTGAATTGTCTTGTTGCAGGATGAGGTCTCCAGTGGGATGTTGAAGACGCACAAACGGGAGCAAATGGTCTTCCAGGATATCCCGGTAACGTTGATCTGTGGTGAACGATGTCATACGTACCAAGGGCCCCATTCCAGTCCACATAAACAGTCCCCAGACAAGAATGCCACTCCCACCAGCTTGAAGAGTACCCTGCTGGCAAGAAGGATCCTTCGCTTCATGTGGTTTGCGCCGTACTCGTATCCTGCCATCTGTATATGTACCAACGTGAATCTCGACTCATCAGCCCAGGCAACATTTTTCCACATTTCTATGGTCCAGTGGCGATGTTCCCGCGCCCATGCTAATGTTTGCACCCTGTGATGTGCGGTCAGCAGCGGTACCTTCGTGGGACGATGGCTTCTGTACCCCATAGCCAGGAGAAGCTTCTGGATGGTGTGGCTGGTTACACGTTTTTGTGCACCAGCGTTAAATTGCCGAGTGATTTCTTGCACTGTGGCCCGTTTATCCGCTGTTACAATGCAAGCTAGCCGACGATGACCCCGCTCATACACACGCTGTTGTCTACGGCAGTTGGCCCTTGCAGGGGCGGCTTTACCGGATTCGATGTACTCACGGTGCACCCGTGACACAGTGGCTCTTGAAAATCCCAGTGCCTGCACGACTTCCGAGATGGAGTGACTCATTCGTCGGGCCCCGACAATTTGCCCACGATCAAATGCGCTTAGATCCTTCATCTTACCCATACTGCGTCCGACTCTTACTGACTCCAGTCGCATCGCTCCTTATATTGTCGGATCGCTGCATACGTCATGTCATTTCCGTTTACAGGGCCGCCCACAGCGCCACATTTGCATAACCCCAGCTGTCTCTAATTCAATTGCTCTTCAGTGCACAAGTGATAAAAAATGTAAAGGAAATGTAATATTTTTACTGTAATTCTGCAATGCACCACGGATTTCGCCATGGTGTGGTATAAAATATCGAGAATGCCAGTGAGATAACGCTGTGCTGGAGGAAAAAATCCCCTCCCCCCCAAAAAACCCCACTAAAAGTGGTAAAAATGTCCTCACCTTACTACAATCGTGTTTCTGATTACTAAAATATCATTACAATGTTGTTGTTTTTTTTGTTGGAGGTTTAACGACCGCCGTGAGCAACTCAATGGGCTATAAGCAGTCGCCCGTCCCTAATTTAGGGTCACTGGTTCCAGGGAAGGGAGAGAGCCAGTGCCGTAAGACAAACACAACATCCATGCCTGACCGGGATTCGAACCCGGACCCCTTACGGACGAATGATCAGAGGCCAACGCCTTAGACCACTGTGCCACCGGGGGCGGCCATTACAATGTTACCTGAAAACGTATGGTATAAACGATTCCTCTGCCATTTGGTTTCAGTCCCTTTAGATTATTAGCACATGGTAGTTAAAAAAAAAAAACACTAACTTACCGTTTGGATGCCAGTTTGAGGTCCCTCGATTTTTTTTGTCACAGTGTAAACCACCCACCACCTGGGAAAAAAAGCTCTGTATGGGAAAAATTTCTAATAATTTGCTACTGTTAAAAATTACGTAGCAAATATTTTGTTGTATTGGAAGTACTAACGCTACGTTAAATACACTGATTCTTAACCGTATACAGGGACAGCCGGCATTCAGAAGACTGAAATAAAGCTGAATGCCAGCTTCCAAAATGTGATGATGTATTGCAGTGCAAACAGCATGCCGTTGGTGATCACAAATCTACAGTACATTTAACTGCCAAAAAAATCGTTAAAAAATTTACAGAATTGAGAAACAACATCTGGTTTTCTTGTTTGCTCCTCTTGCATACATGACGATAAACTGGTCTTCTGCTAGTATACTTTTTATCCAGAGAAAGAATGAAGTGTTTTTGGTAGGATTTCATAATAGATTTTTAACATGAGACAATTGTTCCATTTAATAAACAAATTTAGAAAAGCATTCTCATCTAGAGCAACAAATTGTGCTCTAGGGTATATACATTTTCATAACTATTATACTATGTTTTCAGAGGTACGTTTTTGTAATAAAAATGCCATTTAAAGAGCCAACATTGTATGTGAAGTCATTTATGGGTCTAATTAATAATGGAAATTTTGTTTTTTGGTTCTGTCGAGGTCTTGTATACATTAGTGGCAGCACTGAGTCGTTGAAGTTTGTAAACGTGAGTACATATGTCGATGACAATTTTAGTTTTAGTGTTTAAAACAAAGAAATTAATTTAAGCTTTAGTATAATCTTAACGCTACTGATACGAAGTCCACGTGGATGCGCTTTTTTCTATTAATATAATATTTTCCCACATATTTTAAAGTTAATCAATGAATGAAATATCAATGACATTTATATTTCACTCCTTGATATTCTGCGCCTCCGGGCATTCACGGGAATGAATAAAAAACTTCCAGATTCGCTATACGTACATGAATGCCGGTTGTTTAGTCTAGTAGTGAATCATGTGATGGTTATATTCAAATTAATCGGAAACTTGAAACTCGGTTGTTCTGGGTGGTGTAATGGTTAGCATATCCGGGCGACGCGGATTCGATTTCCGCTCCAGATGACGACATTTTCAAGTTTTCGGATATCATCTGATTTAATATCCATGCCATATTTACACCAATAAACGGATTCACAGCTTCCAAATTTCTTTTAAAGTATTTTTTTTTAATTAATTGCTCAAATATTCAGCTATAAACAAAAATAATTAGACTAAATATAAGGAGAGACCACCCCAAAACATAGGGGCAGGGGCGTTCATAGATTTTCGGTTAGCTACGCGCCTCCGAGAAGATGCCTGAATACATTACTGACAACAAGATGTTCATATCTTCGTTTACTCCACTACTCTTTTCCATTTCTCCACCACTGGTGATGTAGCTCTAAACGAAAAAGTGCCTCAGCGGTGAGCGGGTTAGGCAAAAACAAACCGGAAAGAAGACACTCAAGATTTTGAAAAGCCATGTGAAATCTGATTTGCTTTCATCATTTAAAATATTTATTAAGCCTTTAAGCGATTAAAACGAATTAACTCGGGGTAAGCAAACTGGGCTGAAATCAGCTCGAACGGATATAGTCGTTGTTTAAAAAGTGGGCCAGACGAGTCTCGAACGAATGATCCTGCGCTTTGATATTCAAAGCGATAATTTAGGGGAAATTGTTGACACTAATCCGTTCACAATGATTACCTGCTAAAAGCGCTATAACAAAGCTGGTAAACCTTAGAAAGGAAAGAAAAGTTTGAACCACTTTTTCCTACCAAGTGGCATAATGACCGAATCAGATTATCCCTCTCATGTTTTGAGTCATGAAGCATAACACACTGAAGTGCCAAAAGTCATGGGATACGTATCTAGTATCGTGTAAGACCTCCTCTAGCCCGACAAAGTGCAGGAACTAGACTAGGTATCGACTCCACAAGTGATCGGAAGAATTCTGGAGAGATGTTGAGCGATGCCGTCCGAATAGCCGCACACCGTTCCCTGATATTTGTAGGTGCAGAATTTTGGATGCGAATGGACCTTTCCACCACATCCCACAAGTGCTCTATTGGGTTCATGTCGGGCAAACGTGGTGGCCAGACCATCCGTCGGAACTGTCCGGAATGCTCCTCGAACCAATTATGGACAACTTGGGCCCGATGACATGGTGCATTGTCCGCCTGGAAAATCCCATCGTTCTTGGGGTACATGAAGACCATGAAGGGCTGCAAATGGTCACCCAGTAGAGACGTGTTTACGAGGACCAGACGACCCAAACCGTACCACGTAAAGACACCCCACACATGTATGTAACAACCACCAGCTTACCCAGTGCCTTATTGTCAGCTTGAATCCATGGCCTCAGGAAGTCTTCGCCACACCCGAACCCTAACATCAGCTCGTAACAAATGGAAGCGTAACTCATCGGACCACGCCACATGTTGCCAGCCTTCCAGGGTCCTATTACCGTGTTCACGAGTCCAGGTGAGGCGCTGTATCCGATGTCGTGGTGTTTACAAAGGCACTCTGACTGATCTTCTGCTTCCATACCCCATGGATACTATATTACACTTCACTGACCTAATGGATATGTCTCTGGTACCTCCTGCATTGAATGTGGATGTTATTTGAGCCAGTGTCGTTTGTCTGTTAGCATGGGCAATCCTGGTGAGACGCTGCTGGTCATGGTCATTCAGCACCCGTGGTCAGCCACTGCGCTGTCCACGTTGGACGGTAATGCCTTCCATGAGGTATTCTCGGTACACACGTGACATCGTGGATTGAGGAATGTTGAATGTTCGCACAACTTGGGAAATTGAATGCCCCATACGTCTGGCTCCCACTAACATGCCTCGTTCAAACTCCGATAATTCGCGTCGTCTTGCCATAATCCTACTGGTGGTTGTTCAACCTGACTCATTAGATTATCTCTCGCAACTGATAAAAATCGTAGCGTGCGTCGAAGCCTTTGTACGACGCCAGCGCCAGTTGAAAATTTCTCTGCTGCTACCCCATGACTTTTGGCACTTCGGTGTACAAAGGCTTACAAGAGAGCGCTTATCACTATTAACAGGGCTATAGTCGGCAACGCTGAGATTAGAGGAGGAAAGGAACTGTTCCGCAGCTTTCTCAAAGCTGCTATAGGAGGAAAGGAATTTAGGAGGAAAGGAATTTGGATGAAAGGAATTAGCGCAGCTTTCGTAAAACACGGCTGCTATGAATTCTCATTTCTGTTTGGGGAGTGCATAAAATTTTGTGCATCGTTTGGTTTTGGTACATCGTGCTCTTGAAGGGATAAATTTACATTACTTATTAATTTTATCAGTTTTTATTAAAATCACTTAATCTGGGCAACTTTAAACACAATAATATTAACAGAGAATCACATGCTAAGAATATAAAGTTTTTCTTCAAATATTGCCCTGTCATTACACACGATTCTAAATATTCAGCATGAGTAATACGTATTAGTTCACACTGAATAGGTTTAACCAGGGCCGTAGCAAGCTTTTCTTATCTGGAAGGGCGAGACTTGAAATTACGCCCCTTGGAGTTCAAAATTGCGCCCCTTCGCGTTCCACTCAAATAATATGTGTTTTTGACTTTCTCACACACCGCCGTTATAGGAAAGTATTATGATCGCTCAAAAATCGCACTTCAGGTTTTTGATATAATTTCATTAAAAATATAAAAACTAGGTAAATACCCAAGAACCACAGATGGTAGATACCAAGTAAAGCGTAAACGTTATGTGAACGCCGACGACACAATCCACAGAAATGCAAAACGAAAAACAAACCAGCGTAGAAGGAATGAATATCGGATAGTGAACGTAACAATATTAAGAAGCTTTTTAGTTTTGGGCTTGGAAAAATTCCGTTCAAGGTTAAACACTTAAACTTTCTGCAGCAGAGCACACACAATTAATTAACTCTTCATTCCAACGACATGTTTGGAAACATCATGCAGGTGCTATACAATAGCACGCGATCTAATGTCAAAGCGATTGCGTACTATCCTCGATCACTTTGAGATATAAAAGTAATGGCGTGCTAATTAAAGAGCATTGGATTATCAATAACTAGAGTTCTATTTATCCAATCTACAAAATTTGGATTGAAATCTTAATACCACAACAAGTTGAGTTTGTATACTAATTTAACTTAGCGCAATTCGAATATTCATTTGTACGCTTCAATTATTTTTGTACTTCTTTAATTTAACTAACTTTCCGAGTTTAGTGCTGCTTATATTATGCATTCTGCAAAATATCGATTGATCTAAACGCTCTAACCTACAAAAAACTGCAATCTTGAGATGTCAAAGTGAGAGAAATCGCATCTAAAAAGAAATGTCGCCCCAACAGCACATTGTCGATAATTTATGTAGTTTCGATTTGTAATGCCAGATGTCGCATTATTTTGTAGAAAAAGCTTCGGTATGAAGTTTCAAACAAACCTATCAAATAGGACAGTCTGAAACAAGCCGTGAACGGAATAACAAGTGTGCCGGAGAAAAAGTCATTTAAAACGAAAAATCAAAGCAAAAGTTATTAAGGTAAGTTTACACGAAAGCAACTGGACTACAAGGGAAATTGTTTAACAACAACAAATATTTTACACAGAATGTTTATTTATCGCGAGGTCTTTTGAAAAACGGAAATAAATAGCATTTAATTTTCGGTTCCAACATGAATGAGTTCTTACTGTATAAGTTTTTACTATATTTCCTTACACAAAGCCGGCGTCTGTTTGATTTCTTTTCAATCTGCTTCAATTAAAAATTTCACCCCGTCTTCGGACGGGAAACATTGCCTTTATATTAATATTAATTTAAAGCTCAAAAACAACCGTCCTAGGATGGACAGTAGGTAGTAATAAGTGAATCAGAATAATTGATGCAGATGAAGCCGATATTTTGAGAAGATAAGGGGAAAGGTTTAAAGGGTTTTAAGCCTCTCAGAGAAGGAACAATGGAATATTGTGGGAACTCATTTGATCTTCGAGACAATTTTTATGTCAATACACTTTATGGCAGGATCTGCTAACTTTCATAACCCGCTCAAATAAAATTAAGAAAATTTTGACTCAAAACATTGTTCACTGAATCCATCACAGCATTTTCATCGCCGAAATTCGAAATTATGCCCTTTCAAGACTTTCAGAGATCTGGGAATATCAAGATGGTGCCAAATATGGTGAATGAGGAGGATGACGTAATAGCTTGAACCCACAATCACGCAGTGTTGCCTGAATCATAAATACTGTGTGCGCAGGAGTATTTGGCTTGATGGAAGATGACGCCTTTGGCCGATTTTCCGCTCCATTTAAGCTTCAATTCCACGCTGAAACGTCTCAGTAAATTAGAATAATGTTCTCCTTTGGCACTGGCACATCGTTCCAGATAATGAATCATAATCACTCCTTCTGCATCTCAGAAGACGGATTCCATAACTTTTCCAGCTGACTTCAGCTGCAAGAACATGTTTGGAGGGAAGAAGAGAGATACTTCCACTGTTTTCATTGTTCTTCTGTTTCAGGATCGAGGTGGTGTACCTGTGTTTTGCCCATAGTTACATATAGTCCCCAAAACTGAGTTTCATTAGCTTTAGGACGTCACACGATCTCATGAAAACACTCCTGATCTGCATTCTGTGTCCGCTTTAAGGACGAAATTCGAAGAAGCATTCTTCATCCCTAAAACATTCACTGCAGTATCGTGAGCTTACTCATGGGAGGTGTTTAATGTTGCCTCAATGTTTTCCAATGTTATTCTGTTGTCTTGCATGATTAGGACATGAGGACATGAATGCCATCCACATCTGAAGGTGTCGACAAGGTAACAGGCGACCCAATGCGAAGCGCATCATCAATAGTGTCTCTTCCACAACACAGTTTTAGACTATGGCGCATGAAGGAAAAGTTTTTCCCGACGTTTGCTGCATGTCCGTATGAATTTATTCCGGCGACGTTTCCTATAAGCGGCAGATGTACCTGAAACAAATTGTGCCCAAAATTTTCTGCGCTTCCCAAATGAAATTTTCACATGGAGCCCGAGTTTCACAAAAGCTATAGCAAAAGAATTCCCTTTCCCCTCTCATCTCAGTAGTACCGACCATGAATTTGTCGCAGGTGATAAGCGGCCCATTCTAGTCCTTTATTTTCTGCTCCCTAACCCAATGTATGGAGGGTAAGTTCTAGTCCCCCTGATGCGAACATCATGCCACAGAATAGAGTCAAGTAACTCAAACATCTTCTCTCTCCTTTCTTAGGTTTGTCGCCATTATTATCGGCCTTTTAGCAGGTGACCAGTCAGAAAAATTGTATACCAGCTAAAAGACTCAGTCATCCCCCTAGGTGATAATTTTGAATAACAAAACTGAGGAGAAGATAGCTCTTTCTGATGCGCCGGTTCACTCGTTCCAGCCGCGTTCGGCTCACTTCTTAGACAGTGAATATATTCGTTCTAGCTGATTTCAACCCATTGTTCTAAACCCGAATTAATTCATTCTAGCCAGTTAGATGGTGGTGCTCAATGGCTGCATAGTGCTTGATTCACTTAACAGTCGCCATCTTTATTCCCCTTTCTCACTACTTCAACGTTCTTTTTAAAGGGAAAAAATAGTTAAAAACCTTAAATTTCTGTGAACTTACAGGAAGATTCACAAGACGGATTTGCAATAAAAACTTTACGATATATATTGGGAAACACATTTTTCATCCAACCACTTTCGTATTTCCCCGGATATTATACTCAACCTACTATTGCTGAAGATTTGTTCTAAATTTGGGATGGAAAAACTACGGTAGGTGGAAAGAGTTATGGCACACGACAAGTTCCAGGCGCAGAGCAGTAATCATATTATTTTTCAGGCAATGTTTAATATTTTGCATCACATTTTTTCTTTAACATAAACTTACAAAACATATAAAATAGGTTCCTTTAACCCTTTCGCTGCTGAATCTTAGGTCGTGAGCGACCTTGAGGAGTAGGATTTGTCCGAATTTGCCCTTACGTTGTCCTCGTTTCAACCCTCTTTCACGTTTACCATTGGACATGAACAGGATTTTACCCGTCCAAATTTCGATTTCACTCTGTGTCGCAACCCTTCTTCTGGCAAAATCAGCTATTCTGTTTACCACAAGTCTTCGTCGCCTACTTCTTTGATTCCTCAATCGTCATTTCACCCGTCTGCCTATAAACTTTCATCATTATTCTTTCTCATCCGTTGAAGCCTTTTCCCATTCTTCCACTAGCAGGCTTCGTCAAAAGAAAAAAAAATTCAACGGAGTGTTTCATGTAGCTTATGCTCATGGGTTTTCACTTTTTGTTTCATTCATTTATAAGAAAATCTGTAGGTCGACACTCGCAACTCTCACGAGTGAACACGCGGTTGTTGTAAGGTATGTTGGATCCATGGCATACCTCCTACCTCATGTTAACTTCACCTTGTCAAACCTTTTTCCGCAGGTTCGATATCGGGTTCAGACTTAAAAACAGAAATCAATTTTCTCTCATTAAGAATGATCCAGCCCCGGGTCCATTTAAAAGATCGTTTTGGAATTTACTTACGCTTTCCAACCGTAGGTAGAAGAAGCGTATATGCTCCAGCTTTGTCCGTCCGCCCGTCCGCACGATAACTGGCGTAAAAATGGTTCGATTTCGATGAAATGTTAGTATGTAGTAGGGGACCACCTGGGGACGAACCCTATTGAAAATGGGACAAATGGGGTCAAAGGTCACGACGTAGGAGCGGGATCATTCCATTGCACTTATGCGACATAACTTGCGTAAATATCGTTCGATTTCAATGAAAGTTTACTATGTGGTAGGGGACCGCCTGGGGACGAATCTTATTCAAAATGGGTGAAGTAGGGTCAAAGGTCAGGACAGAAGAGCGGGATGCATTCCATTGCCATTATGCGTCATAACGTGCGTAAAAATGGTTCGATTTCGATGAAATTTCAGTATCTGGTAGGGGATCACCTGGGGACGAACCCTATTGAATGTGGACGAAATGGGGTCAAAGGTCAGGACATAGGATTGCGATCCATTCCATGGCTCTTATCCTATATTATTAAGGTGGACGTCAAGTAATTTTGCTTCGTATACTTCCAAAGGAAAAACTTTTGTACACATTTCCTTCACAATTAATGTGTTCCCAAGGATGAAAATTTGAACATCGATTAAAATAACTTCATATTATAACTTGGAATACTTAATATTTTCTAAAATATAACCATAATTACATTAAAAATCAATAACTTTTGCTTTGGTGGTGTTGAAACCAGAAAAAGGATGGCGTGACCTGTACATTGATGACGTCAGTAGACAAACAAATGTTGGATTGCATAATTATGGATATGTTTTAGAAAATATTAAGTATTCCAAGTTATAAAATGAAGCTATTTTAATCGATGTTCAAATTTTCATCTATGTGAACGCATTAATTGTCCAGAAAAAAGATGGCGCGACCTGTATTTTCATGACGTCAGCAGACAAAAAAATGTTGGATTGCATAATTATGGTTATGTTTTAGAAAATATTAAGTATTCCAAGTTATAAAATGAAGATATGTTAATCGATGTTCAAATTTTCATTCTTGGGAACGCATTAATTGGGAAGAAAATGTGTACAGAAGTTTTTCCATTCGAAGTACAGGAAGCAAAATTACTTGACGTTCACCTTAAAGGAGCAATTCATGTATGTAAGTAAATTTTATTTTGAAAACGGCTCTAAGGATTTTGATGAAAGTCGTTAACCTACCGTTTTCTGGTACTAGAAATCGATTTAGCTTGATCTCGACTTTAAGAAAATTTATTTAGTGGGTCAAATAACCACACCGAATTACCAAGTTTGTAGTATGGTGTCATGGCGTCGCCCCATTAGATGTTGGCGCGCGGTCCTGCTATCTATCTCATTACGTCACGCGTTGTTTGTGGATCCTATTAAAGTTTTATGACGTCACACCTTGCTAGAAGACGGTCACGATTCCCATCTGCCTCATTACGTCACGCGTTGTGTGCGTATGTTCGTCCGCACGATAACTTGCGTAAAAATTGTTCGATTTCGATGAAATTTTATTATGTGGTAGGGAAACACCTGGGAAAGAACCTTGTTGAAAGTGAACGAAATGGGGTCAAAGTTCAGGACATAAGAGCGGGATCCATTCCACTGCTCTTATGCATCATAACTAACGTAAAAAAGGTTCGATTTCGATTAAATTTTAGCATGTGGTAGGAGACCACCTGGGGACCAACCCTATTGAAAATTAGCGAAATGGGGGTCAAAGGTCAGGACATAGGAGCGGAATTACTTCCATCGCCATTATGAGTCATAACTTACGTAAAAATGTTTCGATTCGGATGAAATGTTGGTATGTTGTAGGGACCTGTCTGGAGACGAATCCTATTGAAAATAGGCGAAATGGGGTGAAAGGTTAATACACAGGAGCAGGATCTATTCCACAGCGCTTATGCATCATAACTTACGTAAAATTGCTTCGATTGCGACAAAACTTTATCATGTTATTTCGGAGATTCACTGAACCAGTTCTGTTGAATATCATTCAAATGGATCAAAGGTCAGGGCACAGGGGTGAGATTTATGCCACAGCCATTTTCCTCATAACTTGAGTAAGGATTTCTAGTATATTGGAAAGCGTATCATAATCAATGCATTGCATGATTTTACTAACTTGTTTACGCTTTCCAACCGTAGGTTGAAGAAGCGTATATGCTCCAGCTTTGTCCGTCCGTCCGCACGATAACTGGCGTAAAAATGGTTCGATTTCGATGAAATTTTGGTATGTGGTAGGTGACCACTTAGGAACAAACCCTATTTAAAATGGGACGAATGGGTTCAAAGGTCACGACGTAGGAGCTGGATCCATTCCATTGCACTTATGCGCCATAACTTGCGTAAGTATGGTTCGATTTCAATGAAATTTTACTATGTGGTAGGGGACCGCCTGGGGACGAATCTTATTCAAAATGGGTGAAGTAGGGTCAAAGGTCAGGACAGAAGAGCGGGATGCATTCCATTGCCATTATGCGTCATAACGTGCGTAAAAATGGTTCGATTTCGATGAAATTTCAGTATCTGGTAGGGGATCACCTGGGGACGAACTCTACTGAAAATGGGACAAATGGGGTCAAAGGTCAGGACATAGGATTGCGATCCATTCCATCGCCCTTATCCCAAATTATTAAGGTGGACGTCAAGTAATTTTGCTTCCTATACTTCCAATGGAAAAACTTTTGGACACATTTCCTTCACAATTAATGTGTTCCCAAGGATGAAAATTTTAACATCGATTAAAATAACTTCATATTATAACTTGGAATACTTAATATTTTCTAGAAGATAACCATAATTTTATTAAAAATCAATAACTTTTCCTTTGGTGGTGTTGAAAAAAAAAGTATGGCGCGACCTGTATTTTGATGACGTCAGTAGACAAACAAATGTTGGATTGCACAATTATGGTTATGTTTTAGAAAATATTAGGTATTCAAAGTTATAAAATGAAGCTATTTTAATCGATGTTCAAATTTTCATCCTTGCGAATGCATTAATTGTCCAGAAAAAGATGGCGCGACCTGTATTTTCATGACGTCAGTAGACAAAAAAATGTTGGATTGCATACTTATGGTTATGTTTTAGAAAATATTAAGTATTGCAAGTTATAAAATGAAGATATTTTAATCGATGTTCAAATTTTCATCCTTGGGAACGCATTAATTGGGAAGAAAATATGTACAGAATTTTTTTCAATTCGTAGTAGGGGAATCAAAATTACTTGACGTTCACCTTAAAGGGGCAATTCTTGTATGTCTGTAAATTTTATTTTGAAAACGGCTCTAAGGATTTCTAAGGATTTTGATGAAAGTCGTTAACCTACCGTTTTCTGGTACTAGAAATCGATTTAGCTTGATCTCGACTTTAGGAAAATTCGTTTAGTGGG
This sequence comes from Macrothele yani, assembly GCA_039090855.1. NCBI lineage: Eukaryota > Metazoa > Arthropoda > Arachnida > Araneae > Macrothelidae > Macrothele > Macrothele yani. The sequence continues at coordinate 50,816,102 of CM076995.1, forward strand.
TTAAATAACCACTCCGAATTACCACGTTTTTAGTGTAGTGTCATAACGTCGAGCCATTAGATGTTGCCGCGCGGTCACGCCATCTGTCTCATTACGTCACGCGTTGTGTGGGAATCCTCTTAAAGTTTTATGACGTCACACTCTTGCGAGCAGATGGTCGCGATTCCCATCTGCCTAATTACGTCACGCGTTTTGTGCGTATATTCGTCCGCACGATAACTCACGTAAAAATCGCTCGATTTCGATGAAATTTTAGTATGTGGTAGGGGAACACCTGGGAAGGAACCTTATTGAAAGTGAACGAAATGGGATCAAAGGTCGGGACATAGGAGTGGGATCCATTCCACTGCTCTTATGCGTCATAATTAACGTAAAAAAGGTTCGATTTCGATTAAATTTTAGTATGTAGTAGGGGACCATCTGGGGACAAACCCTATTGAAAATTGGCGAAATGGGTGTCAAAGGCCAGGACATAGGAGCGGAATCACTTCCATCGTCAGCATGCGTCATAACTTACGTAAAAATGTTCCGATTTGGACGAAATGTTAGTATGTTGTAGGGACCTGCCTGGGGACGAATCCTTTTGAAAATGGGCGAAATGGGGTCAAAGGTTAGGACACATGAGCGGGATCTATTCCATAGCCCTTATGCATCATAACTTACGTAAAATTGCTTCGATTGCGACAAAACTTTATGATGTTATTTCGGAGGTATACTGAACTAGGTCTGTGAAATATTATCGAAATGGGATCAAAGGTCAGGGCACAGGAGGGAGATTTATTCCATAGCCATTTTCCTCATAATTTGAGTAATGACTTGAGTAATGATTTCTAGTATGTTGGAAAACGTATCATAATTAATGCATTGCATGATTTTACTAACTTGTTGTATCGCTTCGGAACCAGTGACTCCGGGAGAGCAACCACTTGTGTATATCGGCTTAACTCAACGGAGGTTACAGATACTCTTTTTGAAATGGCTCCATGTGTACTGGCTTATCTCGACTGACTGCATCCGGTGCTTATTATCCTCTCTGGGAAAAAAGAACTATTCTAGCCATTCCGCCTACCCGGGGTATCACTTTATCTATGGAGAGCTTGTTTATTTTTCACCGCTCGAATCAATGCTGTAATGAAAAAGTTCCAGGGTACATTTCACAGACTTGAAAATCATTACTTACCACACCTGAACAGGATTAATTAAGAAACGGCGTACTCCTTTTTAACATTTGAACATTTTGATGCTCTTCACGTGTGTTTTGATATGCCACCTGGACTGTAGTTAATCTTCTATGTTAAATAACTTTTTATATTTTATGATCTGGCAACAGTAAATCTTGTATATATGGTGCTTCACATTCCATTTTGTCGGTTTTACATCTCATGACGAACTCGTAGCGAGTTCGAAAGAGCTAATGTAGTTTTTAACTGTATATATATATTTTTTAACTTGTGGTGTCATGTGGATTTAGGTGCTACCTTTGGCAACTGCGCTAGTCATTCTCGTCGTGTTTTACAGCAACTGATTTATTTAGTTCAGTAAAGGATTCATGATTACTGCTGGTGTCTCGTACCATGGGAAATTAAAGTTAAGAAAAGTTGAAAAGAATGTTAAGATCAATTCTACATTTTACCAAAATAATGCTTTAACTCCTATATTTAAAGAAAAATACCATTGCTTTATCCATAGATCCTTCATACAGTAGAACTCCACCAGAATAAGGCTACCAGTCATACATTCAAATCTACAACTCGATTTCTTAAAAAATGAAAAAAAGTGATGGGGTCAAGCCTGTACCTTTTTGCTCAAGTTCCTTAAAGTTACCTGATGTGTCACCAATGTACTATTGTGCCTTCGGAATGCTAAAAGGTGTGCTTTCTAAACACAGACGCATAACAATGATTGGACTACGGAAAGGAGTGGAATAAAGTACCTCTATCAATTGTAAGAAATGCCCTATTATCTTGGAAATCTAGATATAGGTTCATAGTCCAGAGAAAGGATTATCAGATAGAACATTTAAGAAAGGAATAACTTTAATTTAAACATTAGTTATATTGCTGGAGAATCGTTCTAAAAATTTGTGGAAAAAATTTGTGGACGTCCTCTGTACTTGGTTTGCATTTATGAGGTTGCAAAAGAAATTTAGCAAATCAAATGGAATACAACAAAGTCATACTCATGATCAGTTTCCCGAAATATGTTAAAAACAGTCGTGCAATTGATGAGTACTTACGGGAACTGAAGAAAACCTTAAAATGTCATAGGGACCGTTCATCGTGTAGATAATCGAGGTTACCTTCCTGAAATTAAGAACAGAAATGCAAATAATATCAATTATACTTAAAATAGTATATCCATACTAGTAATTTGGATTTCTTGGTGTAGAATATAAATAAAAGTTTCCAAGCTCTCGCACAACAACCACATCGCTTTTTCAAGGTTGCTGCCTACCTTATTTGAAAGAGCCATCTGGTTGATGTGCGAAAGCTTGGAAATTTTGACTTATATTCTACGCCAAGAAATTCGGATTACTAGTATAGTTATACTATTTAAAAAACAACAACAGAAAATGTGTCAACAAGTAACGTGTTTAAAAATTTAGGAAGTTTTATTATTCCTTCGCAAAAACGGTCTTTGTAAGAAACGTGCAACACATAGCACATATCTATTACAAAAATATGTAAAAACTAATATATTCTCAAATCCCACAGAGCTAAAGTAATCTTAAAAGAGTTCCAAATTCTGCCAACGGAATTTTCCTCAGTGCAGGGCTGTGTCAACGATTTCCAACAGCAAACAACGCATGTGTGTGTGTGTGTGTGTGTGAACAGGACTGGCGGATGCAGATAAGTAAAATGTCGGTTTATAAAACGGGTAGGTTACTCTGCTTAATAAAATTTAAAAGTAATGTGCATGTTCATTAGTTGGCATACAAATTGTAATCAGCCTGAAAATGTTTCCTAATGTTTGTACTATACTGAAACTTTAATCTGCTTTAATTTAAAATTACAGTTTATGCTTCACTATTGCCCACTTTGCAGAAGGGCAATAAAACTACTACATCGTGCACATTCATTGTATTGATACTCGCGTAATTTGTGGAGCAGTAAAGAACGGTGCGGGTCACCAACTACTGGCATACAAAAAAGTTCACTGGTCCTTGGGACAAGTGAAACTCTTTGCAAAATTCTTACCACTGTTTTTTACGCTTTCCAACCGTAGGTTGAAGAAGCGTATATGCTCCAGCTTTGTCCGTCCGTCTGTCTATCTGCCTGTCTGCACGATGACTCGCTTGAAAATGGTTCGATTTCGATGAAGATTTAGTATGTGGTAGGGGACAACCTGGGGGCGAACCCTTTTGAAAATTAACGAAATGGGGACAAAGATCAGGGCACAGGAGCGAGATTTATTCCACAGCCATTATCCTCGTAACTTGACTAAAAATGTTTCTATTGCGACAAAACATTAGTACGTTGTTTCGAAGGTACATCGAATCAATTTCTTTTAATATAATCGAAATGGGGTCAAAGGTCAGATCACAGGAGCGAGATTTATTCCACAGCCATTATCCTCATAACTTGACTAAAAATGCTTCTATTGCAAGAAAACTTTAGTGTGTTGTTTCGGAGGTATACTGAACCAATTTTGCTTAATATAATCGAAATGGGGTCAAAGGCCAGGGCACAGGAGCGAGATTTATTCCACAGCCATTATCCTCATAGCTCGACTAAAAATGCTGCTATTGCGACAAAACTTTAGAATGTTGTTCCGGAGGTATACTGAACCAATTTTGATTAATATCATCGAAATGGGATCAAAGGTCAGGACACAAGAACGAGATATATTCCACAGCCATTATCCTCATAACTCGAATAATAACTTGAGTAATGATTTCTGGTATGTTGGAAAGCGTATCATAATCAATGCATTGCATGATTTTGCTAACTTGTTGAGATTCCACAGGAGATGGCTTCATGGTAAACAGTGAAATACAGGGATTTTTTCTATATTTCGGAAATAATGTGCTTTGATTCTTTGCCCACTCTAAAAACATTCTGAAATGAAATTCACGTGCATTTTCCGTGAATTTACGAAGCATATTTTGGATACAGCCTTTTCCGGGAAGTGACGGAAAGAAGCATGAATTTCATGAATTTTTCGTATGCAAGGAAATTTCTGAATTTTCAGAACCTTTCCGCAATTCCTGTCTTAGAGTGACGGTAAATTGCCGTTTTTAAGATGTGTAAACGGAAAACTCTCAATTTCCGCAAACCTTTCCGCATTTTTTTCTTATATTAACGGAAAAACTCCGTTCTCACTTTTTCCGTATCCATAGGACGAAAATTTTCCGGTAATAGGGGCGATTCGTCGGAATACTTGAGGTTTGATTAACTGTTAAATTTTAATCTTCCGTCGAAGGATCTAATTTTGAAGTTCTGTGGCGCGATCGAATATTTCGGATAGCATGTCGCATGAATTTTGGTTCTTGTGGCATAGGATATTTATTCTCCTCTCCCCTATTTTATGCACCCGCTATTATATAGTGTTTTATCGTAAGATACCGGGTACTTAAATTATTGTAAAGGTGATTATACGATGTTTATGGAGTCCTTTGAGACAAAAGCTATTCTAGCCATCAAGGGTAAATTTTGTATTTAGGAGTTTTGTGAAATAATACTATAAGAAAGTACATTTCATCTGAAAGTTATTGTCAGTTTAGAAAAGTCCCAGGTGCCAAAGTATTTTGTTGCTTCGAAAAATCACGATGCAAAAAAGAAATAATTTGTGATACGTCTTCCTATAAAATAAAATAAAATAAAATAAAATCACTACATTTCACCTTTTCTTAAGATAATTGAAAGTCATTGTTAGTTTAAAAAGATCTCAGGTTCCAAAGCCTTTTATTACTTCGAAAAATAACGCTGAAAAAAATGCTTAATTTGTGATAAGCCTTCCTACAGAAAAAATAAAATTATTACATTTCTTCTTTTCTTAAGATAATTGAAAGTCATTATCAGTTTAAAAGATATGGGACTCCAAAGTATTTTTTTGCTTCGAAAAATCTCGGTGAAGAAAATACATAATTTTTGATAAGTCTTCCTACCGAAAAAATAAAATTATTACAAATCTATTCAAAAAATAATAAGCTCCAACAGAAAATAAAATGACTAAATCACTCACTTTAATTAAAAAAATTCATCATCGCGCAAAAAAGAATTTTACTTTGAACGTGAGAATGAGGTGTTAGTGTTACCTGGCGTAGTGGTTAAGGTGCGCGGTTTCTATTGAACCAACACGTCGATTCGATACCCACTGGTTAAAAAGGGTTCTCTGGTGCAAGAGCTATTAAATTCAGCGTATTCGATTTTGTGAAATTTCTATATTAATACGGAAAAACCTGAAACGGAGTTTTCTGAAATAGACGTTATTACTCACCACGAAAAATCTGTAAAAATACGAAAGAGTTAAAAAAAAAAAGGGGGGGGGCAACTGTAAAAAACGGAAATTTAGTTAAAAGACGGATATCTACCGGCAACTTTGCTGCACGTTATTTTCAGAAATTTTCCGTGAATTTACATAACTTATTTTTAGCAGTGCACCGACAGGCATAAATGTACAAAAGATTTTTTGTACCAGTTCACTCTAAAAATATTCTTTTCGTCCGATGGAAAAAATGTCAAAGAATAAGGAAGAATTTTCGTAGGGTTTTGTTATACTTTGGTTACTTGTGAAAACGTTATGAACTAATTTCTATTCGATATTTCCGCATTTGAGAAAACCTAAAATCTTGCGTCGTAGGGTTGAGGTCCCGCAATATACGGATGAACAATACGACTCTGTTACGGGGTCATTCTTGGACAACTTTTACCAGACACATTATAATTAAATACTGACATACACTCATTTAATAAACTTCTGTTCAGACTTCGGTTAGTTCCGTAAATGTAATGCTATTCCAAAATGAGAAAATCTGGAGAAATCAGCTGTTAGACAGGCCTTATCCTTTACCATTTAACGAAAAAACCATAAGCCTTCGTACAACAGAAAAATCTCAATAAATGATCTAACCATAAAGAACCATACCTGATCTTTGATTAAGGATGTCTTGAAATATTCTAAATACAGCTGTTAAGTTCAGCAGAACGAAAAGTTTGTTCCTAGCGCATTCGTATTATATATGATTTTAGGCAATAAACCCTGAGAAGAACGTAATTCACTCCAGATGTATTGCAGTCGATTGTAAAGAAAGTCTGTGTTCCATTCTCAAAGAAATATCGATGCGATGCAATTATAATCATCGAGGTTTGCTATTCTCCTTTGAAGACGCAGAAGATGAATGTCCTCTTTCGTGTTCGGACTATATTGAAGGTAATTGCACGAAACAATCAGATCATTATATATTGATAAATGATTAGATCGGTGGAGCAAATGTACCTCTCTTCCATGGGGCAAGACATAGAAGAGCCGTAGCAATTGTATACACAGTGGTTCATCCAAACAAGCCAAAAGGTTAAACGATTCTTGCATTTTATGTTCTTTTTTCGAGAATTACTGGGCGAAAGGAAATAACGTGTCCTTGATATTAGGAAAAACATGCAAAAAGGAAAAGATAGCTTTTTGTTCCGTTCTGCAATTTTGAGTTTTACGATCTTATATTTTCCAGTAAAACATCGAATTAACTCTTCTTTTACATTTAGAATTCAGATTTTTTTTTTGGTAGTTGAAATGTTATTGGGAGCAGGTGGTTAGTCAGTAGTTTTAAGAAATCGTTGAAAGTGTTTTGTCTTGTGGCGTGAGAACGCAACGCTATAAGAAAACGCAGAAGTAAAGAATCTGAATCATCATGATAGCTTTTTTTTTCAAAACGGAACTTGAAAGCTTCATTACAGGGTTCTACCCGAAAATAGAGCGTTCCTATGAAATCTTCCGTTAGCCGAAATGGTGTTAAGCGGAGAAGCAATTACCATTAGTTTACATGGGGAAAAAATTTGAGCGTTCACAGAACCAAAATATAACCTACCAAATCATACCAAATCTAATATATAAAGTTGAATGTTTGTTTGTCCACCATGCAAATCTACAGTCTTCAATTTAGAACCACCAAATTTGGTATACTGTCTCATGGTACTCCGTGATCAACTTCATTCACCTTTTCACGGCTCCAGTGGCTTCCGCAGTTCAGGTACGTGACGTTCTTGCCTCCTTGCGTAACCCACTTTTTTCCTTTCTTTCTTTAGTTCTCATGGATTGCTGTCCTTTCCACCCCTCCAAACTCCCACCTGCATATTCTGAAGCCCTCACTCACCTTCGCTCTCTCCCCCTCATTCGCTCCCCTCCCTCTTCAACTCTAGAGCTTCTTTCTGAACCCCTCTTCTTCAACTCCCTTGTTCATCCCCCATCTCCCCTGTTTTTCATTCCCCTCTTGGCTCCGAGCAGGTGTAGTAACTGTACAAGACCTCACTAACTCGGATCTATCCTGGCGCCCTTTCTCTGGCCTCCCCCTGCTATTCTCTCGTCCCCATCCGCCCATTTGGTCTATGACTCTCTGCTAACTGCACTTCTTTCGCTTTTCCCTGATCTTGTCTCCCCCACCGGTCTCGTCTCTGTCTTTTCTGCCCCTCTTCCGCTGCCGTTTTTCCTCCGACTCACAAACTCGGTTCTTCCTCTCTCCTCTCTCTCCTCTAAATCTCTTTTTCGTTTTCTAGTGCACCTTGCCACCCCTTCACCGCTTTCTATTCTGGAGGTTCCCCCTGCTTCTCTTCCTCTTGTCTGGGCCGCTGCCCGCTCACCCTTATCTGCCCCTCTTGAAATTAATACCCACTGGCTCTTTTTGCATAATCGCCTCCCTGTTCCGTATTTTCTCTTTCGCATGTCTCTTCTCTCCTCCCCTCTCTGCTCCTTCTGCGCACAGGAGGCAGACGTTTCTCACGTCTACCTTTACTGTCCCATCCTGATGCCTCTCCTCCACCAGGCTTTCCGGATTGCCAGTCGCTCTTGTTCTCAAGATCTTCCGTTCACTGCCTACAGACATCTTCTTCTGCGGGCTCATCCACCTACAACTCTTCCGTCAGTATGTGCCTATCTTTTCGTGCTGGTTAAACACGTTATTTACGTATACCTTCAACAACTCCGCAGCATTTCCTCGCCGGTCTCTTTACACCAGGCCAGCGCAGCACTTTTGTGCCATTTTCAAGATCGATTGCTTTCTCGACTCCGCCTGGAGTACCAGTCGGCTTCTTCCAGTCGTCGAGAAGCCACCTTCTATGCTACCTGGGCGCCGGCCGCTCCATGGTTTGCGATTGATTCTGGACTGCTACACCTATCAGTACCCTAGGACATTCTACACCTCCTTTGCTGAGTTCCGTGGCACCCTGGTGGCCCTCCTCTACTCTACGACTCGTGCAATCCACACTACCGTTGAATTGTGAATGCTAATGCCATCTCAGTGTATTTTCATGCTTACTCGTGTACATTACTTACTTTCACCCCGCCTGTATTATGTTGCTTTGGTGCCCTCGTTAAATAACTTGCACAATTGTGCACGCTGTGTTTTTATCTCATGTATGTAATGTTTTACCTTCACGGCGGTGTTTGTGCTGTTCTTTTTCTAATTGTGTACTATTGTTTCGCCTGTGTTATCCTGTAAATCATGCCCAGCCAATGTCATGTGACACGATGTGTTTCTCTCTGTCACTTCTGCAATTTTTATTCAATAAGCTTTGCTTGCAGCATTTGTTATTCTTCCCCATTGTCATTGCAGTGTATATACCATCATGTTTTTAACAGTTTTGTATTATTTCCCAGTGAGACGCCCAATACTGTACGTCTCCCTCTTATGTTTTCTTATGATAAATTAGAATAAAGCGATTTTGAAACCTCTATCTTAGACCATAAATGGTTTCTGGAAGGGGTCGGTCGGAGCCCGGGAAAAAAAGGGTCGTGGGGCCCCCATACAAAAGTTTCGTAAGGAGTTCCATTTTTAACTTTTTTATTTTGAATTGGTATAGAATCTCATTGTACTCTAAATTAGACCTTAGACCGCTTTTGGAAGGAGTCGGAACCCGGGGTCAGATTTTAAATTTTTTTTTTTAAAAACCTCCATTTTTTACTGTTTTATTTTGCATTCGAATTTATTGTTTGTTTGTTTGTCCGCTATGTAAATCTACAGTTTTCAATTTAGAACCACCAAATTTGGTATACTATTGAGTCGTAGCCCGGGGTCAAGGGTCCTCATACAAAATTTTCGTAAAAATTCCCGTTTTTCACTTTTTTATTTTGAACTCGAATTTAACACTTTTTGTTGTTCTACAGTTTTCAAATTAGAACCATCAAATTTGGTATACTATATTATGGTACTCTAACTTAGACCGTACACCGTTTTTGGAAGGAGTCGGAGTCCGAGGTCAAAGGGCCCCCATATAAAAGTTTCGTAAAAAGTTCCATTTTTTACTTTTCTATTTTTAATTCGAATTTAATACTCTTTGTTGTTCTACAGTTTTCAATTTAGAACCACCAAATTTGGTATACTATCTCATGGTACCCTAACTTAGACCGTAGATGGTTTTTGGAAGGAGTCAGAGCCCGGGGTCAAGGGTCCCTATACAAAATTTTCGTAAAAAGTTCCATTTTTTGTTTTTTTTTATTTTGAATTAGATTTTAATACTTGATTTTTTTTTTTTTTTTGTGACGAGCGCTGAATTGATTTTTTGTGACAAGCGCTTTCCAGTGAAGAACTGCAACACAATTCAGCATCAGAAGTGAAGGTAAGTATTTCCATTCGTTTTCCTTTGCTTTTTGTTTCATAAAAGTAAATTAACTAAATCAAATTTGTTTTCTATTTTTCACATTTGCAACCATTCCTGCTCAATAACCTAAATGAACTAAAATAAATTTACTGGAAAATTACAGGAATATTTTTTCCATTCATAAACTTTCACCCGCTGAACTTGGTGATTCCACGAATAGTAATGTTAACCCGGGGAAATAAGGGGTACCCCTAATATATCTATAAAAAAATAAAACAAAAATAAAACGGAAAAACTGAAACTTCTGTGTGCCTAAAGATTCTACAGAAAATAAAGTTCCAATTCAATGAAGAAATGAAATACAGTATTAGGGACGGTTCATTCTGTAAAAAATAATCTTTTTCATTTGATTTGTACAAAATTTAGATAGTGAATTATCACCAAATTCGCCGGAGCAACGCCGGGAAATTCAGCTAGTAGCACATGAAACCTGAAATAAAACTAATATATTGTAAAATCAGTAATGATATGAAAAATACACAGTCCATTAATAATATAAACACCGAGATCTATCTGTTTGTCTCTCTGGAACGCTTGACGTCACAGCAACGTCTGCATTGTTGCGGCATCACTTATCTATCAATTTGTGTGTGGTCTCGCGATGTCAAAATGATTGCCTGCTATATAATAGCACGCGATCACTTTTAGATGTCAAGGTGATCGCTTGTTAATATAAAAACATTGGATTATCAATGTGACTCGAGTTCTATTCTTCCGTTCTATAAAATTCGAATTGAATTCTTAATATCCCAGCAAGTTGAGTTTGCACGAGATCAGATTGAGATGCCAAGGTGATCACGTGCTAATTTAAAAACATCGGATTATCAGTGTGACTCGAGTTCTGTTTTCCCGATCTACAAAATTCGAATTTAATTCTTAATACCACAGCAAGTTGAGTTTGCACATTAATTTAATTTAGCACAATTCGAATATTAATTTGTACGCTTTAATTATTTTAAACTTTTTTACTTTAACTAACTTTCCGAAGTTTAGTGTTGATTATATTATACATTTTACAAAATATCGATCTATCTAAACGCCGTAACCTACATTAAAAACTGAAATCTTGAGATGTCAAAGTGAGCAAAATTGCTTCTAAAAGCAGATGTTACCCCAATAGCACATTGTCGATAATTTAGATAGTTCCGAATAGCAATATCAGATGTTTTTTTTTTTTTTGATTGGAGGTTTAACGACCACCGTGAGCAACTCAATGGGCTATAAGCAGTCGCCCGTTCCTAATTTAGGGTCACTGGTTCCAGGGAAGGGAGAGAGCCAGTGCCGTAAGACAAACACAACATCCATGCCTAACCGGAATTCGAACCCGGACCCCTTACGGACGAATGATCAGAGGCCAGCGCCACCGGGGCGGCCAATATCAGATGTCGCATTATTTTGTAGAAAAAGCTTTGTTATAAAGTTTCAAACTAACCGTCGAATAGGACAGTCTGAAACAAGCCGTGAACGGAATAAGAAGTGTGCCGGAGAAAAAGTAATTTAACGCGAAAAATCAAAGTAAAAGTTATTAAGGTAAGGTTACACAAAAAACAACTTTCTGGATTTAGTGCTAATTATATTATACATTTTCCAAAATATCGATCTATCTAAAGGCTCTAACTTGCAATTTTTAAACAGCAAATATTTTTCACAGAATGTTATATCACGAGGTCTTTTGAAAAACGGAAATAAGTAGCATATAATTTTTAGTTCTAACATGAATCAGTTCTTACGATATGTATAAGTTTTTAATATATTTCCTTACAAAAATCTGGCGTCTATTTGATTTGTTTTCAATCTGCTTCAATTAAAAATTTCTCTCCTTCATAGAACGGGCGACATTCCCTATATATTAATATTTATTTAAAGCTTAAAAACAACCGTCCTGGGACGGGCTATACGCTAGTATACAGTAAATATATACTGTATGGACAGTGTAGTTTCACTTACCAAAAATCGGGAAGACAGCGATCACATTGGAAAGGCTGAGAGGTGATGAGGAAGTGCTATTGATGTCGGAAGTTACTATTGGTTCTGCTACTAGCAGAACCAATAGTAACTTCCGAAGCTTCGGCAGCTTTCAAGATTCTTTCTCTCTGCGTGTATAGTACGAATGATGGACAAAGGCAAGTTCAACGCACAATGTCTTTATTTTGTTCACCATTATCGAAACGCTTAATTACGTCTGGTTTTACGCTAAGCATAACACCCTTACGAGCTCGCTTAGGCTTTTCTGATACCTTAGGTCACATCTTGCTAACAGATGCATAAAATAAATCGAGAAAAAGCCCAGATGCTCACGCAGTTCATAGCTTCGGGGGCGCCACTCTCGTGCTCAGGGGGCGCGCTGCTTCTATAAAAGCTCGCTGCAAAACAAACGTTAAACGCAGTTTTTGCTTTTCGCCCTTTTTCGTAACAGCGAAAATATTCTTCGGATTTCTTTCGGATAGCAAAAAGAGGTACTAATGTTGGTCTTTTGTAAAAGCTAAGAAGCGTAAAGCGAACTTTCGCCGCCCCGGTGGCGCAGTGGTCTAAGGCGTTGGCCTCTGATCATTCGTCCGTAAGGGGTCCGGGTTCGAATCCCGGTCAGGCATGGATGTTGTGTTTGTCTTACGGCACTGGCTCTCTCCCTTCCCTGGAACCAGTGACCCTAAATTAGGGACGGGCGACTGCTTATAGCCCATTGAGTTGCTCACGGTGGTCGTTAAACCTCCAATCAAAAAAAAAAAAAAAAAAAAAGCGAACTTTCGGAAAGCGGGGGATACTTGTACTGCAATTCAGAATGATAATAATTACCGTATTTTACTACGTACAAGACGAGACTTTTTCTTCCGAAAAAAAACAATGACCTCGTATTTTACGCCACATTGACTTATTTATTGATCAGCCATTGAAATTTCTCGATGGGGGGAAAAAAAAGAAAAAGGAATTGTGCCTTAAATTTGGTTCTGATCTAGGCACCTGAAACGCAATATTGCGTTTACGAAATCATTCCGAAATCATACGAAATGTAATATTCCGTTCACTAAGAACTTGTTTAAAAGCCGCTCTCTCTCTCTCTCACACACACACACGCAAAAGAAATTTCTGTTCGACTGAGAGAAACATCATTAAAATCGCCGCCGTGGCCAATTTGGAGTTGTAGCTGCTGCATATTAAAAAATCCTCCCTCGCCATCGCTCCAAGTGGGTGACATGCACCCTTGGTTTTGCGAAGCTTGCAGAACTACAACTAGTGCCCGCCATTTATCTCGCAAAGATTAAACCTCTGATATACGTCGTTACCAAGTAATTGACTGGTTGGTGACAATCCTGTCGACAGCCGGCGGCGCCTTCGCATTAGAGCAATGACGACCAGTGGCTAGCGAAAGCAATTTTTTTTCGCTTTGTCAGTCTCTGAATTATGTCTCTCAACTGAATTAAAATTAACTATTGCTTTCATTTATTATGCTTATCTTAATTTATTTCATGTTTCTGATTGAAATGAAAAGCTGTTTTCGTTTCTGATTTCAATCGGACTCTGTGAGAAAGCGGCGAACTCACGCCGTAAGCATCACTCTGACTTGGCACACACGTGTGACCTCGTGTTTGTTTTTTCCACCTATGCGCGGAGGCTTCTACTGGTCGGTCGGAGGTAAGGTAAACGACAGCTTCAGTTAGTATACAAAAATAAGCTCACGAAATTCAATTTTTTGCTGAAAAGGAAAATTTGGTAGTTATCGCAGTTTATTTTCCTTTTTATGTTTACTGAAGCATTAAAAATACAAAACGGCCGTTTTATAAAAACTGAGAGTGAAATAAAAATATGTTATTCTTTCTCAAAGTATCTTATCTCGGATGATATGCAACAGTCCCATCGTTCAGTCCACTTTTCAAAGCATGTGGCGAAGGCATTTTGTGGAAGGTGCTTTAGCGACCCCTGTGCAGCTTGAATAACGTCAGCATCTGTGTTGAATGTTGCGCCACGGAGCTTCTCCTTCATTGTTGGAAACAACCAGAAATCGCACGGGGCGAGATGAGGACTGTAGGGAAGCTGCGGCATTATTTTAATACTGCATTTCGTAAGAAACTGTGGAACACAGGCAGCCACATGTGGGCGGGCTTTATCATGGCGTAGGGTCCACTTGCCAAACAGTTTCGGTCACTTAATCGGTATGTGTCGTCGAAGACGCTTCAAAACTGAACTGTAGTACTCAGCATTGACAGTAATTTGAGGAGGAACGGCATGCTGGTAGACTACACTTTTATGATCAAAGAAAATTATCATCATCATCATCTTCCCAGCTGATTTAGTTTGGCGGACTTCTTTGGACTAGGCGAGCCTGTGTGTTTCCAGACACTCGTTGCGCGTTTCGTGAGGGTGTTGAAATAGTGGACCCACATTTCATCGGCAGTTATTACTGTGTTTAAAAAGTTTAGATCCTTTGCAATCAGTTGCTTCCACTCATTAGACACCCGAACTCTGGATAACAATTATTCTCTCGTCGGGTAATGTGGTACCCATCTGGAACACAAAAGATGCAGTAGTAATTTGTCGCGTAGAATGCTGAATGCCGTCGTTTTTGAAATATTAGTTGACGCCGCAATGCCTTCTCACGTCCTTTGTTGATCTTCTTGTAGGATTGCCCAAACAGTGTTAACAATTCTCTCCGTAACAACACTTTCAGGTCGACGGCGGAAGAGCGAGTTCTGCTGACAATGCCCTTTTTTGAAATCGTGGTGACATCTAAAAATCGTTGACTCGCCCAAACATTTATCTTTGTAAGCTTTTTTCATTAAATCAACGGGTTCTGAAGCCGTTTTACCAAAACGGCAGCAAATTCACTTCTTTCTAACTCCAAATCACTCAACTCCGTAGCTGTATGGCGAAATGCAGACGTACCTTAAACAACTGAGCAATAACAAAACCATAATTGTCTTCTACGGCTAATAACTGTTGCCATAGATACTTCCTTAATTCAGTTAGTCGTCTGGGTGGTTGTTTTTTCTCTTCGCACTGTTGTCAACTCAAAAATAATTACTCTCAGTTTTTTATGGAACGGCATTTGTAGTTACAGAATTTAGGAACACTAAATGTATTTATTCTAGCCTCGTCTTATACTCAGGATCGACTTATCTGTGAATGAAGCTGAAGAAATTTGAAAAATTTATTCGATTCGATTTATAAGCCGAAAAATATGGTACATAAAAAACGCTTCATGTACAAAAGCCGTTCCTAAACTTTTTCAATAATCTTTTCACATAGATATAATTTGTCATTTTTGTGTAAGAAATCGTAAACACAATCAACAGGTATTATCATTCTACTACTGGGCGAATATCTCCCCAAGTTTCTTTCCCAATTTTTCTTCCAAAATTTAATATGATCAAATTATGTTGATTTTCATTAATTACATAAAAACCAAAAAATAATACTTATTGCTTTGATGTTAGAACATTAATTTGTAAACCTATAATATTAGGTGTACAAATAAGTTTTAAAGCGTTTTAAGACAACGCAACATGTAGTTTAAGAGAAAACAACAATACCTTTACGAATCAAAATATGCGCCGTCATTATCTATCACCTTCCGCCATCGGTAGGGCAGCTGACGGATTCCAACCATGAAGAATACTTTGTCGTGTGACGCGATGAAGTCGTCAACTCATTTTTGCACTTCGTTATATGTCCGGAACAGTACAGCAAACAAACCATGTTGCATCGATCGGAACAAATGATGTGTGATGGGGCTATGTCGGGACTATACGCCGGACACTCCAAAACTTCCCAGCCAAACGTCAATAACGTTTCCTTGACCGATTTCGCGACATGCGGCCTAGCGTTGTCATGCAGTAATTTTACGGGAAGCAATCCTTTGCCTGTGAATGAACATTTCCGACAGATTTCCTGGTTCAATCGCAGCAGTTGTTGCTTGTAGCGATCAGCAGTAACAGTTTGACCCCGTTCCAATAGTTCATAATAGAGCACTCTTCATATCCCACCAGATGCACAGCAGAACTTCCTTGGAGTGAATATTGCGTTTCGGTGTCGAAGTCGTTGCTTCACCGGGGTCTACCTAGTGTTTTTTGCATTTGGGATTGTCGTACCATATCCACTTTTCATCACCCGTAACGAATTTTCACGGAAAGACTTTCTGTGTTGTTTATTCAAGAGATTCAAACACTTCATGACACGCTCATCCTTGTTCCCCTGGCTCAGGTCATGTGGCACCCATTTTACTTCCTTCTGAATCTTTCCCATTGCGTGTAAACGATTGGAATTGGTTTGTTGAGTTACCCCCAGTTGTTCAGCTAGTTCGTTTTGCGTTTGAGACGAATCTTCATCCAGCAATGCTTGCAGTTCCTCATGCGCAACATTCTGCGGGGCGCTGTTACGTTCTCGATCGCTAACATCGAAATCATCTGGTTTAAACCGTCTAAACCAAAACTGACACGTACGTTTCGATACAATATTCTCCCCCAGAACAGAACAGATGGATGCACATTCTTTTGCAGTACAATTTTCTTGATGAAATTCGTAACAAATGCAGTGTCGAATAAATGTAGTATCGCTTGCCATCTTTAACTTACCGATGTGCAAGTGCGTTTGACTGTTGGGCAAACTTCTGTGTCACATTTTATACTCTGGACCAGTTATGGTTACATGAAAACAACGCAGGGAAATGTCGGATATGTAAATTAGCGGTATACGTCACACACACACAAAACACTTTAAAACTTATTTGTACACCTAATACAAGAAAACATTAAAAGACAAAGTAACATGAAATCTAATTTGGTGTAAGGTTTTGAACAATTTCGAAAGTCTAACTTTGTGTTTGAAAGTTTTAGGGAAAGATCTGGTTCAAAGTTTAAATTAGATTTACATTTATTTTTTATTTACATTATACTTATACACTGAGTGGCCAGTTTATTATGACCACCTGACAGGTTTAAGCAAATGAGCTATGGCTGCACGCTGTTGCCGCCAGAGGGCGAGGATAGTATAAAAAGGGAAAGCTTAGTGCTTGCGACAGTAGTAGAAGTGATTTTCGGGTGACGAGATGGGTAAAAAATGTGATTTGACGGACTTTCAACGTCGGATGATTGTAGGAGCTCGGAGCCATGGAGCGAGTATCACCGAAACCGCCGCATTCGTGAAATGTTCCAGAGCAGCTCTTGTTAAAGTGTTTAAAGACTAAACTGTCAGCCAAAAAACTGGGTCCCTACGTGCAACGTGTGGTCGTCATCGACTAGTGACTGCTCGGGCGGAGCGGAAAGTGTCCAGATTGGTAACAGACAACAGAAGAGCAACAGTGCAGCAAATTACAGATCATCTTAATCAAGGATCCCCTCAAATGATCTCTGCACGCACTGTTCGCCGTACACTGCATCGAATGGTATATGGCAGCCGAAGGCCTGTTCGAACACCTTTGCTGTCTGCAGTTAAGAAGAGAAAACGTCTCCAATTCACACAGGAGCACAAGGATTGGACAGTCGATAATTGGAAACAAATTATGTCGTCCGATGAATCACGTTTTCAGTTGCACCATGCTGATGGCTGAATAAGGATTTGTCGGAAACAGCACGAAAGCATGGACCCCAAATGAATTGCTACAACCCTTCAAGCTGGTGGAGGCAACGTTATGGTTTGGGGGAATGTTTTCCTGGCATGCTTTGGGCCCTTTAATTCGTGTTGATCAACGTCTGACTGGCACATCATATCTAAACATCTTTGCGGACCAAGTGCATCCTGTTATGGGGAGGTTTATTCCAATGGCGATGGCTACTTTCAACAAGATAATGCGTCCTGCCATAGTGCTCATATTGTACAGGATTCGTTTCAGGAACATGCCGGTGAGTTTACTTTGCTTAGGTGGCCCCCGTCTCAACCCTATTGAGAATTTGTGGGATGAAGTTGAACGAGCCATCAGACAGCTGGATCCACAACCCTGCAATCTCACACTCCTGGAAAGTGCTATTCATCAAGCATTGTCTCAGATTCCACAAACCACCTATCAACATCTCGTGGAGTGCATGCCACGAAGAATCGACGCAGTATTAAAGGCAAAAGGTTGCCCAACGAAGTACTGAGGGGTGGTCATAATATAGTGGCCACTCAGTGTATAGTTGAAAATTCTGTTTCGTTTAGGCAAATGGTGAAAAACGGCAATAAAAACTTCAAGGCTTCGCTCTCTAAAGAAGGCTACTCCGATAGTCCTTTCGATCAAAAGTCTACAACGCCACGAAATGAATTAAATTTTCAATTATTCAACACAAAGCAAATTAATCAGCGTTGAAACTTCCAGGAACTATGTAACCAGCAAAAACATTGGATGCAGCCGTGCAGAAAGAGCTTCTGGTTGCGACAGAATAGCTGAGGTTCAAGGTAACTAATTAGTAAAATCGGACAAAAATTTGGTTGTAAATATGTTCACGAAGCTGTTGGGCTGTATCTCATAAGAAGAAAAGAAGTTCAAAGGAACGATTGACAAAAAAATTAGAATTCGTTTTCGGATTTATCAGAGAGAGTTTGGATTTTGTTCATTCCACTTTCTTCTGTCCCCTAAACTGACAGTGAAATGTTACGTAATTGCCCGAGAAAGCTGGAGTTCTTATTCGCAATAGATGTGCAACGAAAGCAGAGAAGTAAGGTCAGAACGTTGTGGAACAAGTTCTTACTAGATATGCAACATAAGCGATAAAAAAGATCTATGAATAAGCCAATGCTCCAAAGAAAAAAAAAAAAAAAAGGCTGTTTCGCTCTTTTTTTTTTTTTTTTTACTTCTGCTATCAGCTAACACCAGAAAACGTGTTCCAGCATCACTTAGCGCTGGAACAGATGAAGTGTCGAGTGTCCTTGAACGATTGTTTCCGAATGAAAACGTTACTTTCTCTGAAATCTTCTTCAATTATCTTTTTCTTCGTTTGTGCACTTAGAAGTAAAAGCTAAGCAACTCTATTTTAGACCAGCGGTAACAGATTTCTTGAGGCTCACAGAGGTATCGAAATTGGTGTTTGGTGATAAGGAGCATTAGTGTGCACAAGTTTTGATCGCCAACGGTGAAGGAAATTAGTGAATTCCAATATCTGATGGATTATAACTGAATAACCTTAACCAACTTCGCATTCGCTCGTCCGGTGAGTAATTCTTTCTCTCCACCATTGTTAAAATACAAACTTTTGAAGGTCACTACGTCATTGTAATCTAAATTCTAAACACACGAAGAGCAAGCGAAGGGTTCAGTTCATTAGTTCAGATGCAAATTTCATAGCGTCCGGTGAGATTGTTATTTTGCATGGCCAACTCAGGAGCATGTTTTAGGATAGAAAATAAGTATTATTTCATTCCCTTTACATATTTTCTACCAAATTTTCGAGATGAAAACAAGATCAACGGAAGAACCTTTGCAAATAATGTTTTCCATACATCGACAGATACCAATTATACTATAAATTTTTTGAAATGTAAGTGCCATCATTTCTATTCTTTTATTAACACCTGTTCAACAAAAAAATGAAATAACAAAAAAATAAATATAATTAGGGCATTATTTACGTGCAGACTTGCAAGGCCCATGCCCTGGGCCTTAGTTCTCTGGGCACAAATCTCTACAAAGGGAATAAATACTTTTTACCTCCATCAAAACCCAGTTTGTTACAGTCTCAAAAAAAAAAAAAAAAATAGAATTACAGCTGAGTTTTACTCCCGATTTAAACTAAAGAGAGGATACAGTGGTAAATTATATATCAAAAACAGTCAAATTTCATTTTATAAAAATTCATAGTTTAACAAGCCATGAACTATCATGTTCAAAATTATATTTTATTATTACTTTTTTTTTATAATTTTGAAACAACAAGTGTGAGAGGGTTTTTATTTTTAAAGATGAGAATCCGTTTTTTAGTGTAAAAATGGCAGGATGGTAAGTTAGATAATATCCCAAAACTTCGTCTTCCTGGAGCGGGAATCGAACCGGCTTCTCCCGGATAGCTCCCGAGTAGGCTAATCACTACACCAGAACGACTAATTCGAAAGTTTCGGATTAATTTGAATATAACATCACAGAATTCGCTAGCCGAAGTAACCGGCCTTTATGTTTAGAGAATCTGGAGGTTAAGGATAATACGGAATTACACCATATTGGTATAATCCCGTATTCCATTCATGGATTTTAGTGCTTGAGTTCTGTACATAGTGGGCTGTTTCACAGAAACCTCTACGCTAAAAAAGAGGACAAAAAACAATAACAAACAAACAGAAATTATTAGTTACCCTATTCTTAAAGGACACTTACCGATCATGATGGTGTGTTTAGGCTATGTATTGCTGTGGATGTGCATGACTACTTATTTTTATCAGAATTTATTATTTTAAATAAGAATTTATAATTTGAAAAAAAATTAAAATTCAACAAGGAAGGCTGATTTGATAATTTGAAAACAGTAATCAAGTATACATGTCCACAGTAACAGTGACAACTTCCATACATTGCAGCGAGCAATAATTACCGTTTTTTAAAGTGCAGTTACGTCATAGGTGATGTCACGCCAGTACAGTCCGTTGGACAAAAATATACACTGTCTATGTTTTCCTCAAAAATAGGATCACCGATTTGAAGGTCCCGTTGTATACTAAATCATTTATCTGCTTTGAATTTTACAAAGATACAGATACAGTATTGAAAGAAAAATATACAAAAAATAATAGAATCCATAAAAGACGAAGCACGAAAAAAACGTAAAACTCGAGATTTCGCTGAAGGAAGAGATAGAAAGTGGTATGAACAAACTCTTCACCCAGAGGATTTGACGCCACAGTCTCCTTTACAGATGACTCCCGAGTCACAAGAAAAGATACTGGCCAGCGTTCGCTTCAACTGTGACAGATCAATGAGGTGATGCAAAAGTCAAAAGGGCAAGTTGCAGCGGTAAGCCGAAGTCGGTGCAGTTAAGCGAGGAGAATAACTGGCTCCGGAGCGAGGAGACGTGGGTTCGAATCTTACCAGCGGCAAAAAGGATTTATTTTCACATTGGTGCCCGAACGTGGAAATGATTCTCCTGGACGCGAGGTTTGATAAAATGTGTGATGTTTCTTCCACACGCCATCTGGAATAAATCAGAATTCCTTCTTTTACAGCGAGCTACTTCAAGTTTAGTTTACCGACTGACCCGGAAACCTATGATTTCGTCCCAGCCATTTCTCAGTGGCGAGATATATGTGACGTTCTACTGAAGGGATGTAAGAGTCAAAATGTTAAGGCGCAGCGTTAAGCCAAAGTCGGCATAGCTCAGTGGGAAAAAAACTGGCTCGGAGCGAGAATACGTGGGATCGAATTTCAACACAAGCGAAAATGTCTTAAACCTCAGCTGAACTCAGGCGAAGGGATTGGAACCTCAGCTGAACTCAGGCGAAGCGGTTGGAACCTCAGCTGAACTCAGACGAAGGGATTGGAACCTCAGCTGAACTCAGGCGAATGGATTGGAACCTCAGCTCAACTCAGGCGAAGGGATTGGAACCTCAGCTGAACTCAGGCGAAGGGATTGGAACCTCAGCTGAACTCAGGCGAACGGTCAAAGGCGCTAGCATTTGACCACTCGGTAACCAGGGAGGGCTCACTGGTCTTGCACTGCAGCTTTTCATGCGCTTTTGATGTCGTTTTAAACAAAAATCTCTCATTTTTGGCTTGCAAAATGTGAGAACTGAGATGACGTTCGCCAGAAGATTTGAGAATAGTGCATGGAAACTGTATACCCCTAGAAGCATAGAAGTACAATTTTTCACATCATCAGGTCATCTGTTTCCCCTTCTAAAAAAATATCATTTGTCTCATGTTCTACGTTCCAAATTCCGCCGCCGACTTTGCGTAGAAGCATGGAAGAAGTTAAAATGCAGTTCACGTTAAGTGCATGGTAATTCACAAATCGTGAGATGCTCACATGAGTGACCGAAACAGGTCATGCAGTGCTCATGTGGTTTATAGAATTCGACTGTGAGACGTTCGTGTGGATAACTAGGTACGAAGACATTAAACTTTACATTCAAACCTTTGACTGGTTGGCGTTGAATATTCCAAATAAGGGATTTTTGTGGAGCCGGAAGAAACGCGAGTACCAGATCGTACACTACGGGGATCGCGCTCGTGAAAAAAAGCCTGCTATTTGGGCCTTCAAAACCAGGAAGCACTTACGCCGGAAAGCTCACGAGGTGGAGCTTTTACCGAGGACAAGAATAACGATTAGCTGCTGATCGTGGTGGGTGAGTGTGCTGACTTACAGAATTAAAACATACATTTTCTCCATAATCACCAGAATTTTTTTTCTAACGAAAGCGATTAATAATAATGTTATATATGACTAATAAATAACATTGATGGTAGAGTTTATCAGACTTCTCTCATAATCTAGCATTCCGATATGTTCTGGATCAATGACGTTACGCATTTTGGGACACATTAGTTACATCGATGGCCTGCTATACAAAATTTTAAGAATTTGTGTATATATTTTTTAGTAATTCACTCTTCCCAAATTAATTTGAAAGATACGATTGCATAACTACCTAGTTTCTTCTTAATTTGAACGCTTGCCACATATAAAGGGTTCGTTACGCTTATGCTTTGCTGTCTGTGCAATTTCTCGAGTAAATATATTTATTTAAGAGGGGAGTGATGCTCTGGCTTAATTGTCCAATTCTTAATTAAATTAAATCAAGGGAATTGTTCACAATTTGGTTAAAATGTTTTTATTATAGAATGAGACAGTATGGAAATTCCTCATATTAAATGCATCTTGTACGTAAATGAATATGTTGGTATGTGTCAGTAAGTTATACCCAAGGAGGTTAGAATAAGATATATGGAGACGCTGTCGTCAATAGGGCAGTACCATTTTGCTTGAAGCCTACAACTGCGAGCAGTGGCCATTAAAGTGTGGGAAAGCTGGTGGTTTCCAAAGCTTTTGCATTGCATTTTATTTTCGCTGAATCGCATTTTTTCGTCGCAAATATTTCTAATTGTTCATCGTAATTGGCAGCTGATGGGTGAGAAAATGCTGAATCAATGAAATTCTTAATTATTTTGAGGTACCAACCCATTTCTATTTTAATCTGAAATTCATTAAACGTTCGTGCAAGTTCGAAACAAATGTAACGTTAATATTAAAAACTTTACTCCTTTATGATGTATTAGGTGTGCAACTTAATTCTCGGCCACAGGCACGACACGTTGACAGCAAATTATAGCAGATCCAATACGTACCTAATCAGGGAAATAATCCCCGTCGTGTTGGATACCTTTGAGTCATCGGCCAGGGAGCTGCCGAATGCCACTGCGGAAAAAAGAGGGCTGTTTCGAGTTGATAAAGTCATCAATACTTGTGTGGACCTCCTCGACAGAAGTGAAGTGCGTATCACTCAGGTGATGTTGCAGGGAGCGAAAGAGGTGATGATCCTACGGGGCGAAGTCTGGAGAATACGCCGGGTGGGACAAAATATCTCATCCTAGGTCGGTGATCGTGTTTAAAGTCGTTTTCGCGGTGTCAAGACACTCGTTATCCTGAAGCAAAAGGACCGACCTTTTGCCCTTGCCGGTGTATGACCTTTTAGCCTCCATTGCGTCACTCACACGAATGAGGTGTTGACAATGACGCTCAGCATTGACCGTTTCACCAGGTTTGAGCAACTCATAGTTTAAGGCATTGCACTGATCCCACCATAAGCCCAGCAACAACTTCCTGGCATGGATATTCGGTTTGGCGGTACTGGTGGAATGCTGACCTGGATAAACCCACGATTTGCGCCGCTTAGAATTATCGTAGAGGATCCACTTCCGATCACAGGTCAAAATCTTGTGGAGGAAATCCTTCTTCTTGAGTCTGGAGAGCAAGGACACAGCAGCATCGTAGCGGCTAGACTTGCTCGCAGCTCTGAGTTGGTGGGGCACTCAACGGCTCTCTTTGTGAATCCGTCCAAGCTTGTGCAAGCACTTTGCAATGGCTTGCCGTGTTACTCCGAGTTCCTGGGCGAGCTTTGACTGTATGCATCAGGGATTCGCATCCAACAGTTGTTCCAGTTCCTCATTGTGAACTTTCTGTGGCTGTACCGGACATTCTTCATCACAGAGATCGAAATTTCCCTGCTTAAACCGCTGGAACCACTTTTACACGTGCTGTAGGACACAGCAGCCTCACAAAAAAACAGCACAGATCATTTGCTGGGCTTCCGCGGCTCTTGTTTTCAGCTGAAACGCGAACTGGAGTCTGCGGCTCAAATGTTGCTTCTGGAACGACATTGCTTTCACCGTCAACATTCATTCCCTTCTATCACTACAGCTGTGAGCGGTTACGGTTGCCTGAAAAGCTGTTGGATGGCGCTGCAATCAGCCATTATCGCACACAGCTATTTGCATTTGTTGACGTTCTGTGACCTCTTGCGGTTAGGGGCCAAGAATTAAGTTGCACATCTAATATAATTCATTCCGGTCATTGACATTAACATGATTACTCCAACCCAAAACCACGTAATTCAAAAATGCACACAGCTGAAATTGCATTAGTATCATGTAAACAAATCAAAATTCCCACACTTACATGCTCTAACGTTGCTTGTAAGAATTTACAAAAAGGCAGATAGCAATACAATACCTCATTTCTTTTAAATAAAAATAACTGAAAAAAAAAAAAACAAACCCGAAGAGTATGAAGTTTCGTAACTTACGGCATTATACTAAAAGCACTAGCGGTAAGGCAATGTTGTCCTCGGTAAAAACGGCCTCTGGTGGCTTTGAAGGGAATCACAAAGTACTTCTGCTTCTTTCAGGAAATTTTGCCCAAAATAACAGGCTTCCTTAACGATCCACGTAGGCCACAACCCGATAGTGAATGTGTAGTAACCCTAATTGCGTAACAGGAAATGCAAACGAAAAACGCCAATGACTTTATAACGGCGGGCAGATATTCAAGTTTTTCTCATATATTTTCATGTGATAGCTACTGAAGAAAAGTAGCTTGCTTTTTCGTGTAACGAATTGGATTCCGTCATAGAGATCTAGTGCAGTAATGCAGAGTACATACACAACCCAGTCAAAAAATCATGACCACTCCTGATGTAAGAAGGAACCATAACCAGCAGCCAGATAGCGTACGTATGCGTGTCTAGGCAAAAAGCGGTGAACATTTTTTTCTTCAGATTCAAATCTTTGTTTATTACCTTGTATTCAGTTGATGCAGATATTTTTAAAGATTTAACGATTGCTCTTTGGGTCGTTTGATTTTCTTTCAAGACCAGAAACCTTACTTTTGAAATAGTCGTAAAAGTATTGGGCTGGTGCGAATGAAATAACCGGAGCAAACGAGCAGTGGAGACAGGCCCCCACCACAGCGGAATGGAAACACCCACAGGTGTTGCGGGTATTACGTCATAAAGTTACTATAAACAGCTAGCACGTGTGTGAAAAACAAGGTTCAGGCTGGTTTGTTTGGACATAACGCGGCTTGCAAAGGAAACATGCAGACGCCGGATTTGAGAGTCATCTTCCTGCATGAATTTAAACTAGGCCATTCTGCCGGAATTGCCGCTCGATACGTTAACAAAGCGTTTGGGGAGAATACAGCCAACGAACGAACCATTCAGCGATGGTTTGGGAAGTTTCGAAGCGGAGATCCGAACCCGCAAAACGAAGCACGTGGTCACTGACCTGTTGCTGTTTCTGATGATGTTCTGTTACGTGTGGTTGAAGTGGACCCCCGAAAAACGTGTCTTGAGATAGGGGCAGAAGTAGGTGTCCACCACACGACAGTCGTTCGGCGTCTGGCTGTGCTGGGTAAGGACAAAAAGCTGGACATGCGGCTGCCGCATGAGTTGACAACTGCCAGCAAGATTAGGCGTTTGGAAGTCTACATGTCTCTGCATGCCAGGAACAAACAGCAACCTCTACTGCATCAAATCGTCACCTTCGACGAGAAGTGGGTTCTTTATGATTATCGGAAACGATTTCCACAATGGTTAAGCAAGGCACAGCCTGCTGGACGGCATCTTAAGACACCCCTACACACCAAGAAACTGACACCCCTTATCTGGGGATCCACAGAGGGGATAATTCATCGAAGTTTCTTGGCAAGAGGCCAAACCATCACTGCAGAACGTTATTGTGTTGAATTACACCAAATGCACCGGAAATTGCTGCAGAAACAACCGGCATTGGTCAACAGACATGGTTCTTCTGCTCCAGGACAACGCTCGCGCTCATGGTGAACAACAAACGATGCTGACACTAAGTGCCTGAGTGGGCTATGAAGCACAGCCTCATCCTGCCTATTTCCCGGACTTGTCTCCGTCAGACTATCATCTGTTTCGTCGCTTGGATCACTTCCTGTCCGGGAAACAGTTCACGACAGACAACGAGGTTCAGCATGCAGTTGATGACTTCTTCGGGTCCCAGTTACAAGACTTTTTTCCGTTCCAGGATCATGGCTTTGCCGGACAGATGGCAACTATGTGTCGATGTCAAGGGGGATTATTTTGCCTAGGTAAGTTTTCCTACTTTTCCGTTCTCGCCGTCCACGTGTGCTGTTTCTTTGTCGGACATTTCATTCTCACCAACCCAATGCGTGCTTTCTTTCGATATTCGGCTGCTGTTCTTTTTCCTATTAAAAGCAATGCTTGATGATACTCCCCCCCTCTATTATTAACAAAATTACTTATTTTACAATTAGAAATGCTAATTCTATGATTGTCACAGCGTTTCTTAATTACAGAATACAAATTACAACCGAGCCCGTATATATCGAACCCGGATATAACGAATTATTGCTCATTTCAAACTTTTGAAAAAGTCTGAAAATAACATTTAGCACATTTTCCTATATCGAACGAGTTGAAGCAGCCGTACTGAATACTAAATATATCGAATTTTTCGAATAAACTGCTCGCAAATTTTCTGGGAAATAAATCTTGTCAAGCAAGGTCACCTTTTTTTTCAGCGAAAGTGGGAATTCACTTTGGCGAATTCATGACGCTTCCAACGTTTCCAAACTGGAAGCAGTCCTTTTCTTTCATTGTTCAAGAGACCCTCTCTTTTAGGAATATTTAAATGGGACGACCATCCTCCTCCCTCCGCCTACCTCCTCCGAAGCACACTGAGGCAAAAAAGTAAGAAGGGCGGCTTTGTCATCTTCTTCGGGCTGGGTTGACAAGAGAGATGCTGCTGTAGGAGGGTGGCATAGGGAGAACCTAGTGGGAGGGAGGGAGCAATCTGCTGTAGGAGGGTGGCATAGGGAGAACCTGGTGGGAGGAAGGGGGCAATCTGCTGTAGGAGGGTGGCATAGGGAGAACCTGGTGGGAGGGAGGGAGCAATCGCTGGTCCTGACAGACAGAGCGAGACGAGGGAGGGGAGCGGCTGCGGTACTCTGACAGTATTGTGGAACAATTGAGCATACCGGATACATTGTGATTCACAAAATCGAACAGGTTGAAAACAGCATTTTGACAAATACAATAAATTTAAAGAAACAGAAAAAGATGACGAATTATTTTCTTCCTTAAAGCATCGATTATGGTAAAACTTACTTTTCTGCCATATTGCTGTGCATCCTGTTTTTAATTTCATCGTGTAATGCTATTCACAATTTATAATACGGAAGTAAATAATCTTTTCTTTCTTAGTTTTTGTATGTTTACCTATTGTATAATATATACCAGAACACCAATGAGAGTGGTAGGGCGGTAAAACCCGTATATCGAAATATTGTGTGTATCGAACTATCGAGTTTTCTCCTTTGAATTCAATATACACGGGTTCAACTGCATTTCTGTTCGTAAAAAGCAAAAACACAACCTTCTATCCACATATTGTTTACGAGCGCCATTTTCTTACCAGACGATATTTTACTGCAGCAGATGTTTCTCTCGTGTTCATTTAACACGCAGTTGCCAGTTTCAATTATTTGAACTTCTTTTATTTTCCGTAATTTCCTATCAAAACGTTCTAAAAATGACTGAACATCCTCTGTAAAATTCCATGCATCCCTGAGCTTTAAGTTGCAGCTAGATGTCAAAAGTTTAGATTTTTAGTTCAGTAATACACTGTAGTAATAAATTATTAGGCATACCTACCTGATAAAGTGATGAGCTGTTCTTGGCCTTCGAAATCATCGGGTCCACCCAGTGCCCAACCATCAATTTACGGGCCACGGGACAAGCACATGAGCAGGCCCTCACACCTTCTCTCGAAATGTTAGTATCCCCCTACTATGAAAAAAAAAAAATTCTGCCACAAGAATAAATGAAAGAAGTATATAACAGTGGTTCCGCTTTATCGTAATTTAATGAAAGATAAATACAAGCATTAAGATGTTTTTTACATACAAAGCGTGAGTTGAAACTTTTGCAATATTTGGATCACTTTATGTCTGTATCTTTAAGACGAAAGCTGACTAGCATTCAAAGTATAGGCCATCGTGTTGCACCGTCTTTAGTCATCTGTCTGCCAGTTCTTCGATTTCATGGCGATACCAGTTCTTGTCCTTCGAGGCTATGAGCTCCTTCAACCCCAGTTTCCACCTCATTCTGGTTGTTGAAATGCAGCCCTCGAAGAAACTAGGCCAAGGACCGGAACAGGTAGTAATCCGACGGGGCAAGGTCCGGACAATGTGCTGGGTGTGGCATCACTTCGATGCCCTCAAGTTCCTAGAGTTTTGCCCGGGTCGTTCGCGCGGTATGAGGCCGAGCGTTGTCTTGCTGTAGGACAGCGCGCTTTCTGTTCACCAGTGCCGGGAACTTCTCCTCCAAAACGGCATACATCCGCTCTAGATGTTCCGAGTAGAGGTTGGTGTTGATGATTCGACCGTCTGGAACAAATTCGTAATGGATTAACCTCTCGAAATTCCACCAGACGCAGAGCATCACCTTGTGCTCGAACCTCCCATGTTTGGCAACAGGTTCAGCAAGCTAGCCCGGGCTCAACCACTGCCGTTGTGTGTTAGGATTACGCCATTGTGTGTTAGGATTAGGCCGTTGCGTGTTGGATCATCGCACGTAACAATTATTTTGATGACACGTACATCGCGCGGGTTTGGTAGCAGTTTCATGCACACTTCCACTCGGCGGTTTGCTTCAGCGGGCGTCAGTTCGTGAGAGACGATGCGGCAGCTCCTGTAGACATTTCTGATGTCCTGAAGGTGACGAACCACGGTGGTCTGTGATATGCCCAGCTCGCCTGATAATTTCCGAGTGCTTGTTGAATTTGTCTCTACGGTCTGGCGCACGGCATCCGAATTCACAGTGGACTTTTACTGATCGTCGAGGTTTCTCTCACCTGAGCGAAATTTCTTGAACCATTTGGTTGCGGTGTTGTGGTCTACGGAGCCTTCCCCTTTCGCATGACAAATGTTTCGTGTAGCTTGAGCAGCGTTGTGGCCGAGTTCAAACTCGTAAAGCAAAAGTTCTGTAACTAGCCTATTGTGGCTGTTCATCTTTTAGGCGTCCCAACCACAGACAGAACGATGACATGCAATGCTGTTACACAGCAACGACGACCGCTTTATATCACTTTCGACTGACTTCAGTACGCGGCCTGAACTAGTTTAAACACGTGACATACCCGCTGCATCACATGAATTTATGCAAATATTGCAAAACGTTGGACTCACCTTCTGTATTTATGATCACACATCAAAATATTTAGATACCATGTTGCAGTGATTGCGAAAAGCAGTGGATGACGAACATTTTCTCAAGTGTTGCACATACTTGCTTCCGAGTTTTCTCCCGGGTACCAAGTTTTGCAACTTCACTGGCTTAGCCCATGATTAGTATGCAGTAAATTAAATTTAATCGATCAGAACGCATATATCGAAGAGGAAAAACAGTATGATCAGCGCGTCGAGGCAATTGAAGGGAAACGACGGCGCATGTGAAGGTCATGAAACAGTATAAATGACACCTGTCATTGAGATTTGGTAATCAGTGTTATTCTTGTTCTTCAGACAGGAAAGATAAAGGACTTAAGCGAGATTAACAAAGGCCAAATTGCAATGGTCAGAGCATTTCCGAGACAGAAATGCTTGTGAGCTGCTCACGGCCAGCCGTAGTTCGTACTTTCAAAGAGTGGTCCGATCCGAGGAACTACAGACCGCCGCCAAGATATAGGACGACAACGGCTCATCGATGCCAGAGATAAGCGAAGGTTATTCCGTATGGTAGCTACCCAACAGAAGGGATCTTGCGAAACAACTGGACTGTAATTTGAATGTTGGAAACCTGAGTAATGTACCACAACACACAGAACATAGAACCTTGCTAAAAATGGAGCTTCAGGCCGCTCCGAATGCACATGCTAACCTCGGTTCATCGTCGAAAGTACTTAAAATGGGCACACGAGCATCGAAACAGGACCTTGAATGATTGAAAGAAGATCGGTCAGTCCAATGAGTCTCGGTTCCTGATGCACAATTTGAACAGCCGGGTACGTGTCGTTTTCCCTGGGGAAGTGTTGGTGCCAAGATGCAGCGTGGGATGTAACCAAGCCGGTGTAGGAAGTACAATGCTTTGGGCAGTTCTTTGCTTGGAAACCTTGGGTACAGTCATTCATATGCAGGAAACTATGACATCTACCACCTAGCTAAACATAATTGCAGACCAAGTACATCTTTACATGGCGACGGTATTCCCCTCTAGTTGTGCCTTCTTTCAGCATGATAATGCGCCATGCCACACTACCTGGATTGTTCAAGAATGGACCCTAGAACTACCTGGAGCTTTACTTGGATTGTTCAAGAATGGACCCTGGAACTACCTGGAGCTTTACCTGGATTGTTCAAGAATGGACCCTGGAACTACCGGGAACCTTACCTGGATTGTTCAAGAATGGTTCGCGGAATATACCTGGATTATTCAAAAATGGTTCGCAGAATGTGAAGATGACTTCTAGGCATTTAAAAGACTTTGGGAAGAGTTCCTTGGCCTCCGAATTACCCAACCAATAATGCAATCGAGCACCTGTGGTTTGTGTTGGAACAGCAAAACGGATTTTCGGCGGCTCAACTACATAACTTACAGGAGTTAAATGATCTACAGGTAGCCTTGGTACAGATACCATAAGACACCTTTAGAAATCCTGTAGCGTCCATGACTCGACGGCGAAGAGAAATTTTGGCGGCACATGGGGACCTATATCATATTGGGCAGGTGGTCATAATGGTGGGCTTTCAGGTGTACTGTTAAGTACTCCCTTCAAGCTCCAAAGCGAAGTGTCCGTGTACGGTTTAAAAGGGTTACAAGATAAGCAGAAAGTTTAGCCTCAACTGTAGAAGCATAGTTTAGAAAAAAATCTGTAGTAAAAATGCAGAGGAACAGTTCAAAAGTAATAAAAACACGTTTATTCCCCGAGAGAAAAGATTCAGACGTTCCAAAATAACTTTCAACTACACCTGCAACACATCCCCGCACACACACTTTTCTCGTACAAAGTAATCTCTACTTAGTTGGATTTTTGCACAAGAAAAATTTCGTCTGCGCAAAAGGTGTAAAATTTAGAAAGAACTTTGATTAAGATTAAAAGGGAATTTCTATTTACCAGCTCCATGCCGAACTTTTTGATAACACTGATCTGCAATTTTTCAACTTTTTTCTGTTGTTTTCAAATGAATAGGTGTATCTGAATGGAATTTTTTGCGCAGATTCCGAAAATGACCTTCAAAATTCCGTATCCCGTCAGGTTTTTCCACAAATGACGGAAATATGAAAATTAAAAAAAAACGTTATTTTTTAATGACATTGCTATATGGCAACGTTTGTAACTTGCGAAAATGTTTTCTGGAGGGGCGGAATGATTCTTTAAGGAATAGATAAACATAAATACATATTCAAAAGCAAACATACCTAACATTCGTCACTGGGCTCCCCTTCAAACTTCCTCTTTTTGGATTGTCTTCGGTGTGCGTCCGTACAGTCTCTGTTCAACATTCAACAGTAGTCGGCCGTCATATGTACAGTCCACTTTCCTTGATATCCCTTTTCCATCACTTTAATATCCTGATGGAAGCGCTTGCCATGTTCTTCCGAAAAATCACCAAGATTGTTAGGAAAGTAATTTAGATGAGCATGAAGAAAGTGAACTTTGACGCTCATGTTGCAACCAAGCAGTTCATAGGATTCCAGCATGTCCTCGACTAAAGTGGTGTAATTTGAAGCCTTCGTGTTCCGCAAAAAGGTGTGTACCACATTTCTAAATGCAGTCCATGCTCGCAATTTGCACTCACTCATGTTTTCCCCGAATATGTTGTCTGCCATTAATTTTCGTATTCGAGGGCCTATGAAATTGCCAGCTTTAATTTTTTCAGACGTGACTGATGGAAACTTACCACCAAGATACTGAAAGCATTTACTGTCCCTGCTTAAAGCTGTCACGAATTGCTTCATTAAGCCAAGTTTGATGTGTAAAGGTGGCAACAGTATTTTCGAGGGATCAACCAGTGGAAGTGAAACAATGTTTCTTTCGCCAGGTGTGAATGTACTTCTGACTGGCCACTGCTGCCGAACCCAATGTTCCGTCCTTGCTTTGGAGTCCCATTCACACAAAAAGCATAGAAATTTGGTGTAGCCTGCTTGTTGGCCGAGCAATATTTTTTTTTTTTTTTTGGTTGGAGGTTTAACGACCACCGTGAGCAACTCAATGGGCTATAAGCAGTCGCCCGTCCCTAATTTAGGGTCACTGGTTCCAGGGAAGGGAGAGAGCCAGTGCCGTAAGACAAACACAACATCCATGCCTCACCGGGATTCGAACCCGGACCCCGTTCGGACGAATGATCAGAGGCCATCGCTTAGACCACTGCGCCACCGGGGCGGCAACCCGAGCAATATTCCAATCACCTTGAAATCCCCGCACAAAGACCATTCATGAAACTTGTACTGCACACTTTCCAGCAGTAATTTAAGGTTCTCGTATGTCTCTTTCAAAGTCACAGAATGTGCTACTGGAATGGATGGATGGATGCTAGTATTGTGTAATAAAACACCTTTTAAACTGGATTTGCTGGCATCTATGAACAACCTCAACTGTCCTGAATTGTAATCAATGTTGAAGTATTTCATGACTGCCGGAATGTCTCGACAATGTACCAAACCGCCTTCCTCAGCAAAAAACGGAACCAATTCTGCTTCTCGGTGTCTGTACTAGGAGAATCTCGTATTAAGACATAGTAAATTCTTTTCCTGAAGTCGTGATCTTAAAAGCTCTGCTGTGTCTTTTGGTAAATTCAGATCACGAACCAAATCATTCAATTCATGCTGGGTAAATGGCACTGGGGTTTCATCCTCCATGCTGTCCGGTTGGTACATCTCATCACTTGTATCACCGTCTGAATCGGTGTCTGTTGGGGGCTTGATATTGGACGGGGATGGCACAGATATTGATTCACTATGGGGCACTGGTCTTATGGCAGATGAGATATTGGGATACACAATGTTACGCTTACTGGTTCTGGTATGGCCCACGATATTCATTGTGCAGAAGTAGCAGTCGTCACTGTGATTTTTGGCTCACGCCACACCATGGGTACACCGAACGGCATTGGTGCCCCCTTTTTCCACTTTTCCAGTTCCTCAACCCCTCCACACATGCACGGCACACATTGTGAGAAGACCAAACTTTGTCCTGATCTGCTAGTTTAATGCCGAAGTATTGAAAATAAACATTTTTCACGAAAGGCGTAATATTTTGCCTCTGTTTTTTTCCAGTCGTATAACAGCCACATATGTAGCAAACTATGTCTGGATGATTTACAAAACCACGTGAAGCCATTGCACACGCCACAAAGAAACAACCGAACGGGACCAGTCCCTTCTTTGCACTGTCTAGTGTAACACGATCTGCCCCGAATGGCGCCACATGTGACCAATAGAAAGAAGAGAGAAGTGGCGTGAGGTATGAGTTATTCTGCCGTGCCAAGATAACATTCTATCATGTTCCGCCTTTGTGAGTGGCGCAAATAGTGACGTCATACAGATAAAACAGTTGCATTTCCATTATCAGCTATATATTTATGTTTATATATTCCTTAAACAATCATTCCGCCCCTCCAGAGAACATTTTCACACGTTACAAACGTTGCCATATAACAATGTTATTAAAAATAACGTTTTTTTTAATTTTCACATTTCCGTCATTTGTGAAAAAACTTGACGTGATATGGAATTTTGAAGGTCATTTTCGGAATCTGCGCAAGAAATCCCTTCAGATGCACCTATTCATTTCAAAACAACAAAAGCTTGCATATTAGTGTAATCATTACAAAAAGTGGAGGAAAAAAATCTCACAGAGATTGCCCACTGAAGAAATGCCCAAATCTCGTAAATACGCAAAAATGCCTCGTAGTATTTCAAAAAAATATTGCTTAGCTTTGATTCTCGTTCTGGTTTATTTGGCGTGATGTAGCTTTTATTTTGAGGATGTAAATCAGTTGTTTGTTGCGGTGATGTAAATAAGTTATTTGTTTTAAGGATGTAAATCAGTTATTTGTTTTGAGGATGTAAATCAGTTATTTGTTTTGAGGATGCAAATCAGTTATTTGTTTTGAGGATGTAAATAAGTTATTTGTTTTGAGGATGTAAATAGGTTATTTGTTTTGATGATGCAAATCGGTTGTTTGTTTTGAGGATGTAAATCAGTTATTTGTTTTTAGGATGTAAATTAGTTATTTGTTTTGAGGATGCAAATCAGTTATTTGTTTTGGGGATGTAAATCAGTTATTCGTTTTGAGGATGAAAATCAGTTATTTGTTTTGATGATGTAAATGGGTTGTTTGTTGTGATGATGCAAATAAGTTGTTTGTTTTAAGGATGTAAATAAGTTATTTGTTTTGAGGATGTAAATCAGTTATTTGTTTTGGGGATGCAAATCAGTTATTTGTTTTGAGGATGTAAATCAGTTATTTGTTTTGAGGATGTAAATCAGTTATTTGTTTTGAGGATGCAAATCAGTTATTTGTTTTGGGGATGTAAATCAGTTATTCGTTTTGAGGATGTAAATCAGTTATTGGTTTTCATGATGCAAATGGGTTGTTTGTTGTGATGATGTAAATAAGTTATTTGTTTTAAGGATGTAAATCAGTTATTTGTTTTGAGGATGTAAATCAGTTATTTGTTTTGGGGATGTAAATCAGTTATTCGTTTTGAGGATGAAAATCAGTTATTTGTTTTGAGGATGTAAATAGGTGGTTTGTTTTGAGGATGCAAATCGGTTATTTGTTTTGGGGATGCAAATCAGTTATTTGTTTTGAGGATGTAAATCAGTTATAGTTTCTGTAAATTCCTTTCTCATGCCTTCTCAGTAATTGTGCTTATTAATGAAATTTAGCGAAGGAAAAGATAGACTTAAGATTAACATATTTTTGATGTTTTCAAAACATTCCCGAAACATACATTTCACAAATCGGGTGGATTTGTGTGTGGAGTAGACTGGATGATGAGGATTTTTCCGTTTTCACAAAAAAAAGTTAACGATTTGTCCACTTGTTTTGAGGGGTATCTATTGCATTTTTTTCCCTACGCAAAAACTTTGTTCGATGCGAACACTGTTTCATATAAATGCCACAGTACGCTACTGTGAATTGTCCAGTAGTGTACCGAAAATGGTGTCTGCCGGTGAATCCTGAGCGTTAGTCGCATCGACTCGTAAAGAAACACGCGTCACAAGGAGTAACCTCTAACACAACAGTGGGCCCCCCCCATTTTTGAATGCAGAAAGACACTTTTTCTAGTGGATAATACACTGCCGGACAATTGCTAAGGACGGATAACAATAGCAAAGATAGCAACCATAAAATGGAAGGCAAGAAAATGTGGAAATTAGCATAAGTGCGGGATACAGTAAGACGTGCTGTGCGTATGCAAATTTTGGATTGCCGAACTTGTTCGTGACGTCATAGCGCTGATAAGAGATATAAAGGATTTGACGCGTATTGACCGTTGTTGTTCAAACGCAAAGTTGAAAGGGAAAGAATCAATTGACGAACTTGCAATTTTCAGTATGTCTTCCCGACATCACCTAGATGATTTTACGCGTGGCCGTATTATTGGCAAGATTGAAGAAGGGCGAAAAATAACAGATGTTGCCAGGGGGTTCGACGTCAGTCACAGTGTTGTTTCAAGGCTTTGGAAATCATTTCAAACAAATGGAGAGTGTAGCAAACGTCACGGGGGAGGTCGTGTTTGCAGTACGCCACCTGTAGAAGATCGGTACATAGTGATATCAACAAAAAGACACCGGCGCAGCACAGCTAGTGAGGAAGCAAATCAGTTTATGGCTGCTACTGGCAAGCGGATCTCCCGAAAAACTGTCGCCAGACGTTTGCATGAAGGAGGACTATACGCCCGCCGTCCTGTTGTGTGCATCCCATTGTCCAGACGTCACCGTACCGCCTGTTTGGAATGGTGCCATCAACATCGCAATTGGACTGATAACGACTGGTCTGCTGTCCTCTTCTCAGATGAGAGTAGATACAGTCTATCGTCTGATTGTCGACGACAACTGATCTGGCGTGATAGTGGTACTGCATATTGTCCAGCAAACATACAGGAAAGGGACCGATATCCGACATGTAGTGTCATGGTATGGGCTGGCATCATGATCAATGGCCGTACGTCCCACTATGTGCTTCCAACTGGGACTATGACTGGCCAACGATACATTAATGATGTTCTGCTACCTCATGTTCGCATGTTCCGTGGTGCTGTCGGTGATAGATTCATTTTCATGGACGACAGCGCAACATGTCATCGAACAGCCGCTGTCCAGGAGTGTCTTGAGAGCGAGGATATTCAACGCCTCGTATGGCCAGCACGTTCTCCAGATCTGAATTACATTGAAAATGTGTGGAATGCTTTGGGGAAGAGTCTTGCTGGTCGCCAATGCCCTCCAATAAACAAGGACACCCTCATCCGTGCACTGACAGAGGAATGGGATAAATTACCCCAACAGCTGCTTGATAATGTTGTGCAAAGCATGACATGACGTGTGGAATCTTGCATCGCCCTCCATGGTGGCCATATCTCGTATTGACATCTTACGCCGGAACGCCTGCGGACGGTAATTGCATTTTTTTCACGTTTACGTATTCTGCACAAAATGGACTGTTTGTCCCTTGAACACGTTCCAAAGCCTTCTGGATTTCAGAGCACAATAAATTGTCTTTCTTGTAATGTCCTGGCATTCTGACATTATTTTATTTCACTTGGCATCCAACCACACTTACTTTTTTATGCGCTATATAGCCGTTTATGATCCGTCTTTAGCAATTGTTCAGCAGTGTATATCTGTGGGCATTTTTATTGTTGAGTATTCTTTGCGTACATCAAGTTTTGGTGCATAATAATACTGGAAGGAAGTACACAATGTTTAATTTGAACAAATTACTAGTAAAAAAAATTGTGAAACGTTTTTTATTTCGAAATCTTTATCAATATTTTACCTTTTGTTTCAAATGTTCTACATCTTCCAAGCCTGCAAGAAACTAAAAATGAACTTTTCTTGCTTTTGTTTTGGCTGAAAAGTTTCAAATTACCTCACTGAAATCAATTTTCCCGGAGAACTTGCTTTCTATATATACGGTAATAGAGTTAGTGCAGATAAGCGTATATTCCTCATTGTAGGCCTCCTGCTGTTCTTTATAACATATAGTTTATTAAAATTTCGTTCGGACTCAGCAGCTCTTACAGGCAATGTTCAGAACTTCCTCAGAGCAATGCACATTTCACCGAACGCTAACTGCAGCGTTTTGTCATAAATTTCTCCAAGAAGAATGACTGGTGGCAATTCAGAACTGTTAACTTTAAAATTCCTTTCACATGTGCATCGAAAGGTTTTTCTTAGGTGCAGTTTTTCATTGACGAAGTTTTCAGTCAGATCTGTGGGATACATTTTTCTTCAGACGCTCTGTGAAACTCAGGCATGATAAGATAGGGATGAACACTTTGCGTACATTATTGGCAGCCGCGAATCTATGCATCAGGTCATTTCTAATGAAATCCAAAGTTACATAGAATACGTTAATTCTAGACGATGTTTCTTATTCACCATTACTATATACAGTATGTGCTTCTCCTCCCAAGGCAGCGTCATCACATAATTTTTTTCCTTTCTTTTTCCTTTGCTTTTTTCGGGAAGTGTGATGAAAGTCCCATGTCTTCTACAACTGTGCGTGCTTCTGACATTATTATGGGCCAAGCGTCTCTTAACTGTTCCAACTCAGTAATAGGACTGTAAATCTAATTGAACCCGAGTCCATCGTACAAAGGTCACTTGTTCTCAAAAAACGGGTACAGATTTTTCATTTCTTCATTGCTTCCACAGTCACAAAGGTGGGAGAAGGCATAATTTCTAATGAAAATACACTTTACTGGCCATTTCCAAAGGCACAGTCTTTCTGGATTTGTTCAATTGAAAATATATTTAAATGGTTTTTCAGTTTCAACTACATTTTTGTTGTATATAATTTGAATTAATAACAAGGAACTATATACCAATTATGTAGAAAATAGTACAACTAAACTAGCAATCCGATTTATTGGCGTAGGAATATATATAATAAACGTTTCCAAGCTTTCGAATATCAACCAGATGCCTTTTTCAAGTTAGACAGAAACTGCAGTTTCTGTCTAACTTTCTTGAAAAAGCCATCTGGTTGATGGGCGAAAGCTTGGAAACGTTTAGTACACATTCCTACACCGCTAAATTGGATTATTAGTATAGTATTATTATTTTCTATAATTTGAATTGTCACTTGACCTTCCTTGTTCAGCTTCCGGCCCCCTGGAAGCCTGGGCCACCTGAATCTGTCTCCTTTCCTCCCATGGTTGAGGAGTGGGTACACCTACCTAACAACGTGATGAGCCGTCTTTGGCCTTCGAGATTATTAGGTGCTCCTACTTAATAACACGATGAGCCGTCCTTGAACTTCGAAACAGCCTCGATTCGATGTGGCATGGTTTTAACGAGGATCTGATATCGTTCTTAAGTACGTTCAACCAAGTGGATGTGATGGTGTATGTCTCTTGCCGAATATTCCTTGGAGGTGGATGTCGGTTGCCTGTAGCTCTTTCACTCTCTCAATCTCATTCTACAGGTGTTAACTTGTGTTGAGCTTTAGGAACCGTGGGATCCATTTTGGCATTTTGAAGCCATTGTCATGCTCCTGGAACCGCTGTATAACGAACGATCTGTGCCTTGTGCCATGGCATATTATCCTGATGCATGTAGCCCAGTCCATCAAGCAACACCAAGCACATGTATGGATGTTCCTAGTCCGCATTTATGTTAAGATACCTTGTGGCATCCAAATACTGCTCCAAAGATATTAAAGAACCCAATGCATGCCATGAAAATAGATATCAGACATTTACAGCTCCTCTAACAGCTTGTACAGTTAACGTCGGCAGTTGAGATCAATTGATTCGTGCTGTTGACGCTACTGTATATTCTGCCGCGCTCATCAGCGATACTAAAAACGTGATTTATAGGGTCAAGAGACTATTTCCCACTTTTGTACGGAGGATCACAATGAAACATCTACTATATACCTGCAGTGTTAATGCATTCATTTTAGTGTTAATTCTTCACATTTTCTGATATACTACTGCGTTCTGGTCTTTAAAATTGTGTGTGCAAATAAATAAAGTCCTTAGCTGATATACACGCCCCAGCTGTGATTTCTAAAAAAATTGTCAGATTTAAAAAAAAATCTCAATCTATATCAATCGGTGCCAAATTAGAATACTTCTCGACTCAGAGAAATTGAATTTAAAAAAGATTCTGACTATTCTTTTGAAATTACAGCTAGAGCATATAAAGATTAGAGATTTGTGTTGATTTTAGAAAGGGAATGTTCAGCCCCAGGTTTTAAACTGCCCTTACAAGAAGGAAGATAGGATATTTGGGATAGAGTGCCCAACAGGAAAGCCACGCGAAAGGAAGATTGAAAGGGGTAGGAAGACGCTCTTATTTATAACCGGGGCAGGCAGTACTCATGGTCCGACAGCTTAACGTGTCGATCCGACACACGGCGGACATTCAATGGTTCGAGCGTTCGTACCTGCCTGGATTTGATCATGAGAGTTTTCCTTGATATTCATGAACGTTGACTACTAGGCTATCTACGGCCTGAAAAATGGGCTGAAATCAGCTTGAACTAATATATTTGCTGTCTAAGAAGTTGAAAGAACGCGGCTGTAATGAGTGAACCTGCACATCAGAAAGCGTTGCTTTCTCCTTTGCTTTGTTATTTGATCTGATCATTTAGGAGAATGATTGGCACTAATTTTTCCTGACTGATTACGTTCTAAAAGGACTGTAACAATATCGACCGACCTGATAAAGGAGTAAGATGATGTTTGAATAAGATGTTTTTTGCCAGTGCTATGGTCTCCGAGTCAGGGACTAGCCATTCCCCTATAATGCCTTGGGTCATGGAGCAGAGAATAGAGAACTATGATAGAACTCCTATCACTACTAACAGGTTTAGTGTCGGTACTTCTGAGATGAGAGGGGGAAAAGAATCCTTATGCAGCAGCTATCGTAAAAGGCGGCCTCTGTGCGCACCTCTCTGTTCGGACAGGCCAGAAAATTTTTGGCTCATTTTGGTGCAGGTGCGTCGGATGGTTAAAAGGTGAAAAACAAACAAACAAACAAACTAGAAATGCATATAGTTTGGTTGGTCTGAAAATGTTGTTGAGGGACGAACTTATTAGACCCGAATATTCGATGTCAATTTCTGATAAAATCGAGAATTTTCTTTCATCCATGTATGTACCGAACATTCTTGATAAAATAAGGTACAAAAAACACGCAGAAGGAATCATCCAGCCAAGATAAAAACGAGTATGTTCAATGTACATGTACGGGAAAGGAGCAATTGGCTATTTATTCGGATAAAATAGCTACGCGAGTGGAACAAGTCAGTACGTTGTAGCGCCATTTCTGGCTCGGATACAAACGGTTACCCGGCGTGGGCTATACGCATAGAATTTACGGATACCATCCTGAGGTATAGCATGCCAAATGGTGCCCAAATTGCGGGCTAGTTCGCCGAACTCCGGAATGGGCGTAGCTGGCGTCCCATTATGTCCCAAACATGTTCGATCGGTGAGAGGTTGGGCGATCGGGCTTACATTACGGACGCAGGCCTGTGAGAGTGTCTGGCCAGGCATTATCCTATTGAAAAGTTTCATGGTGATGCTGTGACACCAATAACAACACAACAGGTTCCAAAATGTCGTTGACGTACGGTTGAGGATGGTATGGAGGACTACCAATGGTATTCGGTTAGCGTAGGAAATGGCTCACCAGAGAGTAACTCCCGGCGTACGAACCGTATGCCGTTCCACGGTAAAGGCACGATCCGTGCGCTGGCCGGCTCGTCTCTATACACGTATGCGTTGGTCATCGGCGCCAAGTGCAAATTGTGACTCATTACTGACGACAAAACGACGCCACTGGACAGTATCCCACGTCCATCGGGCCCGACGATACTCGTTGGTCAGTGGTAG
This sequence comes from Macrothele yani, assembly GCA_039090855.1. Lineage (NCBI taxonomy): Eukaryota > Metazoa > Arthropoda > Arachnida > Araneae > Macrothelidae > Macrothele > Macrothele yani. The sequence continues at coordinate 50,857,423 of CM076995.1, forward strand.
GCATCGTAGTGGTCTCCTCGATTGTAGTCCCCGTGCCTCAAGTCGTCTGGCAACGGTCCGGATGTCCACTTCCGTACCTGTACACGACGCAACATAGCCACGGGTCGGTGAGAGCGACGAATTTGGTTCTCACAATTGCTCGATCCTCGCGTTCCGTCGTTGCCCTTGGCCGTCCACTGCCCACGTGCCCTTGGGTTGTGCCCTCCTCGACCCATTGGTGCGAAAATCGTTCAATTTCCGCATCGGTCCAACACAAATGCCTGGCGATACGGCAATCAACCGACCTCTCTCAGCCCAATTATACCTCCTCTCTCAAACTTGCTCAACTACTCCTATTGTGCACGGATCCGACGTCGAAGCATCCTCACAGACCATGGAGGTTAATGAAACTGCAATCCGCTGTCACAAATTGCCACAGTGTGCAAGCTTTGCTCTTGATATATCTTCCTCGATGCGCTGTTGCCAGCCGCTATTTAGTCATTGGTAGTTATATTTTGGCCATATGCTTATTCTTCCCTTGAGGTACTTGCATGCGTGGTTTCATCAGGATCGAACGACTTTCTCGGGGTGCTTCGTTTTTTTTTTTTTTTTTTTTTGCTTTTCGCAAAGAATGTATTTCATGTGAAACTGATCGAAATTGTACTGGAGCTTTTATCTCTTATTTTCACTATGAATAAAGCTTACGTTTACGGTGTGTGTTTTTGTCTTCCTGATGGCTAAAAATTACTGTCAGACGAAATGAAATATATTTAAAAAATTGCGTTCTTACAAATATCGTATTAACTAATTTGCTGTGATTAAAATAAAAGATGTATTCTACTAACCCATTTTCCAGGATTTTTGGAAAAATCTAATTTCTTCCTTCTTTTCTCTCTCTAGAAGAAGCAGTTTGGTGTATAATGCCGGGAGAAATAATGTTACGCTGAATCGCAAAGACCTGTTTTTGCCAACATGTGTGTTTCCCAAGAAGTTGAACTAAACCAGATTTATAATTCTTCTAAGTCTTCCTTTGATCTTCACCAGGAGTTCATGCTATCCAAGCCGTTCAATGGAGACATTCTAAGGGCTTATAGAGAATGGTACATTTCGATTCACGGTTATTTGAGCTTAACCGTATGCATCTTTGGTATCAGCAGTAATGTTCTAAACGTAATCGTCCTCACCAGGAAAAACATGGTGTCACCTACGAGCATAGTCTTAATAGGTCTCGCAGTCGCTGATATGATGGTTATGTTTTGCTACCTTCCCTTCACCATTCACCAGTACATTCGCTCTGGTCCTTTCGGTGCGGAAGAAGATTATGGATGGGCTGCTTTCATACTGTTTCACAGCCACTTTACAGTAGTCACCCATACAGTATCAACCTGGCTGACCGTAACCTTGGCAATCTGGAGATTCATGGGTGTCTGCCGCCCAGTTGTCACAGAAAGATGGAGGAGCCTTGTTTACGCTCGAATCGATGTTGTATGTGTACATTTTATTTGCTGCATTATATGCATCCCTATATACTTTGGTTTCACAGTTAGCGAAGTAAGTTACGACGGCAAAATGTATTACGTGGTAGGCATCAGTCCGGCTGCACGAGAAAACGACTGCTTTCTATTTAAAATAAATTTCTGGCTCGTTGCTCTCTTCTCAAAACTTGTGCCATGCTTACTGGTCACGGTTCTAAGTACTGTGCTGATCCGAGTTCTTCAACAAGGCGCAAGACGGCGTCGAGAATTAGGAATTATTGCGGACTGTAACAGGGCACATGATCGAACGACCAGAATGTTACTTGCTGTTCTTATAATTTTCCTTGTTACGGAGCTTCCCGCAGGAACGATAACTTTGCTAAGCGGAGTTATGGGTCAGGAATTTTTTTAAACGTCTACATAAACTTTGGAGAAACTATGGACTTGTTGGCACTGACTAACAGCGCAGTTAATTTTATTATATACTGTTCCATGAGCCAGCAGTTTCGGAATACCTTCACACAGATTATTTTCCCTAAAGTTCAGAGTAGGCAGTCTTCAGTGTTTACTCTTGTACAAACACAGACGGCAGATATTGAATGCATTAAGTACACTTCTAGTTTTAATGTATGAGTTTACAAGAAGGTGAGGACAAGCAAATAGGCCGCTCCGGTGGCGCAGTGGTCTAAGGCGCTGGCCTCTGATCATTCGTCCGTAAGGGGTCCGGGTTCGAATCCCTGTCAGGCATGGATGTTGTGTTTGTCTTACGGTGCTGGCTCTCTCCCTTCCCTGGAACCAGTGACCCTAAATTAGGGACGGGCGACTGCTTATAGCCCATTGAGTTGCTCACGGTGGTCGTTAAACCTGCAATCAAAAAAAAAAAAAAAAAAAAAAAAAAAAAAAAGCAAATAGAAACACCAGGGACTACGTGTATAAAATACCAAAATTTATTCTGAAGATGCACTGATCGACATAGGAATTACCCAATCCTGAAGGAGGTAATCTACAAACATGCAAATCGCAGGGCGGGTGTACCAAATCGAGATGAGCAAGTTGATGCTAAACAGGAGCCGATGACATTACACGTTCGTGAGATAAAGGTGCCTGCAGCAACAGGGATGGTAGTGTGTGGTTGCTGGTGGAAGTGTCGCTGACGTTTCAGATTTATTGTTTGCGCTGGGAAACTGTTCAGAGAAGGCCGAAAATGCCGGGTATACGCCGTCGGCAGGTTCATCGCCATTTGGATGCTTTTCAGAGAGGAAGAATTGTAGGCCTGTGCAAAGTAAGCTAGTCTACACGTCGTATCGCTGCGCATACGCAACGAGATGCATGAACTGTTAAATGCTGTTGGCTCCAGTGACTACAGGAAAATTCATACGTGAGTCGGAACGGCAGTGGTGCTATTCAATTGACGTCAGCATGGATGGATGGACACGCGAATGGTTCGACGCGCTCGTTTCCTCACCAGAAAGTACTACAGCCGATATTAGACGTACTGTGTCATCGGCCATGGACGTCGCCATAAAGACCCGAACTGTAAACGGAAGGTTACATGTGGCAAACCTGAGCAGTAGGCAACCGTTGCGGCAACTGCCACTGAGAGGCAGCCATCTCAGCTCTCGTCTTTCTTGGTGCCGAAATCATGCGAGCTGAGATCACGAATGGTTGATTGTGGTCTTTAGTGATGAATCCCGTTTCTGTATGAATGCTGACGATCGACTTATCTGTGTCTGGCGACACCCTGGTGAGCGGACGGATCCCAGTTCCGTTCGGAACCGCCACATCTCTCGCCAAGCAGACATCATGCTATTGCGCATCACAACAGGTCACCTCTTGTCCGCATCACGGGCACACTGACAGCTGCACGGTACGTGAGCGAGTTTATGCAGCCTATTTTGATACCGTTCCTTAATTACCTATAGCAACCCGTTTTCCAGCAAGATAACGCTCGTGTACACTCCGCTCGGGTCTCCAGACAATGATTGCAACATGTTCAAACTCTTCCAATGACAGCGAGATCGCCCGATTTATCCCCAATAAAAAACCTGTGGGACCACATTGGACGTCGTGGGCAATCAAATCGACCTGCGCACGATCTCCATGGATTGTGATAGCAAATCAACCGTGCTTGGAGTTCGATTCCTCAGGACGATATCCGTCGACTGTATGACTCGCTGCCACGCCGTATTGATGCCTGTAGTGCGGTTTGCGGAGGTGCAGCCACTTACTGAGGTGTACCCATTGTGCTGCATTGTCTCATCCAATAATCACTGTGCGTGGCTGAAAATAACATCAAGGTAAATCCTTATGTATTCTTATTTGCATGCTCAATTCCACCCCTCTATCCTCCATCCTTGTGGGTGGGACAATTTCTATGTCGAGCAGTGTATATAGATAAGTTTTCCTCTCTTGATCGTCCGCTTCATACTCCGTCCAACACAACAAATATTTTGGTTGTCACACACACACGCATACAGACGCACACTTTCACATACACAGAAGTCTCTTGAAAGATGCTAACGTTAGTAAACCGCTCTAGGTATGTGTGATTTAAAAACACGTTTTTTTGAAATGGAAGTTTACTGAGTGGATGAAATTTACTGAGAATAAAAATTTACATGAACGTATTAAATTAAGTAGGCAGCCTGGATAGCGCAAGCGATGACTTCTGATCATTCGTACTAGATGGGTCCGAGTTCGAATCCCGGTGAGGATGGATGTTGCGTTTATCTTAAGGCACTGGATCACTCCCTTCCCTGGAGCCAGTGGCCCTAAATTAGGGACGGGCGACTGCTTATAGCCTGCTGAGTTGCTCACGGTGGTCGTTAAACCTCCAATCAAAAAAAAAAATGTAGCTTTTAGCTTTTGGCAAAAACAGAAAAGAAAAAGTATTTCCATTTTAAGCTTGGATTAAGTTTATCATATCTTCATGATTCTGCACTCACATTGGTCTTTAACTTCTGCACAAACAATTCATCAGAATTCAATTGAAAACACGATGGCACTCAAATCCTGTTTTCCAATAAGTTCCACTCACATGTTGTCATCACATGTTATCATTACACTAGTGATCCAAATTTCTTGGCGTGGAATAGAAATCAGAGTTTCCGTGCTTTCGCACATTAACCAGATGGCTTTTTCAAGGAAAGTAGACAGCAAACTGCAAACTGAATAATAGAACGCTTCAAGAATTTAAACGCGGAGACTTGACTTGACAATACACGAACAGGTGTGAACGTACGTAATTATGCATTCAAAACACGAGGCGTTATGCTCGTTTTTCACGCGGAATCATGGAAGAAAAACAAAAGGTATTCACTGCTTGCAGAACTGGTTCCAAACCCGTGCGAGATGCCATGACTGCATGACTCGTTGTTTGTTATGATCTCCAAAATTTCGCGAATGGCAGTAGATTTTGTGATGGAGTAGGAAGCTAACTTCTTTATGTCATCCCATATAGGAGCAGCGGACTTGTTTTTTTTTTTTTTTTTTTTTTTGGTTGGATGTTTAACGACCACCGTGAGCAACTCAATGGGCTATAAGTAGTCGTCCGTCCCTAATTTAGGGTCACGGGTTCCAGGGAAGGGAGAGAGCCAGTGCCGTAAGACAAACACAACATCCATGCCTGACCGGGATTCGAACCCGGACCCATTACGGACGAATGATCAGAGGCCAACGCCTTAGACCACTGCGCCACCGGGGCGGCTCAGCGGACTTGAACTTCACTTCTCTGGATAGAAGATAGTAACCACGGCCCTATCCAGAGAAGTAAAATTCAAGTCCTCTGCTCCTACATGGGATGACATAAAGAAGTTAGCTTACTACTCCACCCCAAAATCTACTGCCATTCGCGAAACTTTGGAGATCCTAACTAACAACGAGTCATGCAATGATAGCATCTCGCTGGAGTTGCCGCGGGTTTGGAACCAGTTTTCAAGCAGTGAATACCTTTTGTTTTTTCTTCCATGATTCCGCGTGCAAAACGAGCATAATGCCTCGTGTTTTGAATGCATAATTACGTACATTCACACCTGTTCGTGTATTGTCAAGTCAAGCCTCCGCGTTTATATTCTTGAAGCGTTCTATTATTCAGTTTGCTGTCTACCTTTCTTGAAAAAGCCATCTGGTTGATGTGCGAAAGCTTGGAAACTTTGATTTCTTTTATAGGTCAAGAAAGTCGGTTCACTAGTATAGTTTTACTATTTAAGTATAGTCGGTGTACAGTTCCTTGTTGTTTATTTGTGTTACTCACTTTTAAAGAATTTTTGATTAAAAAGCATAAAGTTATTATAAGAAGCAAAACTTGTCGTCTTGGCTTGTGTTCTATTTTGTCGAACCACCTGTTATGGTTTGGGGTTCTTTTGCTGGCGTGGTTTTGAAAATAGTATTTATTTACATCACTTGTGAGATTGTCCGATGATAAGTATTTTCAGACATTATCATATATGCACTGTGTTAGAATTTTCACCTGAATCTATTAAAGGTATTGGTTGCTGCCACCAGTCAAGAATGATAGTAGGCTCTGGACACCCTTATTTTCATTTTCCACTCACCTCAGAGGCGTAGAGAAGGATCACGCATTGGTTACACACAGAGCTGACATCTTCACAGACATAACACTTTAATCTATTTACATGCCGTTGAATATTTACATTGATGGTGAAAATACACTGGTTGGAGTTGTATATCTCCGGTGCATAAATAACAGTTGACACCTTGTTAGAGTTCTGAGACTGATATCCTGTTTTGGTTACATGTAGATACACGGCTTTTTCATCCGCAGAAGCATACTTGTTGCAGCCGTTCCGGTGGCGCAGTGGTCTGAGCGATGGCTTCTGATCATTCGTCCGCGATGGGTCCGGGTTCGAATCCTGGTGAGGCATGGGTGTTGTGTTTGATTTATGGCGCTGGGTCTCTCCCTTCCCTGGAATCAGTGACCTTAAATTAGGGACGTGCGACTGTTTATAGCCCACTGAGTTGCTCGCAGTGGTAGTGAAACCCCCAATAAAAAAAAATTACTTGTTGCAATCACTTCAGTCGGTGACAATTTATTTGCTACTGAAACACGGGGATTTATCTATTGAGTTATCTTTTTATCTACTTGCCAGCTATCTACTTAGTCACAGCTCTTCTAGGCCGCAGCCTATTACTCCGGAATTTAAAACGATTCACTAATAACCGCAGTTAGTACAAATCTGGTCCTCTGGCAAATGAACCGCAGCTGAGCGTCTAAGTTTTTAGGTCTCAAAGTTCATCGCAACAACTGACCTGACCTCTGTTCCCAGCGAAAGCTATCCGAGGAGTACCGCCGAAATCTCATGTTTTGCGTCCCTCAACTTTCTCTCGTGACCCTGGATAGTGCATGACAAATCACAGGCTTGCATTCTGTCACCCTCCCAGATGTCCACTGCCGTTGCTATTGCCTCTGTGAATTCCAAATTATTAGAAAGTCGCAACCTCTCCCTGATTCTTGTGACTTTGTCAATGGCTGCAGTTTCTTCCTCCTTTCTCGTTCACACAGTAATGACGTCCCATTATTAGAGTTTTATCGCTTTACCTTTGTTTTTTGGAATTCACATTACCACAGATTTTTCTTTCACAACAGACAATTTTTTTCTATTTTTTTCTACATCACTCCGCGTCATCACAACTTAAACGAATTTCGTGTGAAAAATCATATATTCAGCATAACGAGCCCGTATTTAGCGGGTTCCGGGATTTATCGAACAAAAGTGGAACTTTTGTATGGCATTTTGTTAACTAAATGCTACTTTGATCATTTTTAATGAACAAAATTAAATGTAATCCCTGAATTTAACGAGGAAGGAAAAAGCTGAGATGATAAATTTTAGCAAGCGTAGTAACAAAATTTAACAAAATTTCATATTTAAAGAGATAGAAAATCTGCTGCGCACTGTCCTCGAAGGGAAGAAATGAAATAGTGGCATACAGGACGACATTGCAACAAGGTTCTACAACCTTGTTGCACTAGTGGAAAAATGTTGATGAAAAAGAAATGGGAAAGGAGTACATTAAATTCTTTACAAGCGAGTTGTGCAAAAGCATCTCCGCTATTCACGCTTCAGCAGAGTTGAAAACAGCCCCCTCCACTACTCCTAAGAAAAGTGGGGATGGATGAGATTCATGCACATGTATTAAGTGTATTTGTGGTAGATGATTGCAGAGAGGGAAAGGTATAACGAAGTAAATTTCTCCGTCATTTTTACCCACGCCGGGACTTGAACCCGGATCCCCTCATTCCGGAATAAGTCACTCTACCAATTGAGCTACGCGGACGTTTTATTCTGATTCCTATCTGCCTTTATGTCGTGTGCGTCGTTCTGGCAGGTACGTCACATCTCCTGGTACGTTACATCATCTCCCCTTTATTGTTTTTTTTTCGAAGTGCTGGAGAAGGGATTCTCTCATTTTTCCTATCTCGCGGTGTGGAAATAACATCACACCATTGCGAGATTTTGAACGGTCGGGTCATCCGGATAGTTCGGGCGCCATTATAACGAAGTAAATTTCTCCGTCATTTTTACCCGCGCCGGGGCTTGAACCCGGATCCCCTCATTCCGGAATAAGTCACTGTACCAATTGAGCTACGCGGACGTTTTATTCTGATTCCTATCTGCCTTTATGTCGTGTGCGTCCTTCTGGCAGGTACGTCACATCTCCTGGTACGTTACAAAGGGGAGTAATGCAATGGGGATGTGGCCTAAGGAGAAACAGGAGAAAATAATTCCTGGAATTGTGTCCATCAATCACCCCTTTCCCTCTCCATGTGAGTGTTGCATTGTGAAGATAGGTGACCTGTTTGCTTCATGAGTGTATTTGAACAGCGGTCAATCTCACGTAGCTATCAAGTAGAAAATCCTGAACTTTTATACGTGATCAAATGTCGAAGAGAAAACTGTTGTCCATAAACGACAAACATCCGTCATTAGAGGGCTAAGAAATTGTGAAAAAAATGTGGCCATATGTTATGAACGAGCTTCTCGCGATAAACTACATATTTTGTCTTGAATGAGTTTTGTAAACACAACTATAATGACAGTTCTTTAGACACATCCATATGCGAATTATATAGCCACAATGATGCATGTATGTAAGGTGAAGAAAGTTTATGCGCTGTTGATTTTAACAAAAACACTGTGTTTTGTTTCTTGGTGAGCTCAGATGAACACGGCCACTGAAGTGAGAATAAAACTAAGGAAAAGTAAAAATCAAGTACAACTTGAATTTAATCGACTTGCAACGGTTTTTCCATGCCAGGTTATCTTTAAAAATTTGGTGTAAGAACGGTAGCCCACATCCTCCTATTCAAAGATGCAAGACTATGAAAGGGATTCCTCGAGTCCAGTTCTGTTTCTTGATCTTGCTGTGATGCGGTTGTCATCTGTAAGTATTGAGCAATGTTGGAGGTTATCTTTCTCTTTCATTTTTTCTGTTCAAGTATATTTTCTTCTCAAAATCTGTCAGTTCTTGCAAAGGTGTGGGAATGTCCGATAGGTAAAAAAACTTAAGTCGTTACAAAATAGATTCATAAGACTACTACAATTTAAACTACAAAATACTCAATTTTCAAATACAGTCTTTCAGGCTAGACTCAGTCCAAACGATTTTAATATACTAACTATTCAACAATTGCATATCTATAGTGTAGGAAAACTAATGTTTTTGAGAATTAAAAATGATTATTTCCAAGATTTAATTACAATAAGTACTCACAGTCATGATTATTCCACGAGACATAAAACAATATTAATCCACATGTTTCCACTAACAGAACGATTTTGAATATTTAGTAATTATATTGGTCCTGTATTATGGAATACATTTCCTACTGATATTATATTACTTAATAATATTAATATATTTAAAGGAAAACTCAGGCATTCCTTACTGACCAAAAGCTCATAATGTCCTATTATCTTTATTAATTGATAGCACCACCCTAGCTGTGTTTGATATTATGTGGACTTGACTTGTTTATGTTTTTTTGCATTTTCTTTTAATTTCATGAAAATTTTGATGCTTTGGGAGAAGTCAGGCCCATCAGGCCTTTCCGTCCTCATTCCTTGTTGTTACAAAAATATATTATTTGTGTTATATATTTATGATTATGTAATACCATGTCTGCAACAACTAAAATGCAATAAATGAAATGAAATGAGGTGTGGGACTACATTGCCACACTATGGCAAGAACTAATAGATTTTGCGAAAAAAAGATTCTTGAAAAAAAAACCCCATTCAACGTCGCTCAATAGCAAAAGATGACGACATCCATCGTGGTTTTTTTAACTGGTATTACCAACGCATAAACTTCCTTGAGCTTGCATATATGAGGATCATTTCAAAAGTTTTGCACACTGTGGGTTATCACTTAAAAATCGATTTTGTTTCACAACATACCTTTTCAGGTTTTCGAAATAATCTCGATGTTTCTTTATGACAGCGGCCCAATATTTGGGCAAATCTTGTATTCCAGTCAGGACACCACCATTGTTGAGGCGTCAGATTACTCGGGTCAAACATCCTGAATCGTACTGAATCGTTTCCCGCGGAGTGACGTCTTCAGTTCTGGGAACAAGTCATAGCCTGGTGGGCTCATGTCAGGACTGTATGGCGCGTGGAGAAGCAATTCCCATCCATACTATTTCAGAATGTCCCTTACTGTACGTGCAACACGCGGTCTTAAATTGTCGTTCAAAATGATGACACAAGCTTTGAGTGCCGCCCCGGTGGCGCAGTGGTCTAAAGCGCTGGCCTCTGATCATTCGTCCGTAAGGGGTCCGGGTTCGAATCCCGGTCAGGCATGGATGTTGTGTTTGTCTTACGGCACTGGCTCTCTCCCTTCCCTGGAACCAGTGACCCTAAATTAGGGACGGTCGACTGCTTATAGCCCATTGAGTTGCTCACGGTGGTCGTTAAACCTCCAATACAAAAAAAAAAAAAAAGCTTTGAGTATGTCGGGCCTTCTTAGGGAATCTTTGGACGCAAAGTATTTTGCAGAAACCTTCTGTAGTATTCTGCTGTTACAGTTGTCTCCTCGGGCACTCTGTCTGCTGCTCTAATTTTAACCTTGTCATAGGCCATAATCATCATCAGCTTAACCTTCGATTGTTGGCGGCGGAATGTTTTCTGGCGAGGTGATTCTGGATGTTTCCCCTGAGCGGACTGAGACTTCAGTTCCAGTTCAAAATCTCGTATCCGGGCAGTGGCGGCTTCTCAGGTGAAGTAGGTGAAGTGCCTCTTCACCTATTTTACTTAAAATAAAGTTTTATTCAGTATTTTTTTATAATATATTTTTTTTGCCTTTATTCAGTTTCAAAATACTCAAAATTTTGAATAGATATTAATTCACATGGCGCGCTCAATACGGAAAACAAATCCTTATACGCAAAACAGTGCAAGTGAAGAGCCGAAATGAGAATGCTTGGAAGTTGCAGTTTTCCGCCGAGTTGCCATGGTAACTGTGATGTCACCCTCCCCAATCTGCTTGCTCAAGTGAAGAGTTTCAGCTTCACGCGCCTTACCTCTGCATCTTTCAGTTTTTGGGCGTAAAGTCGTGAGAGATCACGGTGGAGCGGGTGTTAATTTTTTTTTTTTTTTTTTGGCCCTGCTTACTTTTTAGTAATAAACATTCGGCGTGGAATAAAGACGGATTCTCAGATTTATTAAGCGTAACACGGTCACTTCATAAACATCGTGATTCTAGCGAACACCTGAAATGCGGATTAATGTTAAGGAATTTTGAAAAATTCAAAACACCATTGCCGATGCCCTGAGGGAAAATGCTAGGCTTTTGAAAACGCATTTTAACGAAACCGTTCGTTTAAATAGACTTTTCCTGCAGACAGTGATTGATGCAGTATTAGTCTATACTGTATTTGAGCAAACAAGTACTAGCATTCCATGGCCATGACGAAAGCATGGGCTCAATAAATCGTGGAAATATTATTGAATTACTTTCATTGTTGATATGAAGAAGTTCTTTAGAAATTGAAAATCAATACGAAAGGATAAAAAACTATTCAAAATGAATTAATTGAATGTATTTCTGAATATATAAACAATCACGTCAAAAAATTAAATAATTTTTGTTTCTTGATTCAGAAGGTGTATTGGTTGAGGGACTTTTGGGTTTCCATGATGTGAAGAACGTCAGGAGCTTTATACAAAATGCTAGACAAAATTTTGGAACAGTCTGATTACCAACACAAATAAATAGGACAATGTTACGATATGGCACGTATAATGTCTGGACACTTAAATGGACTACAGAAAAAAAGTAAAGGATAAAGCTTCTCAAGCTGTTTTTGTTCATTTCTTAGTTCATCGTTTGAATCTTGTATTACACCAGAGTTTTTCTAAAATTTCTAAGTGTCGAATACTTTTTGCAAGCCTCAGTGGAATTGCTTCGTTTATTCACCATTCTGCGAAGCGGTCTTGTACACTTATATCAACAACCGCAAGATGATTGATTGATTGATTGGAGGTTTAACGACCACCGTGAGCAACTCAATGGGCTATAAGCAGTCGCCCGTCCCTAATTTAGGGTCACTGGTTCCAGGGAAGGGAGAGAGCCAGCGCCGTAAGACAAGCACAACATCCATGCCTCACCGGGAATCGAACCCGGACCCCGTTCGGACGAATGATCAGAGGACATCGCTTAGACCACTGCGCCACCGGGGCGGCAAAACCACAAGATGCAGACCAACCATAGCAGAAACTCGATGGTCCTCCACTTCGAAATTAGTAAGTGTAGTTGTTGAACATTGGAATAAATTGAAGGAAGTGTTCGGATTTCTGACGAATAGCGAATAATCAGACAAAAAATCAATTCATCTTGCCAAGAGGTTTTTGAATGATATTAACACTTTCGAATTTACATTTTTGGCTCCACCGATCTATTATTCGAACTTTTGAAGAAAAAATAACTAAACATAAACTACTGTGTAACTCAAATTAAAAACAAAACAAAACAAAAAAAACCTCGTGAAATTTTGAGCCATAAAAGGAACGATTAGTTATTTGAAGGACAGGTTGGAAAAGCTAGCAAAATCACAGAAATAAGCACGGGAATATGCTGCTCTTACACAGGAAACAATTTTTCAAAATTATAAACAATTGTATTTTAAAATTTTGGACCACATTCTTATGGAAATGGATATAAGATTTCAAGACTGTAAGAAACTTCAATTTGTCTGACTTGCTGACACAACCAAATTCGAATAATTTATTGCCTGCTTTCCCTCTCGCGCTCTTGAAAATCTACATTTTTACGGAAACATATTTACTAAACACAGCACCTTAAAAATGAACTGAGTCTTGTATATGCTGATGAAAAATTAAGGAATATATTGACTCAAGAACTCCTTCGAGTGTTTCACGGAGACAAAGACATTTTTACAGGATTATAAATTGGTTTTCCTCAGTTTAACAATTACATCTATAAGTGTGCCAGTCGAAAGAAGTTTTCTTAAAAGAATACAAACTTGCTCAAGAAACACTAGTTCCCAAGATACACTTGCTTCTATGGAAAATATTTCTATTCAGGAAGACATTTTATTGATGCTCACGAAGAAACAACCATCTAACTATCTTATGACGACATAATCGACAAATCTGCAGCTTTAAAAGGAAGAAAAATTGATTTAATATTAAAAAAAAGGAAGTCCTCATTAAGGGATTTTCATTGTAGACAGTAGATATATTTTTCATACTGCTCTTGTACCTCTTCGCCTATTTATCCAACCACGAGCCGCCACTGTATCCCGGTTTCGTCTATAGCAACAATTCTGTCCAAAAACTTCTCGCCTTCTTTCTCGTATCGCTGAAGCAATTCTTCTGCGTTTCCTTTGTGAATTACTTGCTGCTCTTCACTCAGATTATGCTGAACCCATTTGGAAGCCACTTTTCTCTTTTGTAATTTTTGAGCTAGGATTCTGAAAACCAAAGCGGTAGACATATTTGCTTCATATGCAATCTCTTCACATGTTTTCCGTGGTTCTTCTACCAAAATGCTCCTGACGATAATCACAGAAGTGTCGTCCATTGCATCTGATATCCAGTCACTCTTTGGGTCGTCTTTGATACTGTGCCGACCTTAGCAGAAACGAGAAGCCCACCGTGACACTGTGCTTCGATCCACTACACCAACATAAACTTCAGACAAAGCTTTTGGATTTTCGGTAGGGGATTTTCCTCGCAAAGTTTCAATTTTAATGTAGGAACGCTGGGCACTGCACGAGATCTAACCAGATTCATTTTCTTGCTCTATTTATAGGCAGAATGTTTCGGAACAGGAATAAAATTAGCCAGCAAATGTAGACACAACTTTGTATACTGAAGTGGGACTCACAACTGCCGCAACAATTAGAGCGATTGCGTCATCCTACGGGCAGCGCCTGCGCAGTGTGTAAAACTTTTGAAATGACCAACGTATGATTTAGCCAAGATGATTTTGCCTCCATACAGAGAGTTTCTTCCTCCACGGCTGACCCCCCTAACAATGACCGGCGCTGAGAATGGGGAACGGAGAGAATTTGGGGCTCTGGCGGAGCTTAACCAAGAGATGAGTGACCTCCAGTTTCTTTGACGAGTCTGGAACGTGGCTGTCCTGGATACGATGTAGTATGAGAAGTTCTGTCATCTCTTTCCTTGCGCGTCGTTCATTCTCGGGCCAAATAATTTCCCTTGAAATTGTTTCAGTGGAATATCTTTTGTGCAGTTACGTTTCTACTTGCATTTTCTACGAATAGGCTTTATCCGATTCTCTCTCTCTCTCTCTCTACTTCAGAGCACCGGGTTCCACATCCCAGCCCCACTCCGGGAGCTCTGTTAACCGCGACTGTCTTTTCGAGTATTTCAAGCTCCCCGCCACCCCTACCGATCATGGTAATCGTCCTTATTTAGGCTTCCGACGCCAAGCCTTAGTCCTCTTCCTTGATAGGGACTCTATTGATTCCTACACTACCACCTTCCAGGTGCTCTGTGGTCACCACACTGTCGTTATCAACGTGTTCACTGCCTATCATTGTTACTCATGTAAAAGCCTGGTCATCATCGTTCACACTGTCCGCTCACTTCTTCCTGTTCTTCCTCAACAGCTGCTCAAGTTCCCATCACAGAACATCCTTCTTCGCTTCCGGTCACTACGCCTTCGCCTGCTCTGTTCCCACCTTCTCAGTCTACATTTTCGCTGCCTGCCTTTGTGGATTTCTTTCCTTCCCCGTCAGCGTCGGCTGTTGTGGCTACATCTGGATATACTGCTCCTGTTTCGGTGCCTTTGTCTGATCTGCTTTCTTCTTCATCGTCTTCAGTTTGCACTTTGTCACATCCCGTCGTAGCACTTTCTCTGCCTGTTCAGGTGCTGACTTCTTCGTCTTCGTATGTCACCTCGTCCATCCCGGTCCCGGGATTTTCTGCTACACCATCTCCGCTCCGTACTTCAGCTTCGCCACCCTCAGACGAACATATTCCCTCTACCGGTTCCAGTACTCCGGTGTGCTCTCCGCCCGTCTCACCTTCTCAGAACTCTTCTGATGCCTCTGATGCCGTTGCTTTTGTTTCGACTTACGGCCCCCTTGATCCGCTTTCCAGCACAGCTACTCTTCTAGATTTATGTGAAACCTCACCTTCACCAGCTTTTGTTGCTCCCTCCGTTTCCTCTTTGCTTGTGTCCTCCGATCTTGCTGCTCATATTCCTTGTCAGATTTCTAATTCGTCGCTGGATGCTCCTGCTTCCTTTCGTTCTCCTTGTCAACAATTCCCAACTGGTATTGCTCCTAATAAGAAGCGCCGTTATCGACCTAATCGCAGGACTCGCGCCAAGCTTGCTGCTGTGGTTACGTCTCCTCCTCATCGTTCTTTACAAGGCTCTACTCCTGCTCCTGCCGTTTAATTTGTTCGCCTTTCTGACAATTCATCCGTCGTCGCTGATCTTTTTGCTCGCTTCAAGGCCGATCTCAATTTTACGCAGACTTTTTCTTTAGAAGCCGCTTTCTTCTTATTCTTTGATTCTTCTTTCGATGCCACAATTGATCATATTATTGCCTCCCACGATCCTGCTGTTCACTATTCTCTGATTGACGATATTGGTGCTTCCTGCACTGCATTTTCCCACCTTGCCAGCACTTACCCGGAAGTGGAAAATTACTCCAATGTTCTCAAAAACATTCTTAATTATGCTCAAGTATGCATCTCTCAACAGTGTCCGTCTGATTGGCTCCTGTGTGTTTTGTTAGATGATTATTTTTCCAGTCTTTACTGCTTCGCTCCTTTTCGTTTCGTGTTTTCTATTGTGCCTCGTCTGTTCCTCATTATGTTGTTTCGTGACTCTTTCGGTATGCCTTATGTTACGACGTAGTTGCTCATTTTGTCTCGTTTCGTCTACTGTTCCTAGTGTTCTGCTCATCATGTTGCTCCTGGTCTTTGGGATGGTGCTCTCCCGTTCTGAAGACTCAACCTACCTCTTCCCAGTGACTCTCTCCTGTGTGCCTCGCCTTGTGTTGTTTCTGCCTTCAACTGCCTCACACGATTGTTACAGACTATATTGTGCCATTACCATGCTCCGCTTCTTCTGTGATGCCTTGTATGCCTTTTATAGACTGCCTTCGACGCTTGATTCAGCTTTGAGACTCTTGTTGTTTTACTATGCCATGTGTTTTTTCCTGTTTTCATGGGTACTAGTCCTCGAGACACACTAAAGCGATGTTGAAACCTTTCGATTATTTACAACGCAACTGATTTTTCTCTTTTCTTATTCCTTTGTTTCACCGTTACAGGCTCTGGATTATGTCATCAGAACTGAGTGCATTGTGAATTACGATGTAGTACGACGCCTCACTCTGCGTCTTTCCCTACCACCAAAACTGGGAACTATTTTCTCTGTTGCAATTTAGTACTGTCAAACCAACCGTTTTTCCACAGTCTGTGGTTTAGGGTGTATGGCGGCTTTATGGCGTTGTTTTCAAGTCAAGAACTTCGCTACCGATATTTTTACGAATCCGTATTTCTCTTCTGAGTCGTTCTCTCTGCTTTTCCACCGCAATCTCTGTGTGGTTCAAAGGCGTTTAAGGTGGACGTCAAGTAGTTTTGCTTCCTACACTTCCAACGGAAAAACTTTTGAACTCATTTCCTTCACAATTAGTGTGTTAACAAGGATGAAAATTTGAACATCAATTAAAGTAACTTCATATTATAACTTGGAGTACTTAATATTTTCTAAAACATAACCATAATTATATTAAAAATCAATAACTTTTCCTTTGGTGGTGTTGAAACCAGAAAAAAAGACGGCGCGACCTGTGCTTTGATGACGTCAGTCGACAAACAAATGTTTGATAGCATAATTATGGTTATGTTTTAGAAAATATTAAGTATTCCGAGTTATAAAATGAAGCTATTTTAATCGATGTTCAAATTTTCATCCTTGAGAACGCATTAATTGTGAAGAAAATGTGTACAGTAGTTTTTCAATTCGAAGTATAGGAAGCAAAATTACAAAATCCACCTTAAAACAAAGAAGGGGATGATCCCCGCATCTATATCCCCCAGCAAATTTTCTGCCCCTTTTTTGTCTGATTGACTCGTAATTATTCACAATTATTTGAATAATTAATGTACACATAAATGTTCTTAGGGAGCAAATCTCGCAACAGTATTTTAGTATATTTCAGCTTTTCCCAAACTATTTTTTTAACAGATATATATTTTGTATTACTTACGAGATAGATTTGCGCCTCTAATATGCAGATGAGATCACCAACAAACCTGAGTGAAATTCCGGTATGTGTCCGTTGCCATATGACAGCAGATTTCAATCGTCTTTTATTGTTTTACTACCAGAGCATCGACACTCAAATATACAGATGAGAGGTAGCTGTTAAATTGAAAATGCCACAAAATTGGTCTTTTCCTGTGAAACGTGTGGCTATAGGTGCACGGAAATTATGCGTATGAAGTAATACATTGCGCAATACGGCTGGTTTTGTTTTTGCATGTTTTTGGGTCATTCGAAGTACAGTGGCTTACGTAGGAAAGAAACCAAAAAAAAAAATAATACTATCCAAAAACTTCCTTCAGGAATTTCTGCATTTAAGCCAAACTCTCAAGTGTTATGTGCAAAGAGTATTCCTAAAACAAACAGCGTCAAAAACGTAGATCTCAGTTCTGTTTCACTTGATTTTCTACTGTTTGAATGTTATTACAAAGGTTCGAAATTACAATACATGCGAGACTGGATTACGCTAATTTTACACACAACAGAAATTAGAGTTCTTTTCTTATTTTTACCTCCCTAAAATCCGATTCACATCAACAGAATAAAGTCTAAACTCGTTGAATGTTAAGTGAATGAAATCAGGAACTTCCCTTCTTTTGCAAATTCTGTATGCCATATAGCGTTGGTCAACAAAGTGAAACACAGAATACAAAAGCGTATTTTGAATGCATAACGTAACTTTTAATCTCCGATACCGTCCAAATGGTTCGTTGGTAGAAACCATGTAAAAGATGAAATGTACTTTGCCTAGTGAAGGGGTGCTAAACAAAAAAAAAAAAAAACAAAAAAAACAGAGAAGTCGGACGCAGAAGTTTTCGAGGAGAAAGAGTATTTCACTTTTCGGGTCACCAGGATTCAAAACGCCCAAGAGAATTAGATGATGCACCGAAAATGTTGAAATACAAATGACGGTGATTAAGAAAGAGAATAAGTTGTGTGATAAATGAGAGCGCAAATAAATAAAGAAGATAATTCCAGGACGTAAAATGTAGCCAACACAATAATAAACCTTAGTGATAATAAATTACTTGAAAAATACATTTATCCCCTTTTGTTTCTTCGTTCTATACTGTTCTAGATGAAAGTTGCAACACTAATCGAACCCAAAGAGCGAGAGCAGAATCCTACGAACACACCACGTCTGCGAATATTTTATTTTATTTTAGGATATTTTCTTTGTAGCAGGTGATGATTGATATTTAAAGTTTAACCTGGAACTGTGTTTCGTAGTTTAATGTTTACTAGGTATTAATTTTTAAGCTCCTGTACTTAAATTAATAGTCTCACGCATTTTCCTAATATCGTTTACACCTGCTGCCATCTATTATACAATAATTTGAATACATTTCTAATTAACAACGGCAACTAATGGTAAAAATATGATTTCTACACGGGAAACAAATTTCCTGGGAGGAAAAATATACCTTGAAAAGCAATTAAACATCCGATAAAAATGAATTTATTCTTCGTGATGGAAATAAAAGAGAAAAGAGCGAGAAGAAGGAAAATTTTCGTATTTGAAGAGTTGTAATGAAGAGAAAAATTGTAAAATACGAAAGTATTATATTTCAAGATTCGGTTTTTTTTTCACAGATTAGTTTGAGTTTACCAAGTTATGTCCGAATCAAATTTTTTTTAACCCTGTAGGGGAATAAATGTACGGTATTTAGTATTAGAAGATTTAAGGCCCAAAACGCCGCCCCGGGGGCGCAGTTGTCTAAGCGATGTCTTCTGTTCATCCGTCCCAGATGGGTCCGGGTTCGAATCCCGGTGAGGCATGGGTGTTGTGTTTGTCTTACGGCGCTGGTTCTCTCCCTTCCATGGAACCATCGTCCCTAAATTAGGGACGGACGTTTGCTTATAGCCCACTCAGTTGCTCACGGTGGTCGTTAATCCTCCAACCAAAAAAAGGCCCCTAACCAGAGAGGGGGAACGGTTAGGTTGGGTTGTGAGTCCACTCTAACAAATTCTGTAGTTTGGATGTTGCAAATACATATGCAAATCTATTCGCAGTAAAGTTATTTCAACGAACTACCTGACATATCTTCCGTAGGATTGTTGGAACATTACTGGACTTCTGGGACGATCGCGTGAGTACTGTGATGAATACTTCAGTAATACTGGCTCCATGCGTACGCATGTCAATTTTGGGTCATCTCATAACTAATGCCGTTTTTTTATACCAACAAAATTTGAGCATGCATAGGACCACGATGTATACAGAAAATATAAAGAGTACTGTTTTGTAACCACCTGCACATTGTTCATTTCAAGTGGCGGTTTCTGGGCTGAACTGTAAATAGTTGGCTCACGGTTGTTAGAACAAGCTGGAGGTAGGCTATCAGAAAAGCATATCGCGTACATAATGCCTTATGAGTTCAAGAAAGGTCATAAAACCACTACGGTTATACGAAACATTATTCAGGATGTATATAGTGAAGGAGTACTTGACGTAGGGAAGAGTCAACGATTTTTTAAGACATTCAGGTCTGGTAACCATAGCCTACTTAATAACCCACGTTTAAGCTGACCTGTTGAGTTGGCCGATTACCGATTGCAAATTGCTTTGCAAGAAGATCTTGCTGTGTTTGCGTTGAAGAGCTCACCATGAAGCTTAATTCCGAACATTTCATCGTTCACCGATACTTGACACTGCTGGTTTTGGTGGCAAAATTTGGAAATGGCTTCCTCATTAGTTGACTAAGGACAATCTGGCACAACATGTAGTAATTTACACTGCTCTGCATTCTCTCAAATTTTAAGCCATTATGCTGCGATTAGTGACGGGCGCTGAGAAATGCCGGTACGTTCTGTACTGTAATGTGCAGCTTAAGGTGGTTCGACCTAAAAACTCTGTCCTATGTTAACAACGGTAAAAACTTCAGTAGACATTTTCTTCGCAATCAATATATTCCGAAGGATATAAATTTACACATCGATAAAAATAACTTTAAATTATAGAGACTTTGAACGTGACGTTACAAAACTGTCTGCTAGACTTCGGGTGGTTAGAAAGTACCCCAGCTGGTCTCTCACCATGCTTTTCAATGGCTGCCACTGCTGTAAATAGTTAAAAAAACTGTTCTTTCTGACAAAGTTCGCCATCTTAATGTGGTGGAAATGCAACGTTACGAAGAAAAGCTTAGAAATAATGGCATAGAAGATCCATATGACATACCTGAGAGATATTTTTATCGTCTGGAAGTTTGTGTTGCTACGGACCTCCCTGATCTGAACTATCACGATATTTATAACTATTTAATAGGCAGCTTTTTGTGTTATACCGGAAAAGCTCTAAAAACTTATGAAAGACTTGATGCATATAAATATGTTACCAATGGGTGGGTTATAAATGTATTAACTCTGAAGACTGGAAACGAAAAATTTCTTATCTGGTCTAAGGTAAGTTGTTACATTTCTGACTGGTTCCAGTGTGTATGGATGTTTCAGTGTGTATGGATGTTTCAGTGTGTATGGATGTTTCCAGTATGTATTGCAATTAAAAAGAAGAAAATACCGACTTATCATATCCCGAAAAAATGACTATTTTTTTTTTCCAAAAAAAAAAAAAAAAAAACCAGATCCGGGAAAATGCATGACACAATAATGTATGACAGCACGCTCTAATTCTATGTGGACGTATACATCCTTAAATTTCGGTTCAGAAAAAACGGCATCTGTTTCAGTATTTAGAAATCAGTAACAGTACCAAATCTTGAAAGTTCACGACAGCTTAGCAATTTCCGATTCGACAGCTAAGTTAATCCGTCATGCATTCAGAGCATTTTAAACAGAATAACAATAATTTGCGTAAAAACTTGAAAATAATACATAAGAGTGAGCAAGAAAATGTCCCGATATAAATTCAACTGTTAACATAGTAAAATATGCAGATTTACGATACCTGAAATGAAGTGTTTACTGCAGATCCTGTCATACCGCCTGGGCGACCATGCCTTCCGATTTACGGCTATTTTCCACGTAATAATCAGGCGTTTTTCTGCCATTGGAAAGCAATAAATTCCACTACCTTACTCGTACTTTGAGAAGAACCCATACGCCACACAACTTTTAACCTTTTCTAAAACTTCAAGCAATCGAGTGACAGAGGGTCCAGAAATCGATTCCCCATGTTAATCCTATGGGAACCTTAGCAGCCGAACTTTCTCTTATCCACCCGGAAGTAACCGTGACCTCAGAAATGACATCGGTGCAGAGGCTGTATAGCATGACGTACTTAATATTTGTTAAAACTTAACCATAGCCCTTAACCATAGACATATTAAAAATCAGTGATTTTCCCTTGGGTAATGTTGAGACCTGTTAATAAATGGCGCAACCTGTACATTGAGGACGTTTGTCAGGAACAAATAAATGTTTGATGGCTTATTTCGGAAATATAAATCTGCAGTACGACCAGTTCATTTTTTGCTAAATTGTCGTCAGAACATTTACTCTAAGTGGCTCATATCATTCCGAACATTCGAACCCACCGCATGGATAGACACAAATTTTGATTCAGTTCCAAAATTAAAAAAAAAATATTGGAAAAATCAGCAGTGTTGTAAATACCGCTGATTTCTAATTCCGAAATGAGCCATCAAACATTTGTTTGTGCACTGACGTGATCAGTGTACAAGTCGCGGCATCTATTAGCAAGTCTCAACATTACCCAAGAAAAAAATATTGATTTTTAATATAATTATGGTTAAGTATTAGCAAATGTTAAGTATGTCATGCTATAATTTAAAGTTATTTTCATCGATGTGCAAATGTTAATACTTGGGAATACATTACTTGCGAAAAAGATGTCTACAGACGTTTTTGCCATTCGAAACGTAGGGCAGAGTTTTTAGGTGGAACCACCTTAAGCGCCAATGGGTGTGCCCAGAGCAAATGATTTCGCCAGAATCAAAACAAACTCTACAGCCTAAGATGCTTTTGTTTCGTATCAAGTGGAATGGTGATGGTTTGATCCACTTTGACCTCCCGCAATTCAATCACACCAATAAGATGGGGTGTGTTGTCAGCAATATTAGAGACCTAATAGCCAGTGGTCTAAAGCACTGGTTTCTGACCATTCGCTCTAGTTGCGTCCGGGTTCGAATCCCGGTGAGCCATGAATGCTTGTGTTTGTCTTTCGGCTCTGGCTCTCAATGTGTTACTTGTCCAACACTGGTTATCTGTGTACATTGGTCATTTAGCGCTGTGTCAAATCCATGTACGGTGTATACTTGTTCGGAATATTGTTACATGGCCAACACTGGTTATATCTGTGTAAATTGATCATTTGGCATGCCGCAAACCATGTATGATTTCTAATTGTTGCTGTGAAATATCTGTATCCTGTTTATGTTTGCCTGTTTCTCATGTCTGTACCACCAGGTCCAATAAATCATTTTAAAGACAACAACAACAACCTCATAAAAAAAGCCTGCGCAATAACAATGCTTTGAAAAAAAATCTAAAGAAAAAGGTCCTGCGCTGGTGAATCGAATGAGAGCTGTCTTTCACCAGGACAACTCGTGGACTAATGTCGCTGAAATGACTTCTGCCAAACTGAACGATTTCGTTGAGAAAAATTGCCACATCCTCTCTGTTTCCCAGACCGCTCCAACATATTAACACTGGTTTGAAAGTTTCTAGATCTAAATAAAAAAAATACTTCGGAACTACGAGGATGTCAATTACTCTGTCTGCCTTTTTAATTCAAAACCACATGATTTTTTTAAAATGGCATTTAAAAACTTGCAAATTGATAGCATGCTGGACAATACATCATTAATTAAAATTCAAATCTAAGATTACATATTTTACTTTCACAAAGAACGAGGGCGAGAAAGAGAAACGACATTACATCTGGGAAAACTCAATACTTTCCCTGAGCGGATGCATTAAAAACCAGGCAAGCTGCAGATTCCTTTGAATTGTGACCCGAGAACTCACTGCTGTCAAAGAGATAATTACAAAATTTGCCCAAACCGATAGCAATTAAAAGTATTCTATAGTTATCTGAAAAGAACAATTTCTCTTATTTGAGTTGTTAAAAAGGATTAATAACTCGTTAATTTATTTTCTGTTATCAAAATTTATTTCATTTCAAAAAATCTCTTTCTCGGTCCTTTGGATCTTTAACTATCTGGAATGTAACAATGGACCGTCAGCCGTTTTTCTTCTTTTTCTTTTTCTTCTTTAAAGTTGTTTTCTGCTTCGAATCTAAAACGAAAAAAAAAATAATGTACAGTTCGATATATACGCAATAAGCGTCATCTCCGTAATGAAAAAACAAAAACGATTTTAGCACTCAGAAAAGAATACAAGGAAATATAAGTTGAGATTTAAAGAGTTCTACACAAAAATATATAAAAGGGATAATACATCTATTATAGACATATACCGGCTTTGAAGTCCCTCTAGGCTTCCCAGAAAAAGTTGCCCATGAAAGTAAGAACATGGGACAAAGAAAAAGAGCTCCAGGTGAAGATGGGATGATGTGAACAATGTACAGGAAACCTGTGAAGATATCGAAATTACCATTGTGCAAGTTTTGACTAGATGCCTCAATGAAGAGGGAATTTCTGATGACTGGAACAATACTACAGTGATCTTGCTGCATTAAAAAAAGGGTATCTTTAAGTCCTTAGGAACTACAGACCCATTAGCCTCCTATCAGTTGTTTAAAAAGTCTTCACTAAGGTACTGTTGCATAGCTTGAAGCTAGCACTATACATGGCTCAGCCAAGAGAACAAGCTCGTTCCAGGAGTGCATCTGTAGTACTATAGACCCCATCCGTGAAACAAAAGAGCGGAGGAATATGAAGTATCACTACCTACGACTTTTGCTGACTATAAAAAAGGTTTTGATTCTATGGAACCAGAGGTGGACTGGCCATTCATAAACGGCCCTGGAAGCGGTTTTTTTGTTCCCCACGTTTGTAAAAAGATATCAAAGTATCCCCATCCTAAAATTAAAGGCATATCAGCATTATCATTTCAACCAATGTACTGAAGTGTTTGTATTGATGCAATAATTAACTTACATTTTATTCCCCGTTTTTTTGTTTTGTTTTGGCATATCAGCTTTACCATTTCAACCGATTTACTGAAGTGTTTGTTTTGATGCGATAATTAACTCACATTTTATCCCCTGTTTTTTTTTGTTTAGTTAAAATATCCCTAGTAGATGTTTTTTCAAGTCTCTCTCAGAGAACGCCCCATGTCGTTCTTTGAGAGAATCTCTTGAAGATTTTATTCCATTCTTGCCTATTTTATTGCTGTAGATGAATTCAGAATTGTAAAAGTTTCTACAGTTTTAGTGAGAAAGGAAGTCCAAATGTGCCAAAATGTTTTCTTTTGTTGCACGAATTACAGATCATAAACCAAACATTCAAGAACAACTACTTTGAAAAAATTGAAAATTTCCGGAATTGCAAGAATATTAGTACGAATTTATGAAATGAGAGGAAGAAGGCGAAGATTAATGCTTATTTAATTACTTTTAAATGGAAAAAGCATTTTCGCTGCATCTGAACTAGACTTTTCAAAACTGTAGTTCAAGAATTCGTCTGACTGTAAGGCTAAAAAAGGAAGTAAATCAGATGCAGGTCTCGTTAAAAAGAAAAATATATACGCATACATATACGTAAAGCAACCCAAGTATTTTACCTTATGTGAACCTCAATGCTTTAACGCATATCCAACGAATTCGAGTTTCTATCCCAGATTATTGACATTATATTTGATTATATTGTATTGATCAGCTGAAAGGAATGGATCATACGTTTGAAAGTCGAGAGGGTGTATCAGAAACAGTGTCTTTGGCTCAACAGAACATTTGATGTGTAAATTTTTTTTTGTTTTTCTTCAGAAACAATCAAACCGTTAAACGAACTTTGCCGTTTCAGCATAACTTGGTTTTCTTCTATAAGCATAGTGGAGGATAGATATATACTTGTTTTTCTTGCGTTACCATAAGGCCTTTCGACCAGAATATGGCGGCCCACCAGGAATTCTCCCGGTATCCCGGCGGCACAGTACGCGCCTGTATGAAACTATCAGCAGTTATTATGTTTTCAAAATGCTGCGGTATTAAAAGACATTATACAGTAAGACCTATTTAAAACAGAACTTATTTTCTGGTCCCGAGTTCATTACGTACAATTTAACCTGTCTAAAACGGAATCTGCCTCACGCGGAAACAGAAATGACAAGGGAGTAAATGAACTTAGTTAAGGCTCGACGAGACCCGCCATGTTGTATTGCTGCCTTCTCTTATTAACCAACTGGGAAGCGTATTTCACAAATTGCTCGGGCAATTTTGCACATTTTGGAACACCGTTTGTGGCTGACGCAAGATATATGATAAATAAATAGTTCCCTGGTTTCAGAAATTTTATTGTCTTTTCCCTTCATTTTTATCTGCAGCGAAAGCCGTACCAAGGCGTCTTACATAGTTTTATTAATTAATAAAACATACTTAAAATGTCCAAAATGAAAATCTGAAGCCAGGGAACTCTTTATTTATCATATATCTTGCGTTAGCCACAAACGGTGTTCCAAAATGTGCAAAATTGCCCGAGCAATTTGTGAAATACGCTTGCCAGTTGGCTAATAAGAGAAGGCAGCAATACAAGATGGTGGGTCTGGTAGAGCCTTAGACGTGTTTGTCTTAGGGCACAGGCTCTTTCCCTTACCTAGAACCAGTAGTCCCGAATTACAGCCCTAATATTTTCTCACAGTGGTCATTAAACCCCTTCTTCCACTAAAATTGGTGCGCATGTTTGATGCCACCCCCGATTTCCCTGGAAGCATAAGGGAGCATATTCACTCGTCAAGGTATTGATTCTATGAGGTGGCGATATTTAACCTGGAGTATCGGGTATCATAATGTCAACAGCAAGTCATCCAGTTCCCGTACATTTGGGGGAGGGGGATTTTGTGTGAACCCGCTTTTTCAAATCGAAACACAAATGTTGGATTGGGTTCATGCCAGCTGAATTTGGAGGCCAGGGCATTAACAGAAAGTCCCCAGCATGTTCCTTGAACCACTCCTTGACGATTCTGGCAGTGTAGCATGTAGCATTATCTTGTTGGTAATGGCCATCACCAGCAGGAAACACACTTGCCCTGAATGGGTGAACTTGGCCCGCAACGATAATCAGGTACCTGACTGATGTAAGAGATTGTGCTGTTAGGATAATGGAGCCTAAAGTGTCGCAAGAAAACATCGCCCACAGCATAACACCGCCGCCGGCCTACTTCCGCTCAACAGTGCAGCCAGGTGCCATAGACTCCGTTAGCAATCGGCGTATCCGCCCTCTGCCGTCTACGTAACGCACCAGGAATCTTGATTCGTTAGACCAGGCTACTTTTTTCCAATCATCCAAGCGTCCAATCTCGATGATCTTGGGCCTATTTCATGCGTTGATGGCGATGATGTGCAGTGAGCACGAGGACCCGGCTCGGTCATCATGTAACTATGGTATCGTAAAATTTGTATTTATATTGCTATCAGCAAGAGTGTATGCACGAATGTGCTTTCGCGAGAGAAGTATTACAAATAAGTTTTAAAGCGTTTTTTATGTGACTTATACCGCTAATTTACACATCCCATATTTCCCTGAGTTGTTGTCATGTGACCGTAACTGGTCCAAAGTATAAAATGGGACACAGAGAAACGTTTGCCCAACAGTCAAACGCACTTGCACATTGGTAGGTGGAAGATGGCAAAAGATACTGCATTCGTTACGAATTTCATGAAGTAAAAAGTGCTGCAAAAGCATGTGCAACGATCTGTTCTGTTCTGGGATAGAATATTGTATCGAAAAGCACGTGTGGGTTTGGGTTTAGACGGTTTAAAACAGGTGATTTTGATGTTAGCAATAGAGAACGCAGTGGCGTCCCGCAGAAGATTGTACATGAGTAACTGCCAGCATTGCTGCACGAAGATTCATCTCAAATGCAAAAAGAGGTAGCTGAACAACTAGGGATAACTGAACAAACCATTTCGAATTATTTACGCGCAATGGGAAAGATTCAGAAGGAAGGAAAATGAGTACCACATGACCTAAGCCAGAGGAACAAGGATAGCATGTCATGAAGTATTTCAACCTGTTGAATAAACAACACAGAAAATCTTTTCTGTGGAAAATCGTTGCAGGTGATGAGAAGTGGATATGGTACGACAATCCCAAAAGCAAAAAAAAAAAAAACAAAAAAAAAAACAGCAACAACACTGGGTGGACCCCCGTGAAACAACAACTTCGATACTGAAACCCAATATTCACTCCTCCAAGAAAGTTCTCCTGTGCATCTGGTGCGATATGAAGGGTGTGCTCCATTATGAACTATTGGAACAGGGTCAAACTGTTACTGCTGATCGCTACAAGCAATAGTTGCTGCGAATAAACCAGGAAATCCATCGGAAATGTCCATTCACAGGCAAAGAATTGCGTCCCATGAAATTACTGCATGACAACGCTAGTCCGCATGTCTCGAAATCGGTCAAGGAAACGTTATTGACGCTTGGCTGGGAAGTTTTGGAGCACCTGGCGTATAGTCCCGACATAGCCCCTTCAGACTATAATTTGTTCCGATCGATGCAATATGGTTTGTCTGCTGTACGAAGCTCAAAAATGTGTTGACGACTTCAATGCGTCACACGACGAGGTATTCTTCATGGCTGGAATCCGTCAGCTGCCCGTCCGATGGCGGAAGGTGATAGATAATGACGTCGCATATTTTGATTCGTAAAGGTATTGTTGTTTTCCCGCATATTACAAGTTGCTTTGTCTTAAAACGCTTTAAAACGTATTTGCACACCTAACAATATAGCTGTTCTTTCAGTAAATGTGGTGTTAATTGGCATATCCTAGTTGCGCTAATTAGGAAAAAAAGACTGATACAAACATATATATTTTGGATATCGATTATTAATTTTTGTGAAGCTCATGCTCTCCTCGCCATTATTTCAGAATTCGATACGATTACAAAGTTTCGGAAAACATGCGACAGCGATGAATCCAACTCTTTTCTGTTAACCCTTTCGCGAATACAACGCCCTATGCGCCCGGACATTCAGACAACCACAAGCAAGGTTAATAGAAACATTTGCTCATCCCACCTACCTCGCAGCTGAAGTATCGGTATCTTACGTAGTGACGTCACTGTAAAGGACGGGTAGACCGTCGATACAACGGAAGCACTTGCGGGAGAAGTGTTGTGAACAATTTTCAATTCAAATGCGCTTTGAATTTTAAATCACTTACAGCCAAGATGGAATGAAAAAAAAAACAGCGTCAACAATACACGCAGGAAAAACTGACATTCATGTGAATATTTTATTTATTGTAAACCAAGATTTTAAAGAAAATAAGTATATATTTTTTTCAAATCTATTTAATCTAAACAGGATATTGACTGGCATTAAGGAAAATTGCAAGGATAGCGATCATAGCTTTTAAATTTAATTATATGCAACTGTTGCATTGTTTTCTTTAAATAAATTCTAAAGAAAGAAAAAAACACCATAATATTATGTTAAGCACCTCATAAAGAAATCCCTTTATGCCGAACTAATCAAAACTTCAGCAACATTCAAGGAACTCGTTTAATTAAAAAGCTGGAAATTAATTGTATTAAATGCTCCGTTATTATTTATAATTAATCGTTCAATAGATAAGTTAAAATTGTTTATTTTCAAATTCTTTACCTTTCTTTTCGTCATATTTTAACTGCTAAATTTTGAGAACTTTAAGAATCGGGACCTTATTTAATGCAAAGAAATGCTTTCTTCACTGCCTTTTCCATTTTCCTTAAGTAACTATTTTAATCGGTATTCTCTTCTTGGGTTGGTAAGACATTTTTTCCTGAGGATTTGGAAGTTAGTCGAATACTGAAGTGGAAAACAAATTCATTTTGCTTTTCGTTGCTATTAGGAGAAACAAAAAAAAACGAGTTTTTCCAGATTTTAACTATGGGTTTTGACGTCGGGTTAATTTTTCCCCGGGTTATTTTGCTAACGAGTTATTGAAGTTGGGTTATTTTTGCGCCGGGTTATTTTGGCGCGGGTTATTTTTTCCGGTTTAATTTGACATGTAACCCTTTTTTCTTGATGAAATTCGTAACGAGCGCAGTGTTGAATAAATGCTGTATCGCTTGCCATCTTTCACCTACCGATGTGCAAGTGCGTTTGCCTGTGGGGAAACTTATGTGTCACATTTTATACCCCGGACCAGTTACGGTAACAGGACAACAACGCGTGGGAATGCCGTATATGTAAATTAGCGGGATACGTCACACAAAAAACGCTTTAAAACTTATTTGTACACCTAATAAATGCAAAAACGGTTCTAAATCACCCTTAACAGGAACATTTGTGGTGATCAACTGCGTAGCCTTGGGATTTACGATAAATCGATAAATTCTCGTGTCATAATTTCGTGAGTATGTTACTTCAGTAAACCAAGATTCGTTGGTTTAACTTATCAGAAAGTGAAGGAAACTGGTCATGATCGTTTTTTTTTTTTTTTTCGTTTTTTTTTAGAATTTGACTGCTTGACTGCTGACTTAACAGAAGAGCTTATAGTGACCAACAACGAAATCTTAACCTTTACGATACATTCTCGTGTTATAATTTCGTCATTATTTTACTTCAGCAAATCAGGATTCGTTGGTTTAACGTATGGAGAAGTGAAGGAAACTAGCCGCAATTTTTTAAATTTTTTTTCCTAAAAATTCATGCTCACTCCACTTTTTAGTGTAAGTGAAACAGTTTCTAAATCGCGCATTTCTCTGTCACTTCCAGCAATTGCAATGTAACATGATTTTGGGTTAATCTCTTTGGAATGTCTGGAGTTCGACTGATTGACTGCCGACTTCTATAAGCTTGGGTAAACTCTTTTGAACTCATTACTTGCGAGACATCGCTGGAGTTTCACGTATTTTTTGAGGACTAATTTCTCTACAGTTGTAACACGTGTGCTTTCTCGGAAGTGACAGGCTACCAGTCTAGGAAACTAGAGCTAACTTCCGATTGATTGTGAGTTTTGCGAAAGTCAGTATCTACAACTAAAAACTACTTCACTTCTTTGGACAAAATTTAAAGTATCTTCTATAATTTATCTCAGAGTACTTTGCTTTGATTTACCTTATTTATCATCTCGGTCTTCATTTCAGCTGATCTAGAACCCGTGGCAGTGAATAATTTTGTTTATCTGCTTTCTGTAAAATACCGCGCGGACAGCACGACTGTTAAACATCAGAAGGAATAAACTCTAAAATCGGAATTAAGCTGTCAGTCTTTGGAAAATATCATTCTTTTCCTTGAGAAGTGTAGCAGCTTTCGCTGTTTGATAGCTGCTTAGAATGTGATGTTATGCAGTATTTTATATTTTATTTTTTTAGCTGTGTTTCTCGGCATCTTGAGTGGCAACCAAGAGATGGACCCCTTTTTCAGGTACTTTCTTTCCTTTCTCTACGTTTTACAATTTATTTATTACAATTACATTTTTTGTTTCCATGAACCAATACTATCTTACGCATATTTCGCGCATTTTATGCTCGAAATAGATTGTCTGTCTATCGATCATTGCAGTTAGAAGGAGGTGAAAAATGCCCATCCGTCTTGAGAAGGGCTGTCATATCTAATAAACAGAGTAATGCAAATTATGAGGATTTTAAAAAGAAAACTTGCTACTGGATGCTTTGATTGAGAGATATTCCTAACTTTTGAAAGTTAAGCAGTGGGCCTACAATGTAATTTGTAAAATGATATCCTTAAGAAATTCAGGCCATTCATTGATGCATTGAAAAAGACTGAGAAATAACTGTAATGTATAGAGATCATAGAGAGCTTCTCACCATTATTTTTAAACACCACTCTTGTACAGAGATGTAACTTTGTTCGAAAAATATACGCTTTCATATCTGTGTACTGCGCGTAGAATGTTTCTTTATGGAAGATCTGGTAGTAAAGTCAACCATCGATGTACCGCCGCCCTTGTGTAGCGCCACCCCTTGTTTATGAACAGACGTGTTCTATGTAAAGCATCCCTTGATATACACAGTCGTATCAGAATAATATGACCACATACCTAATAATGAGAATAACCACCCTTGGCCCGGATAACTGCGACGAGACGGAGTAGAATGGACGCAATGAGGCCCAGGAAGTTTGCCCGAGGCACGCATGCTCATTCGGACTGCAGCAGAGCACGGAGGTCCCGCAGATGACGACGTCGTTGTGGGTCATCACGTCGAATCTGTCGATCGAAATACTCCCACAAGTGCTATATGGGATTGAGGTCGAGTGATGTCGCCGGACAAGGGAGAGCAGAGACATCGCTGTCGTGTTCCGAAGCCAGTCACGTACACCCTTGCCGACGTAGCCGGGCGCATTGTCTGTTGATAAACACAGTCGCCAGCAGGATGAACGTCCAACATCTCAGGACGCATGTGGTCAGCAAGGGATGAACAGGTAGCCATTGGCGTTCAGGAACCTATCAAGTGGTACCAGTGGTCCCAATTCATACCAGGAAAACATTCGCCAGATATGCACACTGCCACCGCTGACCTTTACTTGACTGACGAGTATAGCCGAGTGTTGGTTCTCGTGTGTCTGACGCTGTATCCGCCACTGCCCGTCACTTCTGTAGAGAAGAAACCTCGATTCGCAGGAGAAGGCAACCTTTTCCCACTCTTTCACTGTGCAATGACGGTAGTCTCATGCGAACTGCAGCAGCCGTTGCCAATGGACCTGGGTTAAGATGAGCGCCTTGAAGCAGGGTCGACTACGGAGACCCATGAGTAACAGGGTTCGCTCTACTGCTGTCGGGGACACGTACCTGGGTTACCCAGCGTTTACTTGTGCGCTCAACTGCTGCGCGTCGATTTCCCTTTACCAGTCGACAGAGGCGACGTTCTTCTCTGACGTCGATGGCGTTTGGGGCTCCACAGTCATGACGTCACGAGGCATTCGGTGTGCCAGCGGTCCATTTTTGGTACACCCTTACTACAGCACCTCGCGAACAGTCCACGAAGTCTGCTATTTCTGAGATGCTTCCAGCCTTGGCGCGGTAACCGATGATCATTCCTTTCTGAAGGTCCGTCAAATCACTACCTCTGCCTTTTGCGCTCACGTGACACACTATGGCTTATCTGTCCTGGCCGGCCTCTTATACCTCCGTGTGATCGATCATGTCACGTGCACTCTGTGAACAGCCTGGGCGGGTACATTGTGATTCCGGGGGTGGTCATATTATTCTGATACGACCGCGTACATTCCTCCACACCCTTGGCATCCGCCAACCGCCAATGCATATTCCTGCGCCAACCTATCTTGCCCAGCACAAAACATGTTTGATGAATCGCCACTTGCAAACTGTGTGAGAATTCCCTTCCCTCTTTCTATTGGATCATGATTCAATTGTGGCGAACCTTAGTGTTGAAGACACGAATCAAACAAAGATGCAAATCTGTATCTTCTAACATAAAAAATACTCTTTGAAGCAAACTAGCAGGATGGCGAAATTTTTTGTTTCGGTTGAAGGGTTTAACGACCACAGTGAGCAATATATGGGCTATAGGCAGTCTCTCGCCCTTAATTTAGGAACTCTGGTTCCAGGGAACGGAGAGAGCCAATGCCTTAAGACAAACACAACGTCCATGCCTCACCGGGATTCGAACCCAGACCCATCTCGGACGAATGATAAGAAGTCAGCGATTAGACTACAGCGCCACCATTAGATTGTGTTCTGGAAATAACTGGATTTAAATTTAAAACACCAAGGAAAATAGACGAAGGCTTTAAAAGAAAAATGATTTTGTGTAACGTTTTTAATTTCCACTTGATAAAGTTTCTGTGACGGAATATGATTTGTTATCCAATTCCTTATAATTAAAATGCTAACTTTGTCTTCCTACTGCGCAAAGTAAATTTCAGCATTTAATGCTCACTCGAATCTTCTGAAACTGAAATGGACATTTCTAATTACAGTACCTTATAAGTTTCCAACATATAACTGCATTTTTTTCTACTATAATGTTTTCAATTTAATGTAGATCGTGGTTTTCGATGAACCATCATTAGCAAAATTTGGGATACTCAAAAATAATTGGCAAATTTGATATAACACCTAAATACGGGGTGATTCATAAAGAAGTATACAGATTCCAGATGTTGTAAAACAGTAACAGTTGAAGACACTGACCACAACTGCAAACCGTTAGGTAGATGTACTCATAAAGTTTGTGTCCCGCTACTTAAGGAAGTGACGTAGGCGATAGCGCGCGTATCACGAGACTAGTCAGTCAAAATGGCAGCGTCTACAGTGGAGAAGGCGTTTTGTGCTCTTGAATTGAGCAAAACGGAATCTGTAACTGTTGTGCAACGGCATTTTCGAACACGATTCGGTAAAGAACCTCCAACCAGAAAATCTACCTACGATTCGCATGAAAAATTTGAAACTACGGGTTGTTTGTGCAAACTTAAAAGTCCTGGACGACCGCGTGTATCGGAAGAAGTCGTGAATAGTGTTTGCACCGCCATTCAACGAAGCCCGGGAAAATCAACGCAGAGGGTGAGTCGTAAAGTGAAGATTTCACAGCCCACTGTCTGGAGAATTTTGAGAGAGAAGCTGAAAATGATTGTGTCTAAATCCGAGACATTTCAGTGTGCACCACGACAGTGACTAAGGGTGCACGCATTGAACATATGTGACTGTCTCTAAAAAACTTGAAACATTCCCCTACAATTCTGTTACAAGTAACACAAAATATCTTACATTGTTCTTGCTTTATAGTGCGTTGAAACTGTGTACTTCTTTATAAATCACCCTGTATAATTTAGCAGACGATGGCTGTATACCAAAAGGTTGACCGTACTTTTGTCTGTGACAGCAAATGTTAGCGCTCTGGTTATGTTGTACGATATTCACGTACTTCAATAAGCTGTCAGTGCATATCGGTAGCAAAAATTATTTTGCTTCCCCCAAAGTCGAAATACACCTCGTCCCGAGAACAACGTTCCAGCATAAACGCCTTTTGGAACTACCACAACACATGCGCGTTTGCATCTTCCTAATGCACAGCATTTCCATTCGGGAGCGTTACTATTTATTCTCACGACTGCCTTTATTTTCGACAAGCGAGCTTGTAAAATGATTGGCCTCTCAAAATTATTGTTTGATTGTAAACGTTTCACAGGATGTGAGACAATTATTGTTGTAGCCAGCAGTGTGAGGTATTAAGGCTGTCTTTGAATTAGTGTAAGAGTAATTCTGTCCTGTATCTGCAATGAAAATTCTTTTGAACATATTTTCTAGAAGACTATTACTTTGTAGTGTTTCAAATTTTGAGCACAAATAAAAACGACCTATAGCTAATATGTGCCACAGTAATTATTCCGAAAAAAAATATTAGAATAGCTTTTAAAATTCAATTTATCTGACTCGAAAGTATTCCAATTTGGGCGCTAGATGGCGCGATAAGTTAGCTTAGCAGTGTTTCTGTCTGGAAGAAACGAAATCTCTCATTTCTGTCTAATTTTTAAAAATTATCTAGCCCCCCCAAAAAAAAATTAATGGGGCCAAAAGTGAGACTGGAACCTGGTCTCCCATAAATCATCTTAAATCCTACTGCACGTTCATTTTTTGAAGATAAAATGTGTACATTAGCAGAGAACCCCTGAATTTGAGCTATAGGAACTCCACCTACCTACTAAGCTCCACCCCAAAGAACGTCATTGGCTATAATGTAACAGCGTCTACTTTGTTCTGAATACGGCGAGGCCTGCAGTGATTCGCTGACGCCAACTTTCGGGACAGTCCCTCAAGAACTAAAAGCCACGCCCAAGAAGTGATTTTTTGCGCCATCTATCGCAGAAGATGAACCCTAACACTCATTCAAAGACAGCCTAAAAGGGAACAATACGAGCTAACTCCAGGAATTTTAGTACTGCCATGCAAAACAACGGAGAAGAAATATTAAAGGGTTACTGCGTAGTCTCTGTACTGCTGTTTGTTTTTTCTTTGGTTGCGGTTTAATGACCACCATGAGCAAATCACTGGACCAAAAGCAGTCGCTCGTCCCAAATTTAGGGCCACTGGTTCGAGGGAAGTGACAGAGACAGTGCGGTTAGACAAACACAACATCCATGCCGAACTGGGATTCGAACCCGGACCTATCTCGGACGAATGATCAGAAGCCATCGCTTAGATCACTGTTCCGCCGGGCCGGTCTGCTGCTTCTCAACATTTCATTTTCCGATGGTAAAACCTCATTCGATATAGTACAATACAATGATTTAGACGATTGCAAGCAAGGAGGGTCTAACGCAATCCACTGAGGGCCGAGCTACGCATGTCGCCTGTTTGGAAACAGAAAAGGGAAGTACGTGGGCTGAGGTGGTTTTCAAGTAAGACCACATTCAGAAGCGAAGAAGGTCCAGATCAATTACTAGTCCATGATGACAGAATTTCATACCCACCACGACTGTCAGAGGAAAATGAGACAAACCAAGCGAAATAACCAAGTAGGCCAGCAGGCCATGCTCAATGAAGATTGCTGCTTTTTATTCATTAGACTCTCTGTGTTTTAATTTTTGTTTAGTTTAGGTTTCTTCTTTATGAATAAACCATTTCACGAATAGTTAGTGTCAAGAACGACATCAAGGGAAAATTTATTCTATACCTGCAAACATTTTCTCAATGACTTATGCGTTCCAGTCTAAAAACTCTGAGCGCAAATGAATAAACTCTTTAGGTAAGTATACCGGAGTTACAAGGAAAGTCCTTGATCAGGCGAATATCTCACGAACTATGGCAGATAACGATTTACTTCTTGCGCAGTTGTATAAGAAACACCCTATGGCGCACACAATGACACCACGAGGATTCCTCTCTCCCTCTTTTGGGGGCTTGAGGGTGCTAACGTGCCCCCTTTGCAGATAGGGCAAAAAATTCAATTACAAACTTGTTTAGTGAGGCAAAAATAGTTGATAAAGGTTTTAGTCCCATAACAAAATATGGAAGGGGACCGGGAAGTAGCTTTCCGCTTTTTTCGCATTTGAAGAGTCCCCCTTCCATCTTTTGTTATGGGACAAAAACATTTATGTACTATTTTTGCCTAGCTGAACAAGTTTGTAATTTACTTTTTTGCCTTAGGGGGTGCTATAGCCCCCTCAACCCTCCCAAAAAGGGGGCGAGGGGATCCTTCGTGGTGTTATTGCGTGCGCCATAGGAGGTTTACTATACAACTGCAGAATAAGTAAATCGCTAACTGCCCTAGTTCGTGAGATACTGTCCTGATCGCGGACTTGTAACACTGTATATACAGGGTGATTCAAAAGTCGCAAGATACCCTTGCATTTCAGAAACGCGAGGGAAAATGAAATATCTCAATACCCCAGCAAAGAATTGGCGAGGGTCCTATTTTTTACGCTGTTTCCGGAACATGGCCGCCATCTGAAATCCGACATATTGGATCAAGGTCAAATTTTTCAAATGGTAAGGAGGTCATATTGCATATCATACAAGACCAGAATTTTCTCAGAAATTGGTTGCCATAATCAGATTTGACATATGCTATGTGTTGTGGTTCAGAAGTTATCAACACAGAAAATTGAAATAATCATTGTTTGTTGCAGGTAACTAAAGATGGTCTTGACGGAAGAGGAGAGGATTGAGGTGATCCTAATGTCTGAGGAACGCGGGTACCGTATCATGGCCGCAGGCTTCAACAACCGACACCCAGAAAGGCCACCAATTTTACACAGAACTGTCGCATACCTGATATCCAAATTCCGAGAGACTGGGAACTGCTACCGACGAGGGAATCTCAAGAATGGTCTTGGCAGCCTTTGCAAAGAGTCCACAACGTAGCACACGATGTCTCGCAGCAGAAAGTGATATCAACCAGTCAGCCATTTTAGGGATTCTGCCCACCGCTCATTGGCATCCGTTCAAGATCCAGATACAGCAGCAACTATCAGAGAATGACTCTGATAGACGTGTCGAGTTCTGCACCTGGGCTTTAGACCAACACTAACAGGATCCCTCATTCGCATAGGGCATTTTGTTCAGTGACGAGGCCAATTGTTATATCAGTGGTGAAGTTAACCGTCAGAACCACAGGTACTGGTGTGACAGGAACCCTCACTGGACGGAACCATCCGTCAGTAATTGTGACGGAAACCATCACTAGAACGGAACCCTCCGTCTAGAAATAGGATTAATCTTTGAGGTTTTGTAGCTATGAACACCTTCCTCTGTGTGAGCGCCTTATACACTTTTTCTTCCATAAAGGTTTTGGGCCAAATTTTCAGATGGTTGCTATTCTTTGTTATATGAGAGGGCTTGCAGAAAATCTACCTATTCAAAGAATATTTTTACCAAATACTCCACCATCGCTGCTATTTTACCCAGGTTTCCTTCAGAAAGTTCTTGACAAAATTAAAGAATCCACTTTTTAATTTTTGTGAAATCCTGGGAATTTTATTCAGTTCTTGTGGTTGTGCTTCAGAAAGCCTGATAATCAAATTCATATTGCAGTGTTTCGCAAAATGTGGTGCAGAAGATGTTTTATCAAAAAACCGTAATTTCAAAAAGGTGTCTTTAATTTCTTTAAATTAAGAAGTTTGCCTGAAATCAGGATTTACTTTAACTTGAAGAATTCACAAACTTTTTTGGACTTGCTGTGCTGCTAGTATTTGTCCTTTTTACATCTAGAAATGTTATTGAAGATCTGCTATTTTGTAAATCTTTGCAATGTAGCACACATATATATATAAAAAGCTCATCGACGATTTTTTAAAACATAGAATTAGTTGGGGAAAATGTATTAATGCGTGTTGATGGTGCTCGGGTACCTAATGAGAAGCTGAAAGGAGTTCTAACGGAAATCATTAGCGAAGTACCAGAAAACTCTAAGAGCGGTTGTGTTATAAGTATGATAAAAATTAAAGTAACTTTTTACTTGCATCTCTGTTTTGTTCTGTAAATTAAAATGTATTAAAGCATATACACTTGAAGACACAGAAAACACGACACCAGGAAGTATTTCTAGGAGTGACATAAAAATTGAATGGCGTGTGTCGATAGTTGGGCAGGTTATGAAAATGATTGCAATTGCAGACCGATGACGTGACAGGTGAGGGAGATAAAAAGGCAAAACTGCTGGGCTTAGCTATGTTTAGTCGTTCTCACAAGGGCGTGTGGACTACTGTATTGGAGTGGTCTAGATGGCAAAAGCACGTGTGAGGAGTGAGGATGCCCAGGCGACGTCATTGGAAATACTCCTACCATCGCATGAACACCTTTACCAGAGGCTTCATCATGGCCTACGTACGGCTGGTTGGTCCCTATGTCGCAGCGCGACGAAAACGCATCGTGATGCAACAACTGTCAGCGGATTATTGCGACAGTGGTTGGAACAAGGAAACGCGTGTCGCATAAGTGGGACTGGTGCACCTAAGCGAACGCCCGAAAGTCTCTATCACTGCATTCGACGGCAATCCGTATCAGCTACGCAATACACAACGGATGACATTCAACGAAGTGTACAGGCAGCTATAGGCATCCCTGTATCGACAAGGACTCCCAATCGCTGATTGGTTGAGGCAGGTTTGTGTAAATCGCTGGTTGGGTGAGGCAAGTTTGTGTGAATTGCTAATTGGCTGAGGCAGGTTTTTGTGAATCGCTGATTGTTGATGCAGGTTACGGTAAATCGCTGATTGGCTGAGGCAGGTTTGTGTGAATCGCTGATTCGCCGAGGAAAGTTTGTGTGAATCGCTAATTAGCTGAGGCAGGTTTCTGTTTAACATTGATTGGCTGAGTCGGGTTCGTGTGAATCGCTAATTGGCTGAGGAAGGTTTGTGTGAATCGCTCATTAGCTTGAGGCAGGTTTCTGTAAATCGCTAATTGGCCGGGAAAGGTTTGTGCAAATCGCTAATTGGTTGAGGCAGGTACGTGTAAATCGCTCATTGGCTTGATGTAGGTTACTGTGTATCGTTGATTGGCTGAGTTAGGTTTGTGTTAATCGCTAATTGGTTGAGGTAGGTTTGTGTAAATCGCTAATTGGCTGATACAAGGTTCTGTGTATCGTTGATTGGCTGAGTTAGGTTTGTGTTAATCGCTAATTGGCTGAGGCAGGTTTGTGTAAATCGCTGATTGGTTGATACAGGTTACTGTAAATTGCTAATTGGCAGGGGACGGTTTGTGTAAATCGCTAATTTGCTGAGGCAGGTATGTGTAAATCACTGAATCAAATTTGTGTGAATCGCTAATTGGCTGAGACAGGGTTCTGTGTATCGTTGATTGGCTGAGTCAGGTTTGTGTGAAACGC
Source organism: Macrothele yani (assembly GCA_039090855.1). Taxonomy (NCBI): domain Eukaryota; kingdom Metazoa; phylum Arthropoda; class Arachnida; order Araneae; family Macrothelidae; genus Macrothele; species Macrothele yani. Next base: position 50,897,010 of record CM076995.1, read on the forward strand.
TAATTGGGTGATGCAGGTTTGTGTAAGTCGCTGATTGCTTGATGCAGGTTACTGTAAATTGCTGATTGGCCGAGGAAGGTTTGTGTAAATCGATAATTGGCTGAGGCAGGTTTGTATGAATCTCTGGCTCAAGTTTGGGTGAATCGCTGATTGGTTGATGTGGGTTTCTGCAAATCGCTGATTGGCCGAGGAAGGTTTGAGTAAATCGCTAATTGGCTGAGGCAGGTTTGTGTGAATAGCTGAGTCAAGTTTGTGTGAATCGCTAATTGGCTGAGGCAGGTTTCTGTGCATCGTTGATTGGCTGAGTCAAGTTTGTGTGAATCGGTGATTGGCTGAGGCAATATTGCGCCATAATCAGCCTTGAGACGACTGGCACTCATCGCAGCACATCATCTCGCGACCTTGCAGTGGGATGTGCTGTACTAAACACGCGTCGCGGGACGAATGGAACCATAACGCATTCAGTCACGAGTCTCTCTTCTGTCACAGCGGCGACGATCGCCGATTGAGGGTCTGAGATGTCACGCCCAGTTACCGAATGTAAAGCCCAGAATGGGGGTCATACGACCAACTGAGCCCGGCTACATTATACGATCTTCTCATCCATTGCACTCATGTAACCCTCAGAAATTACACCTCTCTTCGCCCACCTACTTGTGTGCTAAGCTTCGTCTTGTTTCGCGCATTCCTTCATGGTATTATATTTTCTGTGTCGAGTAGTATATATGCAAATTTTTGGGTGAGAACCGAACGCAGAAAAAAATAAGTCATCGGAAACTTACTAGCCCCTAATTGGGGAATTATTTGGTTGGAGGAAGTAATGTCTGCAAATGCAAGGCAACAGAAAAGTGCTAATTACTGGTAACTTTCATTATGCATGGCTTTTGTCGACTATGAAAAGTCCTTTGATTCGGTGAAACCATCAGCAGTTACAATGGCTTTGAAGCCCTGGGTATTGAAGATGCATACATTAATATTATTAATAACATCTATGAAAATGCAAGTGCAAAGATCCGGCTATTTGAGAATACAGCACCCAAAAAAATTGGAAAGGGAGTGAGACAAGATGTCACTATATCTCCCATGCTCTTTAATGCCACATTGGAAAATGTCTTTCAATCACTGAACTGGGAAAACAAAGGGATAAAGATTAATGGAGATTATCTAACTCACCTTCGTTTAGCTGATGACGTAGTCATTTTTGCAACTACCCCATCAGAGCTGCAGACTATGATCCAGGAACTTGCTGACAAGAGTAAAGAAGTGGGATTAAAAATGAACTTTCAGAAGACAAAAGTGATGTACAATGCTTTTACAAAAAATAAAGATTTATCGATTGATGGAGAAAAGCTGGGGATAACCAATACCTACATTTATCTTGGACAGCAGATATCAAGTGAGGGTCACATTGATGAAGAAATTAATCGGCGTATAAAACTTGCCTGGAGAGCTTTTGGAAGAAACAGCATAATTTTCAAGAGCAATATGCCGTTATGTATTAAAAGAAAAGTGTTTGATCAACGCATCCTTCCAGTGCTTACATATGGTGCAGAGACGTGGGTGGACCTTAACTAAAAGAGACATACAAAGACTGCAGATAACTCAAAGAACATGGAGAGGTGCATGCTTAGTGTAACCAGGAGAGATAAGAAGAGGAACTCGTGGATTAGAAAAGTGACAAGAGTGGAAGATATCATGATCAAAGCAAAATTCCTGAAATGGCAATTGGCTGGACATATTGCCAGAAGGACCGACCATCGATGAACAGCCGAAATTTTAGACTGGATTCCAAGTGACAGGAAAAGACCCAGAAGAAGGCCACATGTGAAATGGGTGGATGAAATTCGAAAGTATGCGGGAGTAACATGGAGGAGACTGGCACAAGACAGACCGTTGTGGAAGAAACTTGGGGAGACCTTCGTCCAGCAGTGCGTTGATAATGGTTGACAATGATGATGCTGAATTAGCCATTTTAAAAGTCCCCATTGGTGAACCGCTGTCCGCCCGGGAAATGCTGCAACGACCGAAAAAATGGTAATCGCCTGGGGCAATGTCCGGGAAATGAACTTTGTACGGCAACTGCTCCAAGCTCAGGTCCCTGATCTTGTGACAGGCCAGCCGCGCTGTGTGAGGTGTTGCTCCATCCTGCTGTAGAAAAACGCCCTTCTGGTTCAGCAGTGCTGGTCGTTTGGACGTGAGCGATGCGTGGAGATCGACGAGCTGACTGCAGTACACATCGACAGTGATAGTGGTGTTGTCCGGCAGCAGCTCGAAAACACAACACCCCCCATATCCAAGGAGGATAGAATAAGATATCTGGAGATGCCCTTGTTAATGAAGCAGTACCACTTTGCGTGAAGCCTATAACCGTGAGAGACGCCCGTCAAAGTGTGGGAAAGTTCATGGTTTACAATGCTATTTTTTATTTTTTTTATTTTTGATTGTAGGTTTAACGACCACCGTGAGCAACTCAATGGGCTATAAGCAGTCGCCCGTCCCTAATTTGGGGTCACTGGTTCCAGGGAAGGGAAAGAACCAGTGCCGTAAGACAAACACAACATCCATGCCTCACCGGGATTCGAACCCGGACCCCGTTCGGACGAATGATCAGAGGCCATCGCTTAGACCACTGCGCCACCGGGGCGGCGCAATGCTATTACTATGCATTTTGTGTTGGCTGAATCACCTTCTTTCTTTGCAAATATTTCCAATTTCGCATCGTAACTTGTTGCCAATGTGTGAGAAAATGCTGAATTTATAAAATTCTCAATTATTTTCAGGCTCCTTTATTTTAAATTGAAGTACACGAACATTAACACGCATTCTAAGCAAAACATAACGTTAAAATTGTAAACTTCACTCGTCTAAGAAGTATAAAACATTCCGATTTGATATTAACACGGTTTCTGCATCCACAAACCACGCAATTCCAAAATACAAATAGATGAAAAAACAGAGGTATCATGTAAACAATGGCAAATTCCCACACCTAGCGGCTTCACGGCTAAGAGACCAGGGCATCTCCAGAAGTATTAGTCTAATATCCTTGCACATATCCCACCAAACAGACAGCAGGAGCTTACGTGGGTGAAAGCCGACTTTGGGGGTCGGGATGGGCTTCTTTTTGGATCCAACTACTGTTTCCGGGCGCTGACATTATCATACAGGATTCATTTCTTGTCACGGGTCACAATGCGGTCCAAGAAAGATTCAACGTCATCACGTACAAACAGAGAAACGCATATATTCATGCGGTCTGCTTTCTGCTCAACGGTGAGTGGATGGAGCAACCAAACTCCCTTCTTGTACAGCTTCCCTAGTTGACGCAGGTGCGTGGTAATGCTCGTGTGAATAGTCCCCAGCTATTTGGCGAAGTCCCGCGTGGTCACACGTGGGTCGTCTCCACTAAGGTCCTCATGATGTCTATATCCACTGTTGCTGGTCTTCCGGCTTTGGGACATTCTGACAGGTCAAAATTTCCCACCCGAAACCGTTCGAACGAACGACAGCACTGACGATGTGATAAGGCATTGCGGTACACACTGGTAATGTCCCTTGCAGCACTTGCGGGGAGGATATCACAATGAAAGTCATACAGCATGCAATGGTGGTTGTGCTCCTTGTCCATTTCCACGTTGGCTGGTGCTTACACTCTTCGCCTTCTGACTGTTAACAGCCACTAACTTAAGCCACCTACCTGCTGATGTCCTGCCGGTGTGCTGCGCAATCTCAGTGGCCAATGTGCGCCGCGTCCGGGGCTTCGACTTCGGTTACCTCGTCATCGGGCATTACTTTCTTTCCAACACAGTATTATTATCTATTATACTGAAATACACTTGGATCTAACAAAATAAATTCTTCATGTAACTCTGTTTTTATAGGCGTTCTGTAAACTTTTTCTTACCTAAAAGTGTTTCTCTGCCAAAAAAATTTGGGAAATCCAGGCTATTGGACTGAATAAACTTGGAGGTGTTTGTAACCTTTCTCGCACGTGGAATATTTCCGGCTTAGAGATCTGATTTATCATTATTGAATTGCTCAGATTGCTTATTTAGCTAATTAATAATACATTTTTTGAATTCTCCGTCATCCATCACATTGCACGCTCTCGTGTTTCATCCTTATGAATCATTAGGAGATAAACCTGAATGGGGAAGGGGAGTAAATTTCTAAGTTGAATTGAAGCAAGGCAAGAAGTACGGACTTAATGGAAAATTTCTCAATAATTATAAGGAAGTTTCAGAATTTTTTCAATGTTTCGCAGTATAACAGTTCTTTTTTGCAATAGGTGTTTTATACAGACATTTGACGTGGACCAGGAACATCAAACAAAGGTCTTCGCTCTTTCCACGTTTATAAGTGAGTCACGGAAAAATTATTACATAAGTGAGACCCGTGGTTCGATTCCCGGTGGCGGCCAATGAGAATTTTTCCGTGACTCAATTATAAACGTGGAAAAAGCAAAGACCTTTTGTTTAAGGTGTTTTATGGGTTTTTTTTATTTTATGTATATGCAAACACTTTTCAGCGTTTTCAATACTTTTTCTCAATTTCGTACACTACGGTTCTTTAATTTTTTCTAAACAAATATTCACTTCTTTGAGTGATTTTTGCAATTTTAACATTGTATTAAATAAATAGTTCGTTTTTTTGTTAGCGAAATACTCATTATGATGGCAGTATATCAAATAACAGTATTTATTTTATTTTTATAACAGAATAAATAGATCACAGTGTATTAAATCAATAGTTCGATGTTTTTCCTTAGCGAAATATTCATTATGATGGCAGTGTATCAAATAGTAGTATTTAATTCAATTTTATAATTGTAAATGCATCTTTCTATTTTTTCGGTAAAACTGGAGGGCGAGGAATACTTTTGCACTTCAAGTTTTTAATTAATAACTCAGTGAATTATTGAAAGGGCAAAGGACCAAATGTTTTTATCCGGCGACCCGAAACCGGAAGGGCCAAAAGACTTAGAAACCCTCTTTCATTGACATCATTCTGACGACTGCAAACAAGTAAGGTGTACCAGGTGGTTTTCAGGGCATCACTGTACCTTCTGTCTGGAAATGGAAGGGGGATGTTAAAGGGCCAAGGCTTTCCCCAGGAAGTTCAAAATAATTAATACAGACATTTGACGTGAGCCAGGAACATCAAATAAAGGTCATCGCTCTTCGATTCCCGGTGGCGGCCAATGAGAATTTTTCCGTGACTTACTTACAAACGTGAAAAGAGCGATGACCTTTGTTTGAAGTTCAAAATAAGACGGGGAAGGAAGAGATAAACTTAATCGCAATAGGGGTTCCAGTACCCTGGGAGCAGCAGCCTAACATGATCTTCCAAAACACAGCGTGTATTCAATAGTTCAGTGCAGTCTGACTGGAATTCAACCCTCTATCATCGCAAAGAAAGTTTACTGCTCTAACCACTCCTTTATATAAATTCTGTATCAAAGTAATAGAATTTTACGCCTACCTTGCTGTGCTTTAGATACGTCCGGAACGGGATGCTCTGCAACAGATGTCTTCAAGCCCTTCTTAGGTCCTACAGTATCTTTTGATTTGTTGCTTGAGCTTTCTCCACTGGTTTCACTTGGGCCAGCAGGTTGATGACCAAGTCCTGACAGTTTTTTTTTTCTCGAGTGAAAGGGTTTTCGTAAGGTTGGTATTAGAACGCCTACAAGAAGGACTGGGATCGGAGCTGATTCCATTCTCTTTAGCGTTGCTTGATTCTACTTTGTTACTGCCTTTCGTGTTTTGGGTCATTGTGGCTGATTGACCACTTGGCTCCGTTTCTTTCTGAATTGCTGTCTTCTCTGCCTGTCCATTACGTTCTGTTGCCCTAAAGAGCGAACTTTTCCTGAAAGCTGTAGATTCCGGTTTCGATGGACAAGACACCGTCGCATGCCACTGTCCAGAGTTCCTTTCACGAGATCCTTCCTTTACAAACATGTTCGATACGGAATCTAAAATATCTGCAAGCGAAAGGGATCTCACTGTCAGAAAACTGTAAGGTGCTAGTTCATGAATGATATGTTGAACACATTGCGAAACATCAGCGAAAAAGTACATTTAAGCAATCAAAAATGCAGTATTTATGAAATAATCAACATCGTTTTGAGTTGTAGGAAAAATGAAATACTTAAAAAATACGAGAAAAAGAAAAGAAAAGGCTTCATTCTCTTAAAAAAAAAAAGCAACGAGTGATATGTTTTCAGATATGATATGATCATATGTAGAGGATTTTAGGAAGGGAGTGTCTGACCCCAGGTCTTAAACAACCCTTAGAAATAGGATGCTAGGAGATTTAAGCTAGAGTGCCTGATACGAAAGTGACACGGAAGTGAAGTAGAAAGGGGAAGGAAGACGCCCTTATTTATTACCGGGGGCCAGTACCCGGGGTCCGACGCCTTAACGTGCCCATCCGACGCACGGCGGATATTTAGTGGATCGAGCGTTCGTACCTGCCTGGGATCGAACCTGAGGTCCTTTCCGTGGCAGTCACGAACGTTGCCCACTAGGCCACCCGCGGCCCTAATATGTTTTCAGATTGCCTACAGCACACCTTATATGCCCTCCAAGACAGCTCACGATACGAGCCTTCTTTCATTGGCTACGCGCTGTTGACCTCAAAAGTAAGAGGTGGTCACAGTAATGTGATTCGACTGTGTGTTCATATACACTGACGGAAAAAAATCCAAACACCAAGAAAAAATAGTTGTAGAGGAATGAAATGGCGGCAATACATTTGTATAGGTAACATATTTAATCGATTAAGGTTTCAAGATCACAGCTTATTGTAAGCGCGAGAAGAGCCATTTTAAATGTGAAATGCTGGTACATTAATAACCGGTGTAACCGCCAGAATGTTGAATGCAAGCACGCAAACGTTCATGCATTGTATCGTACAGGTGCTGGATGTCAGTTTGTGGGATGGAGTTCCATGTCTGTTGCACTTGGTCGGTCAATACAGGGACGGTTAATGCTAGTTGGGGGTAACGCTGGAGTTGTCGTCCAATGATGTCCCATACGAGCTCGATTGGTGAAAGATCTGGTGATCTAGCAGGCCACGCGGCAACATGTCGATACTCTGTAGAGCATGTTGGGTTACAACAGCGGTATGCGGGCGAGCGTTATCCTGTTGGAAAACACCCCTTGGTATGCTGTTCATGAATGGCAGCACAACAGGTTGAATCACTAGACCGACGGACAACTGTGCCGTCAGGGTGCGTGGGATAACCACGAGAGTGCTCCTGCTGTCATAGGAAATTGCTCCCCAGACCATAACTCCAGGTGTAGGTCCAGTGTGTCTCGGCCGCAGACAGGTTGGTTGAAGGCGCTCACCTGGCCTCCTTCTAACCAACACACGGCTATCACTGGCACACAGGCAGAACCGGCTTTCATCAGAAAACACAACAGATCTCCACTCCGTTCTCCAATGAGCTCTAGCTTGACACCACTGACGTCGCAAACGGCAGTGGTTTGGAGTAAGTGGAATGCACGCTACAGGGCGTCTGGCTCGGAGATGTCCTTCAAGTAACCGATTTGTAACAGTTCGTTGTGTCACTGTGGTGACAACTGCAGCTCGAATTGCTGCCGCAGACGCGGTACGATGCGCTACGGCCATACGCCGTACACGGCGGTCTTCCCTCTCAGTAGTGCCACGTGGCCGGCCGGAACCCGGTCTTCTTGAGGCAGTACCTTCCCTTGACCATTGCTGCCAACAGCCATGCACAGTGGCTACATTCCTGCCAAGTCGTTCTGCAATATTGCGGAAAGAAAATCCACCTTCTCGTAGCCCTATTACACGACCTCTTTCAAAATCCGTGAGCTGTTGATAATGGCTTCTTCGTCTTCTTATAGGCATTCTTGACTAACATCAACACCCTACGTCGAATCTGAACGATAACTAACGCTCACGAACGTTACAGGGCGTATTTACAGCAAACCTGCTTTGCATGTTCCGAGGGGAGCTACTAGCGCCACACGTATGTGCCGAGCGCGAAAGTTGCATAGACGTCAACTTACAGATGTACTCTCACCGCCTACCAACTGTCGTTTATCTAACACAACCCCTTCTTGGTGTTGGGATTTGTTTTTCCGTCAGTGTATATATATATATACGATTCTATCAGAAATGTTTTGAGGGAATCTCTGAACGCAAAATTCCCACACCAGGGAGAACCTCCGAAAGAGAGAGAGAAACAGAGAAAGATGGGGGGTGGTGTGTGTGTGTGTTCTGAGTGCAGTTAGTCCATGAACTGGGAGAGGCTCTGAGTGCAACTGACCCTTTTGCACATTTCTGAGTGCAACTGATCAACACCCAATATTAGCATGGAACTGTTGAGTGAGGGCGGGGTGGCAAATTTTGACTGCGTGGTATCTAATATGCAGTACCTACAGTTTTTGAAAAATATTTTCCTTCTCTGCAGAAATTCACTAAAATTCACTAATGCGTGGCTCATGGGTTTTGGTCCCGAAGACTAGAATAAATAGCCCTTCTCTGTCCCCACTCCCTCCCAGACCAAGTTGTAGAAGCATTCCTTTTGCCAACTCCGAAGTGTAATTAAAAACTCGTATGCTAAATAATATTAAATCACAGTTTAAGAAGAAAATTGAGAGACCGAACCCAAATGAGCCCGAAACGCAGTAAATGTTATGCAGCAGGAGCCCGCTTCGGGCCAGAGCCCCGTTTCGGACATTCAGGCTCGGGCTTGGCTCGTCTCAGCTGTCTAACATTTGACACGTGACAAATCTCAGCTCTTATTCCGCGCGAAATATTTTATTACTTTTTGATCAACACTCGCATTAACACTCATTAGCAGTCAACACAGGTTGTCCTGCACGTGTGGGCTCTTGATCATCAGAAATCTCGAAATGCCAAATACCAGGGCAGCGAGGTTTTCTGATCATGTTACCGCAATTGCAACGCATTAACTTCCTTCACATGACCTCATAAGACGGGCACTCGCGCGCACACACACACACACACACACACACACACACACCAAAAATGAATTGTAGCTTGTTTTAGTCTGCTGGATGAATCAATGTGTCCCGCACAAATAGCTGGCTTGTTTTGTCACGAATTTCCAGAATGTTTTCTATAAAAATAGTGTTTAGGCGATTCTTGAATGATTCAGTGGTTCTGTTCATCGCATGATAGAAGCAAATAATTAATGGGGGTATTTATTTTTGTTTTACTGCTTATAAAATAAATTTTTATAATGTTCGTACTGCACAGACAGATTAAGAGATTAAGGGCGGTATTTCAAAGTGCATTTTTGTGCAGAACAAAAAATTAGATTTCCTGCTCAGAAAAGAAAGCAGAAAGTTAATTTAGCATTTTAGAAAAATAAAAAAAAATACTGATTTATGAGCATTACAGGATTATTTTTTATCGAAACAAGAAAAAACTAAGAATTTGCTACGTCTCACACGCAAAAAAGGAATCGAATTCATGCAGGATCTTGATAGAAATATTTCAATTGTGCCTCAGGAAAAAATTGCAAAAACATTTTAATAAATAAAAAAAGCGAAAACAATGTGAAGCTAAAATTGTTCATGGCGGAAAAAACTGTCTAAATGTTTTTCCATAAATAAATAAATAAATGAGAAATAGAAAAGGAAACAAAGAATTCATGCAAAACGAAAGTGACAGAAATTTAATAAACATGACAAAGCTTAAGTGCTATTTTTCAGGAGGTGCAACCAAGATGTTAATATGTGGCAATGAAATATTATACAGTTCTTCAAGCATAAGTGACTGTACTGCGTAAATATTTTCCCGGTGTTAAATAAGAAAGTGAACGGACTCGTTATGTTATTTTAAATTACAATATCTTGCTTATTCATTATTGCGTTCGTTAGTTGATGCACAGGAAGTGGAATACAAGGTTACTCCAAATGATTATCAACGATAAAAATGCAAACAAGAAAGATGCCACCGAATTTTCGGTTGTAAAGAGCAAGTCTTTCGAATCCTTTCCGACGCGAATAAAATTTATCAAAGTTATTTATAGTCAATATAACCCGATAAAAAAATCAACCGGACAAAAAAATCTACCGTATTTTTGGAGTCATTAAAACATCCAGAAATAGAAAGAGCTACTTACGTCCACCTGTGGCTTAGAAATGTTACGAAGATTAACAAATGGCGTACAAAAAGTTTCTCGTAGTAGAAGGAACGCATCAGAGACAAAGATATTTTCAAATGGAACAGTTAAAAGAAGAAAGAAACATGATATAAGTTCACGCCTTCCACCTGAAGAACTGTAAATAATGGAAAAGTTAAAAATAGCGAAAAATATTCTTAGTTGAAAAAACTACGATAAGGGAAAAGAACTTTTCAAATACGTCTGCCAGAAGCAGAGCTAGCAAGAAAAAGGTTTGACTTTCCCCCTATTGGGAAATCTGCGCATTTTTTAAAGGGGATAATGTTCCCCATGTTAATTGTAGCGAATGACATACAGTAAAAAAGAAATTTCTCAATAGGATTTTTAGAAGCGGAGATACAACTGCAAACAAAAGTACACAAACACCACTTAGCGACAGAACTGTGAACTACAAAAATCTCCTGAAATGCAAACCTAAAGTGTTCCACAAGGTAAATGGTATTTGGTGTTAAAAGGAATTTTTAAAACGGGCATTTTAAAGGAGAGATAGTGAGAAAAACAGATTAAATATTTGCGCCCCTAGCGGAGAAATTGTGCATTATTCTGGGAAGAAAATACACAAAAAGCATTTTCATAGTTACTAGTATCTGAAAAAAAAAAAAAAAAAAAAAAAAAGAATTCTTTCAATAAGGTTTTGTCCCCAAATATTGCTGTAAACGGAAACATGAACTTGCGCCCTCTGGTGGCATACTCGTGTGTTAAGAAAAGTCTGAAATTATATGAGAAGCATTTCTTACCGGTGGCGTTCTCTAACAAAGAAAGGATTTTAAAAATTGGGCTTTTAAAAAAAGAGATACAGACAGAAATAAGATATACTCTATGCCTACGCACCTAGCGGCAAAACCATGCGTTATTTTAACAAGAAACTATTCCGCAAAGGTTTTTCGAGGTGAGCGGTATCAGTCCACCAAATAATTTCTTTGATTGAGTTTTCAGAAAATCAGATTTTGCTGCAAATACATCAAAGCAGAAATGAACACTTACGCCACTAGTGGCCAAACCATTCTCAAACAAAATTTAGAAATTTTATGCGAAACATTCCCCATCAGGAGTTGTATCGGATGCAGGAAGAAATTTTCAGATCGGACTTTTAAAAGAAGACATATCGGGGGAAACGAAATTTCACTTTACGTCCCCTAGCGGAAAATCTATGCTTTACATAAAAAAATTGGAATGGTAACATTGTGAAAGTAATGGAGGAAAGGTTTCTGAAAATTCAGAATTTTCCGTTAACACCTCTTGAATGCGGCATTTTACCGTCAATACACGGAACGAATAGCGGGAAGGTTTCTGAAAATTCAGAATTTTCAGTTAACACCTCTTGAAAGCAGCATTTTACCTTCAATATTTTACCTTCAATATACGGAATGAATGGCTGGAAGGTTTCAGAAAATTTAGAATTTTCCGTTAACGCTTCTTGAAAGCGGCATTTTACCGTCAATAAACGGAACGAATTGCGGGAAGGTTTCTGAAAATTCAGAATTTTCCATTAACAATTCTCGAAAGCTGCATTTTACCGTCAATACACGGAACGAATTGCGGGAAGGTTTCTGAAATTTCAGAATTTTCCGTTAACGCTTCTTGAAAGCGGCATTTTACCGTCAATATACGGAACGAATTGCGGGAAGGTTTCTGAAAATTCAGAATTTTCCGTTAACATTTCTTGAAAGTGGTTTTTTACCGTCAATATACGGAACGAATTGCGGGAAGGTTTCTGAAAATTTAAAATTTTCCGTTAACCCTTCTTGAAAGCGGCATTTTACCGTCAATATACGGAACGAATTGCGGGAAGGTTTCTGAAAATTTAAAATTTTCCGTTAACCCTTCTTGAAAGCGGCATTTTACCGTCAATATACGGAACGAATTGCTGGAAGGTTTCTGAAAATTCAGAAATTTTCCGTTAACCCTTCTTAAAAGCGGCATTTTACCGTCAATATACGGAACGAATAGCAGGGAGGTTTCTGAAAATTCAGAATTTTCCGTGAACGCTTCTTGAAAGCAACATTTTACCGTCAATAAACGGAACGAATTGCGGGAAGGTTTCTGAAAATTCAGAATTTTCCATTAACAATTCTCGAAAGCTGCATTTTACCGTCAATATACGGAACGAATTGCAGGAAGGTTTCTGAAAATTCAGAATTTTCCGTTAACCCTTCTTGAAAGCGGCATTTTACTCTCAATATACGGAACGAATTGCGGAAAGGTTTCTGAAAATTCAGAATTTTCCGTTAACACCTCTTGTAAGCGGCATTTTACCGTCAATATACGGAACGAATTGCGGGAAGGTTTCTGAAAATTCTGAATTTTACTGGCGTACGAAAAATACGTGAAATTCAGTTTTTCCCTCGTCGTTTCACAGGATAGGTTGTACCAGGAATATGCTTCGTTAATTATCTACGACAGGAATCAGGGGAAATTGCTCGTGAATTTCAGAAATGTTTTCATATTGCAAAGACTGAATGAATAGTGGATCTTCTGTGTTGGCTGTGTGGTCGGGTTGTCGACGCACGGATTGCCCGGTTTCGAAGACAGATCATCCTGAGTTAAGAGCAATTGAAAGTAATATGGATAGAGCGCCACTGCAGGACAAGAAAACTACCCGTGTAACACTAAATTCAGCGTACGAACACTAAAAACTCTGAGAGTCCAATTGATCTCCACGTCCTCCAGGCTCATACAGGGATGCCAACTCTTGAAAATAAGTAGCCTTGGCGTAAAAGTGAAAAAGTATGGAACTGTAGGAACTTCATTACATAACCGACGCGTACTTAAACAAGAGGAAGTTCCTTACGCTTCTTTAACGGTCAAATGTAAATTTATCATTGACTTGTCTGTATTCTTTCTTTCTTTGTTCTTTTTTTCTTTCCTTTTTGATTGATTATTGATTTAAAATAAACAACAACATCAATATTCCGAACTTCGTAAAGGCTTAAAAATTTACTTTTTTAACGTAAACAAAATATTTATTTGGCGATTATTGTAAGATTTTTGAGGTCTTCAACCAGAGAGAGAGAGAGAGAGAGAGAGAGAGAGACAGGGACGCACCCGTTGGCGTCGGAACCGCTGTCCCCGTACTCGTTTGCATGCAGGGGCAAAGCATCAGATTCGCCCCCACACTTTTTTCCTTTCTAATTATGTCCGTAATCAGAAATCGAATAAATATTTAGATTTCTTTTCATTTTTTACCATTTAAAACTCCTTCTGATAAAACTAAATATTCATTTCTATTTTTATAATTTGTAACTGTGAATTTTAGCGCCATTCCTGAGCCGCAAGCTCCTGTTAATCTGTCCAGTATGAGAAATAAATGTTTCACGAAGTGCCAGCCATTCAATATCAGTATGAGGAAAAAGTCGCTTCACGAAGTACCTGCCTTATTAAAAAATATTTTTCCTGAATTTTTGAAAGATATTGTGTTTTTATAAGAGGAGCATGAACGTTTCCTTTTTCATTTAAGTGTAATGAAATAAGCTTTTCTTTAAGGAAATAAAAAAAGAAAATGGAAGGTGTGGGGAGGGAGAGAAAGGAAAAAGATATATCTTTGTACGTATGATATTTGATGTTTAACGTTAAGGCTACGGTTTTTGTGGAAGTGTCCAAATCCGTACAGTTTAATATCGTGTATTATGAGCAAAATGTTTTATACCTATAAAATCTGCAACAATATAAAACACAAATTTCATATTAATTTAGAATTTATCAATATCATCGTTATATCTTTAGCATTTTCTAATGACGTCATCCATCCTGTTTTAAAACAATATAATAATTTTCATATTCTGACCGAAGAATACCTATCCTAATATGTTGCCCTCTTTGTTCAAAAATAGTTAGGGCGCTCCTGGGAAGCACTGATGGCCCCTGCAACCCCGCACTACGTGGGGGAAAGGGGAGGGGGCTCATGGCTAAGAAAGAGGTCCTCTAGCCTGAACAAAATCTTTTGTGGAAACTTCATAGAAAAATGATTAAAGAAATAGCCAGGAATTTCTGATAGCAGCTTTCAATGAAGTGTTACAAATTTTTCTATTTTTTTTTTTTTTCGCAGTTTGAGTTTATAAATACTGGATGACGGGAAGGTAGCTTCCAGAGAACATGAGGTCCATTTTCACAGTCATAGCAATAGCTCCTCCTGTTCATGCATATTGACAGGAGAATGTGAAAAAAACATCAGTTGGAAGTTTTTGTACCTCTGCTCTGAAGACTGCGTAGTTATTGTTTTCACATAACTACGCAGTCTGCAGAGCAGAGCGTATATAGAATTTTTTTTTTTTCGGGGGAGGCCCAACAAAACATGTAAATTTTTGAAATCCATCAGGACAAATTAGAAGTTAATGAAAAACTGACGAAAAAATTAAAGCATTACTTTCTACCGTAAGTTGATGCATTTTTATTAAATTAAAACATTGTTTCTAATGTAAGTCGCATTTTAATGAAAAATGGAACACTCTCGCGCGGGGAGGGGGACCCGCCCCTTTTCATACACCTCTGCTTCAGAATGTAATGAACTAAAAGGCGGTCTTCCTGAAAACGAAGAAGCCTGTGTAATTTTATTATTAGAGACATTTTTTTTTCGTGGAATTATGTTAACTGTTTTTTTTATATTCAAGAGTAAGTAACTTAAGTAGTGTTACATTTTCGTGTCACAATCCTTAGTTACTAATTTATTTGCTTAATTATGTTCTGTACTTTCGTACAAACCGAAAACGGTCATGAGACACTGGCACACGGCAGTTATATTTTATCGTGAGGCATTTTAAAGATGGTGGACATTGTTTCTAAAAGAATAAAATTTTAATGATATGATCGATTTTCGAGTAACTATTTTGTAGTACTTTCTATTGGTGTAAAGCAAAGACAACCATTTTAACTACCACGTGAACATTTGTGTTACAAGCAATAAAATGCATAAATTTTGGTTTTACGAAAAAGGTATCTGCAGGTTACAAAGAATTTTCATTATTAAAACCCCAATAAAACTTAGTTAATTATATGGAATTTTAAAATTTCAGTAATTCAAAGGTAATAGATTTTCGCAAAAGATCCTCGAAGATATTTTTTGCGGGAGGGCCCCGATTTTTTTCGGGTATGCCTCACCCCATCTGAAAGAGTAGGTACCGATTCAAACTTTCCCGTTTCATCCGCTGCTCAAAATCGTGCCGTTTCATCCTCGGGTTTCAACAGGGGTGGCGATTCGTCCCCCGCACACAGGAGTAGGTCCCCATTCATCCTTTCCCGTTTTGTTTAATATATAGATTGCCGAGTCAAAGAATGTAATTACCATTATAACCAATCTCTATGGCGTAAAGTTAAAACTTTAGGCCTAACATCAGAATACATAAACAATGAAGACATCAAACGTCATATACGAATGTTTGCAGCTCTTGCATTCATTCCACCCACTTGTATAGACGATGTATTTTTTAGCCATAATGGAGGATGCGCCCACGAATGATGCTGTTCAAGAGTTTAATAATTTTATGGTAGATCAGTGGATGGACAACTCTGTTATTGGTCGAATATGGAACTGTTACAAAGAGCGTCACAGAACGACAAATTCCGTAGAATTGTGGCACGACAGATAGAGATTAAATAAATCTGTAAGAAAATCACATCCAAATATATTAGAACTTTTGATTAAGTTCAAAGAAGACGCGCAGATCTATGACATTCTAAGAAAACAACATGAATTTAATATGCCTACAACGGAAACAAAAAAAAGAAAAAATATATGTAAACTGAAGAGCAATTGAATTAGAGATACCTGTCTAGTAACGTGTAGCATCCCCTTTCGCCCTGATGACGGCGGCGATTCGTCTCGGCATGGACTCGTCAAGACACCGGAAGCGTTGGGAAGCCATACGGATCCACGACCCCTGAACAAGCTCCCACAGTTCACGAAGATTTGATGGAGGTGGGTCAGAGCCTCGAACATCTCTCTCGATGGCATCCCAGATGTGCTCGATGGGGTTGAGGTCAGGTGACCTAGCTGGACAAGGAAGCGAGGTCACGTCGGTGGAGTGTTCATCCAACCATTCGTGTACAATTCGGGAGCGGTGGCACGGTGCATTGTCTTGTTGAAAGATGAGGTCCCCAGTGGGATGTTGAAGACGCACAAACGGGAGCAAATGGTCTTCCAGGATATCCCGGTAACGTTGACCTGTGAGGGACGATGTCACACGTACCAAGGGTCCCATTTCAGCCCACGTAGACAGTCCCCAAACGAGAACGCCACTCCCACCAGCGTGAAGAGTACCTTGCTGGCAAGAAGGATCCATCGCTTCATGTGGTTTGCGCCGTACTCGTATCCTGCCATCCGCATGTACCAACGTAAATTTAGACTCATCAGTCCAGGCAACATTTTCCCACATGTCTAGGGTCCAGTGGCGATGCTCCCGCGCCCATGCTAATCTTTGCACCCTGTGATGTGCAGTCAGCAGTGGTACCCTCGTGGGATGATGGCTTCTGTACCCCATAGCGAGGAGATGGTTCTGGATGGTGTGGTTGCTTACACGTTTTTATGCACCAGCGTTAAATTGCAGAGTGATTTCTTGCACTGTGGGTCGTCTATCCGCTTTTACAATGAGAGCTAGCCGACGATGACCCCGCTCATCCACACGCTGTTTTCCACGGCAGTTGGCCCTTGCAGGGATGGTTTTACCGGATTCGATGTACTCACGGTGCACCCGTGACACAGTGGCTCGTGAAAATCCTAGCGCATGCACCACTTCCGAGATGGAGTGACCCATTCGTCGGGCTCCGACAATTTGCCCACGATCAAATGCGCTTAGATCCTTCGTCTTACCCATACTGCGTCCGACTCTTACTGATTCCCGTCGCATCACTCCTTTTATTGTCGGATCGTTGCATACGTCCTGTCGTTTCCGTTTACAGGGCCGCCCACAGCGCCACATTTGCATAACGCCAGCTGTCTCTAATTCAATTGCTTTTCAGTGTAAATTTGGATAAAATAATTCAGGAAACGGTTCATGATTTCGAAACCGGAAAGAAGACACTAATTGAATGCTTACGTGCTTTGGCATACACAGTGAAACTACAATAATATGTTAGATAAGTTCTTAAAATTGACAAAGTGCTACCAATCATAGCTATTTTCACTGCATTTTTCTGACAAAGATTTTCCCTACATTTGTGACAAGAAATATTAAAAGAAGACGGAGTGGTCTCAGAAACCACGATAATAATTTTTGGGGAACGAAGTCAGACTACATGCGGCTAAAAATCTGAGCAAAGCTAAATAACGAGTAAATAACACAGTTTATTATGCGACTGGGAAAATTTAAATGTGGGAGAGAGAGAGAGAGGACTAATCGCCACTCTTGTTAAAACCCGAGGATGAAACGGCACGATTTTGATCAGAGGATGAAACGGGACATCACCATCTGAAATGGTTTAGTGACGCCCCTGTTTCAAAACCACATGCAGGGGCGTACTGACAGCCACCTCAGCCCCCGCATTGCTGGGGGCTTCGCGACCTCGAGGGCCTCTTGCTTCAGGAAGAAGATTTTACCAAATTTTTCATGTGAAAGTAGTTAAAAAAATAACAAGTAATTCCTGACGGCTGATTTGAAGGAAATATTAAAAAGAAAACCAATTTTCGGCATTTTTTTCCAATAAATAAGATAAATATTTAAAAACATTTCCGAGGTTTTAGTTTGTAGAAACTGAATAACGGGAAAGTATCCATTTTTCCCCATAGGACTTGAGGCCCTGTTTCGAAGCCATATAAATTAGCAAGACAATGCGAAAAAAATGTCAGTTCAATGAATGACATTTTTGTACCAATGAGGATAAGGTGTTATGTATTACAGTTGTTTGCATATAACTATACGCATCCTTCGTAATGTAATGAACTAAAACATGTCCTTCGCGGAGACGAAGAAACAGACTTGTGGGATCTTTTTTATAACAGTCAAGAGAAAATTTTTTACTATGTGCAGAAACATTGTGGAATTATGTTAAGTGTGGTTTTTACATTCAAGAGTAAATAATTTAAGTAGTTTTACTTTTTTTTTATCCCACAATTCTTAATTTTTTAATTTTTACTTATTTGCTGATTCATGCTCTATGCTTGCTTATATATAAATTGGAAAAGAGAATCAGACGCTATCATACGATAATTGAGTGTGTGTGTGTGTGATCGTGATGAATTTCAAAGAGATGGCTAGTTCTCTAAAAGAAAATTTTTCCAAGACAATTTCAAAGAGATAACTAGTTCTCTAAAACAACAAAATTTCCAAGATAATTAAAAAAAAATTACCAAGGTAATTTTAAAGAGATGGATAGTTCTCTGAAAAACAATATTTCCAAGATAATTTCAAAGAGATGGCTAGTTCTCTAAAAAACAAAATTGCTAAGATAGTTTTAAAGCGATGGATGGTTCTCTAAAAAGCAAAATTTCAAAGATAATTTCAAAGAGATGGCTAGTTCTCTAAAAGACAAAATTTCCAAGATAATTTCAAAGAGATGGCTAGTTCTCTAAAAAAACAAAATTTCCAAGATAATTAAAAAAAAATTCCAAGGTAATTTCAAAGAGATGGCTAGTTCTCTGAAAAACAATATTTCCAGGATAATTTCAAAGAGATGGCTAGTTCTCTAAAAAACAAAATTTCTAAGATAATTTCAAAGCGATGGCTAGTTCTCTAAAAAACAAAATTTCCAAGATAATTTCAAAGAGTTCACAAAATTTCCAAGATAATTAAAAAAATATTTCCGAGGTAATTTCAAAGAGATGGCTAGTTCTCTAAAAAACAAAATTTCCAAGATAATTAAAAGAAATAATTTCCAAGGTAATTTCAAAGAGATGGCTAGTTCTCTGAAAAACAATATTTCCAAGATAATTTCAAAGAGATGGCTAGTTCCCTAAAAAACAAAATTTCTAAGATAATTTCAGAGTTCACAAAATTTCCAAGATAATTAAAAAAATATTTCCGAGGTAATTTCAAAGAGATGGCTAATTCTCTAAAAAACAAAATTTCCAAGATAATTAAAAAAAAATTCCAAGGTAATTTCAAAGAGATGGCTAGTTCTCTAAATAACAAAATTTCTAAGATAATTTCAAAGCGATGGATGGTTCTCTAAAAAGCAAAATTTCCAAGAAAATTTCAAAGAGATGGCTAGTTCCTAAAAAGCAAAATTTCCAAGTTAATTTCAAAGAGATGGCTAGTTCTCTAAAGAATACAATTACATATTGTGTTTTGTAATCGTATAAAACATAAAACTAGGGCAACAATTTTGGTTTTACGAACATTTTCTGTAGTCTTCAAAGAACTTGCATTATTAAAACGCTCATAAAACCTATCAATAATATGAAAATTAAAATTTTAAATAATTGAAATATAATATGGAATTAAAAAGTTTCGCAATAAATGATAATGATAATTAATAATATGGAATTTAAAATTTTCAATAATTGAAATCTAATCGATTTTCACAAAAGGGCCTCGAAGATATTTTTTGCCAGGAGGCCCCGAGTTTCTCAGGTATGCCACTGACCACATAGAGAACAATTTGTGCTCGATTATTTTGCTTCAGGTACTGTATAGGTAGCAGCTTGTGTGGGACACTGGTGTCAAAGTTTCAACACATCTAGGAAAATAATTATGAGAAAGGTGAGCTGTACTTCATAGATCATAAAATGTTTACAGCAGGCTTTGCAGATACAAAGGACGCATGCACTCTAAAACAGATCCTCATTTGTATACGTTTCCTCTGCTGTGGAAGGGGAACATGTAATAATATGAGATAGATAACTGCTCATCATTAGCCGTGAAGAACCCATTTCAACTTTTATGTATACATAGAAAAAAAGGTCGTTTTGTAATTTATGCGGGAATTTGAATAACCTCATAGGTTTATGAGGAATCTCAAGTATCGTACGAAGTCAATCCCTTTTACTGTGCTTTCGAGTTTGACTAAAAAGTGAATTGGTCTTACTTTGGAAATAGTGCTACATACAGAGTGATTTTTTTCTTCAAATAAGAACCCATAAAATGTAAATTAAAAATTTAGCCAAGAGTTAAAACATTTAGCAGCAACTCTAATGTTGCGATCGCAGGGTGACGCCATCTATGAGCAGAAAGCAAAAGTAAAACCGCACATGCTCAGTGTAAGCTTGTATGCAAAGCGTAGCTTTTTATCCCACTATTTCATTCGTACGAAAACGAAACTTGAAATTCCGTATTTGGTAATACACTGTATTTAACCGAAAAATTACGATATACAGCTGTCTAATCAAAAGCTGAAAGTTGTTTGTGAAATACAGGGAGAGGCAGGTGGCTGCGTATTTGGCTGCATAAGGGCCAAGAGGTACTGGCTGCTTAGTTTTTGTGGGAAGTAGGGGTGGGGGCAAGGGGCCTTGGGCGCTTCATTTTTTTTTTTTTGTTAAAATGCGACTTACATTAGAGAAAATGGTTCAATTTGATAAAAGCGCATCAAATTACATTAGAAAATAATGATTTCATTTTTTCTTCCGCTTTTCATTAACTTTGATTTTGTCATGGTGGATCTGGAATTCTTCCGTTTTCTGTGAACCCTGGTTCAGTTATACATTTTTTAAATGCGAAAAGTAAAACTCACCCTGATGTTATTTGCTATTGTAGGCTTTGACTTCCTTACTCCCCTGCTCCATTGAGAAGCACAATATATATACAGGGTGTTTTGAAAATATCTGGCCAAATTCTAAAGGGTGGTAGAGGAGCCCAAAATATACATCTTTTTGTGGAACAATGTGTGTCCGGAAATGCCGCGTTTAAGCGTTGGCACCGAAAGCAAGATTTGAAATACAAAATGAAAGACATAAAATCAAATGCAACAAAACTTTTAATGAGTCCTGTTTTTACAGTATATGCTCAAAAGAGCGACCATCAACACTTACACAAGCTTCACATCGTAGGCGCATGGATTGGCATACATTTCTAAAGATTCCAGGCATTTCCCGAACATTTCCAGCAGCAACAGACAGTATGGCTACGAGCAGTGTTTTTTTCAGGCATACATCCAGGGGGCGAAGCCCTCCCGGAAACGACTATTCGTCCCCCCCCAGAGACATTTTAGGTTACCGAGCCAAATTTTAATAAATTCAGGTTATGATGAAAAAGGAAGTTTCGTTTCTTTTTACGCTACAAATATTTTTCCAATTATGTTTTTTTAAATATTTGTTCAAATGGTACTAGTTTTATTTTATTTTATTAAAAAGTGTATTACGACGCATGGTATTCTTCAAAATATAATAAGTAGACTAATCATACCTAATTGTATGGGAATCGTGATTTAGGAACAAGAGCGCGTTGAATGCATTTTAATAGATTAAAATTTCAAGCCTGCGGACCCCCTCCCCTTCTTTAGCTGAAAAAACGTTTTTATCCCTGAAATGTTTGAAGAAGTAACTATTATATCAGGGATGTATATAGAATTTTTCGGGGGGGGGGCGAAAAGAGGAAGTTTTTGAAATCCACCATCTGGAACAAAATTAAAGTTGATGAAAAATTGAAGAAAAATTAAAGCATTTTTTTCTAATGACAAATGTCAACCCCGCCTTCTCGTGGTGCATCCTGTTCCCACTAAAGGAGCTCTGACGACCGCCAATAGCGGTATAACTATACCATCGGGATTAGAGGAAATTCTATCCCACACTCACCAACCCGCTTGGCCAGCGTGGTGAGTTATGGCCAAACCCCTCCAAAATGATTCCACAACTTAAATCTTGGCCCTCAGTCTCCGGCAGCTGGAATGTACCTGGCCAAGGCAGCGGCCAGTGCGACATGAAGGCAGAGGGTGCTAAGAATCCCCGGAAGACCGGACTAGTCTGCCATCTGATGCTGACCTTGGCTACTTACAATGGACGCTCCCTATCTTCTGATTCAAGGCTTCTTGAATTGGAAGAGGAACTACAAAGGATCAAGTGGGACATCATGGGGCTAAGTGAGGTAAGGAGAAAAGGAGAAGATCTCATCGAACTGAAAACTGGACATCTCTTCTACTATCGTGGGACAGATACTGGCAGAACTAGTGGTGTTGGATTTATAATAAACAAGAAACTGAAGGATAAAGTTGTAGAAGTTGAAAGTTCCTCTGACAGAGCTGCACGACTTGTTATCCAACTCTCGAAAAGATAATAGGCTCAGATTATTCAAACTTATGCACCCACCACAAGTCATCCTGAAGAAGAAATTGAAGAATTTTATGAGGAAATTTGTCATCTAAATAATAAAGGTAAGCAGCACTTGAAAATAATTATGGGAGATTTCAATGCAAAAATAGGGCAACGGCAACAGAATGAAACTTCAGTAGGTAAATTCGGTCACGGCAACAGAAACCAGCGTGGAAATACTCTCGTTGAGTTTGCAGAGGCAGAAAGGTTTTTCATCTTGAACTCCTTCTTCAAGAAAAAGCCACACAGGAAATGGACATGGAGACATCCAAATGGGACGACAAGTGAAATTGCTTTTATTATGTGTAACAAAAAATTCGTCATAGAAGACTGCAGTGTGCTAAACAAGTTCAACACAGATAGTGACCATAGATTGGTGAGATGTAAAATGCACCTCAACACTAAACTTTAACGTGGCAAGCTCATAAGACAAACAAAATCTATTGACATAACCAACCTTAAAAAACACCATAATACCTTCAAGTTAGAACTGAAGAACAGGTTCTCTGCTTTAGAAGGCCTAACATCGGAAGAAGTGGACATCTCTGAAGTTAACAGAAAAGTAACCAAAGCTCTTATGGAAACAGCAAGAAAATTAGCTGGGTCTAAGAACAAGTTGCATGTGAACAAATTATCAGGAAAAACCAAAATGTTGATGCAAAAAAGAAGAGAGATGAGGACAACTAAAGAAGATGTGACTTCCAAAGTGGAATATATAGAGCTATGCAAGACAGTAAGAAAAAGTATCACTGAAGACGTAAGGAAATTCAACTGTGAACTAGTGAGGAAAGCAATTGAAAACAACCAAAGCCTAAAGATAGCAAAGGGACATCTCAGTAAGGGAAGAAAACAGATTATGGCACTGAGAAAAGAAGATGGTTCTGTAACAAGAAATAGAGGCGAAATTTTGACAAGAGTGAAAGATTTCTACTCCAAATTATATGAAAGGGATGATACATGCACTCCAGACATCATGAAAGATACCAGTACCAGAGTTCCTCCAGTCCTTTCAGCAGAAGTTGCACATGCAATCAAGAACATGAAGCGGGGAAAAGCTCCAGGAGAAGATGGAATTACTGTAGACATCATACAAGAAGCAAGTGGAGAAATCGAAACAGTACTCGCCCAAATTTTCACTCGATGCCTTAATGAAGGAAAGATTCCTGAGGATTGGAACACCGCTACAATGATCCTGCTACATAAGAAAGGTGACATTGAGGATCTCGGAAACTACAGACCTATCAGCCTCCTATCAGTAGTTTATAAAATCTTCACTAAAGTTCTTTCACACCGCTTGAAGGTAACACTGGACATGGCTCAACCCAGAGAACAAGCTGGATTCAGGAGTGGCTACAGCACAATAGATCATATCCATGTGCTGAGAGAACTAAATGAAAGAGCGAGGGAATATGAACTTCCATTGTGCATGGCTTTTATCGATTATGAAAAAGCCTTTGATTCGGTGAAACCATCAGCAGTTACAATGGCTCTGAAAACCTGCGGTATTGAAGATGCATACATTAATATTATTAATAAAATCTATGAAAATGCAAGTGCAAAGATTAGGCTGTTTGAAAATACAACACACATGAAAATTGGAAAGGGAGTGAGACAAGGTGACACCATATCTCCGAAGCTCTTTAATGCCACATTGGAAGGTGTTTTTCAGTCACTGAGCTGGGAAAACAAGGGGATAAAGATTAATGGAGATTATCTAACCCACCTTCGTTTTGCTGATGACGTAGTCATTTTTTCAACTAGCCCATCAGAGCTGCAGAGTATGATCCAGGAACTTGCTGACAAGAGTAAAGAAGTGGGATTAAAAATGAACTTTCAGAAGACAAAAGTGATGTTCAATGCTTTTACAAGAAATGTAGATTTATCGATTGATGGAGAAAAGCTGGCGATAACAGACACGTACGTTTATCTTGGACAGCAGATATCAAGTGAGGGTCACATTGATGAAGAAATTAATCGGCGTACAAAACTTGCCTGGAGAGCTTTTGGAAGAAACAGCATAATTTTCAAGAGCAATATGCCATTATGTCTTAAAAGAAAAGTGTTTGATCAATGCATCCTTCCAGTGCTTACGTATGGTGCAGAGACGTGGACCTTAACTAAAAGAGACATACAAAGGCTGCAGACAACTCAAAGAAGCATGAAGAGGTGCATGCTTGGTGTAACCAGGAGAGATAAGAAGAGGAACTCGTGGATCCGAAAAATGACAAGAGTGGAAGACATCACGATCAGAGTTAAATCCCTGAAATGGCAATGGGCTGGACATACTGCCAGAAGGACAGATCGTCGATGGACAGCCGAAATTTTAGATTGGATTCCAAGGGACAGGAAAAGACCCAGAAGAAGACCACATGGGAGATGGGTGGATGAAATTCGAAAGTATGCAGGGGTGACATGGAGGAGACTGGCACAAGACAGACCGTTGTGGAGGAAACTTGGGGAGACCTTCATCCAGCAGTGGATTGATAATGGTTGACAATGATGATGATGATGATGATGATGATATAAATATAGTAGCTAAAATTATATATATATATATATATATATATATATATATATATATATATGGGATGTAAGGTCAGGTGATGCGTAACATCACAGCCTCTCCTTGACAAATGTCAACCCCGCCTTCTCGTGGTACATCCTGTTCCCACTAAAGGGGCTCTGACGACCGCCAATAGCGGTATAACTATACCATCGGGATTAGAGGAAATGCTATCCTATACTCACCAACCCGCTTGGCCAGCGTGGTGAGTTATGGCCAAACCCCTCCAAAATGACTCCACAACTTAAATCTTGGCCCTCAGTCTCCGGCAGCTGGAATGTACCTGGCCAAGGCAGCGGCCAGTGCGACATGAAGGCAGAGGGTGCTAAGAAACCCCGGAGGACCGGACTAGGCGGCCATCTGATGCTGACCTTGGCTACATATAACGGACGCTTACTATCTTCTGATTCAAGGCTTCTTGAATTGGAAGAGGAACTACAAAGGATCAAGTGGGACATCGTCGGGCTAAGTGAGGTAAGGAGAAAAGGAGAAGATCTCATTGAACTGAAAAGTGGACATCTCTTCTACTATCGTGGGACAGATACTGGCAGAACTAGTGGCGTTGGATTTATAATAAACAAGAAACTGAAGGATAAAGTTGTAGAAGTTGAAAGTTCCTCTGACAGAGCTGCACGACTCGTTATCCAACTCTCGAGAAGATACCAGGCTCAGATTATTCAAACTTATGCACCCACCACAAGTCATGCTGAAGAAGAAATTGAAGAATTTTATGAGGAAATTCGTGATCTAAATAATAAAGGTAAGCAGCACTTGAAGATAATTAAGGGAGATTTCAATGCAAAAATAGGGCAACGGCAACAGAATGAAACTTCAGTAAGTAAATTCGGTCACGGCAACAGAATGAAACTTCAGTAAGTAAATTCGGTCACGGCAACAGAAACCAGCGTGGAAATACTCTCGTAGAGTTTGCAGAGGCAGAAGGGTTTTTCATCTTTAACTCCTTTTTCAAGAAAAGCCACACAGAAAATGGACATGGAGACATCCAAATGGGACGACAAGTGAAATTGATTTTGTTATGTGTAACAAAAAATTCGTCATAGAAGACTGCAGTGTGCTAAACAAGTTCAACACAGGCAGTGACCATAGATTGGTGAGATGTAAGATGCACCTCAACACTAAACTCGAACGTAGCAAGCTCATAAGACAAACAAAATGTATTGACATAACCAACCTTAAAAAACACCATAATACCTTCAAGTTAGAACTGAAGAACAGGTTCTCTGCTTTAGAAGGCCTAACATCGGAAGAAGTGGACATCTCTGAAGTTAACAGAAAAGTAACCAAAGCTCTTATGGAAACAGCAAGAAAATTAGCTGGGTCTAAGAACAAGTTGCATGTGAATAAATTATCAGGAAAAACCAAAATGTTGATGCAAAAAAGAAGAGAGATGAGGACAACTAAAGAAGATGTGACTTCCAAAGTGGAATATATAGAGCTATGCAAGACAGTACGAAAAAGTATCACTGAAGACGTAAGGAAATTCAACTGTGAACTAGTAAGGAAAGCAATTGAAAACAACCAAAGCCTAAAGATAGCGAAGGGACATCTCAGTAAGGAAAAAACAGATTATGGCACTGAGAAAAGAAGATGGTTCTGTAACAAGAAATAAAGGCGAAATTTTGACAAGAGTGAAAGATTTCTACTCCAAATTATATGAAAGGGATGTTACATGTACTCCAGACATCATGAAAGGTACCAGTACCAGAGTTCTTCCAGTCCTTCCAGCAGAAGTTGCACATGCAATCAAAAACATGAAGCGGGGAAAAGCTCCAGGAGAAGATGGAATTACTGTAGACATCATACAAGAAGCAAGTGGAGAAATCGAAACAGTACTCGCCCAAATGTTCACTCGATGCCTTAATGAAGGGAAAATTCCTGAGGATTGGAACAACGCTACAATGATCTTGCTACATAAAAAAGGTGACATTGAGGATCTCAGGAACTACAGACCTATCAGCCTCCTATCAGTGGTTTATAAAATCTTCACTAAAGTTCTTTCACACCGCTTGAAGGTGACACTGGACATGGCTCAACCAAGAGAACAAGCTGGATTCAGGAGTGGCTACAGCACAATAGATCATATCCACGTACTGAGAGAACTAATTGAAAGAGCGAGGGAATATGAACTTCCATTTTGCATGGCTTTTATCGATCATGAAAAAGCCTTTGATTCGGTGAAACCATCAGCAGTTGGAATGGCTCTGAAATCCTGCGGTATTGAAGATGCATACATTAATATTATTAATAACATCTATGAAAATGCAAGTGCAAAGATTCGGCTGTTTGAAAATACAACACACATAAAAATTGGAAAAGGAATGAGACAAGTTGACACCATATCTCCCAAGCTCTTTAATGCCACATTGGAAAATGTCTTTCAATCACTGAACTGGGAAAACAAAGGCATAAAGGTTAATGGAGATTATCTAACCCACCTTCGTTTTGCTGATGACATAGTCATTTTTGCAACTACCCCATCAGAGCTACAGAGTATGATCCAGGAACTTGCTGACAAGAGTAAAGAAGTGGGATTAAAAATGAACTTTCAGAAGACAAAAGTGATGTACAATGCTTTTACAAGAAATGAAGATTTATCGATTGATGGAGAAAAGCTGGAGATAACAGACACGTACATTTATCTTGGACAGCAGATATCAAGTGAGGGTCACATTGATGAAGAAATTAATCGGCGTACAAAACTTGCCTGGAGAGCTTTTGGAAGAAACAGCATAATTTTCAAGAGCAATATGCCATTATGTCTTAAAAGAAAAGTGTTTGATCAATGCATCCTTCCAGTGCTTACGTATGGTGCAGAGACGTGGACCTTAGCTAAAAGAGACATACAAAGGCTGCAGACAACTCAAAGTGGCATGGAGAGGTGCATGCTTGGTGAAACCAGGAGAGATAAGAAGAGGAACACGTGGATCCGAAAAATGACAAGAGTGGAAGACATCATGATCAGAGTTAAATCCCTTAAATGGCAATGGGCTGGACATACTGCCAGAAGGACGGACCTTCGATGAACAGCCGAAATTTTAGATTGGATTCCAAGGGACAGGAAAAGACCCAGAAGAAGACCACATGGCAGATGGGTGGATGAAGTTCGAAAGTATGCGGGAGTGACATGGAGGAGACTGACACAAGACAGACCGTTGTGGAGGAAACTTGGGGAGACCTTCGTCCAGCAGTGGATTGATAATGGTTGACAATGATGATGATGACGATATCATCATCATTGTCAACCTGACAATGATGATGATATCATCATCATTGTCATCATCATTGTCAACCATTATCAATCCACTGCTGGACGAAGGTCTCCCAAGTTTCCTCCACAACGGTCTGTCTTGTGTCAGTCTCCTCCATGTCACCCCTGCATACTTTCGAATTTCATCCACCCATCTCACATGTGGTCTTCTTCTGGGTCTTTTCCTGTCCCTTGGAATCCAATCTAAAATTTCGGCTGTCCATCGATGATCTGTCCTTCTGGCAGTATGTCCAGCCCATTGCCATTTCAGGGATTTAACTCTGATCATGATGTCTTCCACTCTTGTAATTTTTCGGATCCACGAGTTCCTCTTCTTATCTCTCCTGGTTACACGAAGCATGCACCTCTCCATGCTTCTTTGAGTTGTCTGCAGCCTTTGTATGTCTCTTTTAGTTAAGGTCCACGTCTCTGCCCCATACGTAAGCACTGGAAGGATGCATTGATCAAACACTTTTCTTTTAAGACATAATGGCATATTGCTCTTGAAAATTATGCTGTTTCTTCCAAAAGCTCTCCAGGCAAGTTTTGTACGCCGATTAATTTCTTCATCAATGTGACCCTCACTTGATATCTGCTGTCCAATATAAACGTACGTGTCTGTTATCTCCAGCTTTTCTCCATCAATCGAAAAATCTTCATTTCTTGTAAAAGCATTGAACATTACTTTTGTCTTCTGAAAGTTCATTTTTAATCCCACTTCTTTACTCTTGTCAGCAAGTTCCTGGATCATACTCTGCAGCTCTGATGGGCTTGTTGCAAAAATGACTACGTCATCAGCAAAACGAAGGTGGGTTAGATAATCTCCATTAATCTTTATCCCCTTGTTTTCCCAGCTCAGGGACTGAAAAACACCCTCCAATGTGGCATTAAAGAGCTTCGGAAATATGGTGTCACCTTGTCTCACTCCCTTTCCAATTTTTATGTGTGTTGTATTTTCAAACAGCCTAATCTTTGCACTTGCATTTTCATAGATTTTATTAATAATATTAATGTATGCATCTTCAATACCGCAGGTTTTCAGAGCCATTGTAACTGCTGATGGTTTCACCGAATCAAAGGCTTTTTCATAATCGATAAAAGCCATGCACAATGGAAGTTCATATTCCCTCGCTCTTTCAATTAGTTCTCTCAGTACGTGGATATGATCTATTGTGCTGTAGCCACTCCTGAATCCAGCTTGTTCTCTTGGTTGAGCCATGTCCAGTGTTACCTTCAAGCGGTGTGAAAGAACTTTAGTGAAGATTTTATAAACTACTGATAGGAGGCTGATAGGTCTGTAGTTTCCGAGATCCTCAATGTCACCTTTCTTATGTAGCAGGATCATTGTACCGGTGTTCCAATCCTCAGGAATCTTTCCTTCATTAAGGCATCGAGTGAAAATTTGGGCGAGTACTGTTTCGATTTCTCCACTTGCTTCTTGTATGATGTCTACAGTAATTCCATCTTCTCCTGGAGCTTTTCCCCGCTTCATGTTCTTGATTGCATGTGCAACTTCTGCTGGAAGGACTGGAGGAACTCTGGTACTGGTATCTTTCATGATGTCTGGAGTGCATGTATCATCCCTTTCATATAATTTGGAGTAGAAATCTTTCACTCTTGTCAAAATTTCTGCCTCTATTTCTTGTTACAGAACCATCTTCTTTTCTCAGTGCCATAATCTGTTTTCTTCCCTTACTGAGATGTCCCTTTGCTATCTTTAGGCTTTGGTTGTTTTCAATTGCTTTCCTCAATAGTTCACAGTTGAATTTTCTTACGTCTTCAGTGATACTTTTTCGTACTGTCTTGCATAGCTCTATATATTCCACTTTGGAAGTCACATCTTCTTTAGATGTCCTCATCTCTCTTCTTTTTTGCATCAACATTTTCGTTTTTCCTGATAATTTATTTACATGCAACTTGTTCTTAGACCCAGCTAATTTTGTTGCTGTTTCCATAAGAGCTTTGGCTACTTTTCTGTTAACTTCAGAGATGTCCACTTCTTCCGATGTTAGGCCTTCTAAAGCAGAGAACCTGTTCTTCAGTTCCAACTTGAAGGTATTATAGTGTTTTTTAAGGTTGGTTATGTCAATACATTTTGTTTGTCTTATGAGCTTGCCACGTTCCAGTTTAGTGTTGAGGTGCATCTTACATCTCACCAATCTATGGTCACTACCTGTGTTGAACTTGTTCAGCACACTGCAGTCTTCGATGACGAATTTTTTGTTACACATAATAAAATCAATTTCACTTGTCGTCCCAATTGGATGTCTCCATGTCCATTTCCTGTGTGCCTTTTTCTTGAAAAAGGAGTTCAAGATGAAAAATCCTTCTGCCTCTGCAAACTCAACGAGAGTATTTCCACGCTGGTTTCTGTTGCCGTGACCGAATTTACCTACTGAAGTTTCATTCTGTTGCCGTTGCCCTATTTTTGCATTGAAATCTCCCATAATTATTTTGAAGTGCTGCTTACCTTTATTATTTAGATGACAAATTTCCTCATAAAATTCTTCAATTTCTTCTTCAGGATGACTTGTGGTGGGTGCATAAGTTTGAATAATCTGAGCCTGGTATCTTCTCGAGAGTTGGATAACGAGTCGTGCAGCTCTGTCAGAGGAACTTTCAACTTCTACAACTTTATCCTTAAGTTTCTTGTTTATTATAAATACAACACCACTAGTTCTGCCAGTATCTGTCCCACGATAGTAGAAGAGATGTCCACTTTTCAGTTCGATGAGATCTTCTCCTTTTCTCCTTAACTCACTTAGCCCCACGATGTCCCACTTGATCCTTTGTAGTTCCTCTTCCAATTCAAGAAGCCTTGAATCAGAAGATAGGGAGCGTCCATTGTACGTTGCCAAGGTCAGCATCAGATGGCAGCCTAGTCCGGTCCTCCGGGGATTCTTAGCACCCTCTGCCTTCATGTCGCACTGGCCGCTGTCTTGGCCAGGTACATTCCAGCTGCCGGAGACTGAGGGCCAAGATTTAAGTTGTGGAGTCATTTTGGAGGGGTTTGGCCATAACTCACCACGCTGGCCAAGCGGGTTGGTGAGTGTGGGATAGAATTTCCTCTAATCCCGATGGTATAGTTATACCGCTATTGGCGGTCGTCAGAGCCCCTTTAGTAGGAACAGGATGCACCACGAGAAGGCGGGGTTGACATTTGTCAAGGAGAGGCTGTGATGTTACGCATCACCTGACCTTACATCCCATATATATATATATATATATAGCAAATGGAAAACTTGCTCCCTCTAAGGTTCTATTCGCCCCCCGCCCCCACCCTGCCAAAAAGTCCTGAAAGAAACACTGGCTACGAGATCTTCCTCCGAGTCAATGGGGATATCGCACATGATGCTCTTCGTGTGGTCCAGAAGAAGAAATCCATACATGACAAATCTAGTGATCGTGGTAGCCAAGGAACAGGTCCACCCCGACCAATCCAGTGGTTTTCATAAGTTGCATCCAGGTTATTCCTCACATGAGTGCTAAAGTGTGCAGGCGCACCATCATGCTGGAACCAGATTCTTCTTCGAACCAACGGAGGAACAGACGTGAGAAGTTCCGGTAAGGTCTCTTTCAGGAAGATGCTGTACGTGCGGCCGGTCAAGCGACTAGGTAGGACATACGGTCCAATAAAAATATCGTGCACCATACCCGCCCAAACATCGATAGAGAAGCTTTGCTGGTAGGCATATGTTCTTGTCGCATGCGGATTTTCATGCGCCCGAACTTGAGCATTGTGGCTGTTAAACAGTCCTTCTCGTGTAAACTTAGCCTCATCCGTGAATAACACGTATAAAGGGAAGTCAGGCTGTACTGCAGCTTGCTGCAAGTACTTTCGGACTAAATCTACACGGACAGGATAATCCTCCGGTTTCAATGCCTGCACTCTCTGTAAATGGGATGGATGCATTTCTTCGTCATGTAAAATCTTCCATACGAATGAAGCGCTCAAACCCAGCAACGTCCAACAGCTGTCGTGCTTGTGGCAGGATTTAACTCAACTGCACGTAAGACAGCTTCTTCCACTGTAGGAGTTCTGCAACTTCTTGTTCGGCCCACATCACGCCTGCTAGCTCTGAAAGATCCACTGTCGCAAAGCTGCCGGTGCACACGCTCGAACGTTTGTAGATTCGGCAGGTGTCTCGTCGGGAATCGTGCACTGTACAACCTTTGAGCACCTCATTCGTTTCCGTTCGCAGCCCCATACATCAGATGCATTTCTGCGAGCTGTGAATTCGTGTAGCGATGCATGCCGTTGAATATCCGAACGGGGAATGACGCCTTACGCCACAGAAACGATGTTATCGACTGACCTAAACATCGCTCCCTAGCACATAAGTGCGGGATTTCCGGACACACATTCTTTGACAAAAAAATGTTTATTTTGGGCCCCTCTAACACCCTTTAAAATTTGGCCACATATTTTCGAAACACCCTGTATATACACTGCCGGACAATTGCTAAGGACGGATGACAAAAGCAACGATAGCAACCATAAAATGGAAGGCAGGAACATGTGGAAATTAGCATAAGTGCGGGATACAGTAAGACGTGTTGTGCGTATGCAAATTTTGGATTGCCGAACTTGTTCGTGACGTCATAGCGCTGATAAGAGATATAAAGCATTTGACGCGTATTGAACATTGTTGTTCAAACGCAAAGTTAAAAGGGAAAGAATCAATTGACGAACTTGCAATTTTCAGTATGTTTTCCCGACATCACCTAGATGATTTTACGCGTGGCCGTATTATTGGCAAGATTGAAGAAGGGCGAAAAATAACAGATGTTGCCAGGGAGTTCGACGTCAGCCACAGTGTTGTTTCAAGGCTTTGGAAATCATTTCAAACAAATGGAGAGTGTAGCAAACGTCACGGGGGAGGTTGTGTTCGCAGTACGACACCTGCAGAAGATCGGCACATAGTGCTATCAACAAAAAGACACCGGCGCAGCGCAGCTAGTGAGGTAGCAAATCAGTTTGTGGCTGCTACTGGCAAGCGGATCTCCCGAAAAACTGTCGCCAGACGTTTGCATGAAGGAGGACTATACGTCCGCCGTCCTGTTGTGTGCATCCCATTGTCCAGACGTCACCGTACCGCCCGTTTGCAATGATGCCATTAACATCGCAATTGGACTGATAACGACTGGTTTCTGTCCTCTTCTCAGATGAGAGTAGGTACAGTCTGTCGTCTGATTGTCGACGACAACTGATCTGGCGTGATAGTGGTACTGCATATTGTCCAGCAAACATACAGGAAAGGGACCGATATCCGACATGTAGTGTCATGGTATGGGCTGGCATCATGATCAATGGCCGTACGTCCCTCTATGTGCTTCCGACTGGGACTATGACTGGCCAACGATACAGTAATGATGTTCTTCTACTTCATGTTTGCATGTTCCGTGGTGCTGTCGGTGATAGATTCATTTTCATGGACGACAACGCAATATGTCATCGAACAGTCGCTGCCCAGGAGTGTCTTGAGAGCGAGGATATTCAACGCCTCGTATGGCCAGCACGTTCTCTAGATCTGAAACCCATTGAAAATGTGTGGGATGCTTTGGGGAGGAGTCTTGCTGGTCGCCAATGCCCTCCAATAAACAAGGACACCCTCATCCGTGCACTGACAGAGGAATGGGATAAACTACCCCAACAGCTGCTTGATAATGTTGTGCAAAGCTTGACACGACGTGTGGAATCTTGCATCGCACTCCATGGTGGCCATATCTCATATTGACATCTTACGCCGGAACGCCTGCTGACGGTAATTGCATTTTTTTCACGTTTACGTATTCTGCACAAAATGGCCTGTTTGTCCCTTGAACACGTTCCAATGCCTTCTGGATTTCAGAGCACAATAAATTGTCTTTCTTGTAATGTCCTGGTATTCTGATATTATTTTATTTCACTTGGCATCCAACCACACTTACTTTTTTATGCGCTATATAGCCGTTTATGATCCGTCCTTAGCAATTGTCCAGCAGTGTATGTATTCCCACTACAAGAAGAAGCATTTTCAACGGGAGCCAAAAGCAGGAGAAAAAAACCATCATTGCGAACAAGCTGGGAAAAACATGCAAGAATGCAGAAAGTTTTGAAAATGCTGAGTTTTGGCTTTATCAAGGACTAGCAAAACACAGCATTAACTCATCTCTACAAAGACCTAGTTGAATATGGATTGGATTGAAGGTTTAACGACCACCGTGAGCAACTCAATGGGCTATAAGCAGTCGCCCGTCCGTAATTTAGGGTCACTGGTTCCAGGGAAGGGAGCTAGCCAGTGCCGTAAGACAAACACAACATCCGTGCCTCACCGGGATTCGAACCCGCCCCCTTTCGGACGAATGACCATAGGCCATCGCTTAGACCACTGCGCCACCGGGCCTAGTTGAATATGGGTTTGTGCTAGGTCATAAATGTATTTCAGGTAAATGATTCCACAAATCAAAAAACACTTTCTAAGCCACGAAAAGGTAAAAATCAAGTATAAATTTAGTAATACATGACATACATGACCCAACCCACAGCGTTTTTTTTATTTGATATTTTGATTTAAGGTGTTTTTTTTTAATTTGTGGGTTCATTTACCTGAAATACATTTATGACATAGCAGAAACCCATATTCAACTAGGTCTTTGTAGAGATAAATTAATGCTGTGTTCAGCAGGTCCTTGATAAAGCCAAAGCTGAGCATTTCAAAACTTTCCGCATTCTTGCATGTTTTTCCCAGCTTGTATGCAATGTATTTTTTTTTCTGCTTTTGGCTCCCGTTGAAAATGCTTCTTCTTGTAGTGGGTGTTATTTCTGAGAATTCTTCTCTGCTGCTTTTGCGCGTTTGTGTTTTCAGAAAATATAAAAAAACAACTTTATTTTTTATTTTTTTGTTCGTTCCTGAAGTTTGTTTTAACTTATATATAGAGAGAGAATTCTAAGAACAATACATAGAAATATTATTATATCTCAATTTCTACGTATTACTCGCATTTGCAATAACAGAGATAACACCACCAAACAGTTGAAAATCCATTTTTCCACTTTGAAAAAAATTCCATCCGTTAAAATTTTGTAATCTCTTATTCTAATCTGCACTCGTCCTTCAAGATTATATTTTGTAACTTTACACCCTGAAATATCTTTGGATTAGCCACGTCTTAGAGCCACACTTGAAACTTTTTCCCTCCGAGTAGCCACGGTGACTCATGACATATATTCTTTACATCCCTAAAAACACTTGTTCGACATTGCTAAATATTGGATTATTTAGCAATGTCGAACAAGTGTTTGAGGAAGGAGCAGCTAAATTTGTTCACTGAGATTTTCTGAAGAGACTTGGAGTTTGATATTCCGACTTGGATGGATTTGGGTCTTAACCGTGACTCTTTATGAATGTTTACATTTTGTGTCAAAAGAGATTTAGTGGAAGGATTTATGTTACTGTTGCTATTTTTAAGAGGGATTACAATTCTCTAGAGAGGAGTTTTTATGGTTCATTTTTAGTTTATGTGGTTCTTCTTCGTATACACAACAGTTCAGATAGAATTACAGTTTTGGTAAGGAGGTTTATAATTCATTTTTGCTTTCAGTGGCTCTTTTTTGTATATTCTACAGTTCAGGTAGGGAAGACAGAATGCATTGAAATTTATAACACAAAATTTTAATGTGGACGTCTGTTGCTTATTTCGAGATTTCTGGCATTCTCACGAAACCTAAACTGAATTTGTTTGCTCTTGGCATCTGGATGTCTTTACCTGAAGACTGGTCCAGGGATCTTGAGTGTGTATTTATATTAATTTACTTAACATTATTTTGTCATTTTATAATTTCTTTTATTGTGCTTTTCTTCATCTGGAAGTCACGAGGCCCTAGTTGTTGGTTTATGAAGGTTGCTGCTTGTGTGTTAATATTCTTTTGCATATGTATGTATATATATATACACAGCGCGTCAAAGAATTTTTAAGACTGGGTCTATAAAATGAAATAGAAACAAGAAATTATAGTTTGTTTTGGTTTCTTATTCAAAATAAATCCCTCCGGCTTCAATACACTTGTTACAGCGATTTAATAATGATTCAAATGCCTGTTGCAGTTCACTTTGCGGAATTGCCTCCAAAGCACCCGTCGAAGCTGTTTGTATGGTCGAAATATCATCAAAATAACACCCTTTTAACGTCATTTTAAGTTTTGGGAACAAAGAAAAGTTGCAGGGTGCTAAATCAGGCGAATACGGTGGTTGATTCAACACACGGACGTTATTTTTCGCCAAAAATCTATGAACAAGAAGTGAGTTGTGACTGGGTGCATTATCGTGCAACAAACACCAACTGTTTTCGTCCCGATATTCTGGACGAATGCGTCGAAGTCTGCCCATCAAACGCCTCAAAACATATAAATAAAACTCACCAGTAATTGTTTGTCGACTTTGAACAAATTCGTTGTGGATAATACCCTTAATATCGAAGAATGTAATGAGCATTGTTTTGATTTTCGATGGAACTTTTCTTCTTTTTTTTGGCTTGTGGCGAGTTTTTTTACTTCCATTTCGCACTTTGTCGCTTTGTTTTAGGATCATATTGAAAACACCATGTTTCATGACCAGTAACAATCGATTTTAAGAAATTTGGATCATTTTCAGCGGCTGAAATTGACGTCTCTGCAATGTGCACTTCTCCTTCATTTTTGTTCATTGGTTAACGTGTGTGGAATAAATTTAGCACAGACTTTTGTTTTGCCCAAATCTTCATGCAGGAAGGTTCGAATCGTTTCTTTGTTGATGTTTAAAGACTCTTCCATCATTCTTAGTGAAACACATCGATTGTTTGATACGAAATCACGCACTTTTTCAATAATCTCAGGTGTCCTAGATGAACTTGGTCTTCCGGTGCGCTTATTATTTTCTAGCGTATCTCTTCCATCCAAAAACCGTTTGTGCCACAGGAAAACATTTGATCTACTTAAACAAAACTCACCGTAAACTTGTTTCATCATTTGGTACGTTTCCGAGGCACTTTTGCCAAGTTTTGCGTTAAATTTAATAACAGCTCTTTGTTCCATCTTAATAATTCAACATGAAAAAAATTACTTCTCTAATGAACGCCCGTTTCGTTTGAGTTACTTTAACAACTGCGCAGTACTTTTGGCAGAAAGCAGGCAGATGGTCACGGTTTATAACGCATTCGCGATTATACTGGTGGCGCCACCGTAGGCTGAAATCTAGCGCCAGTCTTAAAAATTCTTTGACGCGCTGTGTATATACATGTATAAACCCGGGCATTAAAATTTTTCCTTTCACTGTCAGAAGATAAAACTTGTGTCTGTTAAGAAGAATGAATCTTAAAATCTTGCATTTAGAAATTAAACCCTGAAAAAAAAAAAAGAGAGAGATGCACTATTGAATTTCGGCTTCTCATTAAAAAAAAAGGATATTCGGGTGCGGTTATATTTAATTCTTATTAAATTCTTAAACTGGTGAAAATGTATTCCAGAAGTTACGTTCGTATTTCGTCCATTAGAATGTTCACAATTTTGCTCTTAAGCATTTCTTCGTGGCTTCATTTTGCTTTCCGCGTGACACGCGCATTCGTTGGGGGAACAGAAGCAACACCACTGGTGGCTGATTTATTGGGTCGTAAAAGAACTTGAAGAAAAAAGGGGATGTACAGATGAAGGTTTTTTTAACGAGACCCAGCTACCGAAAAAAGGGGGGGGGGCAGGGGAACGTACGTGCGGCGACGAGGAACACTTCTAACACTTCCACACTTGGATCGATTTTCTTTCCTTTCCGTCCCATTTTTTTCTCTTTGAATTTGAAAATGCAGTGCAAATGAATGCGAAATTACGGCTTCAAAAATTTGAGGCGTTATTCTCCGATGAGTCAAGAAAAATGCGTCGATCTTTTTGACATCACAATGCAGGAATAAAATCTTATGGTTTACGCAGTAGAAAAATAGAAAAGAAAAAGAAAAGAAAATGTGTTTTCTTGTCCCCGGAATTAATGGCATGGCAAAAATAAGATTTCCTTGTGGTTTTGAGTGTTAGAAATTGGTGTGCTGGAAATGTGTTGCATTGTGTTATAGAAATGAAAGATCACTCTGAAATTACTCTTACGCTAATTTAGGAAATTGTCAGAATAAACTATAATTGAGAATCTAATTATTATAATAAAAATCACTCACGCTGGGGGGGGTGTCGATTTTTAATTGATTCCACTCGCATTTTTAGCACGCCTTTTATAAAAAACGTACGAGAACTTTATCCGTCCGTATGTGGACACTGTCACTAGGGCACCCACGTGCTGGGTTTTGGGACTTAAGCTTCCCCCCACCAAAACCCCAATGATATTAAGAACGACGTACGTCAACTGTTTTATCTATCTATATGATATATATCTGTCTATCATATACATACTATGCGCGTATTCACACACATACCTACACATACATATAGCCCTCATCCCCCAACAGGAATTCCTGGGTGCGCCACTTGACACCATATTATGCAACTATTACTCTGATTTGAAAACCCTTTTTACATTGGAAAGCCCGAAATGTGAGAACGAGGATCCTGGCTTTCAGGCTTTTTTACGATGCATAACTTCCAGCTAGAGGGCGTAAAAGCAGATGGTATCGAATTCAAAATGAACAGGGTGATTCATAAAGAAGTATACCGTTTCAAGATGCTGTAAAACAGTAACACTTGAAGACACGGACCGCAACTGCGAACCGTTAGGTAGATGTACTCATAAAGTTTGTGTCCCGCTACTGAGGGAAGTGACGAAGGCGATAGCGTGCGTGTCACGTGACTAGTCAGTCGATGAACATCTTCCTCACCGATGGATCGGAAGAGCAGTGGAATACAACATGCCACTGACCCAATGCCCACCCAGAAGTCCTGACTTAACACCTTGTGACTTTTCCTGTGGGGGTACGTAAAGGACAAGGTATTCGTCCCTCCCCTTCCTGTTGTTCTAGCGGAACTGAAACGGCGTATCACAGTCACTATCACTGCACTTGATTCATATATCTTACCTCGCGTTTGGGCGGAAATGGATTACCGGCTCGATGTGTGTCGTGTGACTAAGGGTGCACATATAGAACATCTGTGACTGTCTCTAAAAAAACTTGAAACATTCCCCTACAATTCTGTTACAAGTAACATAAAATATCTCACATTGTTCTTGTTTTATAGTGCGTTTAAACTGTATACTTCTTTATGAATCACAATGTATTTTATTCCACATAAATTGCATTTGCCTCTAAATATCTGACTGAAAAAAATTCTTCCTTCCTCTCGATGCCACTTATACCGAATACTACATCGGGTACAGTTTCTTTCTCATGTAATGTATATATTGGCCGTAGGGGTACAAAAGTAAATTGCAATTTCCTCGATTTTTAAAAAATTCTTTCTGTACTGGATAGAGTCCCTGGTGGGAAATATTTCGCATGTAATTTCTGATTTTTTGGCAAATAATGGTTTCGCCACCAGGGGACGTAAGTTACATTTCTGTTTCTGACGTATCTGCAGCAAAATCTGTCTTCTGAGAACTTGATTTAAAAAAATTATTTCAGGGACTCATACCGCTCACTACGAAAAAACTTTTGAGAATAACTTCTGTTTAAAACAGTGCATAGTTTTACCGCCTGGGGTCGGGAAAGTGCAACTAATTGTTGTCTATATCTCTTCTTTTAAGAGTCCGATTTGAAGAATTCTTTCTTTATCAGAGAGCGTTTCTAATGCGAAATGTTTTGAAAATAATGTCAAATTTTTCCTAACTGACAAGTGTGTCCCTAGAGGGCGTAAGCTCAAGTTTCAGTTGCAGCATGTTGGCAGCAATATATGCGGGACTTAAACCCAATTGAAAAAAAATCCTTTTTCGGTCAGATATTACTAACTATGAAAACATTTTGTGTGTATTTTCTCTCAAAATAAAGCACACTTTTTTTTTGATTGGAGGTTTAACGACCACCGTTAGCAACTCAATGGGCTATAAGTAGTCGCCCGTCCCTAATTTAGGGTCACTGGTTCCAGGGAAGGGAGAGAGCCAGTGCCGTAAGACAAACACTACATCCATGCCTCACCGGGATTGGAACCCGGACTTCGTTCGGACGAATGATCAGAGGCCGTCGCTTAGACCACTGCGCCACCGGGGCGGCAAAAAGCACAATTTCTCCGCTAGGGGGCGCAAGTGTTTAATCTGTTTTTTTCTATATCTATGCTTCTGTATGATAGGTTTAAAAAAATCTTGTAACACCGGATACAATTTACCTTGTGGAACACTTTGATTGTTACTTGTGGAGTTCTTTGTGGCTTACAGTTCTGTCACTAGGTGGTCTTCGCGTACTTCTTCTTGCAGCTGTGTCTCTGCTTCCAAATATCCCATTGAAAAATGTTATTCGCTTCGGAAAGAATTCAAAACACGTGCTCATTGCAGTTTAAAATTCGGTGTTATCCTATTTTTTTTTTTTTTTTTTTGTATCGGAGTTTAACTAATTCCACAAACAATTCTATGAGATATAGGGCCGCGGGTGGCCTAGTGGGCAACGTTCCTGATTGCTACGGAAAGGACCTCAGGTTTGATCCTAGGCAGGTACGAACGCTCGATCCACTAAATATCCGCCGTGCGTCGGATGGGTGCGTTAAGCCGTCGGACCCCGGGTACTGGCCCCCAGTAATAAATAAGGGCGTCTTCCTCCCCCTTTCTACTTCGCTTCTGTGTCACTTTCCTATCGGGCACTCTAGCCCAAATCTCCTAGCTTTTTATTCCTAAGGGTTGTTTAAGACCTGGGGTCAGACACTCACTTCCTAAAATCCTCTACATATGATTTGATATGATCTGATCTATGAGATATAAGCAATCATGTTATTCACATGATCGCTGATTCCTGGGAGTTTTTTCGATATGTGTCGCATCATTCGCGGCAAGCACTTGCCACACTTGTGCGTGAAACGCCCATGAGAATGGTTTTGTTTGCAGGATACTCGATTCGGTAAGCCCGGCGTAGTGTATGGTGCATCGTTATACGTCTCTCAGATCACTTGTTTTGCTCATTCAGACACTCAGTCAAACAGTAACTGATGTCTGACTAATTATAGGCTGGCTAATTTATACCCACACCGCGCGTTTGTGAAATCTTGGAGTGAGCTATTTATGTTTCGAGGGCAGGTGTACTTAACAAACGGGCATCAGCAGTATGTACACGTGTGTGTGTGTGTGTGTGTGAAATAAAAATAGCTTAAGCAAGAGCCCTATTATAAGGTTTTTTTTTTCGAAAACTTTTTACGGCCCGGAAATGATTCATACGCCTTTCCCGAAACTCCTTCTTTCTTTCATTTTTCCGAAAAACAGGCTTACAGCTTTGTTCTCATTCCTTACAAGAACCTCGAAAGTGCATTGGACATTCACATTTTAATTCTCCATTTGTAACACTCTGCTGCCTTTTCTTTTCTTTTTCCCATTTAGTATTCTGACAGCATTTCTTACAGGCATACCTAATATTTGTTTACGTTTTTTCTCATTTCCTCTTCAAAGTTCACTTCGTTTTTCTTTTTTGGATTGAAAGTTTAACGTTCACAGTGATCACTCGATGGGCTATAAGCAACCGCCCGTCCATAATTTAGGGCCACTGGTTCCAGGGAAGGGAGAGAGAGACAGTGGCGTAAGACAAACTCAAATCCATGCCTCACCGGGATACGAACCCATCTCGGATGAATGATCAGAAGCCATTGCTTAGACCACTGCGCCACAATTGAAGAATTAACATTCACCGTGAGCAACTCGATGGGCTACAAGCATTCACCCTGATTGTTTTGTGTTGTGCCATTCCCTTACAACATATTTATAAGGGAAAGTATCGGTTTCAAGCAAAGCATACAGAATTTGCTTGTAGCACTTACTGGTCATCCTTGTAACACTTCTCAGAAGACTGAAAATTTCAATCGTCCTGGAGTGGGGATCGAGTCCCTCATCTCCAGATTTCCGGTCGATTATGCTAATCGGAAGTTTTAACATAAGTTCGCGTTTTGCTTCAAGGCCTGAAACTGGAAAGTTTCAGGCGTCTCTTTAATATATGTTGAAACCGCATATTTTTAAGAACCAGTAATTTTGGAAATTACTCTGATCACATCAATTGTAATTTCATTAAGCATCAGCTTATTATTTTCAATTTTCGGACATACACATTGAGTGTTCATTGGCCGTCAAGGGTTATTTCGCCTGAATCTAAATCCAAAGATTATTATGAAGGAAAAAATTATTTCTTCAGATTTCGAATTACTTGGCACTGCATATACGACAGGAAAGGTGAAATATTCCCAACGTTTTTCTTCCGGATATACACAGTACGTCAAAGAATTTTTAAGACTGGCGCTAGATTTCAGCCCACGGTGACGCCACCAGTGTAATCGCGAATGCGTTATAAACCGTGACCATTTGCTTGCTTTCTGCCAAAAGTACTGCGCAGTTGTTAAAGTAACTCAAACGAAACGGGCGTTCATTAGAGAAGTAATTTTTTTTTTCATGTTGAATTATTCAGATGGAACAAAGGGCTGTTATTAAATTTAACGCAAAACTTGGCAAAAGTGCCTCGGAAACGTGCCAAATGATGAAACAAGTTTACGGTGAGTTTTGTTTAAGTAGATCAAATGTTTTCCTGTGGCACAAACGGTTTTTGGATGGAAGAGATACGCTAGAAAATAATAAGCGCACCGGAAGACCAAGTTCATCAAGGACACCTGAGATTATTGAAAAAGTGCGTGATTTCGTGGCAAACAATCGATGTATTTCACTAAGAATGATGGAAGAGTCTTTAAACATGAACAAAGAAACGATTCGAACCTTCCTGCATGAAGATTTGGGCAAAACAAAAGTCTGTGCTAAATTTATTCCACACACGTTAACCAATGAACAAAAATGAAGGAGAAGTGCACATTGCAGAGACGTCAATTTCAGCCGCTGAAAATGATCCAAATTTCTTAAAATCGATTGTTACAGGTGATGAAACACGGTGTTTTCAATATGATCCTAAAACAAAGCGACAAAGTGCAGAATGGAAGTAAAAAACTCAGCACAAGCCAAAAAAACAAGAAAAGTTCCATCGAAAATCAAAACAATGCTCATTACATTCTTCGATATTAAGGGTTTTATCCACAACGAATTTGTTCAAAGTCGACAAACAATTACTGGTGAGTTTTATTTATATGTTTTGAGGCGTTTGATGGGCAGACTTCGTCGCATTCGTCCAGAATATCGGGACAAAAACAGTTGGTGTTTGTTGTACGATAATGCACCCAGTCACAACTCACTTCTTGTTCATAGATTTTTGGTGAAAAATAACGGCTGTGTGTTGAATCATCCACCGTATTCGCCTGATTCAGCACCCTGCGAATTTTCTTTATTCCCAAAACTTAAAATGACGTTAAAAGGGTGTTAT
Source organism: Macrothele yani (assembly GCA_039090855.1). Lineage (NCBI taxonomy): Eukaryota > Metazoa > Arthropoda > Arachnida > Araneae > Macrothelidae > Macrothele > Macrothele yani. Next base: position 50,940,619 of record CM076995.1, read on the forward strand.
TTTGATGATATTTCGACCATACAAACAGTTTTGACGCGTGCGTTGGAGGCAATTTCGCAAAGTGAACTGGAACAGGCATTCGAATCATTATTAAATCGCTGTAACAAGTGTATTGAAGCCAGAGGGACTTATTTTGAATAACAAACCAAAGCAAATTATAATTTCTTGTTTTTATTTCATTTTACAGACCCAGTCTTAAAAATTCTTTGCTACACTGTGTATTTAACTTAACGGATTACTGGGATCACTTCTAAATGAGAAGCTACCACTTTCCAAATTTCAAAGCAATACATCTTTTTCAAATGATATGCCACTTCTATTACGTGATATACCAGTTTTGCGCAGCCTACGGGTGTGTCGTTTCATGAAGTCGGGCACCACTAAAAATTTGCTGTCCAAGATGATATCCTTCCTGTGGGTACAACTACGTTTTTGGAATTAAATGCTTTCATATAAGTCCAATTACTATTATCATTTGTTTTTGAGAAATCTTTGAGACTACCTAGGTCTAAAAGGGGTCTGCCGTCTCGCATTTAATGTCAATCGGTTCAAGAAAGGACGAATAGTAATTAGGTGCAGCTCTTAGCAATATCATTGTTTCTAGACGGAGATGATGTGTCATGTTGAAACACATCATCTCAATCTGGAAATAATGTACGATCACTGTAAACGGACGAGCCTGGTGTGCAATGACGAACAAGGACGCGGTGGAGTTCACGTGATCATCTACAGCTATCAAGGGACCGAGAGTGTCCTGAGGAAGTTTCCGTCTGATCATTACCAGAGTTGGAAACGGGTCAAACATTTTGGACCCGGACCCTACCCAGCTATCACCCGACAAGGATAAATCTGCTTTCAGCTATAAACTCCAATATATCATCATCATCATAATCATCCATGTCGATCATTATCAATCCTTTGCTGGATGAAGGTCTCGCAGCGTTTCTTCCACAACGGACTGTCTTGAGCCAGTCTTTTCCATCCACCCATCTCTCACGGGATCTTCTTCTGGGCCTTTTCCTTTTCCTTGGAATCCAGTCTAAAACTTCGGTTGTTCATCGGTGGCCCGTTCTCCTGGCAATATGTCTAACCTATTACCATTTCAAGAATTTTACTCTGATCGTGATGTCTTCCACTCTTGTTATTTGCCGTATGCACGAGTTCGTCTTTTTATCTTTCTTGGTTACACCAAGCATGCATCTCTCCATGTTTCTTTCAGTTGTCTGCAGTCTTTGTATGGCTTTTTTTAGCTAAGGTCCACGTCTCTGCTGCGTAAATAAGCACTGGGAGGATGCATTGACTAAACACTTTTCATTTGAGACCTAATGGTATATTGCTCTTAAAAATTGTACTGTTTCTTCCAAAAACTCTCCAACCAAGTTTTATACGCCAATTAATTTCTTTATCAATGCGACCCTTGCTTGATATCTGCTGCGCATGGTAAATGTAGGAATTGTTTATCTCCAGCTTTTCCCCTTCAAGTGATAAAACTTCGTTCTTTGTAAACGCATTGTATAGTAGTTTCTGAAAGTTCATTTTTAATCCCCATTTCTTTACCCTCCTCAGCAAGTTCCTGGATAATACTCAGCAGCTGTGAAGTATTATTTGAAAGACTTCAGAAGGGTTTTTTGAAAAAAAAGTTTATGTTCAGAAATAAAAACGGGTCAAATTCGGGTCAGGAACACCTTCACCCAACCCGTTTGACCCGCAAGAAATTGTTGATCCGGTGATCCGATTCCATCTCTGATCATTACAACCCCGCCACCCAGGGCCACATTCTCCAATGGCGAATGAAAGAAAACGAATGAAGGTTAAAAAAAAAAAGAAAGGATAGAACATGCAGAACGTGAAGGAACGGGAAATATACACAACGAAATTGTGTGATTTCTTCGAGCCGCCCCCGTGGTGCAGTGGTCTAAGCGCTGGCTTCCGAATATTCGGCCGAGATGGGTCCAGGTTCGGATCCTGGTGAGGGATAGATGTTGTGTTTGTCTTATGACACTGGCTGCCTCCCTTATACGGGACCACTGGCCCTAAATTCGGGACGGGGTGCTGCCTATAGCCCATCGAATTGCTCACGGTATTCGTTAAACCACAAATATATACACTGAAGAGCAGCTGAATTAGAGATACCTGTCTAGTACCCTGTAGCACCACCTTTCGCCCTGATGATGGCTGCGATTCGTCTCGGCATGGACACCACAAGACACCGGAAGCGTTGGGAAGCCATACGGATCCACGACCCCTGAACAAGCTCTCACAGTTCACGAAGATTTGATGGAGGGGGTAAGAGCCTCGAACATCTCTCTCGATGGCATCCTAGATGTGCTCGATGGGATTGAGATCAGGTGACCTAACTGGCCAAGGAAGCGAGTTCACGTCGGTGGATTGTTCATCCAATCATTCGGATACAATTCAGGAGCGATGGCACGGTGCATTGTCTTGTTGTAGGATGAGGTCCCTAGTAGGATGTTGAAGATGCACAAACGGGAGCAAATGGTCGTCCAGGATATCCCGGTAACATTGACCTGTGAGGGACAATGTCACACGTACCAGGGGTCCAATTAAAGCCCACGTAAACAGTCCCCAGACGAGAATGCCACCCGCACCAGCTTGAAGAGTACTCTGCTGGCAAGAAGGATCCATCGCTTCACGTGGTTTGCGCCGTACTCGTATCCTGCCATCCGCATGCAGCAACGTGAATCTCGACTCATCAGTCCAGGCAACATTTTTCCACATGTCTAGAGTCCAGTGGCGATGTTTCCGCGCCCATGCTAATCTTAACACCCTGTGATGTGCGGTCAGCAGCGGTACCCTCGTGGGACGATGGCTTCTGTACCCCATATCGAGGAGATGGTTCTGGACGGTGGTGTGGCTGCTTACACGTTTTTGTGCACCAGCGTTAAATTGCAGAGCGATTTCTTGCACTGTGGCCCGTCTATCCGCTTTTACAATGCGAGCTAGCCGACGATGACCCCGCTTATCCACACGCTGTTGTTCACGGCAGTTGGCCCTTGCAGGGATGGTTTTACCGGATTCGATGTACTCACGGTGCACCCGTGACACAGTGGCTCGTGAAAATATCAGCGCCCATTTGTCGGGCCCCGACAATTTGCCCACGATCAAATGCGCTTAGACCCTTCGTCTTACCCATACTGCGTCCGACTCTTACTGATTCTTGTCGCATCACTCCTTATATTGTCGGATATCTGCCTACGTCATGTCGTTTCCGTTTACCGGGCCGCGCACAGTGCCACATTTGCATAACACCAGCTGTCTCTAATTCAATTGTTCTTCAGTGTAAAAAAACAGAATTTTTTGAAGACGACTTAGCGGAGTCATTTGAGATCGAGAGACGTCATTATAGCGGGTTCGTATAACAATTGGAAATTGTCCGGAAAGACCATTGTTGAGATGATCTTGAGGCTAGTTGCAAGTTTACCGTTATGCAGACATTGACCTAAGGATATTTTAGCATACGCTGGCTTGCAACTGCGCTGCCGAAAGAGCAGAGCTGCATTGCTTTAATTGAAAACACACATACAATCCTGGCCAAAATTCCTGCACCATTAGACCGAAAGACAATTTCTGATGTTTGAAGTCAAGTTATACAGCGTAATGGAAAAATCTGGAATACATATTCTACGACACTTTAAACGAAATTTAATGCTGAATTCAAATATTTTTACAGATTGTTAGTACCAGTAATAGAAGTGAAGTTACAAGCAAAAATACAGCGTCTAGTCATAAAAAGCAAAAAAATAGTGGAATTTGTGAAATTAGTGTACAGGGTGTCCACAATGTCTTGTTACTTCCCTGTAATAAGAAATGTAAGTGAGCTATGTATCTGTTGTATGATGTATATTGATGCGAAAATTGGGTCTAAATTAGTAACTATTAAAAAGGGCGGTCTTGATAGGCGTGGTTAAATTATGTTGATAATTAAATTAAATATTTGGCCTATTGGAAATGAATTGGAAAACTAACTTATTTTAATTAGGAAAGTCTTGTAATTCTCTTTGTCTGAATGAGAACAAAGGGATTAGTGGATCATCTCTGGGGGTCTGTGAGCATCATGGGACCACACCAGACGGCAATTGAGAAGCACTCAGACTCCCATAAAGACGATTTCAAGTGTGTCATTAATGCCAAAAATCGGTAGGGAACGAGGAAAATTATGATTATGTGGGGCAAGAGGCAACGACGCTTCGTGGGAGAGGCACGAGAGAAATCTCTAAGTGTCGAGTGAAGAGAAACAGATGAGGCCCACGTGACAGGGAATGGCAAAAAGTAGGAAAGGAAGAAAACAGTTGTGATCTCGGTACGTTGGCAGGAGGACAGACGGAAAACACACCCAGGAATCATCTCGGAACGCAGTTGTAAGCCGGGCCGAGAGATTGCTATGGAGAGAGTACGCTATGCGGCTTTACGTAGCGGTCAGCCGTAATGAGCCTGCTAGGTACGAAACCTGAAGTCCGACTCACACCGATGATAGCACGGTAATTTTAAGCGCAGTGTAAGCCTGAAAAGTACGATGAAACAAAAAGGGCTTAGTTAATACTTGGTGGCCGGAGGTAAGCATGCCAGGTATAGTAAAATTCGTGAACTTAAGAGAAAGGTTCAACTACCGCAGAAAAGAGCTTCGATATTTTCGTATAAAAGGCCGTACTCTGATGACAGACCGACCAGGACGTCGCGAGAGAGACTCTCTTACCACGAAGAGCGAACATGCCGTCTCATCCATAGAGGGAGGTCACCGACCTTTCCGAAACAGTATGTAAACGTTCCTTCCTTGCTGCCGACGAACTTTCTTAACGGAGTTTGCAAGACAACTACCCCAGTCCATTCTACAGCCCCCCGCCTGTTGGGCGAAGAGGAGTCAGCTGTGGGTGTTACTGTCCCCCCTCCCACGAGCGGTCGGGGAAGAGAGGAGAAATGCTTTTTCTGTGGCTTCGAAAGAAAGAGTGGAAAAGCAACACATTAGTGAAGACCCTCTGTGACACACAGGTGAAAAACCATCCCCCACTACTACTAATAGAGAGTGCGCGCGCGTGTGTGTGTGAGAGTGATACTGAAAGAGTGTACTAAATACATGGATTGTCCAACATCGTCCAGCTATTCGTAAGTACTGACTTTTGATTATCAGCTTGCATAGCTCATTTTAGAAATGGGGTTGTAACCCGTTCTCTAATGCCTAGACTGCCACCTGAACTTATTAGCCGTACACTGGTTATCCAGAACTTTAAATATTCCCGCTATGGTGAACTGAAATTCTCTCAAGAGATAATTACAAATGAGTAAGGACTGAACTAGGAGGGAAATCCCTCCCATTTCTTGTTATGTATGCCTACCGAATGTACGGAATTTACATCTTAGCAGACCGGATGTTCCGTTAATTAAATAGATTGGTGTTAACTGATTATTTGCACTCTGTTCTTTTAGGCTCTGGTGTATTGCTTCCCTGTGTTTCAGCAAGCATCACGTTCTCGCCCATTTATACCAGCTCCCGAATTAAAAATAACCTTCAAGTCTCGTTTTTATTGATAAGTGAAGCATGTCTAAATTATACCGCTCGGCACGTTTTTTTTGTATCAAATGTGGCAGCGGTGGGATGTTCGGGTAAAATAAAAATTTACCAAAAGGAGACTGGTGGCGAAAACAATGCTGGACAGAGAATTTTCATTATTTAAGCACCAGAGCCTAGAGTAAGATAACACCAGAAATGGAGGACACAAGGACGGCGTTAGCCGATGAGGAGCGAAGACTAGAGTCCCTCGCAGAGAATGTTACGGCGCGAAGAGAAGAAATAAAAGCTCTCCTAGAAAAGATGGAATTGCGCAGACGGCAACAAGCCCAAAGAAATCATGAGCTGACGACCTAGTTGCAGATTCACAGTGAAGGAGTTGACACGCGACCGATAGAACTCACGGAAAAATTTGAAGCGTCACATGAGGTGCAGAAGTTCGAGCTCACTACAGAGATAGTGCAACCCAGGGAAGAATTTGCGGTACAGGGGCCCATAGAAAAGAATCTAGAAAGGGATGAGAATGCGATCTTACTGACGGGCGCAGGGTTAGAATCCGAATTGGGAGGTCCACAGAGTAATGGGAAAGTTATCTGTGAGGGAGTTTCTGAACTCAGCTGTGGGGAAATTATCCCGAGTATAAAGGCAGATGAGGCAGAGGCAGACAGGATTGAAAGTAAGCTCCCCGTATTGAATAGTTCCACCTGCGAAAATGAGATGAGTGATAGTAATGACTACCGCAGAGCCCCAACCAATGAAAATAACTTTTGGGAGAGGGGTAGAAGAAATAAGAAAAACAAAAATTCAGTTGGCTGTTTTTCTTGTAACGCTGTTGTCAATAAACACAGCGAGGGATATGCAACGGGATTAGGGTTCGACCAGTTCATGCGATGGAACGTAAAACGGGTCCGTCGGAAAATGTGTTTCAAACGAAGAAACTAATGACAGATAAAGTGTGTCTTTATCGTACGGAACTGATGCGGACCGGGAAAAAGGATTACGATTTTGGAATTGTAAATTGCATTTTGACTTTGTATGAAAATGTGTTGCATGTGTTGTGTAGGCAAAATTTCACGTCTGTCACGGAACGTAGGCAGAAGAATAAATTCCGGAAAAGATGGCGCAGGTGCTGGGATTATAATTTTTTAGTATATAATCCGGATGTACTGAGTAGCAGTGGTCAGTCTATTCGAGCAAAAGTACTGAGTAGCAGTGGTCAGTCTATTCGAGCAAAAGTACTGAGTAGCAGTGGTCAGTCTATTCGAGCAAAAGTACTGAGTAGCAGTGGTAGTCTATTCGAGCAAATGTACTGAATAGCAGTGGTAAGCCTATTCCAGAAAATGTGTGTGAGTTATGTTGAGAGAGAAAAGTTCTTCGTCCTGGCAGACGTCAGTCCGAGAGAGAACGTAGTTCCCAAACTGAATAGCAGTGGTAAGCCTATTCGAGGAAAAACGATAATTGGTATAGTTGCTAAGCGCAGTTGTCAGTCGTTGGACTTACCAGTTATGGATTGAAAGAATTTGTTGTGAAATGTACGAGGCCATTGCAGTTCTGTGGTGAGAATTTATTTCGGTTTCGACACGTAACGAACAGTTATGCCCCCGTGCCATAATCACTGTTCGAGAGAAATTTTCTTGCATTGGAAATTCGTGTCCCGTACGCAAAGATTGCTGATTTGTTGCCCTGCTAATGCAAATGTGCTTGAGATTTTTCTTTTCGTTGGAATGTCTGGACGCCAATACCTGTAGCTACGAAAGTCCGGTCGGTATGGAAAGGAGATGGAAGCGAGGGCACTCGATTCGCAGTGGTCAGACGAACGAGGGGCTATTTCTCCCTGAACATCAGACGGTGAGCTAAGGGGAGATGAGCAAGCATCTCCGGAGTTTCGGTTTCAGCATTCCGACGCGGGGTGAAATTAAAGGGACATAGGCAGCGCGTCCGAGCGTACGACTAAAGTTTCCTTCTCGCCTCAGAACTCAGTGTCTGAATCATTCCTCAGCAAAGAGTTTTTTTCTGGCGTGCCCGTGCAAGGGATGCACGGAGGGCAACGTCGCCCTGTAATGAAATTTTAGATGATAAAATGTCTGAGTATCAGGAACGGATTGATTCCCTGTGGTTTTTGGAACATTGGCTGAGTGAAAGTAAAAGTATCTGTGTATCTTTTTCTGGTGGCTGTGTAACCAATGAGGTTAAGGTTACGAGAAAAGGAATATGGATGGAACACCTAACGATCTCCAATTTTTTCTATTTGGTTGAAATGCGTTGTCTAGGAATCCAATTCAGTGATGTGTTTTTGTTCGAGTGAAATTGCATGAGTTTGGAATTTATGAAAATGTGGGAAATTATAAAATTTCTGGAATTTTGAGAAATTGAATGTTTGAATTGTTTTTTGGCTGACTACGTGGTTACCGGGATGTTAATAAGGCTGTCAGACCGGCAATGGTAACGAAGGCACGGGAAATGTGAGAAGTTTAAGAAAGTTTATAGGCGGAAAAATTACAGATTTCAGGAAGCTGACCTGGAATAGGAGGAGCCTATGAAATTTGGTGAGCCACGGGAGGTGAGCTCTGATTAGTGTGTCGTGTGGAAGTCTGATTGATATAAATTTCTATGAGTTTGAAATTCAGGTTCCCGTGTAGGCTGATAATTGGTATATTTTGCTAGCGTGAGGGCGTGAATTAAAAAGGAATCATGAGATTTGATTGGTCTAATTCTTTTCTTATATTATACATGGCCAGATTGTTGATGTTGTCATCATGGAATGTGGAATGTTCGTGAAATTCACGGAATGTAGACTAATTTTTATAGGTTTAATGCAGTACTTGTGTACAATGTGTACATTATTCAGTTAGTATTCGGGTAGCACTAGTGGTAAGTGTCTGTAAAGTGTTTGTACAGTGTTGGTGTAGTGTTTGTGGAATGTGCACAGTAAATAATGGTTTAGTGAAAGAATATTTGGTATCGTGTACTAGTAGTAAAATTAGTGAAAATAATCCCTTGGTAGAATCGTGTAGTGTTAGTGGAATTTTGTGTAGTAAACATTTAATTTACCGTGTAGTGTATGTATCAAATAGTGTTGTATTGGGGATGGCTCAGGAACAAAGGTGAGCAAGTTAATTTATCCAAATATGCCAGGTATGCGGGGATAGCAGGGGATACCCCAATGAAGTCAGTGAGGTGACACCAGAAACTTCGGGAGAGCCAATAAGAGGTTTCTCGTATGTTAGGCATGGATCAGGATTGGTCAGGAATCCCAAGCAAGTAAAAGGTGAACGCTCGGGGCGAGCATTTTGGTAAGGAGGGAGCAATGATGCGAAAATTGGGTCTAAATTAGTAACTATTAAAAAGGGGGGACGGTCTTGATAGGCGTGGTTAAATTATGTTGATAATTAAATTAAATATTTGGCCTATTGCAAATTAATTGGAAAACTAACTTATTTTAAGTAGGGAAGTCTTGTAATTCTCTTTGTCTGAATGAGAACAAAGGGATTAGTGGATCATCTCTGGGGGTCTGTGAGCATCATAGGACCACACCAGACGGCAATTGAGAAGCACTCAGACTCCCATAAAGACGATTTCAAGTGTGTCATTAATGCCAAAAATCGGTAGGGAACGAGGAAAATTATGATTATGAGGGGCAAGAGGCAACGACGCTTCGTGGGAGAGGCACGAGAGAAATCTCTAAGTGTCGAGTGAAGAGAAAGAGATGAGGCCCACGTGACAGGGAATGGCAAAAAGTAGGAAAGGAAGAAAACAGTTGTGATCTCGGTACGTGGGCAGGAGGACAGACGGAAAACACACCCAGGAATCATCTCGGAACGCAGTTGAAAGCCGGGATGAGAGATTGCTATGGAGAGAGTACGCTATGCGGCTTTACGCAGCGGTCAGCCGTAATGAGCCTGCTAGGTACGAAACCTGAAGTCCGACTCACACCGATGATAGCACGGTAATTTTAAGCGCAGTGTAAGCCTCAAAAGTACGATGGAACAAAAAGGGCTTAGTTAATACTTGGTGGCCGGAGGTAAGCCCACCAGGTATAGTAAAATTCGTGAACTTAAGAGAAAGGTTCAACTACCGCAGAAAAGAGCTTCGATATTTTCGTATAAAAGGCCGTACTCTGATGACAGACCGACCAGGACGTCGCGAGAGAGACTCTCTTACCACGAAGAGCGAACACGCCGTCTCATTCCATAGAGGGAGGTAACCGACCTTTCTGAAACAGTATGTAAACGTTCCTTCCTTGCTGCCGACGAACGTTCTTAACGGAATTTGCAAGACAACTACCCCTGTCCATTCTACAGCCCCCGCCTGTTGGGCGAAGAGGAGTCAGCTGTGGGTGTTACTTTCCCCCTCCCACGAGTGGTCGGGGAAGAGAGGAGAAATGCTTTTTCTGTGGCTTCGAAAGAAAGAGTGGAAAAGCAACAAATTAGTGAAGACCCTCTGTGACACACAGCTGAAAAACCATCCCCCACTACTACTAATAGAGAGTGCGCGCGCGTGTGTGTGAGAGTGATACTGAAAGAGTGTACTAAATACATGGATTGTCCAACATCGTCCAGCTATTCGTAAGTACTGACTTTTGATTATCAGCTTGCATAGCTCATTTTAGAAATGGGGTTGTAACCCGTTCTCTAATGCCTAGACTGCCACCTGAACTTATTAGCCGTACACTGGTTATCCAGAACTTTAAATATTCCCGCTATGGTGAACTGAAATTCTCTCAAGAGATAATTACAAATGAGTAAGGACTGAACTAGGAGGAAAATCCCTCCCATTTCTTGTTATGTATGCCTACCGAATGTACGGAATTTACATCTTAGCAGACCGGATGTTCCGTTAATTAAACAGATTAGTGTTAACTGATTATTTGCACTCTGTTCTTTTAGGCTCTGGTGTATTACTTCCCTGTATTTCAGCAAGCATCACGTTCTCGCCCATTTATACCAGGTCCCGAATTAAAAATAACCTTCAAGTCTCGTTTTTATTGATAAGTGAAGCATGTCTAAATTATACAGCTCGGCACGTTTTTTTTGTATCAATATGTTGAGTTATGGACTGTATTGTGTTTATTTACAGATTAGGTACCGAAACCATGTGTGATACCAGCGAATACACCCTTGAACAGCGGATTGTTGTCAGTGTCTAGGTACACGAACGTCCACACACAGGGAAGACAATGTGTGACGTGCGTGCCGATTTCCAACAACGATTCGACAAAGAGGCCCCTCCAAAACAGACTCTTCTGTGGTGGGAACATAAACTCTTCAAAGTAGGCAACATCAAGGATAAACCACGAACGGGAAGATCATCAACCAGAGTGCAACAATGTCAAGCGGTCGAGGAATCAGTTATCAGGTCACCGACGAAGTCGCTCCGCAAACGATCAGCGGAGCTTGGAATACCACGATCGACACTGCATAAGCACATGAAGAATGACCTGAATTTGCACGCATATCGCCCGATGTTCGTTCAGAAGTTATCAGACATCGATTTAAACCGCAGATGAGATGCATGTGCAATGATGCCTCAGACATTTGCCACAATCTCAAAACGAGGAAAGGTCATTTTCAGTGATAAATGTGCGATATACCGCAGCTGTCGATCATGGAACGTTGTGCTCTGGTCCAAGGAAAACCCACATTCTGTCGAAGAATTGGAACATCATCCTCCGCATGTCATGATATGGGCTGCAATGAATAGTCGACATCTGTTTGGACCGCATTTCTTTGATGGTCCAGTGAATCAGGCAACTTATATGGACATGCTGCAAACCTGGTTTCTGCCACAACTTGGAAATCTTGGAATTCTTAATGACGTATGGTTCCAACAGGATGGGGCACCCGCCCATTACGCAATCGCTGTTCGGGAATACCTTGGTGAGGTCTTTCGGGATCGTTGGATCGGCCTAGGTTCGGCAGTGCTGCCCGCTCTACTTGAATGGCCACCTCGAAGCCCAGATCTCTCAACTTGGGATAATGCCCTTTGGAGTTTCATAAAGGAGGTTGTTGCACAGCAGCGCTACCAAATCACTGATTAACTTAAACAAGCAGTGAGACGTGCTTTCTCTCGTATCACCCCGCAACTGCTTCGGAAAATCTCCCACAGAACATGGCGTAAAATTATTCTCTGTCACGAGAATGACGGAGCCCAAACGGATCCACTGGATGTTTAAGGATGCCTCAACATATAACTCAACATATACATCACACAACAGATACATAGCTCACTTACATTTCTTATTACAGGGGGTGAACAAGACATTGTGGACATCCTGTACAATGCATTTAACGTAAAATTACTGTAAAATATATTATTGACACTTGAAATAACTTACCAACAAGCAAAATACGTTTTAATATTTAAATTGGATAACCACGGTTTTTTAGTAACAAAGTGCACATTCTTGGCATGGAACTGATGAGCTTTCCTAGTTGTCCATTGGGGATAACACGATGCCAAAATTGTTGTTAAATGTGTCTGTGATCATTCCACTGTCTTGCGCACCATTAAAAGAGTTGCAGAAACTGGATGTGTGGGAAAGAGAAGAAATAACAAGTCGACAAAGGCTGTGTACTGAACGTCATGCTCGCATGTTGATTCGTCGTTCCTTAAAATAAAAAAAATTAATCCAGGTTAAAAAATGCCACTGATTTTAGAAATGAGTAGGAGAATGAAGTAGGCATTATTGCATCTGTACGTACAATTCGTCGTAGGCTACAAGAAAATGGACTGACGGCACGAAAAGCTGCACGAAAACGTTTCCTTACAGAACAACAACGGCTCAAAAGAATTGTTTGGTCCAAATCACACAAGAATTGGACTGTTGATGAATGGAAAACTGTTATTTTCAGTGATGAAACAACTGTTACTATTTCCGCTAATAATGGAAATGATTACGTACGTTGTCGAACTGGTGAAGGATATAAGACATGCTGCACCCAGCCAACAATCAAGAACCCACATTAGGGGATGTTATGGTCCTCTATTTCAGCCAGTGGTGTTGGCCGTCTGCACATTGTTGATGGCACATTGAATGGATCGAAATATGTGGATATTTTGGAGTCCAAACTGCTACCATCTGTATAAGACATGGATTTGCGGAATTTTATCTTTCAGAATAATAAAGCGCCATGTCATCGGTCAAAGTTGGTTGACGAGTGGTTTAATCGAAAAGTTATAAGAAAAATTCAGTGGCCGGCACAGTCACCGGATCTCAATCCCATAGAGAATCTGTGAGTGAGATTGAATCAAAATATCAGTCAACAAAGACCCACATCTAAAACAGCATTAATTGAGTCTTTAAGGGCCGTAATGGCACCGTGTTATTACCAATGGACAACTAGAGAATCTCATTAGTTCCATGGCAAGAAGGTGCACTTTGTTACTAAGAAACCGTGGTTATCCAATTAAATATTAAAGCGTATTATTCTTGTTGCTAAGTTATTTCAAGTGTCCTGCAAGTTTTAATAATGTACCGTTCAGTAATTTTATGTTAAATGCATTGCAATTTAATTTCACAAATTCCAGTACTTTTTGCTTTTTATGACTAGACGCTGTACCTTTGTTTGTAACTTCACTTCTATTACTGGTACTAACATTCTGGAAAAATATTGGAATTCAGCATAAAATGTTCTTTAAAATAATGCGTAATATGTATTCCTGACTTCACCATTACGCTGTATAAGCTGACTTCAAACATCAAAAATTGACTTTCGGTCTACTGGTGCAAAAGTTTTGGCCATGACTGTACGTTCTGTGACGTCTGATCATCATCTCAATTCCTTAGCTACAGCGGCGACGCCAGAAGCTCAGAACTGGGTGGGTTATGAATCACCACAAGGGGGCACAAATTTTGAAGTGTTTAGCAGAAATTTTGAGAAAAAATTCTGTTCATACGCATTTTACCCGAAGCTGATAATGTTATCCCTAGTAAAAAACAGTTTTCAACTGAATAATGTATGTAGTATTTATACAGTATATGTAGTATGGGAACGATGGATACAAATCTCTATGGCAAGTTTTTATTTTTTCGTAATTTTAGCTTACTCATTTCGTTTGTTTTCCCTTTCATAAGGCTGTTCATGAATTCTAATTTGTAACTTAACGAGGAATATCTTTCTCTCTCACACATCGTTTAAAACTATAATTGCAACAATTGTGTGTTTCTATTACTCTCTTAGAAATTCGTTCAGAGGGCCCCCTCCATTTCCCATAAGTACAAACACTAAATTTAACAAAAAATTCATTTATTATACTCTGTCCAGCCACATTATTCTGACCACCAAATAATATCCAGAGTAACCGACGTGTGCAGCGAGGACAGCAGCTAGACGGGATGGGAGTGACTCAATAAGGTGCTGGAAGGTGTTCACAGGTATGTGGAACCATGCTGATTGCAGTGCATCTGACAGCTGCTGGAGGATGCGTGGTGGAGGATCCATAAACCAAACAATACGATCGAAGTGGCCCCACAGGTGCTCAGTTGGGTTTAAGTCTGGGAAATTAGGGGCCATGGAAGTACTTTGAAATCTTCATCGTGTTCTTGCAACCAGTCTCCGACATTTGTAGCTGTGTGACACGTCGCATTGTCGTGCTGGAAGATCCCATCCGCCCCAGGGAAGAAAATCAGCATGTGTAGGTTTACGTGGTTTACAAGGATAGATTCATAACGAATTCGGTTCATAGTGCCTTCCACAGGTATGAGTGGACCCAGGGAAAGCCACAAAACATTCTTCCAGACCATAACGCTGCTCCCACCAGATTGTGTTCTTCCAGCAATGGATGAAGAGTGTATGTTCTCCTATGTTTCTTACCTTATACGCCAACGTCCATCCGTTCGATGAAGCAGAAAACGTGACTCATCGGAGAAGGCAATTCTTTGTCAATCAGTGGAGGTCCAATTCCGATACTGCCGTGCAAATATAAAACTTTTCTACCGATGCACTTTCATTCGCATAGATGCAGTGACCATCCGTCTGCATCGGAGCCCCATACGCAGCAGGGTTCGCTGAACTGTCGTTTTAGACACACTTCCGGTTGCCCCCTGGTTCATTCGTCCAGTAAGTTGCTCCGCTTTAGTGTGTCGATCGACCCTCATGCACCTTCGAAGCCGACGTTGAACTCTCACATCAATGGCACGTGGTGCTCCACAGTTTCCACGTCATTTATTCGCAATGGTTCCATTCCTTCAAACATGATGCACTTTAACCACAGCAGCACACGAACAGTTCACAAACTGCGCTGTTTCAAAAATACTGCCATCCTTGGCCCGAAAGCCGACAATCATCCCATTTTGCAACTCTGAAAAATCGCTTCTTTTATCCATGACGGTAACGAGTGATATGTTTTCAGAATGCCTACAGCACACCTTATATACCCTCGAAGCCAGTTCGCCGCCCCGGTGGCGCAGTGGTCTAAGGCGCTGGCCTATGATCATTCGTCCGTAAGGCGTCCGGGTTCGAATCCCGGTCAGGCATGGATGTTGTGTTTGTCTTACGGCACTGGCTCTCTCCCTTCCCTGGAACCAGTGACCCTAAATTAGGGACGGTCGACTGCTTATAGCCCATTGAGTTGCTCACGGTGGTCGTTAAACCTCCAATCAAAAAAAAAAAAAAAAAAAGCCAGTTCATAACACGTGCCTTCTTTCATTCGATGCTCGCTGTTGATTTTAAAAGTAGGAGGTGGTCACAATAATGTGACTCGACTGTGTACATAAAAAAAATTCAGTGAATTCGAGAAATTCACAGACATTTATTAAAATTCTCTAGAATGTTAGATGTTTTCGCCCGCCATATGTTCCAATTGATTAAATATTTTGGTGGGGAGGCTAAAGGGTGGGCTCAGAAGAAAAGTTGGGTGGGCTGAAGCTCCACAGCCTACCCGTAGCGTTGCCCGTGCTTAGCTATCCTTCATTTTGAGTCTAAACTCTTGAAAGCTATAGACTACAAATATCTGACAGACACTTAAGTCTTCCGCTGCTCAGCAGTCGCGGCGGAAACGTCTTTGAGAATTAGGTTTGCAGCAGCTAAAAATGAGTTCAAAGATATATAATTTCACAATAGGATGTTACGTTAAAGAAAATTACTGAAAGGTCAAGCCTCGACGTTGATCCTTCCTCGCATAATTAGTGTGAATGATGTTGCTTACACATTATATGAATTTACTTCGCAGAATTAGAAACTTCTGCTTCCGTTCAAAATTGTTTCCTCATTCAGACGTATTTCCTCTCCGTTAGAGCTATTTTATATTAAACTTTCTAAAACAGCTAAACTCTACAGCCTCCAAAGATTTCCATTGTTGTTTTTTCAATGTATTTCTGCTTTGAACTATATATACCCAGTACAGCAAGTTTAACCAAATTATTTTGCTGGCCTCGAACTCCCACACATTCGCCAGTTTTATACATTCAATAAACGTTTTAATAAATCCTCTACGTCCAACAATTTTGAAATTGTTTGTGAATTATTTATAACTTTTAATTCTGATTTACGGGCTCTTTTCCAACCAAACTGGTAATGTAACCATAAAGAAAATATGCTGCGTATCACTGATCGTGGATATTATTTGTATCAAATAAATTAATTAAAGTTATGAAGGCCGCTCTGGTGGCGCATGACTATTCGCCCTAGTTGGGTCTGGGTTCGAATTCCGGTGAGGCATGAATGTCGTGTTTGTGTTACGGCGCTGGCTCTCTCCCTTCCCTGGAACCAGAGACCCTAAATTAGGGGCGGGCGACTGCTTATAGCCAAATGAGTTGCTCACGGTGCTCGTTAATGCTCCAATAAAAACACACCCCAAAAAACCACAGGCATCTCTGTGTAAATTGATCCTTTGGCATGCTGTAAACCATGTATGAAATGTACTTGTTGGTGTGAAATATCTGTATCCTGTTCATATCTACCTGCTCTTCATGTCTCTGCACCACCAGGTCCAATAAATAATTTCCAAATTTTGAAGATGACAATCCGATTTTTGGCGTAAATGTGACAAGGATGGTAAGTCAGATAATATTTGAAACTTGAAAATTTTCATCGTCCTGGAGCGGGACTCGAACCCGCGTCTCCCAGAAAACGCCTAGGTATGCTAACCACTACACCACCCAGAACGACCAAGTTTCAAGTTTCAGATCAATTTGAATTTAACCATCACAGGATTCGCTAGTCGAAGCAACCGGCATTATGCCGGTTGCTTCGACTAGCAACCGGCATATTTTAAATATGCCGGTTGCTAGTCGAAGTTGCTAGTTGCCGGTTGCTAGTCTTATTTTAAAAATAATAACAAAAATAAGATGTAACTTTACGTCCACTGGTGGGAAAACCATGCATTATTTTAGGAAGAAAGTATTTTTAGGAAGAAAGTATTTTTCAATATGAGCGGTATCGGCCCAAGAAAAAAAAATTAGTCGAGTTTTCAGGAGCCCAGATTTTGCTACAAATACATCAGAAGCAGAAATTAATACTTATGCCCCCTGGTGGCTAAAGCATTCTTTACCAAACATTAGAATTTATATGAAAAATATTTCCCATTAAGTGTTGTATGCGATACAGGAAGAATTTTTCAAATCGGAGTTTTAGAAACAGAAATAAAGCAGATGACGTAATTTACCTTTGTGCCGCCTATGATTTACTTGAAAATTTTGAATTTATAGGAAAAACATTTCACATCGGAAACACTATCCAACAAAAAAGGAATTATTCAAATCGGACTCCTAGAAGAAGAGATATTGATAAAAATAAGATATGCATTCACGCCCCCTGGCGTAGAAACCATGCATTTTTTCAAGAAGGAAATGTTCCTCAAGAAGAAAATGTTCCAAGGTTTGTCGACATGAGTAGTATCGGTCAACAAACGACGGTTTTTTCAATCGGGAATTTAGAAGATCAGATTGTGCTGCAAATGCATCAGGAACGGAAATTAAGACTAACAGCCACTAATGGCCAAATCATTTTTTACAAAAATTAGAAATTATGTGCAAACAATTTTCCATCAGGAGCTGTATCCGGTGCATAAAATATTTTTCAAATCGGAGATTTAGAAGCAGAGATATAGGTGGAAACGCAATTTACCTTTACGCCTCCTAACGGAAAGTCTATGAATTACTTAAAATTTTGGAAATTATATGAAAAACATGTCACACTGAAAACACTATCCAACAAAGAAGGAATTTTTTAAATCGGACTCCTAGAAGTAGAGATATTGACAAAAGTAAGATATGCATTTACGCCCCCTGGTGGAGAAACTATAGAATATTTTAAGAAGAAAATATTCCAAAAACGTTTACTGATGTGAGTGGCATCAGTCCACGAAATAATTTTTTCAAACGATAAGCTCAGATTTTACGTCAAATGCATCAGAAGCAAAAATTAACACTTACGCCCCTTGGTGGCCAAATTATTCTTTACCAAAAATTTGAAATTATGTGCAAAATATTTTCTATCAGGAGGTGTATCCGCTGAAGAAATTTTTTTCAAATCGGAGTTTTAGAAGAACAGACTCCTAGAAGTAGAGATATTGACAAAATAAGATATACATTGACACCCTCTGGCGGAGAAACAATGGAATATTTTAAGAAGAAAATATTCCGAAACGGTTTATCGATGTGAGTGGCATCAGTCCACGAAAGAATTTTTTCAATTGATATTTTAGAAGCTCAGATTTTATGGCAAATACATCAGAAGCAAAAATTAACACTTACGCCTCCTGGTGGCCAAAGTATTATTTACCAAAAGTTTGAAATTGTATGCAAAAGATTTTCCATCAGGAGGTGTATCCGCTGAAGGAAAACATTTTTAAATCAGAGCTTTAGAAGAAGAGTTATCGGGGAAAATGTAATTTATTTTTACGCCCCCTACCGGAAAATCTGTGCGTAATTTGAAAAAGTAACTGTATCTAAAATACTCTTCGACATAAATTGAATCGAGAGATAAAAGAAATTTTTCAATCGAATGTTTAGAAGCAAATATGAGGAATAAAACATATTTTAAAACTCGGCATTATCTGTATTTACACCCTCTAGCGGCGAAATTGCACATCGTAAAACAAAACGAAATGAAGGATCATCATTCGCATATTTCAAGCTTTCCAACGCAAAAAGGAATTTTTCAAATCGGACTAATAGTTACAGAAATATCGTGTCTACAGACGGACGGACGGACGAACAAACATAACATAAGCACGACCTTTTATACGCTTCCAACGATAGGTTGAAGAAGCGTATATGCTCCAGCTTTGTACGTCTGTCCGCACGATAACTGGCGCAAAAATGGTTCGATTTCGATGAAATTTTAGTATGTAATATTGCCTCCAAAGCACGCGTCGAAGCTGTTTGTATGGTCGAAATATCATCAAAATAACACCCTTTTAACGTCATTTTAAACACCAACGGTTTTCATCTCGATATTCTGGACGAATGCGACGAATTCTGCCCATCAAACGCCTCAAAACATTTAAAGAAAACTCACCAGTAATTGTTTGTCCACTTGTAACAAATGGGGACGAACCCTATTGAAAGTGGGACAAATGTGGTCAAAGGTCACGACGTAGGAGCCGGATCCATTCCATTGCCCTTATGCGTCATAACTTGCGTAAATATGGCTCGATTTCAATAAAAGTTTACTATGTGGTATGGGGCCGCCTGGAGACAAACCCTATTCAAAATGGGCGAACTGGGGTCAAAGGTCAGGACAAAAGAGCGGGATGCATTCCATTGCTCTTATGCATAATAACGGGCGTAAAAATGGTTCGATTTCGATGAAATTTTAGTATGTGGTAGGGAACCACCGGGGGACGAACCCTGTTGAAAATGGAGGAAATGGGGTCAAAGGTAAGGACATAATATTGGGATCCATTCCATCGCGCTTATCCCATATTATTAAGGTGGACGTCAAGTAATTTTGCTTCATATACTTCCAATGGAAAAAAATTTGTACACATTTCCTTCACAATTAATGTGTTCCCAAGGATGAAAGTTTGAACATCAATAAAAATAACTTCATATTATAACTTGGAATACTTAATATTTTCTAAAACATAACCATATTTATATTAAAAATCAATCACTTTTCCTTTGGTGGTGTTGAATCCAGAAAAAGGATGGCGCGACGTGTACTTTGATTACGTCAGTAGACAAAAAAATGTTGGATTGCATAATTATGGTTATATTTTAGAAAATATTAAGTATTCCAAGTTATAAAATGAAGCTATTTTAATCGAAGTTCAAATTTTCATCCTTGAGAATGTATTAATTGTCCAGAAAAAAGATGGTGCGATTTGAACTTTCATGACGTCAGTAGACAAACAAATGTTGGATCGCATAATTATGGTTATGATTTAAAAAATATTAAGCATTCCAAATTATAAAATGAAAATATTTAAATCGATGTTCAACTTTTAATCCTTGGGAACGCATTAATTGGGAAGAAAGTGTGTACAGAAATTTTTCCATTCGAAGTACAGGAAGCAAAATTACTCGACGTTCGCCTTAAAGGAGCAATTCTTGTATGTATACAGTGCGTCAAAGAATTTTTAAGACTGGGTCTGTAAAATGAAATAGAAACAAGAAATTATAAATTGTTTTGGTTTGTTATTCAAAATAAATCCCTCCGGCTTCAATACACTTGTTACAGCGATTTAATAATGATTCGAATGCCTGTTCCAGTTCACTTTGCGGAATTGCCTCCAAAGCACGCGTCGAAGCTGTTTGTATGGTCGAAATATCATCAAAATAACACCCTTTTGACGTCATTTTAAGTTTTGGGAACAAAGAAAAGTCGCAGGGTGCTAAATCAGGCGAATACAGTGGATGATTCAACACACAGACGTTATTTTTCGCCAAAAATCTACGAACAAGAAGTGAGGTATGACTGGGTGCATTATCGTGGAACAAACACCAACGGTTTTCATCTCGATATTCTGGACGAATGCGACGAATTCTGCCCATCAAACGCCTCAAAACATTTAAATAAAACTCACCAGTAATTGTTTGTCCACTTGGAACAAATTCTTTGTGGATAATAACCCTTACTATCGAAGAATGTAATGAGTATTGTTTTGATTTTCGATGGAACTTTTCTTGCTTTTTTTTGGCTTGTGGCGAGTTTTTTTACTTCCATTCCGCACTTTGTCGCTTTGTTTTAGGATCATATTGAAAACATCATGTTTCATCACCAGTAACAATCCATTTTAAGAAGAATGGATCATTTTCAGCGGCTGAAATAATGTCTCTGCAATGTGCAGCTCTCCTTGATTTTTGTTCATTGGTTAGCGTGTGTGGAACAAATTTAGCACATACTTTTGTTTTGCCCAAATCTTCATGCAGGATGGTTCGAATCGTTTCTTTGTTGATGTTTAAAGACTCTTCCATCATTTTTAGTGACGCACATCGATTGTTTGCTACGAAATCACGCACTTTTTCAATAATCTCAGGTGTCCTAGATGAACTTGGCCTTCCGGCATGCTTATCATCTTCTAGAGTCTCTCTTCCGTCCAAAAAACGTTTGTGCCACAGGAAAACATTTGATCTACTTAAACAAAACTTACCGTGAACTTGTTTCATCATTTGGTACGTTTCCGAGGCACTTTTACCAAGTTTTGCGTTAAATTTAATAACAGCCCTTTGTTCCATCTTAATAATTCAACATGAAAAAAAAATTACTTCTCTAGTGAACGGCCGTTTCGTTTGAATTACTTTAACAACTGCGCAGTACTTTTGGCAAAAAGCAAGCAGATGGTCACGGTTTATAACGCATTCGCGATTACACTGGTGGCGCCATCGTACGCTAAAATCTAGCGCCAGTCTTAAAAATTCTTTGACGCACTGTGTATGTAAATTTTATTTTGAAAACGTCTCTAAGGATTATGATGAAAGTCGTTAACCTACCGTTTTCTGGTACTAGAAATCGATTTAGCTTGATCTCGACTTTAGGAAAATTCGTTTAGTGGGTTAAATAACCATTCCGAATTATAACGTTTTCAGTGTCATGGCGTTGTTCCATTAATGTTACCAATGCTTAGAAATCTTATGACGTCACAATCTCGCGTTTCAGAATGTTGGCGCGTGGTCACGCCATTTGTCTCATTACGTCACGCGTTGTGTGTGGATCCTATTAAAGTTTTATGACGTCATACTCTTGCAAGCAGATGGTCGCGATTCCCATCTGTTTCATTGTGTCACGTGTTGTGTGCGTATGTTCGTCCGCACGATAACTCGCGTAAAAATCTTTCGATTTCGACGAAGTTTTAGTATGTGGTAGGGAAACACCTGGGAAGGAACGCTATTGAAAGTGAACAAAATGGGGTAGAAGGTAAGGACATAGGAGCGGGATCCATTCCACTGTTCTTATGCGTCATAACTAACGTAAAAAAGGTTCCATTTCAATTAAATTTTAGTATATGGTAGGGGACCACCTGGGGACAAACCGTATTGAAAATGGGCGAAATGAGGTCAAAGGTCGGGACATAGGAGCGGAATCACTTCCATCACCATTATGCGTCATAACTTACGTAAAAATGTTTCGATTTGGATGAAATGTTAGTATGCTGTACGGACCTGCCTGGGAACAAATCCTGTTAAAAATGGGCGAAATGGGGTCAAAGTTTAGGACACAGAAGCTGGATCTATTCCATAGACCTTATGCATCATAACTTACGTAAAATTGCTTCGATTGCGACAAAACTTTATCATATCATTTCGGAGGTATACTGAACCAGTTCTGTTGAGTATAATCGAAATGGGAACAAAGGTCAGGGCACACGAGCGAGATTTGTTCCACAGCCATTATCCTCATAACTTGAGTAATGATTTCTGGTATGATGGAAAGCGTATCATAATCAATGCATTACATGATTTTACTAACTAGGTTTACAAAAGACGTGCTAAAAACATATCTTAGCGGATTTATTTTCCGCGGGGACGTGTGTGTGTGTGAAACTGCAGATACAGGAGGTTTTTATGTACTGAACATTCTGGTTTCTGCTTAACCCCGCTGATCTCTAATTCGGGGTTGGCGATTTTACCATGGGGTGTGACGGTGGGAAGAAGCAATGTGGAAATGCAGCTTTCCTTTATTTGATTAAGATCTGGGGAATTCGTGTTATCATTTTGACCCTGGACGTCTCTTAAGCGATAATACTGTATATTCAAGTTACACTCATCGTCCAAAAACAAGTTGCAACTTGAAGGATACAACCGACAAGAATGAAACTTACTGGGTACGTTTGACATCATGAGACATGCAAATGATTCAAGTATCACGCTCGGCCGTACATGTGACTCCATCAAGGAGGGGTTGTAGCGCTGTGCCTGACCGGATATAGTAGGTCGCCCCGTTGCGCGTGCTTGCCATTCTGACTCGTGCTGTTGCGTTGGTTGCATCCTTTGCAAGTGCAGTATGCCTCGAAGAAAAGTTCCGAAGCAATTTGAGCAGTTAGTGGCGTTGGAGAGGGGCTGCATCGTAGGGCTCCGGGAAGCGAGATGGTCTTATCGCCATATTGCGCGCCATACCAGTTTGCGGATATCACCATAGCACGCTGTTGGCGGCAGTGGATAGAAAAAGGCACGCAACACGGACAGGAAGGGTCTGGGAGACCTACACAAACCTCGGAGAAAAATGACCGGCGGGTTGTCCGACATGCGCGGAGTGACCCAACAGCCAGGAGTGCGGATATTCAGCGAGGAGTGGTGCCTCCATGCATCGTCCGATTAGTGCCAGCACCATTGGCAGACGGCTACATTACGTACGACTACACTCACGTAGACCGTTACGACGACTGCCCTTAACAACAGTGCATCGTCGCCAAAGACTGCATTGGTGTCGTGCCAGACTATCATGGAGCCACACAAAATGGCAGCGGGTGATCTTCAGTGAGGAGTCCCGCTTTAGTCTTGGAGAAGACGACCACCGAATATGTGTGTGGAGGCACCGTGGTCAGAGCCAAAATGAACGGTTTGTTGTCGAGCGTCACACGTCCAGAAGGCCTGGTGTCATGGTGTGGGGTGCAATTGCCCACAATGCCAGATCACCTTTGGTGTTCATTACAGGCATTTTGACAGCCCAACGTTACGTTAATGAGGTTCTGCAACCGGTGGCCCTACTTTTTCTGGATGCTCACTCCGGCACGAGTTTCCAACAGGACAATGCTCGTCCGCATATTGCTGCTGTCTCGAGAACTTGCCTTCAAGGCACTGGCACTTTGCCATGGCCAGCCGCATCGCCAGACCTATCGCTGATTGAAAATGTGTGGGATGCTATTGGACGCCCTATCCACACTCCACCCCTACCGCACAACCTGCAGGAACTGCGTGAGAAAATTCAAGACGCATGGGATGACTTATCGCAGGACACCATTGGGAACCTGTACAACTCAATGCAAAGACGACTGGCATGCTGTGTGAGCAAACATGGCCACCGGACGCCATGCTGAGAGACACTATTTACTGGCGTGCAGCTCAATAAATATTGCCCGTATCAGTCTCAATGTTTAATCATTTATTTTTCTTGGTAACCGTGACCTGTCACTCGAATAGCATTGAAATCTGACACGTCCTTCTGGGTGCAACGTTTTTTTTGACGATGAGTGTATTAAAAGAACTTATGGAAAAATCTATTTACCCGAAAAATTCGTTTTATTATTAAAAAAAAATCGTCTTTCGATACAGTGATTTTGGTTTCGATGATTTTGCGTGATTTCGTTTTCGATGAATTTGTCTTCGATGAAGTCATTTTCGATAAAATCGCTTGCTTCCTGCTATGTGTACTGTTCTTTTCCAAATTGATATAAGTTTCAAGTTCTATGAAGTGCATCCTCTACGAATGAACAGTGAATTTTGAGACTTTATACTAAAAATAATCAGAAAATATACTTCGGAAGCCAATTCATGAAAATTTTTTTCGAGTATACATGAATCGGTCTGTTTTGCAGCACTATAGACCTTAAAGATTCAACAGGCCGTTCTCATAATTTCCATTTTAGAAAGTAGATTGACAATACTGAAACCTCCCTTTTTTCATTTGAAATGGAAAACAGAACTTACATCCAACGAATTCTTTATTCCCCTTTGTTCTCACAGGAACGAAACGAAACTTACTGAGCTGGGAAATCCAGGTAAGAGAAAGTGAAATGAATACCTCTACCCAGTTAGACGAATAATGCGTAAAATCGAAGGCCGTAAAAAGGATAGTAGGTACCCAGTCTCTCTATTTCCGTCTTCATGTAAGTCTGGCGACATGAAGAGAAATGCAATAAGATACAAAATATCGTCATTCAAGCTGAAACGAAATGGAGTATCAGGAATTTTTCAATTTGATCTGGACGCCACTTTTCCGAGAAAATACCGAAAGTTAGGTGAAAGTTCAAGAGCACGATCGCAGTCATTACATTGTGAGAGGAAAGCAAATAGACATGAAATAACGAGTTGTTAGTTTAGGGTGCAAATTACTTTCAAACTGAAGTAGAGAAAAACAAGAAAGATGACACGGAAATCTCCGATATAATTGAGAACGCCATTTGAATCCTTTTTGATGTATTTATATCAAAGCGAATTTTGGCAAAGGGAGGAAGTCAGGGGAAAAATGTATTTACATCTCCTGGCATTATCTTAAATATGCAATGTATGCTGTTACTTCATAGTGAATGCAAGCAGTTGCAAAAACACTTTTTCAAGCCGAACTCCCATAATCAGTAAAACATTTGCAAACTCAAACAGCTCTTTAGGCCCATTTTAAACAGAGATATGAGCTACCAAACATTGCCCATTGTACGCAGAATGTACCTCATAGTTGAAGATATCTGAAGCAAAAAGAAATATTTCAAATCGCACAATTAGGAACAGCGATATGTAAGAAAAGAGAATGCAACGGTACGCCCCCTAGTGGGAATGCTGCGCGATATTTGAAGAAAAAAATGAAAGCAAAATATTCTTCATAGTGAAGGGTATTCTACCAAGAAAAATAAACAAATTAGGATTTATTGAATTGGAGTTACTTTCTCAAACCAGTGTTTATGAACACTCCCTAAAGACAGAGAAGTGTGCATTGTGAGGAAGAAGAATAAATATGCGCAATATGCTTCGTAATGAGAGCAAAGGATCAGAAAATAATATTTCAAATGCGACTTTTAGAAGTAGAGATAGCAAGAAAAGAAAATACATACGCCCTCAACGGGAAATGTGCGCATCACCAAAGTGGATATATTTGCTGTATCTGCATAATGAATGGGCGGCGTGCATCCATATTTAAAAATCCGATTGAAAAAATTGTGCGAAAACAATTTTTTCAATCGGATTTTTTAAATACGGATGCACGCTGCCCCGGCGGCGCAGTGATCTAAGCGATGGCTTCTGATCATTCGTCCGAGATGGGTCCGGGTTCCAATCCCGGTGAGGCATGGATGCTGTGTTTGTCTTACGGCGCTGGTTCTCTCACTTCCCTGGAACCGGTGGCCCTAAATTACGGAAGGGCGACGGCTTATAGCCCATTGATTTGCTCACGGTGGTCGTTAAACCTCCAATAATAATACAAAAAAATAACAAAAAATACGGATTCACAATTACTAACAGAAATGCCCGCATCTGAAGCCAAGCGTTGGTGCTGTGCATTACAAAATTTGGAAAATAAATGCAAAACTTTCCGTGCAATGAATCGCGACCGGTGTATAATTAATTTTTCAAACCTGATTTCTAGAAGCAGAAATATTACGAAACAAGAAAGATGACACTGAATTTTCAGTTGTGGTCAGCACGTCTTTTGAATCCGTTCTGAAGCGAATTAAATTTATCAAAGCTATTCAAAGTCAATGGAACCGATTAGGAAATCTATCAAACGGTTTCAACAATCGATAAAACATCCAGAATAAGAAACATCTGCTTTGTTCAACAAGTCGCCAAAAATCATGTTACGAAAATTAACAAATGCCGCACAAAAAGCTTCTCACAGCACAAAGGAGGTATCAGACACGAAAATATTTTCAAATCGAACAGTTAAAAGAAGAAATATACGAGAGATGGGAACATTATATAACTCTATGCCTTCTAGCGGAAGAATTTTGCATAATGGAAAAGTTTAAAACAGGAGAAAAATTTTCTGCATCGAAAAAGCTATGCTAAGGAAAAAGAGCTTTTCAAATGCGTCTCCCGGAAGCAGAAATATCGAGAAAAAGCTTTCGACCTTTAAGCCCCCTAGCGGGAAAATTTGTGTATTATTTAAAGATGATAATGCTCCACATCTGTAGTGTAGCGAATGGCAAACAGTAAGGAAAATAATTCTCAGTAGAGTTTTTAGAACCGGCGATACAGCTGGAAACTGAAGTACACAACACCACCTACCGGCAAAGCTGTGAACCACAAAATTCCTCATATACTAGCCTAAAGTGTTCTACAAGGTAAATGCCATCCGGTGTTGAAATAATTTTTTAACTCTCACATGTGGAAGCAGAGATATTGAGAAAACCAGATTAAGCATTTGCGTTCCTTAGCAGTGAAATTGTGCATTATTTTGGGAAAAAAAATACGCACACAGGGTTTACATAGTTAGTAGTATCTGACAGAAGAAAGAAGTTTGTCAACCGGGATTGTAATCCCGCAGATATTTCTGTAAAGGAAAACGTGAACTTTCGCCCTCTAGTGGCAGACTTGTGCTTTAAAAAAATTGAAATTATACGAGAAACATTTCGCAGCGGAAACGCTCTCCAACAAAGAGAGAATTTTTCAAATCGGACTCTTAGAAGCAGATATATTGGCAGAAATAAGATATACATTTACGCCCCCTGGCGGAAAAGCCATGTATTATTTTAAGAAGAAAGTATTTTCAAAAGGTTTTTCGATGCGAGCGGTATCGGTCTAAGGAAGAATTTTTTCAATCGAGCTTTCAAGAGCTCAGATTTTACTACAAATGCATCAGAAGCAGAAATAAGCACTTGCGACCCCTGGTGGCCAAACCGTTTTTTTTATCAAAAACTAGAAATTATATGCAAAACATTTCTCATCAGGAGCTGTATTCGCTTCAGAAAGAATTTTTCAAATTGGTGTTTTAGAAGCAGAGATATCGGGGAAAACGCATTTTAGTTTTACGCCCCCTAGCGGAAAATCTATCCGTAAATTGAAAAAGTGACTATACCTAAAACAGTCTTCGACCTAAATGAAATCGTACGGTAAAAGAAGTTTTTCAATCGGACGTTTCAAAGCAAATATATAGAATAAAATGTATTTTGAATTCGATATCATCTGCATTTACGCCCTCTAGCGGTAAAACGTTTGATCGTGAAAAGAAACAAAATAAAAGATCATCATTCGCACATTTCAAGCCTCTCAATGGAAAAAGAATGTTTCAAATCGGACTATTAGTTGCATAGATATGGTGTCCGCTGACGGATGGACAAACCGATAATATAAGCACGATTTGTTTTACAAAAGACGTGCTAAAAACAGAACACACATTAAATCCTCCTTTTGGGTAGTCGATGTACTATTTTGGGTAACTAATATGAAAAATGTATTTTTCGTGGTGAGTGGTAATGTTAGGTTTTAGGAAATATTAAATATGCTGTGCTGTAATTTAAAGTAATTTTTATCGATGTGCAAGTTTTCATCCAGTGGAATACATTAATTGCGAATAAAATCTCTACAGTTTTTATGATTGGAAATATAAATAGGGTAGAGATTTTAGGTAGAAACACTTTTATATTTGTCTCCTGTTCCTTGACGGTTAAGTTCAATACGTTCCTAAAAGTCGTATTTTAGAATTTTTCCAATTACATATTCAGGTGTAATATAATTTTGCGGCGATATTTCAGCTTCTTTCAATCACTGAACTGGGAAAACAAAGGGATAAAGATTAATGAAGATTATCTAACTCACCTTCCTTTTGCTGACGAAGTAGTCATTTTTGCAAGTACCCCATCAGAGCTGTAGAGTATGTTTGAGGAACTTGCTGACAAGAGTTAAGAAGTGGGATTAAAAATGAACTTTCAGAAGACAAAAGTGATGTACAATGCTTTTACAAGAAATGAAGATTTATCGATTGATGGAGAAAAGCTGGAGATAACTAATACCTACATTTATCTTGGACAGCAGATATCAAGTGAGGGCCACATTGATGAAGAAATTAATCGGCGTATAAAACTTGCCTGGAGAGCTTTTGAAAGAAACAGTATAATTTTCAAGAGCAATATTCCATTATGTCTTAAAAGAAAAGTGTTTGATCAATGCATCCTTCCAGTGCTTACGTATGGTGCAGAGACATGGACCCATAATAAGAGAGACATACAAAGGCTGCAGACAACTCAAAGCAGCATGGAGAGGTGCATGCTTGGTGTAACCAGGAGAGATAAGAAGACGAACTCGTGGATCCGAAAAATGACAAGAGTGGAAGACATCATGATCAGAGTTAAATCCCTGAAATGGCAATGGGCTGGGCATACTGCCAGAAGGACAGACCATCGATGGACAGCCGAAATTTTAGATTGGATTCCAAGGGTCAGGAAAAGACCCAGAAGAAGACCACATGGAAGATGGGTGGATGAAATTCGAAAGTATGCGCGAGAAACATGGAGGAGAATGGCACAAGACAGACCGTTGTGGAAGAGGCTTGGAGAGAATTTCGCCCAGCAGTGTATTGATAATGGTTGACAATGATGATACGGACCTGTTCTCTTCATAGAAGTTCAGACCACCGGCGCGAAAATTACGTTAAAAATGTAGGAAGGAGAAAGGTTATGTTGAAAAAAAAGAACCATAGGCGTCATAATATGCACCGAGTGATCACTGAATCATGACCACCCCTATTAAAAAGTGGATGCGTCCCGTAGATCACGTCATTTACGAGAGGGCGCAATTTGTCGACCAATGCAGCATATATACGGTGTGACTGGATCAGCAGGTGGTAAAATTTTGGAGCTTGATGGGTAAACGGAAAGATTTGTCGTACTTTGAGAATGAATAGATTGTGGGAGCTTAGAGAGTGGGGGCCTCGATTTCTAAAACGGCAGAACTGGTGAGTTGTTCGCCAGCGGCCACAGTGGAAATGTATCAGGACTGGGGTGAAGACGGTCAAACACCTGGAAGCAAAACTGAACAGGACAGTGAAAGCTTGATGTGAGAGGTGAGCGCTGTGTCCAATGACGCGTACAGCTCAACACACAGCACTGTTCAACAGTTGACTGACTACCCAATTCAACAGAGGTCAACCCGGGATAGTATCTGTCATTACCATGTGTCGCACGTGTGGGCTATAACAGCAGACGACCCCGACGACATTCTCTTCTAACATCGGTTCATCGGAGCAAAAGATTCGCTTGGTGCAATAATCATGCAAGTTGGACGTCGAATGACTGGAAAAAAGTGTGCTGGTCTGATGAGTTACGTTTTGTCTCCACTCCGTGGATGGTCGTGCACGTATTTGGCGCAAACATGAGGAACTCGGTCCATCCTGCATGGTCTTCACAGTGCAAGCCAAATGGATGCAGTGCAAGTCAATGGTTTGTGCATGTTTACTTGGCAGGAACTTGGACCCATGGTTCATGTGGAACAACGTATGACTGGTGCCTACTATCTTTAATTGTTTGCTGACTTTGTGCACCCAGCAATGTTGTACTTTTTCCCGAATAGCAACGGTGTCTTTCAAGATGACTATGCGTCAAGTCACAGATCCAGTTCTGTGCAGGAATGGTTTGAGGAACACACTTCACACTTAAATCATATCGAATGTCCTCCGAGCTCCCCCGATATCTATGGAACAGATCACTTATGGGACACTATAGCGCGGCATATCTGGCGTCTGGATACACCACAATCATTTGAACACCTGCATTGAAGACCGCATTACACACAGCTTGGTTGGTCATAACTCCCAGCTGCTTCCGGCATCTTTTGAATTCATGCCACGTCAGATAGCTGCTCTACTTAGGGAAATTATTTTATGGCTGACTACTTTCGAATAAAATGAAAGGAGAGAACTTAATCCTCTTTGTCTCCAGAAAGAGCACAGGATTCTGTCATTGGAAATGTTGTCTTTGAGACACTGAAGGTTGGCAACGTGGCCGACTGCCGGAAAGAGAGAAACTGGGATAAGAGTAATTCGTTTCTCGATTGACTCTCACAGGTTCATTACTGTTTTATTAAATAGCGACAAAACCTACCGTTACGAGAAAAGCTCGAAATAATTCAGAAAGCAGTGAAAAAAAGTACAATGTGTCAAATCATTTTAAGATACCAAAGATAACACCAAGAACAATTTTAAAAAATGAAGAAGGCATCAAAAGGAAATCTAGTGAATGTCCAAAAGCTGATGGCGAGGTGCTAAAATGTCTCTTTAAGTGGTTTGTTAACGTCAGAGCGAGTTTCTGAGAACGCTACAGCCGGGTACTGTGAAGTAACTACAGTGTATTAAATACGTGTATTGAGTTATACATATCCAACATTTCGTACATATCGAATTATTTAGTATGTCGAACAACTACATATAAGTTCGATAAAGACGGGGTCGACTGTGTTTGTTATTTCCTTGTAACTGAGAGGGGGACGTATGTAGTAGTTTGGGAAACCAGGGCAGATGGATAATAATTACTTGCTGGTAATATACACGGTCGAGTCACATTATTGTGCCCACCAGCTAATAACCAGAATAACCGCCGTGTGCTGCGCGGACAGCAACTAGACGGGCTGGGACTGACTCAATAAGGTGCTGGAAGGTGTTCACAGGTACGTGGAGCCATACTGACTGCAGTGCACCTGATAGCTGCTGGAGGGTTTGTAGTGGAGGATCCATAGAGCGAACAACACGATCGAGGTGGTCCCACACATGATAAATTGGGTTTAATGCTTGGAAATTAAGGGGCCAGGGAAGTACTTTGAAATATTCATCGTGTTCTTCCAACCACTCTCGGACATTTCTAGCAGTGTGACACGTCGCATTGTCGTGCTGGAAGATCCCATCCGCCCCAGGGAAGACAATCAGCATGTATGGGTGTACGTGGTCTTCAAGGATGGATTCATAACGAATGTGGTCCATAGTGCCTTCAAAGGTATGAGTGAACCCAGAGAATGTCATGAGAGTATTCCCCAGACCACAACGCTGCCTCCACGAGCTCGTGTTCTTCCAGTAATTGTTGAAGAGTTTATTCTCCGATGTTTCTCGCCTTATACGCCAACGTCCATCCGTTCGATGAAGCAGAAAACGTGACTCATCGGAGAAATCATTCCTTTGCCAATCAGCGGGGGTCCAACTCCGATACTGCCGTGGAAATGTTAACCTTTTCTGTCGTTGCACCTTCGTTAACATAGGTGTAGTGATCATTCGTCTGCATCGGAGCCCTACACGCAGCAGGGTTTGCTGAACTGTCGTTTTAGACACACTTCCGTTTGGTTCATTTCGACAGTGAGTTGCTCCACTGTAGCTTATCGATCGGCCCTCACGCGCCTTCGCAGCCGACGTTTACCTCTCACATCAACGGCACGTCATGCTCCGCAGTTTTCACGACGCTTATTCGCAATGCTGCCATTTCTCCAATCACGATACAGTTTAACAACAGCAGCACGCGAACAGTTCACAAACTGCGCTGTTTCAGAAATGCTGCCACCCTTGGCCCGAAAGCCGATAATCATCCCTTTTTGCAACTCTGATAGATCGCTCCTTTTATCCATGACAACAACGAGTGATATGTTCTCAGAATGCCTACAGCACACCTTATATACCCTCCAAGACATCTCACGACACATGCCTTCTTTCATTGGTTCCGCGCTGTTGACGTCAAAAGTAGGAAGTGGATTTTGCTCGGCGTCTTGAGCGGTTGTCTTCCTTCGTGAGAAACGACCAGCATATTGTAGTTTCAATGTTTCTATATACACTGAAGAGCAATTGAATTAGAGATACCTGTCTAGTAACGTGTAGCACCACCTTTCGCTCTGATGACGGCGGCGATTCGTCTAGGCATGGGCTCAACATGACACCGGAAGCGTTGGGAAGCCATACGGATCCACGACCCCTGAACAAGCTCCCACAGTTCACGAAGATTTGATGGAGGGGGTCAGAGCCTCGAACATCTCTCTCGATGGCATTCCAGATGTGCTCGATAGGATTGAGGTCAGGTGACCTAGCTGGCCAAGGAAGCGAGGTCACGTCGGTGGAGTGTTCATCCAACCATTCGGATACAATTCTGAAGCGATGGCACGGTGCATTTTCTTGTTGCAGGATGAGGTTCCCCAGTGAGATGTTGAAAACACACAAACGGGAGCAAATGGTCGTCCAGGATATCCCGGTAACGTTGACCTGTGAGGGACGATGTCACACGTACCAGGGGTCCCATTTCAGTCCACGTAAACAGTCTCCAGACGAGAATGCCACCCCCACCAGCTTAAAGAGTACCCTGCTGGCAAGAAAGACCCATCACTTCATGTGGTTTGCGCCGTACTCGTATCCTGCCATCCGCATATGTACCAACGTGAATCTCAACTCTTTAGTCCAGGCAACATTTTCCCACATGTCTAGGGTTCAGTGGCGATGTTCCCGCGCCCATGTTAATCTTTGCACCCTGTGATGTGCGGTCAGCTGCGGTACCCTCGTGGGACGGTTCTGGATGGTGTGGTTGCTTACCCGTTTTTGTGCACCAGCGTTAAATTGCGGAGCGATTTTTTGAACTGTGGCCCGTCTATCCGCTGTTACAATGCGAGCTAGCCGAAGATGACCCCGCTCATCCACACGCTGTTGTTTACGGCAGTTGGCCCTTGCAGGGATGGTTTTACCGGATTCTATGTACTCACGGTGCACCCGTGACACAGAGGCTCGTGAAAATCCCAGTGCCTGCACTATTTCCAAAATGAAGAGACCCATTCGTCGGGCCCGGACAATTTGCCCATGATCAAATGCGCTTAGATCCTTCGTCTTACCCATACTGCGTCCGACTCTTACTGATTCCCGTCGTATCGTTCCTTATATTGTCGGATCGCGGCATAAGTCATGTCGTTTCCGTTTACAGGGCCACCCACAGCGCCACATTTGCATTACGCCAGCTGTCTCTAATTCAATTGCTCTTCAGTGTATGTTGTATGGTCCTTGTGTTCGTGTGGTCTTATTGAAAACCATTTATTTAACTCCCTGCATTTTATTTGAATAACGCAACATGTTAATGTGCGTCAATCTTCGGTAATAAGGAACGGCTGGTGATGATAAAGGCCAATCTGTTTGGCAGACGTTACCATAAACAATAGTATGTGCGGGTGGAATCAAAACTCCCACACTTATTAAAATTTATTGACGAGCGGTAGGATTAACACGTCCATCAAGTCATATTTTTTTTTATTGGAGGTTTAACGACCACCGTGATCAACTCAATAATCAGTCGCCCGCCCCTAATTTAGGGTCACTGGTTACAGGGAAGGGAGTGAGCCCGTGCCTTAAGAAAAACACAACATCCATGCCACACCGGGATTCGAATCAGGACTCCTTTCGGACAAATGATCAGAAGCCATTGCTTTGACCACGGCGCCACCGGGGCAGCGGGTTCATTGTTGAAATTACATCAAAGTAGTGGACAAATATAATGTGATCTAACTATCGTGATTCAAAGGAATTCTTAATGTATGAACATTTCACTAATTATAGATGTGTACAAAACATCTGTAATACTCTCGAAAGACCTGAGGATGGACTGGGAACAACTACACATTTTGCGGAGTCTTTCTAAAAAAAGGGGAACGAAATAGAAATATTTTTAAGCGACTTTCTTATTGTTTTTGCTGTGCTATCAGCACCCCCCCCCCCCCAAAAAAAAAAAAAAACCAAACAAACAAGCCTGTACAACTCTGTCAATTCTTCAAGCATCCTGCATAATTCTCTGGCCCCTTGAAAATGCGGGCCCGATGATGCAGCCACCCCCCCCTCTTTAATGTGCTCTGCTCGTAATAGTTGATGCGGGGAGGTTCATATCTATAAAACAGAATGATACACAACTATCTGAAAGAGTTAAGTTTTTTTTTGTATTGGTGGTTTAACGACCACGGTGAGCAACTCAACGGTCTGTACGTAGTCACCCGTCCCAAATTTAGGGTCACCGACTCCAGGGAAGGGAGAGAGCCAGTGCCGTAAGACAAACACGACGTCCATGCCTCACCGGGATTCGAACTTGGAGCCCTTTTGGACGAATGATCATAGGCCATCGCTTAGACCACTGCGCCATCAGTCAAGTTTCTGTACATCTTTCTATCAGCATGGTTCAAATCAAGAAGTTTCTTTAAGATGCAACTATTCAACATTAGATACAAATCACTTTTAAAATTTTAATAAGCATCATGTTGTTTTAATTAGCTCTTACCATCTTCTAAAGTCAAAACTGGCATCTCATCTGGAAAAGTTAGCTGTGGCCATTCGATGTCAAGGAATTCGTGATACTTTGCAACCTCAGCAGTCATTCGCTCTTCTCCTTTAAAGCAAAGGATATGCGTCAAGAAATCGAAGCAAAGCTGAATGTCATCAGCCGTAAATAATGTTGTCGTGAACGCTGACCTCAGGAGGTACTTGAGGTAATCTATGTCTTGTAAAATCTTTATCACGAACGGAAGAATGTCGTACCTCCACACCGAGTAATATGAATACTTTTCGTCAGTTACTTTACAGTTGGAAAGGAGGTCTATGGTAAGAATCCCGAACTGCCACATATCAGAAGCGTCCCCGTTAATTTTGACCTCCGACCCCGACTCCAGAAAGCGTTCGACGAACCATGAAGTGGACTCTGGAGGCCTGTAGTGATCGAGAAACGGCGTTTCTTCAGTTACGTTGTCCACTAACTCCATTAGAGAAAAATCTCCCAAGCAGGCATGGCCGTTTTCCTTGAGGAAGATATTGTCCAGTTTCAAATCCCCATGACAGAGATCTTTGCGATGGAGGTACGCCAAACCTCGTAGTGTGTCTCTTAACCATATACGACAGTGATCAAAACTAAGGATGTCATCGTAGAAATGTTCCTTTTTCGTGTGAGTCCACAGATCCGAATACATGAGAGGCATGATAAACACCGTACACTCGTCCAGATGAATGGTTTCTAACAACGGCATAATGTTCTTATGTTTCAGCTTTGGCCATTTACTAAGCTCTAACTCTGCAGGTTCGGGTGTACATTTAACAGCGAATGACTCTTTCGCCTCATCGTCGTACATATGCACTACTACTCCGTAACTACCTTTATCGATATAACTGATATATCGGTATTTCCTAACATCCTGTAAGTGACAAAGAGCGCGTTGTGCTTGGAATAACAAGTTTTCGCTCTCTTCCTCCGAGAACGTAGTCATTCTGAACCTACGAATTTGTTAAGGCCACGTATAGGTAAACAGAGCATTGCCTGGGGAAAAATAACTAAAGCACTGTAAGATTAATTATATTTTATAGAAAGCAATGCAATTAAAACCTACATATAAGTATTTTTGAAAATTCCTTGAAATTCTAAATAAGAAAAATGCTCTCGATGTTAAATTTTCCTTAATGTTTTGAGGAGTAGTGGATCAAGAGGGAATTCGGAACCGGAAGCGGAACATCGCAATAATCATATTTGTTGACGTGAAATGATAAACAAAACAATACGTTTTCAATAACTTGATTTTACTTTTTGCCAAGCGAAACTTTTTCCGGAAATAAATTTCCATTTTAAAGTTATATGCTGAATGCTGAGAGTATCAAAACATTAAACCTTTCTTTAAAACTTTTGAAAACACAAGTTAGTCCACGACGGAAATCGAATTCGTCTCCTCTTACTCCGGAGTAAGTTGCTCTCCCAACTGAGCAACGCGGACAGAATGTCTCGCTGCAGATTTGTCGTCTTAACACATGTTCTCACCTCTGTAGTACGTCACAAACTATTGCTGTCAATATTTACGTCGATGACAATTGGGGTCGGTAGTATTTCTCATGGGTTTAAATAAACGGAATTAATGACTTCCCTGCACTTAATTTCGTAATACAGTTTTGTATTCTTAAACCAGATGTTTCGGATAATAGTTAACTATGTATCGTTAACTATGTACTCTGCATGATCTACTATATGTAATATTGAAAAAATAGGAAGAATGAAACCAATAAAAGTTACAGATTTTAAGCTAGACGCAAATAATAGTTAATGAAACAAAAAGGCTGCATATTTCAGAGAAGAAAGTAGTCATGAGTAAGGAAAACTGCCGTGATCCATATAAAGTATGAACATTTCTGAACATGTGAAAGCCGCCCCGCTGGCGCAGTGGTCTAAGCGATGGCCTCTGATCATTCGTCCGAAAGGGGTCTGGGTTCGAATCCCGGTGAGGCATGGATGTTGTGTTTGTCATACGGCACTGGCTCTCTCCCTTCCCTGGAACCAGTTGCCCTAAATTAGGGACGGGCGACTGCTTATAGCCCATTGAGTTGCTCACGGTGGTCGTTAAACCTCCAATCAAAAAAAAAAAAAATAAAAAAAAAACCCATGTGAAAACGCTGTATTTATCCCCAAACTCCTCTTCCTTTTTTTTTTTTTAGCAGAATTGTGTTGTTTATCCTCCAAGTATAATATCAAAATATATTTCACTGTTACAAAAATATTTTCATAATTCGAGAAGTCATATCTGAGTAGTGATGAGAAATGTCGGTACTTTTTGGTACTAGTTACTTTCTGTGCCAGTGCTTTTTTGTAATGAGTTCAAAGCAACGAGTGAGAATACCGACGTCGGTACATTGGTAGTGTATATATATACTGTATACACTAGTGTCCAAAATAAAAAAAAAGAAAGTCATTAGCAGGGATGAAAAGGAAAACACGAAGCAGCATGTACAGACGTTTGGCCTATAAAGAAACACCATACGGGTAATAAACATTTTATAACAACAGACAAATATGTACACATTTTGCGTAGACAGGGTCACATCCGCAAATGTCACGAAGGTCAGATGCTAGAATGTTACCTAAAAATGTTTTAATAAGGACTGTGATCACCTCGTACGAACGGGCAACTCTCACAACGGCGATACATACGCATCACCTGATTGGTAATGAAATCTGGAGCCAAAGAATTCCATCCCTAGATGAGGGCGGTGCGTAAAAGGAAAGGTTCTGGGAGAGGGATGATGAGCTGCTACGTGTCGTCCCATAGTGTTCGAGGCATGCTCTATAGGGCTCAGGTCTGAAGACCGGGCTGACCAGTCCATACGCGAAACATTCTCGCTCTGCAGAAAATCATCCCTTTATGCAGACAAGCGCCATCATCCAATGAAAAGCAACTGAAGACCAACAGCTCCCCCAAAAAGTCTGACATAGAGCTCTGGGATCTCGTATCTATTACGCAGAGCATTCATATTGCCCCCTTAGCCACCCCACACAAGCAGACCACTGCCTTCGAAGGAGTCTTATTCGGGGCCGTTTGCAGGATCATTACGATTTTCCCTGATGTTCCCTCCAGGTGAAATGCCGACGAGAATCCGTTTGTAAATTGAATCTCGACTCGTCTGTAAAACGAACACTGAGAAATGGCAATAACACGCGCTGACTCGTCTGTAAAATGACATCACTGAAAAATGGCAATAACAGCGGCTGTAAAATCTAATCCAGGTATTCACGGACTGACACTATTCCCCTTATGCACATATCGGCTATTGTAACTAATGGCATCCATAGAAGGATGTCTGATTGGGGAGCAGAGTGTTGCCCGCGAACAACTACTGGATCATTCCTACTTCCACGTCTTCGCCGCAGATGCGGACTCGTCGGTCTTTGGCATCGAGACAGAATCGGGACTCATCGCTGAACACGACATGCTGTCATTCTGTAACTACGCAGTTCTTCTACTACGCCAAAGTGTCCGAGCTCGGTGATGCCGTACGGTTAATTCAATTCGACGAAATGGTTGTCTGGAGCCCTGACCCACCTCTGCTAATCTTCAGTTCATCGTAGGAGTAGTGACTAGATGTCCATAGTCACCACTACAGCCAGTCGATTGCTCTTTGTAGTAGCTTGTGGCTCCGCAATACACCGATCGATGCACCGGTCGCTGATTCCCGCTCCCGCTTCCCTTCACCGGTCCTGCTACGGTTACTGGCGGTGCCATCTTTCATGCACTGTTGCCAACATCGTTCAATTGTTCCGGCATTCTGATGTACACGGGCTACGATTCGAGCAACCAGCTTCGTGGAGAGCTGTCTCAAAAAGCCTCCAGCTGGTGATGGGATTGGCAGCGAGGTTTATGGTTGTTGGATATGCGATAACAGCCCTCAAAATCCTAGTGCTTTGTCTCGTAAGACCTAGAACACGGGACACAACATGGCTTTGGAATCCTAAACTTGTCCTTTTATCTCTAGCGTACTTCACGCAGTTGGTTGCATACACGAATGATTTGCATATTCCATTTGCCTGCAGTCACATACTAATTTGTACGAGGGCATGTTGACTACTTCTGGGTGGGGAAATTTCAGCGCTGAGCAGTATGCTTAACTGATATTTCCTGCGAGCACCAGTAAAATCTCTGTTCAACGTAAAAATGACTTGTGTGAGCGTTGTTAATATTAAATGTCTGGTTTTCGACTAATATGAAAACGAAAAGAAATGTATCATTTAATTTTCACCGTAACAGAAACAACTTTGGAATCCGAATACAACGCACTTTCGATTTTCCTTTTACGAACTATCCGTGCATGACTTTTCTGTATTTATTAATGAAATCACGCACAAAAAATGAATACAAACTGTGAATGTAAAGGTGGCTACTTCCCTGTGGTACGCATACAATGGTGAACGCCCTTAGAAGGGTAATCAGATTTCTTTGGGAATTTAAATCCTCTCCCTTGTATAACGGTGGATGCCCTAAAAAGGAAAATCAGATTTCTTTGGGCATTGGGAATCCTCTTCCTTGTACAATGGCGGATGCCCTTAGAAAGGTAATCAGATTTCTTTTGCCACCTGGAATCCTCTCCCTTGTACAATGGTGGATGCCTTTAGAAGGGCAATCAGTTTTCTTGGGGAACCTGGAATCCTCTCCCTTATACAATGGTGAATGCCCTTAGAAGAGTAAACATATTTATTTGGGCACTTGATATCTTCTCCCTTGTACAATGGTGGATGCTCTTAGAAGGGTAAGCAAATTTGTTTGGGCAACTGGAATCCTCCCCTCGCACTGTTTGCTAGATTATTCCTTCTAAGTTTAACGTATGAAACTATCAACCTGAATTGAAGATTGCGCATTGGACCTGTTCTCTAGATTTCTTTACCTTGACCTTCTCACTCAATATTAAATATAATATTTTGAGTCAAACACATTTAAACCTACAAAAAACATAAAAATAGTGGTTTGGCATAATAAAATCAAACGAAATGCAAATCAATTTGACTATCAAGAGTTTACATAAAAACCTCGTACAATCCAATATTATTATTGCACTTTCAGCACACCCTTGGAACACAGCTCCTATGCCCGAGTGGTCTGAGAAGTTGATCTCTGACCGGTAGCTCGTGATGGGCGCGTTCTTGAGTCCCGGATGGTGCATGAATAGTGGAGTTACCCTTGGGCAATTTGTCTGATGACGATGGCTCTCTCCTTATCTGGAAAAAGTGTCCCTAAATTTGGTACGGAAGACTGTTATAGACCTTAGAATTTTTGTGATCGTTAAACTCAGAAACAACAACAAAAAAATGACTCTTGGAACAAAAGTAGTTTAACAATCTGGGGCAAGAGAGCATTCATCAAGTATAAAAAAAATGAGATAAAAATAGCATCTTAAAATTTGGGATAAAAAAACAAAAGATGCAAATAAAATGATCTGTGAAATTAGAAAAACGAAAAGAAAATACGTTTTTTTAAATTTATAAATATGTACTTTTCAATTTTACATTAAAATAGTTTGGTTTCACTGGAGAGTCAAATCGTACGTTAACTCTGTTCATGTAAAAACTGCATGGAAATATGTTCTTAGAATAAAAAACAAAACAAAAACAATGCAGTTTTCCTTGCCGTACAACGGCTATACCTGAATTTAAATAATACTCTATGGTTTTCCTCTTCATACATAGCTCATGGGACAAAATTATGATGCAGAAAACTGAAGAAAAGCAAATAAAGTATAAAGGAGATTTTCCATACATGTGTAAATTAAGAATTCAACAAAAGAACTTAATCGAATATACAAGAAAGCAGGAATTACACTTGGGCAATCAGTTTTAATACAAAGAATCCGAATAGCTGAACCTAAAGAACAAAAAAAAGATTTTCGAAGGACCTGTGGTTTATCAAATCCAACTAGAAAATTTGTAAAAAAAAAAATCGGATATAGGAAGCACAAAAAATCTCTCTATTCCAAAAAAAAGTAACTACCACCTCTGCTGCTGCTGCTGCCGCTGTTTTAGAAATTTCGCGACAATCTTGCTTTCTTAGCTCGCACCGCAAAACGTATTGAACATAAAAATATGAAATTTATATCGTTTGTAGAGAATTGTTTTGAGAACACGCTGAAATACACCGTTTCTCGACTCTAGCGATACTTCAAGAGCAATTGTATTTCAAAGTTAAGGTAAGCAAAAAAGTGCTATCAGGTCTCGTTCCGGACACACTAACATCAACAGAACCACGAAACTTTGTAGGCATGTAGTGCCATGACCGAATGTTTGCACCTCGTCGCCCTATTTTTTGAATTTCGATTTAGTTTACGAGAAATTAAATTTCTAAATTTCACAAAATTCTCTATTTCGCGATGGGATCCATTTAAAATAACGGATATATGGCAAACTATAAATCATAACGCATTGCAATTTTTACAGCATAAACTTACAACTATCGTCCCTTTTTTACAAAAAAAAAAAAAAAAAAAATTAAGAAAAAGTCATTTTCTGAGTTTTAAGCAATTTTTAAAAACCCAAAGGAAAGAAACGAACGACTTCTCTGTCTTCACAATTACCATAGAGGTACGTTCTGGTCCCGTGACCTGCTGCCATGGTAACGCAGAGAGTTTGTTATGCATATGTTTTGTTGGTAAAGCTATCTCATTGGTTTAAGGTGGACGTCAAGTAATTTTGCTTCCTATACTTCCAATGGAAATACTTCTGTACACATTTTCTTCACAATTAATGCGTTCCCAAGGATGAAAATTTGAACATAAATTAAAATGGCTTCATTTTATAACTTGGAATACTTAATATTTTCTAAACCTTAATCATACAATCCAACATTTGTTTGTCTACTGACGTCATCAAAGTACAGGTCGCACCATCTTTTTTCTGGTTCCAACACCACCAAAAAAAACAGTTATTGATTTTTTATATAATTATGGTTATGTTTTAGAAAATATTAAGTATTCCAAGTTACAATATGAAGTTATTTTAATCGATGCTCAAATTTTAATCATTGGGAACACAATGATTTTGAAGGAGATGTGTACAAAAGTTTTTCCATTGGAAGTATAGGAAGTAAAATTACTTGACGTCCATCTTAACGGTTTAGCATAACGGTTTGTGGTTTATGGAAATGCTTTTTGGATCACTTTTGTTTTCCTTAGTGGTAAATTTAGTAAGTGCTATAAGTTCAAACGCCAGAAGTCCGACCTTCCAAAAATTAACGACAGTAAAAAAACTCTGAAATTTCGGAATAACAAGCCTTATTTGCTTAGACATGCAATAAAAATTTTTATTTATAAGAATTTTTCCGTTTTTATTTCATGTGATATACTTGGAGATCGTGCTGCAGGGCATAGCGAGCCTAGAGGCACAGCCCCAAGTGTATTTAAAAAAAGAGACCAAATCCACATATGTCAGATGGAAAAAAAAGGTGAAAGAAAAAAATTAATGAGTCAATATTGTACGAAAAATCAATGTGCCTGCTTTTTGAAGACAGCAAAATATTAACAACATCTATGACTAAAACGGAATTTAGAATCGTAGAATCAATTCCAATTGAGAAGAAAATAAACGGTATTTTTACTGTTGACATTTTTATAATAGGCAAAAGCTCTTTAAGAATTAAGATGAGCAAGAGGCGGGAGCAGCATTACATTTTGTGAAAAAAAAAGAAACAAAAAAGGACTAATTTCTTCCCCGTGTAATGGGAAAGAATCTGAAAGGGGCTTGTTGTTTTTAAAGAGGGTGGAACTCGCTAACGCATGGCTGGGACGGCAACCAGGCGTTTCGTCGGATAGCATGTTGGGTGACTCCGCCAATGCAAAGTTCAGATTCTTACCTTTCCAGATGTGGGAAGCTATTAAAATTGTCAAGCGTAAAGGATTGGAGGAGACTTTATGGTTATTTCAGAGAGCAAGAATGGCAACCCAAAGAAACATAAAAGAAGTTAGAATCAATACATAGCCATGGGGCCACTAAGAGGGTCCCCGCGAGATTTCGAACGAAGCGTGTGCCACTTCCCATATTACGCCTCAAAGCTTTCTGCTTTTCAAATAACCATCGATAGAAAACTCAGGCCTGCCAACAAGAGACAAACTCCGAGGCTAAGCACCGAAGAACGATGAAGGAAGAGTCCTGTTGTAAAAGTGGAGCGAGAACGTTGGGTGGGTATAAGCAGCGTGGCTGAGAACTCGCTTTTAGCTGGATAGAGAGCTAACGGGAGCTGTAAGTTGATAATCATATGTATTTTGTGTTGTCTGTGATAAAGACTGCTAGAAAGTACTTTAATGGGGCTTTTCCCCTGATGCTAGGACTGCGCGTATTAAAGAATCATGGAATTATCTTGCTTTGAGGATAATTCGTGTTACATACAGGAAAATTCATGTTATGTATCGGGTTCGACCGAAGGTGTAAAGAGCCTGACATGAGTCTGTCAGACTGAGCTAAAAGGTCTGCGTTGTTGTGGCCCGTCTGTTCGCTTGCACGATGCTTTCTAGTCTTCTTATATCTCTCTGATCCAACTGCTGCTTTGGTCCACAGAATCGCAGATTTCTATGAGTTTTATGCGTGTCACACGGTCCAAGGTAAGTCCTGGTTAAGCATGTATGTGAAATGTCCAGAAGAACGGCCTTCTGGGAAATTCTCGAACTGGCAAGCCTGACGCAAACTTTTATGATACCGCGGTCAAAGTAGCTCAGATCACTCGATTAGCCCATTCTGATCTTCAATCAGACACTAACTGACGCTCGATGAACTGGTCCACCTGATTTATGCCGCACACCTTACTCACGCGACGTCTTATTTGTTGGAGTGAGCCATTTATGTGACGAAGGCAGGTGCATTCAGTAAACTGGTATCTTGGTGTACGCTGTGAAAACATAAGTTTGTCCGCGTCCCCTCACTCCGGAGTAAGTTGATCTCCCAATTAAGCTACACGGACAGAATGTAACACTGCTGATTTGTCGTCTTGACACGTTCTTCACCTCTGTAGTACGTCACAACAACGCCCCTTTCCCCACACAAATAAATAACATAACTACCAAACCTAGGTTTTCAGTGTTTTTAAATGCTTTTAACTCAAAAACGTTGATGTTTAGTGAGAAGATGAAGGGAAAGGGAACGAAAGGACTTGTTCTATGCAGAGAGCTAAAACGTGGAATGTAAATAGGTAAATAGCTAACGTTTTTTTTAAGGTATTTTACGCACTTTCAATTCAAGCTAAAAATTTAGGGTGGTAAACTTAGGAAGAATAATCTATTTAGTAAATAGAAAATTCAGCACGAGTAATAGTCTAAATTGGGTTTTTGGGTTTTTTCGAGCCAAGAACGAATTTCATTTAATTCTATACGATGTGTGGAACAATGTGAAAACATGACTTTGTCCGTGAAAAGGATCGAACCAGCGCGCCCCTCACTTCCGGAGTAAGTTGCTCTCCCAATTAAGCTACA
Organism: Macrothele yani; assembly: GCA_039090855.1. Lineage (NCBI taxonomy): Eukaryota > Metazoa > Arthropoda > Arachnida > Araneae > Macrothelidae > Macrothele > Macrothele yani. The sequence goes on from CM076995.1 coordinate 50,984,908, forward strand.
CGGACGGAGTGTATCGCTGCAGATTTGTTATCTTGACACGTGCTTTACCTCTGTAGTACGTTACAACGCACCCCACACAAATAAATAACATAACTACCAAACCTAGCTTTTTGGTGTTTTAAAATCTTTTTAACTAAAAAAATAATGTTTGCTGAGAAGATGAAGGGAAAGGGAACGTAAGAGGACTGGTTTTATGCGGAGACCTAAAACGTGGAATATAAATAGTTAATGTTATTTCTTTTTAAGGTATTTTACCCAATTTTCAATTCAAGCTAAACATTTAACATGGAAAACTTAGAAAGAATAATCTATTTAGTAAACAGGAAATCCAGCACGAGTAATTTTTTAAATGAATGAGAAAATTGAAAAATTCCACATTCCTCATGAATCCTTTTCTTTTTTTTGTATTTGCTTTGTACTGAATGCAATGTGCGGTTTTTTCTCAAACGTGGTCCCTTAATAAACCGGTAATACTTGCCCGAAATGGAGAAAACATACATTTAATGCAGAACACGATTTATCTGGTCCTCATGAAGGAGTAATAAGCTAACGGATGTAATGGATTCAGTGAACAAAGGTTTTAAAAATTTCAACAAAGTAAGATCTAATGAGTTAGATCATACTTTGTTGAAATAAAGTGGTTCACCAGAACCTAGATTACATTGCTACACGAGTGAATCAGATATCACTATTTCTGGAAGATGTGAATCCATTTATTGGTGTAAATATGACATGAATGTTGGTAAGATAATATCTGAAAACCTGAAAATTTCGTCGTCCTGGAGCGGGAATCCAATCCGCGTCTCCCGGCTAACGCCCGAGCATGCTAATATACCACGCAGAACGACCAAGTTTCAAGCTTCCGATAAATTTGAATAAAACCATCACAGGAATCACTAGTTGAAGCAACCGGCATTCATATATAGCGAATTTGGAGGTTTAGGATTCATTTCCGTGATTGCCCGGAGGCGCGGAATATCAATGGTGGTGTAGGGGTTAGCATACTCAGACGCTATTCGATTCCCGCTCCAGGAGGACGAAATTTTCAGGTTCTCGGATATTATCTTACTTAACATCCATGTCATATTTATACCAATAAACGGATTCACATCTTCCAAATTTGTATTGTACAATGGTGTAATCCCGTATTTTATTAATTGATATTCTGCGCCATCGGGTAACCACGGGAATGAATTAAAATCTCCAGATTCGCTATATAGGCTATGAATGCCGGTTGATTCGACTAGCGAATCCCGAGATGGTTATATTTAAATTATTCGGAAACTTGAGATTTGGTCGTTCTGGGTAGTGTAGTGGTTAGCATACTCGGGCGCTATCCGGGAGACGCGGATTCGATTCCCGCTCCAGGACGACGAAATCTTCCAGTTTTCGGATATTATCTGGCTTAACATCCATGTCATATTTACACCAATAAACGGATTCACATTCTTCAAATTTATATTGTACAATGGTGTAATCCCGTATTTCATTCATTGATCAGTATTTCTGCTCCCAAACATCATAAAGAGGAAGAGAAGTCAAAAAGAAATTAGCAAGCATATTTATCAGCGCACAGCGTTGTTCAGCCCTGGCAATTTTAAAGAGTGCTCGTTGAATTGTAACCCGTACTTTCCGATATAACGGTTCAGGTACACTTTGTATATTTTGATTTTTAGTGCAGTGCATGATGGTATTGTGACTACTGCATCCGGAAACCAGGAAAAGTATTCGTCTTTTTAAGCACTATAAATCTTGCTAACAGCGCGAAAATAATATCTATGGAATACAATAATATCTCTATCAATTTTCTACTAGGAGGCCTAAGCGCATGTTTTTGTTAACAGTGTTTTTGTAACTGTATGTACGCTTCCAATAACTTCACTGAAAACATTCTGTTTTGATCAGGTACAGTTCGTTACGGAAAACATTTTACCCGTTTATATGTATATTTACTGCAAGTAGCAACGCACAGTTTTCTCGCTAGGCGGCGTACATTTCATTTTTCTCCACATCTCTTCTTTTAAAAGTTCCATTTGAAACATTCATTTTACACTGGACACCAGTCACTGCGGGGTACATTTTGCATGTACCTATCTTCGAATTTTTCATAGCCGCCCTGGTGGTGCAGTGGTCTAAGCGATGGCCTCTGATCATTCGTCCGAAAGGGCTCCGGGTTCGAATCCTGTGAGGCATGGATATCGTGTTTGTCTTACGGCACTAGCTCTCTCCCTTCCCTGGAGTCAGTGACCCTAAATTAGGGACGGACGACTGCTTATAGCCCATCACGGAGCTCGTTAAACCTTCAATAAAAGAAAAACAAAATCTTAATGCGCAGTTGTGCCTGTAGATGGCGTTAGTTTGTATTTTCGTTTGCAACTGAATATCCGTTTCTAAAAGCGCTATTGAAAAAATTACTTTTTTTGTTTTCGTTTTACTGTATGCCGTTCGCAAACCTAAAAAAACAATACCCGTTTTAAATAACGTGGTTTTCCCGCTAGGAGCACTTGGGGTTTTAATCTTTACTTGGTATTTCTGTTTCTAGTAGTCGCATTTAAAAAATTCTTTTCGTGCCGCATAGCTCTCGCTGCGAAGAATATTTGCTTATATTTTCTACTTTCTTGTGATGCTTAGGTCTGTCTCTGGAGGATGGCAGTGTATATTTCCATTTGCAAGGATAGCACGGTTTCTAAAAATCAGTTTGAAAGAACCTCGTCTTGGCCAGGTAGCCTCGGACTTCGAACAATAGTTTGCCCAATTTTCTTCTCCAAATAATATACAGTTTTCCCGACAGAAGTCGTTAAACTATGCTTGATTTTCCTCTATATCTCTGCTTCTAATTTTTAGAGTTGAAAAGCAATTTTTCTTTGGATGTCATCCCTATTGAAGAATATTTTTCGTAACAAACAATTCTGTCCACATTGGACATAATAAGCAATTTCTACTTGCAAATTTTTTTCGTTTAGAAAAATTTCCCCAATTTTGTTTTCAACAAGTTCCATTATTCCATTTATTGTGAAGAAAACAACTCCCAACGTTCATTTTCAATAATGCGCAGTTCTTCCGCTACAAACAGTAAATTCATTGTTTTTCAACGAGTTTCTTTTTTTATAAATATTTGTTTTTAATTTTTTTTGTATTTGTAAGGATTCCAGAGACATGGTTATTGCACCCGAGAATTCTATGCCATTTTCCAGGTTTTCATTTCCCTAAAAAATATAGGAAAAACCGTCGACAAAAACGTACTGAATTGACATCATAGTATCGCTGATAATTTTACATGGATTTGAGTATTTTTAAAATTGCGATACGGCATGTACTGATGTAAAATGAAAATAATTTGTATTGAAACCGATGAGTAAAAAAGTATCCTCTCTATGTATCTTAATATATTTATTTAAACTGCCTTTATAGCTAGAAGGAATTAAAAGAACTGATAGCAAAATGTGGAGAGAACAGGTACCAGAAAACAAACACAATGTTCATATTTTACCAAGGATTTCATTCTAAACCTCTTGAGCGACCTCTACACTGGGTTATGTAAACTAGGAAATTGTTTTGCAGTAAAGAATTACGATTTAGATCAATACATTTCTTTATTCCTTTCAATGTCATAATTCAAAATAAAATATAAAATAAAAATTTTCTGTACATACAACGTGTGCTTAAACGAAGCTTCATCGTAATGTGCTGACACGGTACAACTTAAAATTCCACCTAGACGCATGCGGTGCCCACGGTTTGTGTTTGCTCTGTAGCAGGTACTGCCGCCCATTTCCCTTTTACTTTGGGGAAAAAAAGGAAGGCAAATGTGTCCCTAAATAATCTGCTCATGGAGCAGTAAATGATAAAATTCACAGCACTGTTAACGAGAGCCAAAATATCCATGGTCTCCGCAAAGTTCATGTACACATTTGAGAAGAACTCAGGACCTAGAGCTCCGCTTAGTAAGGCTAGCATTCCTGAAGGAAATTCTGTAACGAGGAAAAGCAGGAGGACAGCAAGCAGCATTTTAGTCGTTCGATCATGCGTTCTGTCACAATCAGACGCCATTTTTAGTCTCTGACGACGTCTGGTAGCTTGACGCAGAACTCGTAATAGTATGACACTTAGAACAGTAAGCACCACGCAAGGCACAATTTTTGAAGTGACGCCGAACAACCAGAAGTTTATCTTTGACAGAAGGCGGTCATTCGCTTGGGCAATCTCACTGAAGTCAACTCTGTACCAGATCTGATCCCTGTCTTCATACTCTGTCACTGTGAATGTCAAATATAAAGGGATACAAAAGAAGGTGCAGGCGCAGTAAGTGCTTATTACAGCAGTTCGAGCTTGGGAAATACCCCTCCACCTCAAGGTTGCAGCAGGACAGCAGACAGCCATAAATCTCCAGATAGCTACGGTAACAGTCAGCCACGTTGATATGGTATGGTTAACCACAGTAAACTGGCCATGGAAGAGGGCAAAAGCCGCCCATCCGTAATCTTTTTCATCCATAGAGGGTCCCTTTTGGATGTATTCGTGAATAGCAAAGGGTAGGTAAGAAAACATAACCATCATGTCCGCCACGGCGAGGCCTGTCAAGATAGTGTTCGTCGGAGACACCATGTTCTTTCTCGTGAGTACCACCACATTGAGAACGTTAGAAGTCAGTCCAAAAATGCAAACTGTTAAGCTCAAGTAACCGTGAAAGGAGGCGTAGAATTGACGATAAACTTCGAGATATTCTCCGTAGTACGGTCTGGATAAGATGTGCTGTTGGTTTAAAAATCCCAAAGATTCGTTGCCAGAGGAATTGCCAACTTGACTTCCATTCCATCCTTCCGTAACTTCATTCGATTGCGAAGAAAAATCCATCACCGCGAATCAGAGGGTCAGATTTTGATGAAATAGTGTTCCAATCATACCTGCAAAAAAAATTAAAAACAAGAGCCGTTAGTTTTATCTAAGGGCAAAAATAGCCTAGAGTAAACAAAAGCATCAAAAATCAGAGTAAATAATTTTTTGTCTCTCAATTATTTTTCAGACATTGATAGGAAAACAGTTGTACTTTTGACGTCAATAGCGCGTTGCCAATAAAAGAAGGAAAGTGTCGTGAGCTGGCTTGGAGGTATATAAGGTGTGCTGAAGTCACTCTGAAAACATATCATTCGTTGCTGTCATGGATAAAAGGAGCGCTTTATCAGATTTGCAAAAAGGGATGATTATCGGCTTTCTGGCCAAGGGTGGCAGTATTTCTGAAAAAGCACAGTTTGTGACCTGTCGCCTGCTGCTGTGATTAAAGTGTATCGTGATTGGAGAAATGGCACCACTGCGAATAAGCGACGTGTAAACTGCGGAGCACCACGTGCCATTGATGTAAGAGGAGAACGTCGGCTTCGAAGGTGCGTGAGGGCCGATAGGAGCGCTACAGTGGAGCAACTCACTGGCCGCAGCAGGGTTCCGACGCAAACTGATGGTCAACGCACCTATGCTAACGAAGGTGAATCGGCAGAAAAGGTTGACATTTGCACTGCAGTATCAGAATTGGACCGCCACTGATTGGCAAAGGATTGCCTTCTCTAATGAGTCAAGGTTTCTGCTTCATCGAATGGATGGACGTTAGCGAGAAACATCGTAGAACAAACACTCTTCAATCATGCTGGAAGAACACAAGCTAGTGGGGGGGCGGCCTCAGGGTCTGGAGAATGTTTTCGTGGCATTCTCTGGGTCCACTCTTACCTGTGGAAGGCACTATGGTCCAAATTCGTTACGAATCCATCCTTTCAGACCGCGTACACCCGTACATGCTGATTATCTTCCCTGGGGGCGGAATGGATCTTTCAGCACGACAATGAAAGGTGTCACACAGCTAAAAATGTCCGAGAATGGTCGGAAGAGCACTATGAATACTTGAAAGTACTTCCCTGGCCTTCTCAATTCCCTAGACTTAAACCCAATTGAGATGGGACCATCTTGACCGTGTTGTTCGCTCTATGGATCTTCCATCACGCACCCTCCAGAAGCTGTCAGATGCACTGCAGTCAGCATGGCATCACACACCTGTAAACACTTTCCAGCACCTTATTGAGTCACCCCCAGCCCGTCTAGCTGCTGTCCACGCTGCACACGGCGATTACTCTGGATATTAGCTGGTGGTCACAATAATGTGACTCGACCGTGTATATTCGCTGTCTAAGAAGTGGGCAGAACGCGGTTGGAACAAGTGAACCCTCATGTCAGAAAGCATTACTTCTTCTCAGCTTTATTATTCAAAGTGGACATTTATGGGGAGGATTGACACTAACCTTTTCTGACTGATTACTTGCTGAAAGGGCTACAACAACGGCAAGAAACAAAAAAAGGAGAGAAAAATGTTTAAGTCACTTGTTTCTGCCCAGTAGCATGATGTCCGTGTCAGGGGCCTAGCCCTTCCCCACCAACTTTGTGACATGGAACAGGGAATAAAGGACTTGAAGGGAACGCTGATTACCATTAACAGGTTTTTGGTAGGTGCGCTTGAGATGACATAGTTTGCTGAGATATGGGTCAGGAACAGCCTCCATGGAATGCTTCAGTCAATTGCTGTACACAGGAAATCCTGTTCTCTATACAAACCTCCTCAGATGACGGCTATCTCGTTCCTGACAGATTGTCGTAGCGCCACAGTAACGCCTCTTAGACAAACCACGTGATTTATTTTTCCAATGATTAAAGACCTGGAATATCCCAACTTTTAAGAAACGAGTCATCTCTGCTGTTTGCAAAATCGTGGCTCCAGTCGACACACACGATCATCCCTTTGTCGAATTCCGAAAGATCGACACTACTGACGATTACTGTAGAGTAGCAGTCTTAAATAGTTACCTAATGTGGTGACGTACGTGACCACGTATTTTGAATATAGGATATTTACGCATATCTTCATAAAGGTTTCTAATTCAGTGCCCGGTGTGTGTGGTATCTCATTATAAAACACATGTTTTTTGAAGTCTTAGACGTAGGTTGTTCCTTTAAGAACTTGGAAGTTTCCTTTGATGCGTACGTTTCTATAGGAACAAGTTAAACAATCGAAAAATTGACTAATCTTATAGATAAAGCATAACTTTCTTCGACACGTGAAAAAAAGCAACCCTATAAAGCAAAACAAAAATTAATTTAAAATGAAAAATAAAGTCTCTGAGGTTAAATCGTTGAATAACACTCGGAATAGAATTTGCTCAAATCAGCGTTAAAATTAGTTATTACTTGTATTTACCATTTGAAAGGGAATATCCCTAGAACACATGATATGCGCGAAGCTAAGAATGTCTTGGTTTGAGAAAGCTCTGAAATTTTAAGTTGTGTCCCGAAAGAACTCACACCATCTCACTTACTATTAAGTATGAAAAACAGTATTTCTTGTAATTTCGCAGTCTCCACGAAGACATACTTTCGGGAAAACGAAATCTTTCAGAGGAAGATCACATGCCAATAATTTTTGAAATATTAATTCGATACAGATTTTCTCATCCTTCGTTTTCATAATAGCAAATCATCTAATTTGGGGAAGTGCGCCGTTTATTTTTAGACATTATTACTGGGATTTTTATACCTGGTTCTTCGTAGTGAGCGGCCAGGCGTGTAATGAGATTACTTCCACGGTTGAAAGAAAACGAAAAGGACTATCAGCGTATAAATATCATTAAACGATCCTGCTTCTTCGGTGAAAGATCTCGTTATTGCAACGCAAGCTTTTTAATCAGCTTACTAACTTTTGCTTATGTCTTCATCACAGTAGAGGTTTCACGAAAGCTTTATGTTCACTGCTAAAAACTTGCTTCATTAAGTGGTGTTTATGAATGATTAAGCATAGTTTCATTTTTCATCTGGACTTTGTAAAGTATTCGTTAACTTAAAGAAAACTTTCGACGATATTATACAAAAACGCTTCTTCGATAAAAATCAACCGAGTGCTAGATAAATATTCACAATGTTTTTTCTGTACTTAAACACTTTTTAGATCCCATATTTTCAGGCAAACAAAGGCAGAATATCACTTTAATTATGGAACAAACATTATCCGAACTTCGATGCCCTTATTGTATAATGAATTAGCTTTATTCTCTTTTCGCTAAGCTAATTCATATGAATGATTCTCTTCCTACCAGCTAGCTAATGATATACTTATACTAAGCTTCAAAACAGTGAACTCAAAATAGTTGTTGTTAGTTAATTATGAACGTAAATAAAGTCTTAACGCTGGTTATTTATGGTAAGAAACTAATTGTAAACCTAACAGCCAGACAGAGGTCTGACAAAAACTATGAATTGAGAAAAACTAACTTACACAAACTTCTTTATTATAAGACTCTTGGTCAACTAAGGCACACACACAACTTGTTTTACACTAATGAAGAATCTCTCCTCATAACAACACAATCTCTCCTCGTATTACGAACGCTCTCCGTAAACAACAACGCTCTCTCATAACAACAACAAAAGCTCTCTCATAACAACAACAAAAGCTCTCTCTAAGTCTCGATGAACGCGTCTATATACTAGCTACCACCACGTCATGACTTACACTCATTGCCAGATCTCATTCATCGGGTGAAATGATATTTCGTTCAGTAAGAAGATACTTTCGACACTGATCAACGTGTACGTATTGAAATTGGTTGTTAGGTTTTTCCAGAACAATATTATTTTCAAAGATATTTGCCACCCGATATGGACCTTCGTAGCTGGGTGCAAATTTCTTCACTAAAGTATGCGAAACAGAAGACTGGAAGTGCGTTTCCACGAGAGTGAGATCTCCAACGACAAGATCTGGTTCCCTACGCCTAGTATTATAATATCTTGCTTGAGCCGCTTGTGCTCCTAGCATTGCAACACGAGCTTTTTCTGCCATGATGCGTACTGATTGCGGAGTTGGTCGCTGGTTTAGTTCGTCGATAATCCCCGTTAAATTTTCAAAAGGGGTTTTAATTTTGCGACCCAGAAAAAGTTCTGCAGGAGTAATTTTAGTAGACTCGTGGACAGACGAGCGGAGGGCGAACGCAAAAAGCTCCAAATGGTCATCCCATCTTTCATGATGATCCATTACAAAAGTCGTAATCATTTTCACTAGCGTGCGGTTAACGCGTTCCGCAGGATTACTCTGGGGATGATATGGGGAAGTGAATTTATGTTTAATGTGTAGTCTCGCACACATTCTTTCAAAAATGTCAGAAATAAATTGAGGACCATTATCCGAAACTACTTTATTAGGTGCACCATATCTAGAAAATACTTCATTAACTAAGACATTACAAATAACTTCTGCCGTAGCGGCTTTAATGGGAAAAACTTCAACCCATTTAGAAAAATTATCAGTTAGTACTAAAACGTAACGAGCTTTATTTTTAACAGATAATGGATAAGGTCCCAATAAATCTATTGAAATAATATCAAACACATGAGAACTTGAACTAGATTTCAAGTGACCGGCCGGTCTTACATTACGGTAATTATTAATCTGACACAAGTGACATGATTGAACGTATGCGAGCACACTTTGGTACATGCCAGGCCAATAGGCAACATCCCGCAATTTACAACGGGTCTTGCGAATACCTAAATGGCCTGCAAGAGGTTTGTCATGAAATTCATTTAAAAGGGCCATTCTGAGGGTTCGCGGAATACATGGGCGAAACTCTGCCCTAGTAGTCCTAGATTTTGTATAATAAAGAAGACCCTCTATTACTTCAAAATGTTGTGACCTTCCAGCCAGAGAAGGATCACTTTGTAGGGGCGAACCCGCAAGCAAAAAATTATAGATATCCCAAAATCTGGATCATTTATTAATTCTGCCATTATCTGCTCTCTGGATGTTATATCAGCTATTAGAAGTAAAGGCTGACATCCAGGAGTAGTTTCTGTGGGGACCCCACTAATCGGAACGCGAGATAATGCGTCCGGTAATTGATTCTTATGACCTGGCTGATATGAAATTTTGATATTGCTCTCTTGTAACTTCAGAGCCCACTTCATAAGTCTTTGAGATAGGTGCTTAGCAGAATTCAAATACTGAAGGGCAGAATGATCCGTAATTATGTTAACCGTCAATTCGTTAAGATAACATTGAAATTTATTCAGCGCATACACAACAGCAAGACATTCACGTTCCGGAGCTGAATAATTGCGTTCAGCTTTGGCTAAAGTACGAGACGCAAAAGCTATTGGATGCCCAGCTTGTGACAAAACGCAACCAAGACCAACTCCGGATGCATCAGTATAAATATCAAATTCCTTAGTATGATCCGGGAAAGCCAACACCGGAGGCTGAGTCAATGCAGACTTCAGTGTTTCAAATGCAGCTGTTAGCATCAGGTGTCCAAATAAACTTCTTGTATTTACGTTTTAAAGCATACAATGGCTCACAGATTGTAGCATAAGCGGGGACGAACTGCTGATACCATCCGGTCATTCCCAGAAAGCGTGATAGTTCTTTTGCTGTTTTAGGCCGAGGAAAGTCAACAATATTCCTAATTTTTTCATTATCAGTAAATAAGCCGTGGGGAGTGATTTTCAACCCCAGATATACAATCTCGTCCCTCGCTATCTGGCATTTACTAGGTTTTAACGTCAAGCCAGCATTGTATATGAGTTGGAACACCTGTTTGAGCAGAGAAAGGTGCTCGTCAAAAGTCTCTGATGTGATAATAATGTCATCCACTGTAGAACGTGCACTTGAGAACTCCCAGTCATTTTTTTTTTTTCGAAGCGCTGGGGATTCTCTGATTTTTCCTATCTCGCGGTGTGGAAATAACATCACACCATTGCGAGATTTTGAACGGTCGGGTCATCCGGATAGCTCGGGCGCCATTATAACGAAGTAAATTTCTCCGTCATTTTTATCCGCGCCGGGGTTCGAACCCGGGTCCACTCATTCCGGAATAAGGTGCTCTACCAATTAAGCTACGCGGACATTTATTCTGATTCCTATCTGCCTTTATGTCGTGTGCGTCCTGCTGGCAGGTACGTCACAATTGATTTATTAATACTTTACACATCGAGAAGACGATTATAAAACGAATCTCTGTACTATTACAGTACAAGCGCTATAACCTAAATAAGGATACCATCCCATGAACTCGTTTTCCCATTTTTTCGAAATTGTTCTCCACATCATTATATTTAGAACTTTGTTGAAAGCCTTATGATAGTATTTATTCTGTTTGGCTCTGATTTCTTACATCCGTTAAGAAAGACAAGTTAAGGCGGTTCCACCTCTGCCTTATGTTTCCAATGGTAAAGCTTCTGTACATATTTTCTTCTCAATTGATGTATTCCCAGGATGAAAATTTGCACATCGATAAAACTAACTTTAAGTTATAGCATGGGATACTTAATGCTTGCTAAAACATATCCATAATTAAACAATCCATTTGTTTGTTTACTGACGTCCTCAATGTACAGCTCGCGCCATCTATTAACAGGTCTGAACATTACTGAAAGAAAGATGATTGATTTTTATTATAATTATGGTTATGCTTTAGCAAGTAATAAGTATCCCATGCTATAACTTAGAGTCAATTTTATCGATGTGCAAATTTTCATCCTTGAAAATACGTTAATTGCGAAGAAAATATATAAAGAAATTTTACTGGAAGCATAAGAGAGAGATTTTAGGTGGAACCATCTTAATTCAAAATGCTCCGCATATTCTCCATCAAATAACAATAAACGTTTATAATCGTCAGCAACGCGCATCGGCAGTCTATAAGATAGATCTCCAATAATAAAATGGGAAAATAAATCCGAATTATTTATAATTCGGTCAATAACTTGCAAAATGATTTGATGATGATTCTCTTGAGTGTTCATAAGACAAAAAGAAATTGAACGAAATAAACAATTACCCTCAGGAGAAATTGGAGTCTTTCTAAAATTACTGTTGTGTACTGACATTTTTCACAACATGATAACGCACACGTGCTGTTTTCGAATTCGAAACTAAGACTGTTGTCTGAGTTTGAGTGACTCGTGTTCGTGCCTCGTTGTGGTTCGTAACAGATCGAAGTGTGACGTCACAACATAGCGCTGGTTCATCTTTCCAATGATAGGCAAAACATCGTCGAAGTGTGACGTCACAACATGGAACTAAAACTAACGTTAGCTAACATGTTTGCAACGTGTGTTTATGCCCAGTCGCCATGTTGTGACGCCACGAATTCGACGACTTATACGGTACACGAACTCGAAGCACATGTCCTAAAAAGAGTGTGGGAAGGAAAAAAAAACCATTAAAACTTTTGGGAGCAAATAAAAAACAGGCGGAATCGATAATCGCGAATTTTTAAATTTTTTGTGTGCACATCTATATAGTCAAAGTTTTCATGAAAAAAAAAAATCATCAAAATCGGTCCGGTAGAAGTCCATAATTAAGGCCGGAAAGAAATGGCTTAGCCTTTTATATACTAAGATTTATGCCAGAACATAGCACTTTCACTGCCATGTCATTAATATTCCAGATACCTACATGTCTAAATCTTTATTTACAGACAATTTTATATTTATGATGGCCATTATGACTGCCAATAGTCTTAAGAAATACTCTCTTTCAACTTTTTTTGTAAACTTCCGCCGGTATGTTACGTATTTTGGGCTGCACAGCAGTGGAAAATTCAGGTTTCTTTGTTGGAAGATCTCTTCTGCCACACACCCAATGTTGCCAACTCACTTATTCTGGTGTTACAGGGCTGCTCACTGAATAATGTTTCAGTACTCTGTGTCAAGGGTTCGCCAGACCTTTGATTGTTCAGAATTTCGAAGTTCTGGGGTTTTACCTGTATTTTTCTGATCCAGGTAAACTCCTACACCTTCTCATACTATTAGGGTATGTATAAAAATTGTGTTTCGTTCGGGGATCTTGTCATAGTGTGGGAGTTTCCTAATCGACCAAAACGAAACGTACTAGTTCTACACACAGTCCTACACGTACACACACACACACATACAGTATAGCAAAAAAATAAGGCTTTCTAATTCCTGATATTGAGCGATACTTAAGTAGGTGGATTAATTAATGTTATTGTCGTAAAACCAATGAAAGAAGATATGTGAGTTTTAAAAGCAAATATTTACTAAACTATGGCGGCGGCAAATGTAAATATTTCGACTCCTTAGTTTTTCAAAAACAATATTTATTATTATTATCATTATATGTTATTGAAATTTAGACGAGAGCAAAAAACGACCCTGATGCAGATGAAATGTGATATAGCTACGGAAGTTCATTTGAGCATGAGCAATCTAAAATCTGACCTCAAGATGGAAAGAAAAATTGGATTGCAAGTGTGTTAGTGACAGGGGTTGGTAACTTTTGGCCTAAGATATCTACATGTTGCATTTCACTGTAATACACGCCGTTGTAAAGCTCTCGTCAATAGCACGCAACCCACTACCTTTGGGGGGTCCAGAGGAAGCCAAATTTTGCTACGACGCACGTTTTCATAGCATCAAAAATAGCTCCAAACCATCACGATGCCTCCAAGAAACTCCACTCTCGGTATAATATCAGGTCATTCCAGAAGTAATGTCGTTTTGCGCAAGCCCAACAGAAGTGATTCCCCTGGTGCCCAGACTATGACGTCGACCACGGTGAGTATAAGAGGCATCACGCGAGCAGACCTTCAAGTCACTTCAGCCCGCAAACGGGAGTTCTAGGTGCAGTCGTTGTGTACTTAAACCGCATAGGAAATGTCAGTGTCAGAAAACCATATTAGGCACATTATGCTGTATGAGTTCCACCATCGACATTCAGCGACGGTAGCAACACGAAACATCAATGCCGTATATGAGACGGGTATCCTGGAGGTCAGGAAATGTCAACGCTGGTTCCAGAAATTTCGACGGGGAACACCAGCCTCAAGGATAAGCAGCTACCCGGACGGCCTGTTGAGCTGAATAACGACGTGCTGAAAGCTGCTGTCGAGGGAAATCCGAAGGCAACAGTCGAGGAATTGGCCACACTTATTCATTCAACCCATTCCACTGTTCACCGGCATTTACAGGACCTCGGTTATGTGTCTAAACTGGATAAGTGGGTACCCCATGACTCACCCCACAACAGCTGCAACAGCGTGTGGTCATTTGCCCTTCTTTGCTCTCTCGTGAAAAAAGGGAGCCGATTTTGCACAGAATTGTCACGGGCGATGAAAAATGGATTGTTTATCACAACATTAAGCGTAAACGGCATTGGCTTCCCAAAGGGAATATGCCTGCAGCAGTGGCGGAACCAGGACGTTTCCCACAAAAGGTTTTGATATCTGTGTGGTGGGATATGCAAGGCATAATCCATTACGAGCTGCTGCCACTCAACAAACCATTACAGGGGAAGTCTATTGTCAGCAGCTGCAGCGTCTACGCACCGCTTTGCAGGATAAACGTCCAGCACTCGTGGATCGGAAAAGCGTGCTGCTGCAGCAGAACAACGCAAATCCACACACAGCGAACTTGACGGTTGCAGGACTTCGGATAGGAAAAACTTCCGCATCCAGCATATTCCTATGACATCGCCCCATCCGACTACCACCTCTTTCGCAGCCTGCAAAACCATCTCCCTGGGACTACACTTCGAAATGTGGAGGAGGTACAGCAAACCCTTTCTGCATTCTTTGCATCGAAACCCATGGAATTCTACAAGTCTGGGATTCAAAATCTTGTCGATCGATGGAAGAAGGTTGTAATTACCGGTTGCGCTTATTATAGGGATTAAAACATCTGTTACAGGTAAGTTTTTCTTTCTTTTCTTCACACGTTCAAAAAACGACAGTATTTTTGGGATTACCTGGTACAATTCAGAAGGAACCTTTCTCTTGGCATCCGTCACACCAAGAAAATACAATCAGACTGGTAGACTATGTACGGTGACTCGTAAGACCAAAGCATGCTTTTTAATTGTTCTACAATTCAAAAATCCAATTTCCTTACACCACGCTAATCGTCTCGTGGCAATTAGTCGAAATGATCAGCGGCTTGTTGATAACTGCTTGACCGTGGTAACTCATGCCGTGCATCGTTCTGCGATCTGTATTGGTGCTAACACCAATACAGATCGCAGAACGATGATCCCAATAGACTCACATACGATTTGCGTCATTTGAGGAAACGCGCGCTAGTCCGCTGTAATTTGCACATCACATCCCCAACAGCCGACCTACAGTTCTTCCATGATGCTGAAATGATAGATTTGGAGTGATTGGTGACGTGGCCCTTTGTAATCAATTCGCGCTGTAAATCAGTTAACCCTGTCGATCGAGACATTATTTTTTGATTGAAGGCTTAACGACCACCGTGAGCAACTCAATTGGCTATAAGCAGTCGCCCGTCCCTAATTTAGGATCACTGGTTCCAGGGAAGGGAGAAAGCCAGTGCCGTAATACAAACAGAACATCCATGCCTCACCGGGATTCGAACCGATACTCCTTTCGGACGAATGATCAGAGGCCATCGCTTAGACCACTGCGCCGCCAGGGCGGCCGAGACATTTTGCATTAACGGTCGTGTAATTGTCTCGCCATCGCCCAACGAGCATATTTATAGTTGGGTCTGAGACGTTGTGCTTGCGCAAGACCTAATTCATTCTCAACAGAAGGGTTTCCCAATATTATTGGTAGGGCAGTGAATATCTGGAAATTTCTTTATTAATACCAATGGCTATATAACGTTCTCTTACGTTTAGCCAAAGAGTTAATTTGAATAAAAGGAAAATTCTTTGATTACGTGTTAGAAAATAATCCACACCTCTGCAGCGGCTCTGAGTCGAACTAGACTTCTACCTTGATAATATATTTCCATGCTATGATTGCAGCGGAACCGACATCACAAACTAGTGCAATAATCTGTGAGGCCTGATAACGTCCCCCCGAACAGTAAAATTGCAGTCAGTACAAGCTTTTCCTTACAGAACTTTAAGGGCCAACAAGGGTTAACCTGCACTGTAACTTGATAACCTGTACTTTGAAGCAAAACCACAGAGCCACAAAAAACGCAATTTGGAGAACTATGATCTTGTAAATTGGAATTTGTATTAAAGAGCATATAAGCACTCAACCTTGTGACGTACCACTGAGGAGACGCAAATGTCAAAATGTCAGTTTGCAGCGATAAGCCAAGGTCGGTGTAATTCAGTTCGGAGAATAACTGGTCCCGGAGCTAGGATACGTGTGTCCAAATCTTACCACTGGCAAAAAAAGACTATTTTCACAACCTGATAAATCAGAATCTACCTTGAAGTGCTACAATGGTGCCGAAAAAAGGGGTATAAGAACGGTAAAGCTGCGAAATAGAGGTCTGTCTTAAAAGGACATAATGGGACTGATAAAGTGCATGTAGGCATTATCAACTTGAACGCATAACAGGTTCAGTAAAGGCATGAAACGTAAAGATTTTTCTTAAAACGACCAAATAAGGTCGGTAAAAGGAGTACAGACACTCTGAACCTAAAAAAACTTGGGGTCATTGTAGATTAGCTTTACTTAACTTTAAGCGTCAGAAAAGGACAACCTATTGTTTAGAGCGACTATGTGGAATCATCAAAAACGTAACTTTCAAGAAATATGGAGAAGTAAAATTGGAATTTGACTTAAAGGGCATTTATGATTAGACACTCAACCCGTTTAATGATAATCTGCATTAAAGCGGCAAAGGGGATAGAGTAACTGTGAGCCTATAAAACCCAGATCTGCCCGAAAGAAACACAATGTACTAAAAAAAACTGGAATCTGACTAAAAAAGCCGACATAGCGGACTCAGTAAAATGAACGCAAGCACTTTGAACTCCAATGATAATCTGCATTAAAGCGGCAAAGGGCCGCCCCGGTGGCGCAGTGGTCTAAGGCGTTGGCCTCTGATCATTCGTCGGAAGGGGTCCGGGTTCGAATCCCGGTGAGGCATGGATGTTGTGTTTGTCTTACGGCACTGGCTCTTTCCCTTCCCTGGAACCAGTGACTCTAAATTAGGGACGGGCGACTGCTTATAGCCCATTGAGTTGCTCACGGTGGTCGTTAAACCTCAAAAAAAAAAAAAAAAAAGCGGCAGAGGGGATAGATCAACTCTGAGCCTATAAAATTCAGGTCTGCCTTAAAGAAACACAATCTACTAAAAGAATTAGGATCTGACTTAAAGCGATAGCGGATTTAGTAGAAGGCATTTAAGCACTCTGAACTTGTAAAGATTACATTTCATACCACTCCTACCCCGCTCTCATACTGTCTCTACCCTTCAACATTTAGCCGACGTAATAGGGTCAGTAAAGAAGATAGAGTACATATACTCTGAACCTACCAAATTGAGATCCGTCTAAAATCAACGCAATGCCACTTTTAACACTCTCTTATGATGATGCTATAAAGAAACTTTGTCAGAGTTCTTTCCAGAATGCCTTTCGGTGTGCACGTGTCAAGCAAATAAGAAGCGTATGTATTCTTGTCTGGGAAAGTTACAGCAAAGCTATAAACTTCCACTCCCAATTGTACACAAATCATTATATTGAGAAATTTGCATGTGGTTTAAATTATTTCGATAAGAAGAAATATTGATACCTTTCAGAAAAGTGAACTCGTTGCAGCCAAAGCGGTTGTTCCTACCATGATGAAATTTGATTAATTCATCTAAAATTATTGTATTTTTTTTTTGTGAATTCGCATGCGCCCAAAATTAAGGGAACATACTAGCTCTAGAGATTAACTAATTGTTTTCTACTGATATTTGCCTCACTCGGAGCAATTCTTTCCATTCATTAAGCAACATATGGAAAACATGTCCTTATTTCGTGGATACTAGTTAGTTAGGAAACGAATGAAATTTGTATTAATAATTTAAACACGAGCGAGCAATTACGCATTTCACGAGGGGAATAATTCTCTTATAAAGCTGCTTCGTACCACAGGGAATGGCACATTAACAGTTTTCGCATGAAACATTAGGATTCTAGGAAACACTTCAGTATTCGGAAATCTGACAGAAGTTGTTGATCATTAGAGGACGCGCTGCTGCTTCCCTTGCACTCTCACCGCCTAGGATCAAAACTAATTAAGTTCACTAAATGACGCTCATCCGGTTACAACACTGATTAGTTGTGAGAAGGGTGTAAACGCGATTTTTGTACAATGCATTAGTTATAATTTTCGTCTGATCTCAGTGCGGCAGGAAACACGAAGTTAATATCCTTTGAGGAAATGTGACGATATTCCACTTAAAAAGGTGGGAGATTCTACCGCGGTTAATCCTCATTGTTATCTTTGCAGCGAACCGATCATTTATTTTATTGGAAGAACAAATATCAAATTTAGGAGGGGGAAAAAAGGGCTGTAGTACTGCGAAATATCTACGAAAGCTGAGTTTATTGATTTCTATTTTCCTAAAATGAAGCAATGGCTTTCCGAAAGAGAAACGACATACGCATCAGTGCCGTAAAGAGATAAAATTTCTGGGTTAGATACGTCAAAAATGAATATTAAAAAAAAAAAAGGCACGGTACGATTCGCGTTTCGAAAGGGGAATGAGGGGAAAAAAATGTCGCATTGCGGTAACTGCTCTTACGAGTGAATGAGTAAAGTTGTCAAATAAAAGTCAATGGGTATTTGAGAAATTTTTTTTTCTTAGAACGAAAATAAACTCAACAATACTGTAAATATCAATCATCCATGAAGCGACGGCTCGTGGTTCGATGGAATGGAGGAAGGGCGGCTGTACCCAGTTTTTTATATAGAGTGCGGCAGTTAAGAAATAAGGCTGAATTATTTAAAAAAAATGGAAAAGCTGAAAAACTTACGTAAATACATTTTATTAAACTGTACGTGCGTTAATACTGTATAAGAAGTGGCACGATCTGTCGAAGAAATGAAGGTCTCTCAGAGCTCATCTTTTGCTATTGGAGAGAAGGGCTGATGTCAGAGTTCTCAGTATCTCTTCAATGTATACAGAGATACAAAGAACTCTGTATATAGAGATACAAGAATGGGAATCATCTAATGCACATTGTCGGTTTGCAACATCGTGGTTAGGACAAGTGTTCTGAGGATGGCCTTATAAAGGTTGAAAAGCTTCAACGAGAGTTTGGTGGAAAGGTAGTGATCTCAAACATGCCGTGATTTTAAACTTTTTATTGGATTTCAATAGTGAAATATTTTAAACTTCAAATTTAACTACTGGTGCAACAGGTACAGCGAACATCGATGGAATGTGATTTTTTTTTTGATTGGAGGTTTAACGACCACCGTGAGCAACTCAATGGGCTATAAGCAGTCGCCCGTCCTTAATTTAGGGTCACTGGTTCCAGGGAAGGGAGAGAGCCAGTGCCGTAAGACAGACACAACATCCATGCCTCACCGGGATTCGAACCCGGACCCCTTACGGACGAATGATCAGAGGCCAGCGCCTTAGACCACTGCGCCACCGGGGCGGCAAGTGTGATTTTTTAATGATGAATTTTTAAACTTCAAATTAAACTACTGGTGCAATAAGTACAGTGAACAACGATTGAATAGGATATTTTATCAACATGTACATGGTGATTTAAACATTTAAAGAACTGGAATCAGAGTGCAATAATGTGTGAGCAGTGGTGTACTGTGACGTATATTCTAAATAAACTTTCCTTTTTAGTTTCTTTCCCTATGTAAATCTTGAGTTTGTTCTCAGTTATACTTCAGACTTAACGTGATATCTTCTCTCTCAAACGAATACTGTTGGCAACACAATTGAGATCAGAATAAACGTGACGTATGCCGGTTATGAGATAAGGACCAGATATAAAAACCACGAGTCAACATTTGCTAGTGTGGGGTGTTGAATGCGGATGTGGTTGATACAGATTTGTTAAGTAAGATGTGAAGTGCTATGTTGTATTGATGAAATCATTTGGAATAAATCCAATTTCCGTAAGTTTGACTTCTGTTTAAATGTTTCGTCTGGCCGTTAAGGTTTAATTTAGGAACTCTTTCATCGTATGGTGATGTTTTTAAAATAACGTAAGAAGAGAGATAAAAGTTCAGTACGGAAGACATTACGTTATAATACACAGAGGAAAGGATTGAAACCGGCTGTTTCATCTCCCAAGAAATTATCATTGGAATACCGCGACATGTGTTGAGAATTATCAATGAATCCACAAATAAAGAAAAATGACACGCCAACAATGTGCATCGTATAAACTAAGGATTATAGGTACGTAACAGTATTTGATCTATTAGTGGATATATAATTGTTACTCTTCAATGTCTTGAAAAACGTTTCCTTTTAACCCTTTAACGACCATAACGTCCAAACCTCCCGTAGATACAAAATACTATAGTTGCCCGAAACGCCTGCCTAGACTGAGTCAGTTTTCCTACCCTTTTTTCACGCCATATGAAGGATCAGCAGGAGTCACTCTCAGTCAGTTATGTTGCTATTAAAGAAAGAAGTGAACCAACAGATAATTTCGGGCGTTATGGTATTTACAACGATACAAGATTTTTGGGTCATGGTCGTTAAAGGGTTAAAGGGAGCTTTAACCCTTTAACCTGCTGGAACGAATTAACTCGGAGTTGGGAAAATGGGCTGTAACCAGCTCGCACGGAAATATTCACAGTCTAAGAAGCGGACCGAGAGTGGTTGGAACGAGTCAAGTTGAGCATGAGAAAGCTCTGCTTCTCCCTTTAGCTATATCATTCAAAGCGGTCATTTAGGGAGATGATTGAAACTAGACCTTTCTGATGATTACCCTTTAAAAGGCCTGTAACAATGGCAAAGAACTTAAGAAGAGAAATGATGTTTGAGTCACTTGTTACTACACGGTGGTATGATGTCCCCATCATTTCTTGAGAATAAAGAACAAATGCATTTTTTTATTGGAAGTTTTACGACCACCGTCAGCAACTCAATGGGCTATAAGCAGTCGCCCGTTCCTTAATTTAGAGTCACTGGTTCCAGGGAAAGGAGAAAGCCAGTGCCGTAAGACAAACACAACATCCATGCCTCACCGGGATTCGAACCTGGACCACTTTCGGACGAATGATCAGAGGCCGTCGCTTAGACCACTGCGCCACAGGGGCGGCACATTGTTCATCATTAGTATGGTCACTGGTTCCAGGGAAGGGAGAGAGCCAGTGCCGTAAGGCAAACACAACATCCATGCCTTACCGGGATTCGAACCCGGACCCCTTTCGGACGAATGATCAATGGCCATCGCTTAGACCACTGCGCCACAGGGGCGGCACATTGTTCATCATCAGTAGGGTCACTGGTTCCAGGGAAGGGAGAGAGCCAGTGCCGCAAGACTAACACAACTTCCATGCCTCACCCGGATTCGAACCCGGACCCGTTTCGGACGAATGATCAGAGGCAAAGCAAGGACTATTGGGATACCAATCACCAAGTATTAGTGGGTTGCATACCACTATAGATTAGTGGGATTCTTATTAACAGTGACAAGTTCATGGTCACTACTGATCACGGCCGGGCGCAGTGGTCTAAGCGATGGCCTCTGATCATTCGTCCGAAAGGGGTCCGGGTTCGAATCCCACTCAGGCATGGATGTTGTGTTTGTCTTACGGCACTGGCTCTCTTCCTTCCCTCCTGGAACCAGTGACCCTAAATTAGGGACGGGCGACTACTTATAGCCCATTGAGTTGCTCACGGTGGTCGTTAAACCTCCAATAAAAAAAAAAAAAAAAAAAAACTACTGATTACGTGAGAGGGGAAACGAAATTGTTGCGCTGCAGCTTTGATAAAATACGAACCCTATGTAAATATTTCTGTTCGGAAAACGCGGAGAGTTTTGGGCAAGATTTAATTCAGATTCATCGGCCGCTAAAAGGTTTAATTTAGGAAATAGAAAATACATTGGCGTGCAAAACGTAAGGACGGAAATGAGTGCCGCAGATTATAGCCGCACAGTGAAACACACAAGCTTGAGGCGATTCGCATAACTCAAGCGGATCAGTAGAAAGACTATGCGTATGCAAATTTCCGAAATGTCATGTCGAAGGTCACATGACAGCGCTGAAATGAATATAAGGAGCATCTCGCAGAGAGGCAGGAATCGGAAAGCGAAAATGTGCGGAGTTGTTAAGAGGTTCGAGTGGTTCGTTAGTGTGTCGCAGACGAGAAAATGTCCAAACGGAGACATTTAGATGACTTTATACGTGGTCGAATAATCGGAAAGCTGGAGGAAGGGAGAAACGTAACAAGTGTCGCCGACGAGTTTGGTGTGACCCATAGCATTGTTCCACGTGCGTGGAAGACCTTCCGAACGACAGGAACAGCTGTTGGTGGTCGACCACGGAAAACAACGGCAAGGGATGACCGATATATGGTCCTACAGGGCAAACGTGATCGTCGCCAGACAGCAAGAAATATCGCGAAGCAACTGCCGATGATCACAGCCCCCCCCGTATCGCGGTTCACCGTTGCCAGACGTCTACATAAAGGTGGACTATTTGCCCGACAACCTGAACGTTTCATCTCATTAAAGCCTACTCATCGGAGACATCGATTACAATGGTGTAAGGACCACAAGTATTGGACGATAGAGCAATGGGGTATGATAATGTTCACAGATGAGATTCGTTTCAGTTTCACGAGCGATTCTGGACGTCAGCTGATCTGGAGAAAAAGGGAACACGTTATCGACCGGATAACATTACCGAAAGAGATCGGTATGGCGGTGTTGTGTGCTCGTCTGGGGAGGCATTACGCTGAATAATTGTACTGAGCTCCACATTTTGGAAGGAGGTTCCGTAGCCGCAAACCGCTACTGCGATAAGGTGCTCCTTCCCCATGTTCGCCTATTTCGAGGTGCCATTGGTTTCGAGTTCGTGTTTATGGACGATAACGCGAGACCCCATCGTACACGTGCAGTAGATGAGTTGTTGGAAAGTGAGGATATCACTCGTATGGATTGGCCTGCGTAGTACTTCCCGGATCTAAATCCCACAGAACATGCGTGGGACGCTCTGGGGAGACGTTTTGCGGCACGCCCACGTCAACTGGAAAATGTCCATCAGTTGAATCGTGCACTACGAGTGGAATGGGCAAAGATGCCCCAACAACTCATCGACAGCCTCCTGTTACGTATGGCCAGACGCTGTAACGCAGCCATTGCTGTTAGGGTACATCATATTATTTACTGACGACCACCTCTTGGCTGTAATCCATCTGTGGAAACCGTGGCTCTCTACCATGGTGTGCACTGCTTTACGGTCATTTCTTCGTAAAGTCCCAGTGTACACTTTTGTATTCATTTTTGCACATGTGTTTGTTCATTCCCCCGTTTGGTACATACTGAGGTCTCTGTGGTATGACATTCATCTATCCAGGTCGCTTGATTGCGAAGCTACGGCGAAAAAACCGAACGGTCCTTAAGTTTTGCACGCCAGTGCAGTCACACGGTGCCAAATATGGAGAATTGTGGAGATGCTTGCCCACGCACTTGTTTTCGTGGCAGAATTTGTTGTACACTGACCTCTGTGTGTGCGGGTGCGTTGTCGTGAAGAAGAATCCATTGCCCGTTTTTGTACTCAGATCTGACATGAAAAATCCTCTTCCACAATCGTTCCAAAATGGATGCGTAAGCATTGTCAGTGACAGTTATACCTTCAAGAATAAACTCGTGATGCAGAATTTCCTTGCTGTCGTAAAAGCCAACAAGAATTGTCTTAATTTTGGATTTCTGTAACCCCATCTTTTTCCTTTGGGTTACTGTGACGGCTCGCACTAATCACTCTGACACTTCGCTTCAGGACCATAACGAAAAAGCCAGGCCTCGTCACCTTCCACAATGCTTTGGAGAAAATTTCGCATTGTTTCTGCAGTTTCCCGGATTTCTTTTGCGTACTCCACTCGTGCATATTTCTGGTCGTCTGACAAAGCATATGGGACACAAGAAATACAACCCCCCCCACCCAAATCATGCACTAAAATTTGACAAATCTTCTCCTTAGTAACACCGAGCTCGCATTTCAGCATCCTCAAGGTCACAAAACGATAACTTTTTATCCTTTGGCGAACTTTCTTAGTGAGTTCAGACACAGAAATCCAGAAATCGGGCATCAGGGCCTTTCGTCATTTTCCAAATCTTCCCTCCCATCCTTGAATGACGTCATACATAGCGTAAGTAAGCGCAATTCTCACGCGAAGGCTGTAGCCCCCGCATAACTGATAAATGACATAAAAAAAAAACTTACCTTTCCAACCCGTGTGTTTTACCGGGATTTCTTGAAAAAATCAGTCTCATTACTTAATTGCGCCACTGTATATATCTCTCTTAAATTTTCTGTGTTTATGGGTTAATGCTTAATAAAGGAAAGAGGTTATTAGGTATTCATTTGCAAGGAAGTTCTAAAGGAAGCTGTATTCCTTCTATTCAATAGCGGTACAATAATAGCTGAGTTCGGATGCTGTTGTGGGGGTTAACCATTTAATCGGCTGGAACGAAATAACTCGGCGTAAGGAAAATCGGGTGAAATCAGCTCCAACAAATAGATTCTGCGTTAAAAAACTGAAGCGAACGCAGATGAAATGAGTAAATATGCACATCTGAAAGCATTGCTTTCCACTTAGATTTGTTATTCAAGGTGCTCATTTAAGGGGGTGATTCGCCATAATCTTCTACGTGATGAAAGGGCTAACGATAATGGCAACAAACTAAGAAACGACAGAGAGATGTTTGAGTAACTTGCTTCTGAGCAGTGGTATGATGTCCGGGTCAGGATGACTAGCATTTACCCGCCATGCCTCGGGTCATGGATCAGGTTTATTGTCTGTACTGTCGAGATAAGGGGGAAAGGAATTGTTTTACTGTAGCTTTCGTAAAACCCGGACGCTATATGAACATTTCTGTTTGGAAGACGTAGATAATTTTGGGCACCACTTGCTTCGGGTACATCAACAGTTTAACGAGTTAAGGATTCAAGAAAATTTTTGCGACGAGTCGTTTATTTGTTCCAACACGAATCATCATCGATGAAGTAGTTTTACATTGTCATCATATTCCTACTTGCAGAAACAGCAGATTTGTTGAATAGCAGAATAACAGTAATCAGTAACAGCACTTGTAATGCTGGAAACAACACGTAGAAAAACGCAGGTTTTTAGATGATCAACATAGTTTTGTCTTCGAAAGCCTACTACAATCTCATTTATTTCTCTGATAGCTCTGATCTTCTTTGCCCATTCATCTGCATGGTAGTATTTTTATTTAAGTCTGTTTTACTTGACTGACTCCCAGAGATTAGCTAAAGAATAAACTCCTGGGAGATTCGATGTGACGTTCAGTGCAGAAAAACATAACAAAAGGTAACTAATAATTTCCATAAGGGAAAGTAAATAAGAACGGAAGGTTGAATGGTATACGGCACACGTTAAAGTAATCTGTTCCTGTTTGCGCTTTAAGAAGGTTACAACTGCTGCGTAGTTAATGTACTAGGAAAACATAATCAAAATGCAAAAAAATTATGCAAAAGGTACTGACATTTCTGTTTGTATTCTTCAAACAGATAACGTTTCTTTCCTTTCTTTATGCCGCCTTTACCCATTACATTTGTTTGTTTCGACTCATTTTCATTTGAAAACATGCTGATTTTTCGTCTTGTACTGTCTTGTAGAAAATTAAAATGCTTTGGAAATTTGACATCTTGACAAATTTCGGAAGCAGTAAAAGTTAATTACAGGAGTTGAACAGTTTAAACCTAAAACTCTTTGTCAGGCATTCGTTTCGTATCCGTAGGAAAAAGGACACTCCCCTATTTGTCCATTTGTCTTACCATTCAATAGTCTCAGATATAGTATCTCAACCAAATTACATGAACCGATTCTGACAAAATGCAACGTATGGGCACCTACCGTATTTTTCGTATTATAAGTCGACTGGGTTAAATTTCTCAATTTCCTTTTTTTCATTCATAGATACGTCAACCCTGAGTATAAGACGAGGCTAGAACAAATGGAGTTACTGTTGCGAGATTCTTTAACTATATTTTTAGTGTTTTGGTAAATATTAAAAGGAGGAAAATGTGAGATAACTTCCGCATTTCACTTTTCGGCAAAAGGATGGACACCGCAAGCTTTTTTTTTCTTGCGAACTACGCTACCGTATTCCTTCTGTCTGACCGACCAGTCGGAGATATTGCCATGCAAACGTGAAAGAAAACAAACAAAACAAGATCACACAAGTATGCCAAATAAAAATAATGCTTGAAACGTGAGTTATCGTTCGCTGCTTTCTTACAGAGTCCGGTAGAAATCAGAAACGTGAAGAGCTTTTCATTTCAATCTAAACATGAAATAAATTAAGATAAGCATAAGAAATGGAAGCAATTGTTGATTTTAATTCAATAGAGGGATACATTTCAGAAAATGACAAAGCGAAAAAAGACTGCCTTAACTAGCCGCTAGTCATTGCTGTTCTTAAAGCGCATGCGCCACTGGATGTTAGTACGATTGCCACCAGCCAATCAACGGCGTGGAATCGACGTGTTTCAAAAGTTTAATGATTGCGAGATAAATGAGGTGCATCCATTGTAGTACCGGAGGCTTTGCAAAACCAGGAATGAATGCCACCTACGGAGTCTTCGAGTGATCATGTGCGGGATACAATTAATATACGATAGGTGCCACTCCAAATCAGTCATGGTGATTTCTAATGATATTTCTGTCGAACCAAAATATCTGTTTCAGCAGATTTGAAACTAGTTGCGGCACCGGTGGCGCAGTGGTCTAAGCGATGGCCCCTGGTCATTCGTCCGAAAGGGGTCCGGGTTCCAATCCCAGTGAGGCATGGTTGTTGTGTTTGTCCTACGGCACTGGCTCTCTCTCTTCCCTGGAGTCAGTAACCCTAAATTAGGGACGGGAGACTGCATATAGCCCACTGCGTTGTTCCCGGTGTGTCTTTAAAGCTCCAATAAAAAAAAATCAGCGAAAACTGCATGCCTTTGTCACGTGATAAAGACTAGACCTGTCCCGAGACGGTCGGTCATCGGTGATTGATGATTCGAGACCAGTACAAACACACCGTGTGATATCCGATGTTTCCGTCGCTGAAGTGGATAGCCTCATTCGGGAAGACAGAAGGGTCACGGAGGAAGCACTTTCTGACAAAGTTGGAACCATTGTAGGGACCGTGCACACCATTATCCGGGAACGTCTGCAGTACCGGAAGATTCGCACGCAGTGGGTGCCACAGAACTTGCAATCTGTGCAGAAAGACATTCGCATGGATGTGTCCTTAGAACATTTACTGCGTTATCATGAGGAAGATCATTGTTTCCTTGATAGATTCATTACGGGCGATGAAATGTTGTACTTTCATTATCAACCTGAAAGCAAAGGACAAAGTAGCCAGTGGAAGCACACGTCGACTTAACCGCCAAAGAAGTAAAAGATAATGAGTGCGGACGCGGAAAAGAGTACGAAAGGTCATGTTGACCTTCATTTTCGATCACAACGGCTCCCTGTTGATCGAGTCAAAGGGAATGAATGCAGACAAGTGCACAAAAGGTCATGTTGACTTTCATTATTAACTGCAAGGGCTCTCTGTTGATCGAGTTGATTCTGTTGATCGAGTTGATTCTGTTGATCGAGTTGATTCTGTTGATCGAGTTGATCCTGTTGTTCGAGTCAGAGGGAATGAATACGGACAAGTGCACAAAGAGTCATGTTGACCTTCTTTTTCGACTGCGAGGGCTCCCTGTTGATCGAGTTGGTCCTGTTGATCAAGTCAAAGGAAATGAATGCAGACAAGTGCACAAAAGGCCCTGTTGACCTTCTGTTTCGACTGCGAGGGTTCCCTGTTGATCGAGTCAAAGGGAATGAATGCAGAAACGTGCAGAAAAGGTCATGATGACCTTCTTGTTTGACTGTGAGGGCTCCTTGTTGATCGAGTTGATCCTGTTGATGAAGTCAAAGGAAATGAATGCAGACAAGTGCACAAAAGGCCATGTTGATTTTCTTTTTCGACTGCGAGGGTTCCCCGTTGATCGAGTTGATCCTGTTGATCAAGTCAAAGGAAATGAATGCAGACAAGTGTACAAAAGGTCATGTTGACCTTCTGTTTCGAATGCGAGTGTTCCCTGTCGATCGAGTCAAAGGGAATGAATGCAGACATGTGCACAAAAGGTCATGTTGACCTCTTTTTCGACTGCGAGTGCTCCCTGTTGATCGAGTCAAAGGGAATGAATGCAGACAAGTGCACAAAAGGTCATGTTGACCACCTTTTTCGACTGCAAGGGCTCCCTGTTGATCGAGGTGATCCTGCTGATCGAGTCAAAGGGAATGAATGCAGACACGTGCACAAAAGGTCATGATGGCTTTCTTTTTCGACTGTGAGGGCTCCCTGTTGATCGAGTTGATCCTGTTGATCAAGTCAAAGGAAATGAATGCAGACAAGAGAACAAAGGGTCATGTTGACCTTCTTTTTCGACTGCGAGGGCTCCCTGTTGATCGAGTCAAAGAGAATGACTGCAGACACATGCACAAAAAGTCATGTTGGCATTATTTTTCGACTGCGAGGGCTCCTTGCTGATCGAGTCAAAGGGAATGAAAATGAATGCAGACGAGTGCACAAAAGGCCACGTTGACCTTCTTGTTTGACCACAAGGGCCCTCTGTTGATCGAGTCTCTCGTAACCAGAAACCCCGTAAATGCTGTCCGGTATGAGGACACATTGAAATCTCTGCGACTCAAGTTCACACCACAAAAGTCATTCTTGTTCATGACAAACCCCGTCCCCACACAGCGAAACCGTCTCGAATTACCTTTCCAAATTCAGGTGAGAAACACTGCAGCATCCGGCATATGGCCCAGAATTGTTCCCCGGTGATTTTCACATTTCCTGGGAGCTGAAGAAGCATATGCGGGTCCACAGATTTCACTCGGACGAAATGGTGCACGACGTTGTTCGGGAATGGTTACAACAGCAATCCACCGCTTTCTACGTACGAGGAATCGAACGCCAAATGTCACAGTGGGATAAGTGCCTTAATAGCCACGGCAATTATTTTTGAGGTAGGCTATAATATCTTTCTCATATACCCTTTGGCTCGTTTTCATTTGAATGAATCTTATGTTTGGCAGGAAAGCAACATAGGAAACGCAGAACAACATATCAGAAAATCGTTGAATAACGTAATTGATACAATGGTTAGCAGACAAAGGAATTGCAAAACATGGCGTAAAAAAACCACGAATGACGTGATTGATACCCTAGTTAACAGACATAGGAATCTCAGAACATGGCGTAAAGAAATCATGAATGACTTGATTGATACCTTGGTTAGCAGGCATAGGATCGCAGAACAGTGCATAAAGAAATCATGAATGATGTGATTGATACCTTCGTTAGCAGACATAGGAATCGCAGAACAGGACGTAAAGAAATCATGAATGACGTGATTGTTACACTGGTTAGCAGACATAGGAATCGCAGAACAGGACGTAAATAAATCATGAATGACGTGATTGATACCCTGGTTAGCAGACATAGGAATCGCAGAACAGGACGTAAAGAAATCATGAATGACGTGATTGTTACACTGGTTAGCAGACATAGGAATCGCAGAACATGACATAAAGAAATCCTGAATGACGTGATTGTTACACTGTAGCAGACATAGGATCTCAGAACAGGGCGTAAAGAAATCATGAATGACGTGATTGATACCCTAGTTAGCAGACATAGGAATCGTAGAACAGGACGTAAAGAAAACATGAATGGCGTGATTGTTACTCTGGTTAGCAGTCATAGGGATCGCAGAACACGGTGTGAAGAAATCATGAATGGCGTGATTGATACCCTGGTTAGCAGACATAGGAATCGCAGAAGAGGGCGTAAAGAAATCATTAATGACGTGAGTGATACCCTGGTTAGCAGACATAGAAATTGCAGAACAGGACGTAAAGAAATCTTGAATGACGTGATTGTTACACTGGTTAGCAGACATAGGAATCGCAGAACAGGACGTAAATAAATCATAAATGACGTTATTGATACCCTGGCTGGCAGACATAGGATCGCAGAACAGGACATAAAGAAAACATGAATGGCGTGATTGTTACTCTGGTTAGCAGACATAGGAATCGCAGAACAGGACGTAAATAAATCATGAATGAAGTGATGTTCTGGTTCATTATCTCTTACCTCGGCCAATCGAAGGAGCCTTGTCGCAAAGGGCTGTAGGTCTTACAGCCCAAGTGCAGTTAACATGTTGATCCGAGTAAAGAGCCATATGGGAATATCAGCTCTTTCAGAAACTGATGGCAACAGTAGTCGGAGCTTTTAGTGAATGACGTTTAAACGGAAATTCTATAATCCAACTTAACTCCTGAAGCAGAGTGTGAGTCTCACAGAAAATCGAGCAAACTGGCTTTAGGAAACTTCAGTGCGGTGCAAAGTAATACAAAACAAACTTTGTTCTCGAGGGCATATGCCACGATATGCTACAGCATTTGAACGTTTCAGAAAACCTGAAAATTATACGGCACTGAATCGGAAATCAAATCCAAATCGAATGATTTCCTGATATACGTCCCAGTACATTACAATTATACGACCGAGGACAACGCATTAGCTAGTAATTGAAGTATTTTTTGTTACTTCAGCAACCAGAATACAATAGTAAAAAACATTAGCATTCGTGAAACAAAATGATTCTTTTGCGAACGGGCATGTGAATGTTATCGAACTATAAATCATGAGAAACACCAGAAGTATAGGATGATGAGGAGTTTCCCTAAATCACAAGTTGCACGATCCGCTGATGGGCGGAACAAAAACATATTAATCAATCTTTCAAGCAACTGCCGACCATATCAACATCTTTTGAGAAAACTTGGAAATTTAGTCTATTCCTGTGAGACAAACAAAACAGCTGGACTAATTTTCTCGCAGTTCCGAAGCTTCTCACGCCTGAACAAACAAAAAATTACAAGCGAATTTGTATTGATATTCTGGGGCTAAATCAAGCCAACCTCAACCTACTAGAAAATGTTATCATTTATGATGAAACCTGAATCTTCCAACAGAAACCCTGAAACAAAAACAAGAAGTCGATGCAATGGAAAACGCCAACATCACCAAGTATGAATGAAGCTGGAACAAATATTTCCAAGATCAACGCCCTGTTAATATTTTTCATTGACATTAAAGGTGAAATTTTGGCAGAGTTGCTTTTCGATGGAGCAACAGTGAACCAGCATTGCTCCCAACAGGTTTCGGTGACTTCGAGAGAGCAAGTCAGAAGAAAGAAGGCAGAGTTGTGAGACAATGCCTTGATCCTTCACTAGGAAAATACGCCAGCTCATTCAGTGCTCTCAATGAAACAATTTTTTTGTCGACGCATCACAGTGGTTGAACTTTTTGAACAGTCACCCGATTTGGTTCCATGCCATATTCCCCCCCTAAAGTTAAACCCGTACTCAAGGGAACTCGTTTTGAGTCAGTTACGGTGGTGAAAAAGAGAAGTACCAAACTTCTCAAAGCCACCATACCAGGTGAGATACAGAATTGCACTGACCAGTGGAAGATCAGATTGCAGATTTGCATTCTGATCTTCCACAGTGTTCATGAGGAACGAGTGTGCATTGAAGGAGATAAGATTTAGAAATGTAAGTTTCTTATTTAACTACAGTTATAGAGTAAGTTGCGTTATTTAATAGCCATACCTCGTATAGGCTTCTATCGGGGTCTAATAGACACCACGAGAAACTCACTGAGTATAAGCAGTCACGCGTCTGTAATTTGGGGCCACTGGTTCTGGGGTTGCGGGGAGAGCCACCAGCTCAATGGGGCGAGCGCACCAACCTTACCTCATTCAAGGCTCGAACCTAAGCCCGGCTTGGACGATTGGTATGAAATTAGCGCCTATGATCACGCGGACACAGAGGCTGCGAATGTACACGGCCGTATCAGAATAACATGACCACGTCCGGAATCACAGTGGACTAGGCCAAGTCCATCACCGAGTGCATGTGACAAGGTCGAACATACGGAGATATAAGCGGCCGACCAGGACAGATGAGCAATAGCGCGTTACTTGAGCACAATGGGAAGAGGTAGTGATTAGACGGACGTTCAAAAAAGGAATGATCATCGGCTACCGCGCCAAGGGTGGAGGCATCTGAGAAACAGCAGACTTCGTGGGCTGTTCGCGAGGTGCAGTAATAAGGGTGTACAAAGAATAAACCATAACACACCGAGTAATTCCGGACGTCATTACTGTGGAATTTCAAAGGCCATCGATCCCAGAGGAAAACGTCGACTCCATCGACTGGTAAGGGGCAATCGACGCGCAAAAGTGCAGTTGCTGACCACGCAAATGAACACTGGAACACCGAGGTACGTGTCCCCGATAACAGTAGAGCGAACCCTGTTACGCATGGGTCTCCAGAGGAGACGCTGCGTCAAGGCGACAATGTTAACCGAGGTCCATCAGCAATATTAACTGTAGTTCGCATGGGACTACTGTCATTGGATAGTGGAAGAGGGAGAAAAGGCTGCCTGTCCCGACGAATCGAAGATTCTACAACACAGAAATGACAAACGGTTGCGGATATGGTATCAGACGCACGAGAACCAACAACCGGACAAGCTTGTCGGTCAAGTACAGGCTGGAGGCGGTGGCAGTGTGCATATCTGGGAGATGTTTTCCTGGTATGACCTGGGACCGCTGGTACTCTTAGATGGGCCCCAGAACGCCTATGGCTACCTGTCCGTCTTCGATGACCACATGCATCCCTTCATGTTGGATTGTGGTAGTGATGGTGTCTATCAATAGGAGAATGCGCAGTGACACGTCGCTAAGGGAGTGCTTGACTGGATCCAGGAATATGTTAGCCATGTCTCCGTACTCCTTTGGTGAGCGAAATCGGACGACCTCAATCCCATAGAGTACCTGTGGGACTATTTGGATCGAGAGGTTTGAAATGCAAACCGACAACCATGTCATCTCGGAGACCTCCAAGCTCTTCTGCAGTCCGAATGGGCACGTGTGCCTCGGGCAACCTTCCAGGCCGTCACTGCATTCATGCCATGCCGTCTCGCTGCTGTCATCCAAGCAAAGGGTGGTTATAGCCCTTATTAGGTAGGTGGTCATATCATTCTGATACGATTGTGCATATGTCTATCATATCTTTCCTCTGAATTCCGATATCACTACACATTCATAGAGGAGTAACGAACTTATTTGATCCACATGACTTGTTAACTGCGATAGACAGAACTTCTTGGTTTGAAAATATGAGCAAACGGGACAAAAAATTAATCACCCCTAACAGAACTGACAGTAGGAAGATACAGGTTGCACAGAGGGAGCCGTGATAATATTGTTGGGAGATAAATAGCACTGATGTGGTCTACAGGATAATTTCTGTCTCGTGAAGTGGGGAAGAGCAACGTGTGTGTTGAATTTAGTCTGCAATATGAGTCGTAAGACAGGCGTTACTGAGCGGCAAAAATGAGCCAAAGTGTTTAGTCGTGGCCACAGACACATAATGAATGAAGTTTCCCAATTTGTTGGTGTGTCGAAGCGTACTGTCCAGCGAGTCTACAAACAATGGTGTACGTCGCAGTCAATTGAAAATCGGCGACGTAAATGTGGCCAGAAAACGGTTCTCACCAACAGAGACCGCCGCCAAGTTTCACGCCTAGTAACAGCAAATCGGTTTCAAACCAGGCAACAATGGCTCCAAACAGTCAATGAAAGTCCACTCCAACCAATTTCCGAAAGGACATTGCGACAAGAACTGAATGTGATGGACATCTGGAGTAGAGTACCACGGAAGAGGCCTCTTTTAACAGCAAGCCACAGAGTCGCGCATTATCAATGGACTCAGAGGCACCAAAACTTTGCTGAGGATGGATTGGAAATGAGTAATTTGGTCTGATGAGTCTCGTTTTTGTCTGTACTCCAATGATGGGATGCGACAATTGAGTCGTAAGCCCAATGAAGCTGTTAATCCTGATTGTGTCGAAGGTGTTGTTCAAGTTGGAGGGTGTTCTGTGATGTTTTGGGGATGTTTTTCGTACCACGAAATGACCCCTCTTGTTGAAGTGACGATGAATTTGAACCAGCATGCGTACCTCCGCATTCTGAATGACGAAGTGTTGCCATTTACCATACGTCTCCAGGAGCAGCATCACAATGCTCCTCCTGTGTCTGAGTGACACGACGAACAATCAGCAACACTGTCTCCCCTCGACTGGCTCGCCAAATCCCCAGATTTAAATCCTATTGAAAATCTTTGGGATCATTTGTAACAGAAGGAGAAACGCCGGAATAGACACCCACGTCTCCTAGCGAGACATAGGGATGAATTGACGCACGGGTGGCTGCAAATCGATGTTCAATACATTCACAACTTCGTGGTCTCTACCTCGACGGATTTATGCTGTTATGAAGGCTAGAGGCGCCATCTTTCGTTATTAGGTACGTTCTGCCAGGGGTTACTAATTTTTTGTCCGGTGTGCTTATTACCGTTGCATTTACGTGGTTACAAACCGAATTCTAGCTGTTCTAAGATAGAGTTAAATACACTGCTGGCCACCCAAAATGCAACAACAAGAAGGACACGAGATAGCAAAGCCAGATTTACTGGACACATAACAACAGATACAAAGATGAAACGATTGAGCTTACAGGCCCGTGCGACTTGCGGAACACGCAGACATCAATAGTTCGTGTGGCCCCCATGGCTGGAAATAATGGCCGCTACACGCCGCGGCATCGAACGAAAGAGGCTTTGGATGTGGGCTTGGGGTATGTCGGTCCAGGCTGCTTTCACACGTTGCCACAGTTTATCAGGCGTAGCTTCGGATGGTGCTTGCCGGGCCACTCGGTTGCCGATCAGCGACCAGACGTGTTCGATGGGCGACATATTGGGAGAACAGGTGGGCCACGGCAGCAGTGACAGCTGGTGGGCCGTGAAGAATTCTTGCGTAATGCGTGCCACGTGCGAGCGCGCATTGTCCTGCTGAAACGTGGCCGCTGGCAGGTCCTGCAGGTAAGGGAGGACTACAGGCTCCAAAACGTCGAAGATGTAGCTGTGGCTGTTGAGTGTACCGGCGATGCGTACCAGAGGGATGCGGGTGTCATATCCAATTGCGCCCCAAACCATAACGCCAGGCGACGGACCGGTATGGTGATGCATAATGCAGGCGTCATACGGTCTATCGCCGCGGTGCCGCCACACGCAGATTCAACCATCGTGGTGTTGCAGGCAGAAGCGGGATTCGTCGGAGAAGACAATGTCGTGCCATTCCGTAGTCCAGGTGCGGCGTTCAACGGCACACTGCCGCCGCACTCGCCGGTGGTGTAACGTCAATGGTAATCGGAGCAATGGGCGCCGTGCGACAAGTCCCCGCTCCTGTAGACGACGTCGAACGGTACGTGCTGACACAGGTTGTTGCGCAACACACCCTAATTCTTGCGCTAAAGTTCGTGATGTGGCAGTGTGAGCAGTCAATGCCCGCTACACAACATGCCGGTCCTCTAGTTCGGTGGTATGCCGCTGCTGCGGCAATCGCTCACGCCGGTCCGTCCGTCCCTCCTGCCCCCACCGAATCCATACTCGCCTCACTGTGGCTGGATGTCGTCCCACACGGGCGCCGATGTCTCGGTACGATAATCCGCTGTTGCGATAAGCCACTATTCGTCCTCTGTCAAACTCCGAAACGTGCTGGAATGACTGCCGTATTCTGCGACGAGTCATCAGGAAGCTTTCCACGCACAGGTCCGGCAGCACAACACATTTCCACTACTTACAGCCCGCCTTCTGTGCACCCTTCTTATAGTGCTTCTCAGTGGCGTGCCGGGCGCACATGATTTGCATCTGCCCTGCAATGCTAATCGTTTGCATGTCCTCTCGCGGGCGACGCAGGCTGCGAATTTCAGGCCAATCGGATGCTTCCTTCTTGGTGCTGCATTTTAGTGTAGTAAAGATAAATATTCGGTATGCGTCGATGGAATGGTGTAGTGATTCGGGTTTTCATCAGGATATAAAGAAATGATAGCAATACGTACATGCATATGTAATGTACAGTTCAGTCATTAAGGTTTTCACATATTGAACTAAAATAATTTGCTCTAAAGTAGTTACAAGCGATCGCGCAGTTAACGATTTTTTTCACTAGACAATGGTTTTACACAGGGACTTCATGTATGTTTTCCAGATATCTACGAAAATATAGATCTGTCGTCAAATCAGTACTCGATTTTGCTTTAATCAATGTGATAACAATGGAGATTGTATCCGCTGTTTGAAATATTTTAATAACTAAATCACGGTAAGCGAGGTATCTGAAATGAGCAACAGTCGTGAATTTTAAATTCCTTTTCAAATTTCAAGCGCACCCCTTTTGTTGAGTAGTTATCTCCAGATTGGATTTTGAACTGCTTTACCATTTTCCAGTTGCCCCCTTTTGTATATTATTCAAAGGGAATCAGGAATAAGGAATGGGAAGATGAATGAATCAAAGACGATTCAGAAGAGAAGCAGGCACATTAGCACATTTGCAAATGGAAGGCTTTAAAGCAGATAGCAGGCATAAAAATTTTGCTTTGGGAAAACTCATCAAAACTCGACGACTTGAAAATTAACATAGTTAGCGACCACAAGTGTCGTCTGACATATAAATCCCTGGAATTAGAAGTGGCCCCAAAAGATTAAGTCGTCTGAGGAGTGCTGAACAGAAATGAACAGATATAGTGTCTTGTGAGGAACTTTGCGAAATACAAATGACGAAGAACAAATGTTGACAATAGTGCTCCTTCATTCATCAGTTACGACAAGTATTGCATGAAGCAGCAGATGTCGAGCTTTCATAATAAGGACGCAAAACTAGAGATTTCGCAAGATTTGCGTATTACGAGAATGTTAAATGGAAAGGAATCAGTGTTAAGAAAAGAATTTCCAAGTAACTTGTGTGTGTGTGTGGCATAAACAGATTAGTTAACTTTGAAGTGGATTGCATTGTTGAACTCTGTATGTCAGCAGACCGGCATTCCGATAAGAGAACACATAGATCAAATGGCTAAATTCTTACGGAAATCTTATGTGTTTATAATAATTCTCTAACTTTAAAACGATTACGAATAACTAATAATTTAGACAATCAAAGAAATAACCGAAACACTTAAGTATTTCTTGAACTTTACTAAAAGTAATTACTATTTTGGAAATTTTCTTTTGTTCTTGACTTGAGCCTGGGAGACCAAAATGTACTATAAGTTTATAAAAATGACAAAAAGGATTTCATTTTTAATTAGATACAATGGCCGTTCTATAAAAACTGAGAGTAAAATCACAGAAAGTGAAGAAATATAGGTACAGCAAAATAAATGTTATTCTTTCTCAAAGTATCTTCCCTCGGATGATATGCAGCGATCCAGTCGTTCAGTCCACTTTTCAAGGCATGTGGAGAAGGCATTTTGTGGAAGCTGCTTTAGAGAATCCTGTACAGCTTGAATTACGTCAGCATCTGTGCAGAATGTTGCGCCACGGAACTTCTCCTTCATTATTGGAAACAACCAGAAATCGCACGGGGCGAGGTCAAGACTGTAGGCTGGCTGTGACATGATTTTAATACTGCATTTCGTACGAAACTGTTCAACACAAGCAGTGACAAGTTGGAGGGCGTTATCATAGTGTAGGTTCCACTTGCCCACCAGTTCCAGTCGCTTAATCGATATGTGTCATCAGATGCTTAATCGATATGTGTCATCAGATGCTTAATGACTGAAATGTGATACTCAGCATTAACAGTAATGTGTGAAGGAACGACATGCTGGTAGACTACACCTTTATAATCAAAGAAAATTATCATTATCACCTTTCCAGTTGATTTGGTTTAGCGGACTTTGTTCGGAGGAGGCGAGCCTGTGTGCTTCAAGACACTCGTTACGCGCTTCGTGAGAGGGTCGAAATAGCAGACCCATGTTTCATCTGGAGTTATTACTGTGCTTAGAAAGTCTGGATCCTTTGCAAGTATTTGTTTCCACTCATGACACACCTGAACGCCGGCTAACAATTGTTCTCTCGTCAGGTGATGAGATCCCCGTCTGGAACACATACGATGCAACAGTAATTTGTCGCGTAGAACGCTGAATACCGACGTTTTTGAAATATTAGTTGACTGAGAGCAGTTTGTTTTTGAGTTGGCGACAATATTAAAAACTGAGAGCAATAGGTTTTGAGTAGGCGACAGTCTTCACACGTCATTCGTCCATCTTCTTGCAGGATTGCCCATACAGTGTTAACAATACGCTCCGTAACAACACTTTCATATCGACTAGGCCTAACAGCGTATTCTGCCGACAAACGCCCTTTTTAAATCATGGTGCCATCAAAAAACCGTTGACTCTCCCAATCTTTGTAAGCTTTTTTCATTAAATCAACTGCTTCTGGAGCCGTTTTACCCAAACGATAACAAAATTGTATCGCACAAGGCATTTCACTTCTTAACTCTAAATCACTCACCTCCATAGCTGTATGGCAAAATGCAGACGTTCCTTAAACAACTGAGTAATAACAAACCAGAATCGTCTGCCACGGCTAATAACTGTTGCCATAGATACTTCCTTAATTCAGTTAGTCGTCTGTGTGGAATTTTCCTCCTTTCGTACTGTCGTAAACTCAAAAAACATTACTCTCAGTTTTTATGGAACGGCTTTGCACTTGCATCTTTTCACAACGAAATAGCTTGACTAGTGAGTTTTGCAAAATTAAATTGTCAAAACTCTTTCCAGGGAATTTTTTCCTATTTTCTAATCGGAGAACATAACTTGAAAATTACTGAACGAGATTTATTCCATACTTAAGGGGAGATAAAGGCATATCCAGCGCAGCCTTCTGCTCACAGATGACACTGAAAATCGCTCTGTTTTTGCGACCTCTTCTTGTGGGGGTCTTCGTTTTGTGAGTGACTTTCGTGAAGTCTTTCCCTTATCACATGGTGATTTCTGAAAAAGGTTATGTCAGCAACTAAGGTTACCAGCATCTAATTTCTGATTTACATAAGGTTGAGGGTAGAAAAGACAATAAACTGTATTGTAAGTGATTTAAATAATTACTGACACCCCAAACAAAAGTCTATAACCACTCAGTTGTAAATGTTTGTATGAAAACTTTTAATATTTAAGAAAAAGGGTAAGGACGTGCCACGTTTCCGGCACTTGATGTATGTATAGCGCCAGCTATTAACGATATGCAACACTACTCCAACACGAGGAAATTTAATTTTAAAATATTCCTTATATTGAGTTGTCGGAAACGTCATGACGTATTTTGGCATCCGATGGCGGTTGGGCGGTTTTGAAAGTACTAGAGGCATGCACGCCATGTTATCGCTATGGCATTCGACAGGTGTCAGTTCTAGCTGCAGTCTAAAAGGAATAGTGAGGGATATGGTTCATTTGCTGATATTTGACATCAAGTTGAAGATGGAAGACCAAACTGTGCATTTTCGCCATATTTTACTGTTTTGCTTTCGTAAAGGGAAGAACGCGCGTCAAGCGTGTGAAAAGTTGCGTAAACTGTACGGCGATAATGCTCTACAAGAACGTCAGTGCCAGCGGTGGTTCGCAAAATTCCGTGCTGGTGATTTTGACCACAACATGCTCCTCGGTTCGGGAGGCCAACCGATGCTGATGACGACCAAATCAAGGCATTAATGGAGTCAAACCCACGTTACACGACACGAGATATTGCAGATACATTGTACATCCGTCATTCAAGCGTTCACGACCACCTGAAGAAGCTGGGATACGTAAGCAAGCTCGATGTGTGGGTTCCTCATGAACTCAAAGAAGCTCAAATGACGGCGCATATGAACACCTGCGATATGCTCATTAAATGTGCGAAAAGCGATCCTTTTTTGAAGCGACTGATAACTGGTGACGAAAAGTCGATTGTGTACAACAATGTGCTACGCGAACGGTCTTGGTCCCGACGTGCTGCTTCACCTCAAACGACATCCTAAGCAGACATTCATCAGCGGAAGGTTCTGGTCTCAGTGTGGTGGGATTTTAAAGGTGGCGTGTTTTTCGAGCTCCTACCACGAAACCAACAATCAATTCGAATGTGTATTCTCGGCAATTGGACAGTTTGAACGAATCCAACATCCAGAAACGTCCAGAGCTCGTTAATCGTAAAGGTGTTGTGTCCCATCACGACAACGCGAGACTGCACACAAGTTTGATCCCCCGCCAAAAATTATTGGAGCTTGGGTGGGATGTGTTGCCACACCCAGCATACTCGCCTGACCTTGCGCCGTCAGACTTCCACTTGTTTAGCTCTCTTCAACAGTCCTTGCGTGGTATAACGTTCAATTCAGATGAGGCTGTATATCAGCACCTTGTACAGTTTTTCGCCACGACAGACAGGTCTTTCTATGAACGATGCAGCTCACTGAAAGATGGCAAAAGGTTATCGAATAAAACGGGCATTATATCATTGATTGATTTTTGTTCTTTCTATCAATAAATGACCTTTGCAGAACATGGCTAAAATACGTCATGACTTTTTCGACAACCCAATATTTTTTTCTCAAATTTACGAGCCACTAGCTATAGTTCGGTGTCTTCTCCATCCGTGTGCCAGTTGTCACGAGTCAGGAAGCATTTCTTGTATGTAATCTTATGTAACTCAATTTTCACCATTGCAAAATAGCGGCGCAATTTCACTTGACGTACATTTTAAGGAAGTTTCTTGTAAGTCTGCATACACGATGACAACGCACTGAAATCAACGCCTAAGTAACAGACTATCGGTTGCTGTAATGTTAGTTATCTTGATTTCTATAAAAGTGAATTTTGGTAAAAGTACCATTACGAGAAAAACACTCTTATAACTGGTCATAAGAATGACTTTTGGTGGTGTGGCATCGATTTGAGTCTGCGGTCAGACAGGATGGATGCCTTTGTTCTACTTAATAAACTTTTTGTTTCCTTTCCGTGAATTCGGAAAACCTACATGAGGTTTGTGTACCCATGATCACTATGAATGCAGAACATAAAAACAATTCCCTAATTTCCACCATTTACATGGTGGAAATTAGAGAGTTGTTTGATGTTGTATGAGGCTGCGACAAGACGAGAGAAATTCTGCTCGATATGCTGTAAAATATGGTTGCAAACTTGTGAATCCGCTTCCCGAAGGGCAAAGACAAAGGTGTGAGCTGAGAAGGCAATTAAGTGCTTGCTCGTTTTTTACGCTTTCCAACCGTAGGTTGAAGAAGCGTATATGCTCCAGCTTTTTCGTCCGTCCGTCTGCCGGCAAGATAACTCGCGTAAAAATGGTTCAATTTCGATGAAATTTTATTATGTGGTAGGGGACCACCTGGGAACGAACTATTGAAAATGGGGCAAATGGGGTTAAAGGTCACGACATAGGAGCGGGATCAATTGCATTGCCCTTATGCCTCATAACGTGCGTAAATATGGTTCGATTTCTATGGAATTTTAGTATGTGGTAGGGGACAGCCTGGAGACGAACCCTATTGAAAATGCGTGAAGTGGGGTCAAAGGTCAGGACATAGGAGCGGGATGCATTCCACTGACCTTATGCGTCAAAACGTGCGTGAAAATGGTTCGATTTCGAAGAAATTTTAGTATGTGGTAGGGGACTACCAAGAGAGGAACCCTATTGAAAATGGGACAAATAGGGTCAAAGGTCAGGACATAGGATCGGAATCCATTCCATCGCCCTTGTCTCATACTATTAAGGTGGACGTCAAGTAATTTTGCTTCCTATATTTCCAATGGAAAAACTTTTGTACACATTTCCTTCACAACTAGTGTGTTCCCAAGGATGGAAATTTGAACATCGATTAAAATAACTTCATATTATAACTTGGAATACTTAACATTTTCTAAAACATAACCATAATTATATTAAAAATCAATAACTTTTCCTTTGGTGGTGCTGAAACCAGAAAAAAAGATGGCGCGACTTGCCCTTTGATGACGTCAGTGGACAAACAAATGTTGGATTGCATAATTATGGTTATCTTTTACAAAATATTAAGTATTACAAGTTATAAAATGAAACTATTTTAATCGATGTTCAAATTTGTATCCATGAAAGTCGTTAACCTACCGTTTTCTGGTACTAGAAATCGATTTAGCTTGATCTTGACTTTGGGAAATTCGTTTAGTGGGTTAAATAACCACCGCGAATTACCATGTTTTCAGTGTCATGGCGTCGTGCCATTAATGTCACCCATGCTTAGAAATCTTATGACGGCACAAGCTCGCGATTGAGATTATGACGCACGTTCGCGCCATCTGTTTCATTACGTCACGCATTGTGTGTGGATCCTATTAAAGTTTTATGACGTCACACCCTTTTGAGCAGATGGTCGCGATTCCCATCTGCCTCATTACGTCACGCGTTGTGTGTGTGGATCCTATTAAGGTTTTATGACGTCCCACTCTTTCGAGCAGATGGTCGCGATTCCCATCTGCCTCATACGTCACGCGTTGTGTGCGTGTGCCTGTCCGCGCAACTCGCGTAACAATAGTTCGATTTCGATGAAATTTTAGTATGTGGTAGGGTACCACCTGGGAAGGAACCCTATTAAAAGTGAACGAAATGGGGTCAAAGGTCAGGACGTAGGAGCGGGATGCATTCCACTGCTCTTATGCGTCATAACTAACGTAAAAAAGGTTCGATTTCGATGAAATTTTAGTATGTGGTAGGGGCCTGCCTAGGGACAAATTCTATTGAAAATGGGCAAAATGGGGTCAAAGGTCAGGACATAGGAGCGGAATCACTTCCATCGCCATTATGCGTCATAACTTACGTAAAAATGCTTCAATTTGGATGAAATATTAGTATGTTGTAGGGGCCTGACCGGGGACGAATCCTGTTGAAAATGGGCAACATGGGGTCAAAGGTTAGGACAAAGGAGCGGGATCTATTCCATAGCACTTATGCATCATAACTTATGTAAAATGCTTCGATTGCGACAAAACTGTATCATGTTATTTCGGAGGTATACTAAACCGGTTCTATTGAATATCATCGAAATGGGATCAAAGGTCAGGGCACAGAAGCGAGATTTATTCCACAGCCCTTATCTTCATAACTTGAGTAATAACTTGAGTAATGATTTCTGGTATGTTGGAAAGCGTATTATAATCAATGTATTGCATGATTTTACTAACTTGTTGTATAAACAAAGATAGACGGAAGTCGGCTTTGTTGTTGTGGTGACAAGAGCATCTTTTTGGATGTCAGCTCTGCCATCGAGTTGCGTAAGAGCGAAGTTTTCTTCACCGTCTGTTTTGTTTACTTTGAAGTCCATTAGTGCTGCTGAAGTCGGCAACTCGGGTCTGTCACGTGGTCAGCGGTTGATCACGAGTGATCCTTCAAGAGGAAATCAGCATGTTGCTTATGACAGAGAACTTCTGATCGCTTTTAACTCGTTCTTTGCAGAACACGCACCAGCTGACACCGAGAAAGAGAACGGTCGATTTCCGTTGATAGATGTGGAATGTATGGATGATTAACCCTTTACCTATGACGAACCACATACCTGCAGTCCCAGTTCCTCTTTATATTTAATACACCAGACTGTGACTGTGAACCCATGAAACGCATATAGTACTTTAAATCTGTTTATTTTTGTGGTGTAGTAAGCACAAAGATTCCAAAGTTTTCGCACTCCACTGGGAGGCTTTTTCAAGGCAATGTTAGACATAAAAATGCTTACTACACCACAAAAATAAACGGATTTAATACGCTATAGGAGTTTCCTGAGTATTCCGGTCCCTCTTGTTAAAAACTCAAGCAATGCCTCTTTTAAGATTAGATTTGTCGTGGTGTACCCTAAATTTTGACAAACGGAGATGCGTTGCGTTTAGCTCCCTTATTCATTTGGTTGTTTCAGAGAACTTAATTTTTTTTTAAATTAAGAGAGTGTTTTGCTATCTATACAACAACACAACTGGCTATTCTACAAGAGTAAAAGCGTGCTGTGTTGGCCAGGGTGTACTATCCAATGTGCAATAACACAAAGGACAACAGGACAAAGAAAAACCAGAACCTTAAGAGTGACAATATTCACAGCAAGACAACCATTCCTCTCTGTAGGTTGTGCGTGCGGATGTGTTTGTGAAAAAAAAGGGGGGGGGGAGGGGTCAAGAATTTCCT
Source organism: Macrothele yani (assembly GCA_039090855.1). Taxonomy (NCBI): domain Eukaryota; kingdom Metazoa; phylum Arthropoda; class Arachnida; order Araneae; family Macrothelidae; genus Macrothele; species Macrothele yani. The sequence continues at coordinate 51,029,038 of CM076995.1, forward strand.
ATTTTTGATAGAGGGTAAAACAAGCACTGCGGGCAACGCTTTTGGGCTATATACAATTGGTTACACATTTCAAGTTCTACAACGGACGTTGCCAACAACAACAGCAACAACAAATTCTAAAACTTTTGTTTTGAGAAATAAAAAAATACACAGCAGATGACGTGTTCAAAGCTCCAGCTTTTATTTTATTGGAATAACATTAAAAGCCCAGCGGGTAAGGCAATCACCAAGATCGACGTTACGCTCAGATTTGGTTCAACAACGAGGGTGGCGCTAGTGTCTATGAGCCAACAAGTAGTGAACAGTTTCAAGGAGTTCCTCCTCTTGTTCAGACTACGTACGCTATGACGTCACCAAAACCTCGCACACTATTAACTCATTCCTACTTTTTAAAAGTAAAAGACGGTTACTTCGAAATCCTTTTGATTTAAAAACATTATTTAATAAAGCAACAAATAATGCTTATCTACCAATTTCTTTGAAAGGGTCACCCAATCCAGACGGATTAAAATATAATTTAACAGGAGAAGTTATTCCATTTAAAAAAAACAAAAAACAAATTTGTAAATCGTCAAGATCCAACACACCGTACGAAACAAATAGGTGTGTGTGTGGGGGTGGGGGGTGGGGGTGGGGGGTGGATACTTCGGAAAAGCTATAAAAGATAAGCTGATTGTTTATGGTTGAAACAGCCACCATATATTCTGGTTAAAGCCAAATGTAATAACATTAGACGAAATTTTAAACTTTTCCGTTCTCTTAAGCATTCGATATACAGTCCCAGCAAAAACAGTCTTGCTGGGCCAGTACTGCTTGCGGTGGCCCATCACTATGTTGCTGCCGCCCAACTGTCAATAAATGTCCGGGCGGCCACCACATGGGCCAGCAGTTCGGGCCAGCAGCGGGCCAACAGTGGCACCCACATCAGTTGTCATGTGCCAGAACAGCGCCATTAGTTATCCATCACAGGCCGCAGCTGCCACAAGTGGCCCTTCCGCGGCCCTGCAAGCGCATGCCATAAATGATAGCTAGCCTAATGCAGTCCACTAGTTTCCCGCCAGTGGCAGCCGGCAATTACGTGACGTAACTGATGGCTTGCAAAATCTTGTCCGCCAATATCCCAGTAGTAGACGTAAAAAAATAAAATAAAGGATAACCGCAGTTTCTCAAAGCTACAACTGCTTTTTTTTAAGCCTTACGAAACTGCTGCATTACAGCACTGCGCTGGGGAAATTTCATCAACAGGTCCTGAAAATCGCGCGTTCTGATCTGGTTGGAAAACGAACCATGGACTGTTTGCGTGGGAAGCAGGCGCTCTACCAACGGGACTGATTTGCCACGTACGAGCGTCTGCTTGAAGCTGAGGCAGTTTCCTACGGAATGTGTAATGATTGGCTTCCGTTTTAATTTTACAATATTGCGAGGTATTTTTCATAAATGTCAGTTTCATAAATTCATAAATTTATTTTTTCAAAGTAACGATTGTTTTTTTTTTTTTTTAGCTTAAGGTAACTTCACTCATTTTCAACCAGCGTACTAACTTAAAGGCGCTTTCCAAAGTTTCGTGCTGTCCTTGTCTTGAAAGGAGATTGTTGAAAAAATGTATTTACCCGTTCAGGTCACATTCTGTTACATTTTTAACGTTGTATCTTTTCTTTCCGCAGTCCGAAACTACATTTGTTTTAAAGAGAAAAGATATTTTACTTTGCTACTCGTTATTTTTAGAAGTGAATTCCTCCAGTCTTACGTATTGAACACATGGATGAGTACATTATATCCACATAGCGTTGCTTTTTCCCCCCAAATAATTGATAAATTTTGTACGCGTACAATTTTTTTTTTCCAACGTAACCTTTTTTTTTAATGTTTTTCCAGGACTTTTGTTTCAAGCGCTTCAGTGTATGTGAAAACGAAAGATTACACAGAAATTATTTCTTGTTATTCATGGAAATGGAGTGGGTGTATTTCATGGCTGTATTCTAGTATTTCATAGCTTAATCTGATATCTTCGTCGACGTGGCATTTCATTATAGGGAATTAATTCGCTTCTCTACATATGCTTTTTTTTCTTAACATCCACTAAAATAACACAATGGCGATAGCGACGTCTTCAACTACTGGTACCACGAGAAACACAGCCCGTCTTGCTTCTGCGCATGCGCAGTTCCATTGCTTCCACCTAGTGTTGGGGTTGCATCGGTTGCCTGCTACGGGCCGCTAGTGGCATTGCTTGGAGCCCCGCAATTCACGACGATGCTGCAGTGCCATCAATGGCTGCCACCAACGGACTGCTACCGGGCCATGAGCGGCAGATTTCAGCCAGCAGTGACCCATCACTGCCAACTGGTGGCCAGCAGTTTCCCAAAACTTGTGTTTTTGCTGGAGTACACTGAATTTGCATATGATTGCTAAGCACACTGGACAAAAAGTTAGTCAACCCTGGCAGAATTTATCTAATAACGGATGACGGCGTCTGTTGTCTTGGTAACAGCATGAATCTGGTGTGGTAGAGACTCCCCATGAGGTTGTGAATATATTGAACATCGATTTGCAGCCACCCATGCGTCAATTCACCCCTAAGTCCCGCTAGAGGACGTGGGTGTCTATTCCGGCGTTTCTCCTTCTGTTCCAAATAATCCCACAGATTTTCAATAGGATTTAAATCTGGGGATTTGGTAGGTCAGTCGAGGTGAAACAGTTTGCTGATTATTCATCGTGCAACTCAAATACAGTTTTAATCCCGTGCACACGGCAATTGTCGCCATGAAAGACAGGAGGAGCAATATGATGTTTCACCTGGAGATGTAGGGCAAAGGGCAACACTTCGTCATTCAGAATGCGGAGGTACGCATGCTGGTTCAAATACATCGTCACTGCAACGCGGAGGGCCCATTTCGTGGTACGAAAAACATCCCCAAAACATCACAGAACCCACTCCAGCTTGAACAACACCTTCGACACAATCAGGATTAAAGACCTCATTGGGCTTGCTATGCACTCGTCGCTTCCCATCACTGGAGTACAAACAAAAACGAGACTCATCAGACCAAATTACTCATTTCTAATCCTCCACAGTAAAGTTTTGGTGCCTCTGAGTCCATTGATAAAGTGGGACTTTGTGACTTACTGTTAAGAGAGGCCTCATCCGTGGTATTCATTCTGCTCCAGATGCCAATCGCATGCAGTTTTCGTCGCAATGTCCTTTCGAAAATTGGTTGGAGTGGACTTTCATTGACTGTTTGGAGCAATTGTTGCCTGGTTTGAAACCGATTTGCTGTTACTAGGCGTGGAACTTGGCGGCGGTCTCTGTTGGGGAGACCCGTTTTCCGGCCACAGTTACGTCGCCGATTTTCAATTGACTGCGACGTATACCATTGTTTGTAGACTCGCTGAACAGTACGCTTCGACACACCAACAAATTGGGCGACTTCATTCACTTTGTATCCGTGGGCACTGCCAAACACGATGGTTCCTTTTTGCCACTCAGTAACGTTTGTCTTACGACCCATATTGAAGACTAAATTCAACACATACGTTGCTGTTCCTCACTGCACGAGACAGAAATGATTCTGTAGACCATGCCAGTGCTATTTATCTCCCAACAGTGCTATCACGGCGCCCTCTGTACAACCCGTAACTACCTACTGTCATTTCTGTTAGGAGTGACTAATTTTTTGTCCGGTGTACTTATAATCCCTATATTTAGCGGGATTCTGTTGTGTTCGTTTCTTTTTCAGTTGAATGAACATGATTAAATTATCCATTTATTCAGATTTAACTCTTTCTAATAAATATCCATGTCATACTGTTTCCTCAATAGCTGTCTTATCCAGAGCACGAGCCCCACCGTTTCAGTCTTATCCTGTGTGTGTGGCTTCACGAGACTGAATGGCGGCAGTGGACCACAAGTTACGTAACAATATTTCACTTATTCTTTTTATTTTTCATTGTGCTTCAGGAAAATGTAAAACCTTTATTCACGTGAGAAAAAAATAAGGGAAAAGAAAGCCTTACAATTTATTTCTTGTTGTTTTTCAAACTAAAGTATTGATATTGTTATTATAGACGATCGTTTAAACTCAATCATCATCACATAGAAAAGCACAGCTGTCTCTGAAAAATCGCTCTTAAATTATAACATTCCACTCCTATTAAAAAAACAATAAAAATATTAAAAATACTTTTAAAAAATTTCTTTAGAGATGGGCACAGCATAAATTCACTTAAAAAAAGGAGATTTCATAACAAAGCGTAAGAATCAAGTTTCCTGTGAAAAGCCTTCTCCCTCTCAAACAAATTTATTATTGAAGAGAAGAAGATTTATTGGGAGATCACGAGAGAAAAAAGCCCACTTGAACATCGTTTTGCATGCTACGATATCCTATTAAGACTTGTAGGCGTTTCTAGGGCTGTTTGCTGCTTCTGTTGCAAAATGGAAGAAGGAAGGATTTGACATTTTCCCGGAATATCTGCGTAGTTTTTACAGACGAAGAGGAACTTTCAACCAACTGCTGTCAATCAAACATTGAAATATTCACGAAATAGGATTTTCTGCTTTTTATGCTTATAGTTTTGTCAGCCCAATGACAGCCTTCAATGCTGCTAGATCTTCTTTTTAGCACGTCTTTTGTAAAACAAGTTTGTAAAATCACGCAATACATTGATTATAATACGCTTTCCAACATACCAGAAATCATTACTCAAGTTATCACTCAAGTTATGAGAATAATGGCTGTGGAATAAATCTCGGTCCTGTGCCCTGACCTTTGATCCCATTTCGATGATATTCAACAGAACCGGTTCGGTATACCACCGAAATAACATGATAAAGTTTTGTTGCAATCGAAGCATCTTTACGTAAGTCATGATGCATAAGGGCTATGGAATAGATCCCGATCCTGTGTCCTAACCTTTCACCCCATTTCGCCCATTTTCAATACAATTGGTACCCAGGCAAACCCCTACAACATATTAACATTTCATCCAAATCGAAGCATTTTTACGTAAGTTATGACGCATAATGGCGATGAAATTGATTCCGCTTCTATGTCCTGACATTTGACCCCGTTTCACCCATTTTTAATAGGGTTTGTCGTCAGATGGTCCCCTACCACATACTAAAATGTCATCGAAATCGAGCCTTTTATACGTTAGTTATGACGCATAACAGCAGTGGAATGGATCCCGCTCCTCTGTACTGACATTTGACCCCATTTCGTTCACTTTGAATAGGGTTCCTTCCCAGGTGATCTCCTACCAGATACTACAATTTCATCGAAATCGAACGATTGCTACGCGAGTTATCGTGCGGACGGACATACGCACACAACGCGTGACGTAATGAGGCAGATGGGAATCGCGAACATCTGCTCGCAAGAGTGTGACGTCATAAAACTTTAATAGGATCCACACACAACGCGTGACGTAATGAGACGGATGGCGTGACCGCGCGCCAACATTCTCAAACGCGAGATTGGACGTCATAAGATTTGTAAGCATTGGTAACATTAATGAAACAACGCCATGACACTGAAAACGTTATAATTCGGGATGGTTATTTAACCCACTAAACGAATTCTCCTAAAGTCGAGATCAAGCTAAATCGGTTTCTAGTACCAGAAAACGGTAGGTTAACGGCTTTCATAAAAATTCTTAGAGACGTTTTCAAAATAAAATGTATATACTTACATACAAGAATTGCTACTTTAAGGTGGACGTCAAGTAATTTTGCTTTCTATACTTCCAATGGAAAAACTTCTGTACACATTTTCTTCACAATTAATGCGTTCCCAAGGATGAAAATTTGAACATCGATTAAAATAGCTTCATTTCATAACTTGGAATACTTAATATTTTCTAAACCATAACCGTAATTACGCAATTCAAAATTTATTTGTCCACTGACGTCATCAAAGTACAGGTAGCGCAATCTCTTCTCTGGTTTCAACACCATTAAAGGAAAAGTTATTGATTTTTAATATAATTATGGTTATGTTTTAGAAAATATTAAGTTTTCCAAGTTATAATATGAAGTTATTTTAATCGATGTTCAAATTTTCATCCTTGGGAACACATTAATTGTGAAGGAAATGTGTACAAAAGTTTTTCCATTGGAAGTATAGGAAGCAAAATTACTTGACGTCCACCTTAATAATATGGGATAAGGGCGATGGAATGGATCGCAATCCTATGTCCTGACCTTTGACCCCATTTGTCCCAATTTTAATAGGGTTCGTCCCCACGGGGTCCCCTACCACATAGTAAACTTTCATTGAAATCGAACCATATTTACGCAAGTTATGGCGCATAAGAGCAATGGAATGATTCCGCTCCTACGTCATGAACCCATTTGTCCCATTTTCCAAAAGTTTCGGCCTCAGGTGGTCCCCTACCACATATTCAAATTTCATCGAAATCGAACCATTTTTACTCCAGTTATCGTGCGGACGGACGGACGGGCAAAGTTGGAGCATATACGCTTCTTCAACCTACGGTTGGAAAGCGTAAAAATGATCGTGCTTATGTTACCGGTTTGTCCGTCCGTCCGTCCGTCCGTCCGTCCGTCCGTCCGTCTGTACCCACGATATCTCTGCAACTATTAGTCCAACTTCAAAAATTCTTTTTGCGTTAGGAAGCTTGAGATATGCAAATGATGATCCTTTATTTCGTTTTTTTTTACGATGTACCATTTCGCCCCTAGAGGGCGTAAATACAGATGATGTCGAATTCAAAAATACGTTTTATTCCACATATTTGCTTCTAAACATCCGATTGAAAAAAAAATTATCGTTCGATTCCACTTATGTCGAAGAGTATTTTAGATATAGCTACGTTTTCAAATTACGCATAGATTTTCCGCTAGGGGGCGTTAAAGTAAATTACATTTTTACTTGATAACTCTTATTCTAAAAAACTGCGATTTGAAAATTTTTTTCTTCAGCGGAGACAACTCCTGAGGGAAACCTTTTTGCATATCATTTCAAATTTTTGGTAAAGAATACTTTTGCCACCAGGGCGCGTAAGTGTTAATTTTTGTTTCTGATGTATTTGTCATGAAATCTGAGCTTCAAAAATATCGATTGAAAAAATTCTTTCGTGGACTGATGCCACTCACATCGATAAACCTTTTCGCAATATTTTCTTCTTAAAACATTGCACAGTTTCTCCACCAGGGGGCGTAGATATATATCTTATTTTTGTGAATATCTTTACTTCTTGGAGTCCAATTTGAAAAATTCCTTCTTTGTTGGATAGGGTCTTTAGTGTGACATGTTTTTCATACAATGTCAAGATTTTCAAGTAATTCATAGACTTTCCGCTAGGGGGCGTAGAGGTAAATTGTGTTTCCCTCTGTATCCCTGTTTCTAAATTTCCGATTTGAAAAATTCTTTCTGCACCGGATACAGCTCCTGATTGGAAATCGTTTGCACATAATTTCTAATTTTTGTCAGAAAATGGTTTGGCTACCAGGGGCGTAAATCTTAATTTCCGCTTCTGATGTATTTGCAGCAAAATATGAGCTTCGAAAATCTCGATTGCAAAACAAAAAAATCCTTTGTTGACCAATACTACTTATGTCGACAAACCTTTTACGAACACTTCTAGGAGTCCAATTTCCAAAATTCCTTCTTTTTTGGGTAGTGTTTCCGATGCGAAATGTTTTCTCTATAAATTCAAAAATTTTAAGCAAATTATAGACTTTCCGCTAGGGGGCGCAAAAGTAAATTGCGTTTTCTGCGTTATTTCTGCTTCTAAAACTCCGATTTGAAAAATTCTTCCTGTATCGCACACAAGACCTGATGGAAAATATTTTTCACATAATTTCTAACGTTTGGTAAAGAATGGTTTGGCCAACAGGGGGCATAAGTGTTAATTTCTGCTTCTGATGTATTTGTAGCAAAATCTGGGCTCCTTAAAACTCAACTAAATTTTTTTCTTGGAGCGATACCACTCATATGGAAAAACCTTTTGAGAATACTTTCTTCATAAAATAATGCATGGTTTTCTGACCAGGGGACTTAAAGTCACATCTTATTTTTGTCGATATCTCTGTTTCTAAGAGTCCGATTTGAAAAATTCTTTCCGCGTTGGAGAGCGTTTCCGGTGTGAAATGATTCCCATATAAATTCATGTTTTTCTCACCGCACAAGTCGGCAAGCAGAGATCGTAAGCTCGCGATTCCGTTTACAGCAATATCTGAGGGATTGAAAACCCTGTTGAAAAACTTCTTCCGTCAGATACTATTGTTTTCCATACCGGTTCCATTGACTTTGAATAGCTTTGATAAATTTAATTTGCGTCAGGTCGGATTCAAAAGACGTGCTTATTACACCCGAAAATTCGGTGTTATCTTTCTTGTTATTTCTGGTGACGAAACAAAAAGTATGCATGCGAAAAAAATAACTGTTGGTAAAGTTTGATGTCTTCCGTAACTCTTTACATAAGCAAAACGTAGACGCAAATTTTTGCTCTTTCAGGAAATTCAGGGTTGTTTGTTGTTTGAAACATCTCAAAATATTGGAACCGAACGCACTTACACAGACTAGTGTCTCTGACGTAAAATCTAAAGCGTAACTGTATTGCCCACATTTTGCCTTTGTAATTCCCTAGCTTCTTTTCCTGTGACAGTTTATACATAAGTGAAGTTGAATGAATTATTTACTCGTAAACAAACATTTACTTCTAGAGAAGTTTATAACGGTTTCATGTTTTTCCACTTTAACAGACTGTTACTTGCAGCTTTAATGTTTGATAGCATGAATACATAACCAAAATGTTTACAGACTTCCGAGTGTGTTGACGATTGCTGTCCGTTTCCCTGCCAACTTGTTTACAAAGAAATAGAGTATAAATGCTTTCCATTGAACTTCGAGAATTGAATACCAGTATTTTAAATGCATTCAAAACTTTAGATGTAGCTGCAAAAAATATTAGGAATGACGGTTCGGAGCAGTTAGTTTACTCTGTTTTAGTTACTTGCACGTTGAACTGATCGGAGAGGATCCGAATGAAAGATGAACTCAACTGTACCGATGAAATGATCCAATTCGCAAACTTGTAAGGAAAATGAGATCATGAAGAATTACCGTATGTGAAAGAACGACTGTTTAGATCAAAGAGGGGAAATTATTTTCGTCACTCGTCGGAAGAAGATGAAATGTTGGTAGAGTATCGCTGCATTTGAGCTTTTGTATTTATACGCAAATTACACAAAAATTCGAAACACGATTAAATGCCTAATAAGTCGACCTGCCTAATAAGTCTCCATAGACTTCTAGTTTCGGTGAATTTCAGAGGTTGAGGTGTCACACATAAGCGGTTTCTGTGATATGTTCTCTACCTTTGAACTCCGTTTTCTGTAGTCTCATCAAAAAAGGTTTTATGTTTCTTCTGACGAAATTTTCTTTAAATGTATGGTTGTCAGTCAAACTTTTAGCGTCGGTTTCTATCGATTGAAAATTACTTCTCAAACTTATGATGAATGCTTTTAATGATTTTAGTGAATTCACAGATTTCAAAAGATTCATTTTATAATCGTGCAAATATTTGTTGGTTGCATTTAATCTTTGCAATACCATATTCAAACGCATGGTTAATAGAGCTGGTTCTTTCATATTCCTGGAACTGCTTTAACAGCTCTTTCGCTTCTAATCGACATTCTGGTTTTTATCTTCGCTTAATTCAATTTCCGTCAATGTATTTTGTATGTTCACAAAACTGTTCCTTAATGACCATGTAGCATCAGTTCTAGCTGACCACCTTTTGTACTTTAACGTTTTCAAAGATAAGGAATCAGATGTCAAACAAGCATCTAGAATGTTCCGGGGTCGTGTTACCTATGAAAATAAGGTATACAAGGTGTCCACAAAGTAGAAATACCTCACAGCATTTAGGCAGGAATTGGCTGCCGAACTTTCAATTAAGTTTAGTGAATGACTTGCACAAGGAATGTAAAATGCAGTAGGATTATGGCTTCTTATTCTACTCTGTAGCCTTGTATATCTGCAGGGCATATGCATCTGCTGCGTTGTGGTAATTTTTAATGTAAAGAGATAAAGTGTCCGATTCCTTTTGTACAATTTCTTCACTGCTCAGTGTGAAGTCTTATTCTCATTGATTGCAACACATCCAGGAATTCTTTCTTTGATTTTTCAGTTTGCCGTGACATACCTAAATATAAAAAGTTAGTAAAATGATGCAATACATTGATTATGATACGCTTTCCAACATACCAGAAAACATTACCCAGCAAAAACACAAGTGCAGGGAAACTGCTGGCCACCAGCTGGCAGTGATGGGTCGATGCTGGCTGAAATCTGCCGCTCACGGCCCGGTAGTGGTCCGTTGGTGGCAGCGCTATCAGTTGGCGAGCCATTGATGGCCCTGCAGCATCGCCGTGAATTGTGGGCTTCCAAGCAAGTGCCACTAATGGCCCGTTGCTGGCAACCAATGCAACCCCCAACAGCAGGTGGAAGCAACGGGACTGCGCATGCGCAGAAGCAACACTTGCTGTGTCTCTCATGGTACCAGTTAGTTGAAGACGACGCTATCGTGTTATTTAGTGGATGCTAAGAAAAAAATCCATATGTGGAGAGGCGAATTAATTTCCTAATGAAATTTTACGTCGACGAAGATATCAGATTAAGCCGTGAAATACTAGATTACAGCCATGAAATACACCCACTCCATTCCCATGAATAACAAGAAAAAATTTGAAACCGCTTGAAACAAATATCCTGGAAAACCATAAAACAACGTTTTTTGTTGAAATGAAAAAAAAAAAAAAGAATTATACGTGTACACAATTTATTAATTATTTGAAAGAAAAAAAAAGCAACGCTATGTGGTGTACTCATCCATGGGTTGAATACACAAGACTGGGAGGAATTCGCTTCTAAAAATAACGAGAAGTAAAATAAAATATCTTTTACTCTTTAAAACATATGTAGCTTCGGACAACGGAAAGGAAAGACACAACGTTAAATATGCAATAGAATGTGACATGAACCCGGGTAAATATATATTTATTGAACAATCTCTTTTCAAGACGGCAAGGACAGTACAAAACTTTGGAAAGCGACTCTAAGTATGTACACGCCTTGAAAATGAGTGAAGTTCCCTTAAGGTAAAAAAAAAAAAAAAAACTATCGTTACGTTGAAAAAATTAATTTATCAACTATATGAAACTGACTTTTATGAAAAATACCTCACAATATTGTAAAATGAAAGAGGGAAGCATTCGATTACACATTGCATACCAAACATACATAAGCTGAATGTGGCAAATTAGTCATAAGATAAGATTAGTCATAATCATCTCTACCAACCGGACTAATTTGCCACATTCAGCAAATTAATCAGAAGCTGAAGTGTGGCAAATTAGTCCGGTTGGTAGAGAGCTTAGCTATCACGCCAACGGCCCAGGTTCAGATACAAACGGGTGTTTTTCCGATCTGTTGAAAAAATTTCCCCAGCGCACTGCGTTAATTCACAAGCTTCGTAAGGGTAGAAAAAAGAATTGTGGTTTTGGGAAACTGCGGTTATCTTTGCTTTTTTTATTATTATTATGGCTACTACTGGGAAATTGGCGGACAAGATTCTGCAAGCCACCAGTTACGTCACGTGGTTGCCGGCTGCCACTACCGGCACACTAGCGGACCACATTTGGCCAGCCATTATTTCTGGCACGTGCTTGCAGGGCCACTGAAGGGCCACTTGTGGCAGCTAATGCCTGTGATGGACCACTGATGGCCCTGTTGTGGCATATGACAACTGATGGGGTGCCAACTGTTGGCCTGAACTGCCGGCCCTTCTGTTGGCCGCCCGGACATTTTATTGACGGTTCGGCAGCGAGCGGCAACATAGTGCTGGGCCATTGCTGGTCCAGCAAGCCTTTTTTTGCTGGGTGCTCAAGTTATGAGGACCAAAGGCTGTGGAATAAATTTCGCTCCTGTGCCCTGACCTTTGATCCCATTTTGATGATATTCTGCAGAACCGCTTCAGTATACCTCCGAAACAACATGATAAAGTTTTGTCGGAATGAAAGCATTTTTAAGACACATAATGGCGATAGAAGTGATTCCGCTCCTATGTCCTGACATTTGAGCCCATTTTGAATAGGGTTTGTCCCCAAGTGGTCCCCTATACCATCTACTAAAATTTAATCGAAATCGAACCTTTTTTACGTTAGTTATGTCGCATAAGAGCAATGGAATGGATCCCGCTCCTATGTGCTAACCTTTGACCCAATTTCGTTCAAGTTCAATAGGGTTCCTTCCCAGGTGATCCCCTTCCACATACTAAAAGTTCATCGAAATCGAACGATTTTAAGCGAGTTATCGTGCTGACGAACATACGCACACAAAGCGTGACGTAATGAGGCAGATGGGAATCGCGAACATCTGCTCGCAAGAGTGTGACGTCATAAAACTTTAATAGGATCCACACACAACGCGTGACGTAGTTAGACAGATGGCGTTACCGGGCGCCAACATATCAAGCGCAAGATTGTGACGTCATAAGATCGTCTCCAGGTGGTCCCCTACCACATAATAAAATTTCATCAAAATCGAACCATTTTTACGCAAGTTATGACGCATAAAAGGCAATGGAATGCATCCCGCTTTTATGTCCTGACTTCTGACCCCATTTCATCCATTTTCAATAGGGGTCATTCCCAGGTGGTCCCCTACAATATGCTAAAATTTCATCGACATCGAACCATATTTACGCAAGTTATGATGCATAAGGGCAATGGAATGAATCTTGTTCCTATGCCGTGATATTTGACCCCATTTCATCCATTTTCAATAGGGTTTGTCCCCAGGTGGTCCCCTACCACATACTGAAATTTCATCGAAATTGAACCATTTTTACGCGAGTTATCGTGCCGACAGAGAGACAGACGGACGGACGGACAAAGCTGGAGCATATACGCTTCTTCAACCTACGGTTGGAAAGCGTAAAAAATAAGCTGATCCACGTGAGATATGTCAGGTGTTGAATATATTACAATAGAAAAGTATGTGGAATCTTTTACTTGTTCGGCGATTTGATGTCTCAATTTGTCTCCCATTAAGTGAATGAACACGTCACAGGTATGATGCGACAAATAATTATTAGTTTTACCTTTCCCACAGTTTCCGTGCTTGTTTAAATGACTCCTCAAAAAATCATCAGATTTACTCAGCTATTCTAAGCAGTTTAAGAAGTTTCCCTTTCCTTCAGACTGAATATTGTCAATGCTTCCTCTACGTCAGTCTAATTTACTCAATAATTTCACCGTTGCAATGATCCTTTTCAAAAACGTCATACCAATAGTTTTGTTCTACGTATATTTGCGTTAACAATTCGCTGTCAATGCGTCCCATTATTGAACATCTCGTTTTTTAAGAATACTTTTAGTCTCAGCACACTCAGTTAACATTTTAGAAATATTTCTCCAATCATTACATCCCATTTTCATTTTATTACATACAATAGCTTTCGTGAAAAGTCTGCACGCAAAGCAGTATACTGATTTGCTTTGCTTGCAGACTTTGCTTGCTTGTGTCCGAGACAATTAACCCCTCCCGTTCCTCTTTGGTTCCATTACTTTTGATGCAACAGAAGAGCGATTCATTAAAGCGCTACAAATCAGGTAATCTGGCAGGCCACGGAAGCGTCGAAGCATGACGTAGATAGTCTTGGGAAATCCAAGCCTTTTGCGGACGGTCGTTATCTTGTTGGAAAATGGCTCCGGGCCGTCCCGCCAGGAAAAGCAGCACATGGGGCCGCAAGATCTCCTGTACGTATTGCTGGATTGTCAACGTTCCTCGGATCACTGTGAGGGAAGTCCGGCTGTCATATACGATGGCTCCCCAGATAATCACGCCTGCATTTCAGGACCATTGCCGCTGTACAGTGAGGTGGGGATTGTAGCGCACACCTGCTGTCCTCCACACTCTGACACGGTGGTCGTCCGTTCCCATACAGAAGCGGGGTTTGTCGCTGAACACTATACGTCACTAGTCCGTAGCATTCTACGTTGCTCGCTGCTGACACCACTGCAATCGACGCCAACGATGGTCAGGTGTTAATGGCAGAAAACGTAAGGGCCATCGAGAGTGCAGATTCGCCTCTGTCAAGTGCCTGGAAATGGTTTTGGCAGACACAGGAGTCCCTTGTACAGCCGCCACATGTCTCTGGATATTGGACAAGGACGTGGTTGCATCTGTGCGTGCCGCTCTTACGATCCCACAGTCTTCTCTGCCAGTGGTATGTCTAGGTCGTCCGGAGGCAGTCCGCCGTGTCCGGGTGCCTTCGCGTGTCCATTGCTCCCAACACGATCGCATCACCCCACTGTCCCATTGGCCCAAATGGCGGCCGATTCGGCGCCGCCAGCCACTCTGCCTCTCTCATCCCGAAAATACGGCCTTGTTCAAATTCCGCCAGTTGCACGTACGCACATGTACGGCGGTTGCTCAGCCTGTCTATCGCTCAAGGATCTCCCCTGGTTCTTACCGCGCATTTCGGCACGAATGTGGAGTCGCCTGCGTGGCGCCTTATAGGACCCAAGGATTACGATGGCAGCTCCGGTCTTAGACGTATGGGCATGCGCAGTAGTACGAAACTTTAATCATTTGCATGTCTGCTCTCCCCGTAGCTATTCGTCGAGTTTCGCGATAATAGCACGATTTTTTTTCTTGGTGCACAGATTTTTATATCAATGAGCGTATATATGCTTGGCTTTTAAGTCACTGCCGACCATATATGGTAGAAATGTCTCCTAACTCCATCATGAATGGCAGCCGCTGTTCTTGATATTACCCTCCTATAGCTAGCGAGGCGACGAAAGAGAGAATCACGGGAGGGTCCATAAGGACGTGTGTACAGTGAGAGAGAAATTACCCATAAATCCATACAGAGACAATTTTACGCTGCCACTTTCCAGGAGAAAAACAAGTAAGAGAAAATGCAAAGGCTCAAAGTCCATGGCATAAAAATAAGAGAAATATGTCCCTACAAAATTCACGCTCCAGGATAAGACGAGTCACTGGAAGAAAGGAGCTGTGATGAATCTCCTTTTCGTTCTGAGTAATTTAGAAGGTACAAACGCGTGGTTCACTAGAACAGAGGGGAAATCCTGGGTACTTACTGAAAGAATGATATCACACACAAACTTAAAACTGCCATTTGCTGAGCAGATTTTTAGAAGAAAATATTCTCGGTAAGAGCCGCATCGGCATGAGAGCAGAAGGGTGCGCAAACCGCACCTCTTTTACCATTAAGAAACGCGGCTCTTAATTCGAAAATTGCGGTATAGTATAGAGTAAAACCTCGGAATAGTATTTTGTTTTCTTTGATTTCCACTCTAAGGATATACTTGATATTTAAAAGAAATGAAGCTCGATCTGGTGAACATGATATTTAACGGAAAAAATCACTGCTTTTAAAAATTCAGATTTTAACTACACCACTGCTTGTGAAAATTGCAGCACTAAGAAGGATCCTTGCGATTCATATGAAATTTATACCACACACATTACTGATATGACTGTACATAAGTGATTTAATTTTCAGCACAATGCAACAATTTTTACCTGCAAAAATCAGTATCTTGTGAAACCTGCGCGAGCTGCAGTAGGAGCTTCTAGACTGCGTGGCATTGAATCGAAAAGGCGTTGGATGGTGTCCTGGGTAATTGCTTTGCCAGGCGGCATGTATGCGAGTCCACATATCATTGGTACTGACAGCTGGAAGACTTTTATGGGCGAGTAACCGAGTGACCATATCCCAGACATGTTCAATAGGCGACAAGTCTGGAGAACGTGCAGGCCAGGGAAGAAGCAGTACCTACTGTGCTGCGGCTGTGTGTATTCAGCTGAACATGTAAGGCAAAAATTTCCATGTTTTACTATGAAAGGATATTTATTATCTTTGTAATCTTTAAGCTGCCGATCATAGGTAGAAGGTGCTATTTACTGTCAAAGTTGTCAAAGACGGTTATGTTTAGCAATTGTTTTGAAATTGTCAGTGTTTGACCACTTCATTACTAGGGAACTGTTCCTCATTTTTTGAACTTTGAAATAGTCAATTTATCCCAAAACATATCTTCCTCTGGTATTTACTTGGAGGTACCTTAATGTAGCGCTTATAAATATTCCACGACTGGTCCAAAGGTTTCGCAGTTTTTGATAACTCTATGTACCTACCATCATCGCCTTTTTAATGCTTCAAAGAAGGAAACAGTATCCGCTGCTTTTTAATTAGACGCAAGAAATTTAGGGAGGAGAAAATTTACTGTAAACAAGTTAGTAAAATCATGCAATGCATTGATTATGATACGCTTTCCAACATACCAGAAATTATTACTAAAGTTATGTGGATACTGGCTGTGGAATAAATCTCGCTCCTGTGTCCTGATCTTTGACCCCATTTCGATGATATTCAACAAAACCGGTTCACTATACCTCCGGAACAACATACTAAAGTTTTGTCGCAATAGAAGCAGTTTTACGCAAGGTATGAGAATAATGGCTGTGGAATAAATCTGGCTTTTGTGCAATGACCTTTAACCCCATTTTGTTGATATTCAACAGAACCGGTTCACTATACCTCCGGAACAACATGATAAAGTTTTGTCGCAATCCAAGCATTTTTGGTAAGTTATGATGCAGAAGGGCAATGGAATGGATCCCACTCCAGTGTCCTGACCTTTGGCCCCATCTCGCCCATTTTCAATAGGATTCGTCCCCAGTGACTTCCTACCACATACTAAAATTTCATCAAAATCGAACCATTTTTACGCAAGTTCTGGCGCATAAGGGCAATGGAATAAATCCCGCTCTTATGCCCTGCCTGACCTTTGCCCCCCATTTCGCCCATTTTCAATAGGGTTCGTGCCCAGGTGGTTCCCTACCACATACTAAAATTTTATCGAAATCGAACCACATTTACGCATGTTATGACGTATAAAGGCAATGGAATAGATCCCGCTTTTATGTCCTAACCTTAAAATTTGATCGAAATCGAACCATTTTTACGCAAATTATGACGCATAAGGGCAATGGAATAGATCCCGCTTTTATGTCCTAACCTTAAAATTTGATCGAAATCGAACCATTTTTACGCAAATTATGACGCATAAGGGCAATGGAATATATCCCGCTCGTATGCCCTGCCTGACCTTTGACACCATTTCGCCAATTTTCAATAAGGTTCGTTCCCAGGTAGTTCCCTATCACATACTAAAATTTCATCGAATTGGAACAATTTTTACGCAAGTTATGACGCACAAGAGCAATGGAATGGATCCCGCTCCTATGTCCTGACCTTTGACCTTGCTTCGCGCATTTTCAATAGGGTTCGTCCCCAGGTGGTGCCCTACCACATACTAAAATTTCGTCGAAATCGAACCATTTTCACGTGAGTTATCGTGCGGACGGACAGACGGACGGACAAAGCTGGAGCATATACGCTTCTTCAACCTACGGTTGGAAAGCCTAAAAATGATAGGCATTTGGAAATTTTTGCGATATTACAATTCTTTCAAATTGTTTAACGCAGAATTTCCCAACCTCCGGTCCACGGACCGTTACCGATCAGCGAAATACGAGTGAATTTATTTATTTATCCTTTTGAATCAAAATGGAGTCAAAGTAAGAGGAAATCTAGATCTAAATTATTTGAACTCCTATCGTGGAAGACTAAAGGAAGCTTGGATCGCTAATCTTTTCACAGAAGATCTTAACTCCTGCGGGCCAACTCAGCAGAAAAAAGTGAATCTTTGTTGAACGTCCTGCTGATACCAGTCTGGTATCAATATTCAGATCAAAATCTCTGACTCAGTTTTGGGGTATTATGGGGTAAGAATATTCAAGACTGCGACAAAGCTCTAAAATTATTGATAACTTTTTCGACTCGCATGTATTACGAGAAAACCTTTTCAACCGTTTCAGCAATCAAAACAAAGCACAGGAATATAATGCTGCACTGCACCTGGCAGAAACGACGCTGTAACCAGAGATGGAAATGGGTCTCGGGTCAGCGAGTCGACAATTTCTAGCGGGTCAAACGGGTCGGGTCAAGGTGCTCCTGACCCGATTTCGACCTGGTTTTATTTCCGTTTTATTTTTGAAAGGCAAAAAGAAAAAAAATTCGAAGGAAAATGCGCACTGTGGAATTTTGTGCTGGCTGCTGGTGTCCGCGGACTGAAAAATGGCGGAAAGTGAAAAAAGAACACCAAGAAGGAGACATCTGATACCAACGAAATTTATACAGCATAATAACGTAATACAGAGGATAACGTGATCAAAACATTATGGCAAAATACAGCTGTATTTGCTGGTAAACTGAAAAATAACATTTCCATGTAACATGGTTAGTACGTGGTTGACCCGCCATGAACTGCGTCACACTGTGCAATTCTGGCATGGAGTCTGTCGTACAGATGTTGGATGTAAGTTTGGGGTATTGAGTTCCAAGCATCCTTAACCTAGACGTGTAAATCGGGGATAGTCGTGGCTGGCCGTGGAGACCGGATAAATCGTTGTCCCACAAAATCCCACACGTTATCAATGGGGGACAAATCCGGTGAACGTCCAGGCCATGGACTCACACCCTGAAGTGCATGTTGCGTTGCACGTGCCGTGTGTGGGCGTGCGTTATTTTGCTGGAAAACACGACGATGGACCGACCTCACAAATGGCACAACAACGGGCTGAATGATGTTGTTGATGTAGGAGGTGCTGTTTAACGTACCCGGTAAAAACACTAGTTGTGTACGGGAGCGATAGCTGATCGCTCCCCACACCAGGAGACAAGGTGTAGGCCCTGTGTGTCGCTGGCGGATGCAAGAAGGGTGGAGACGCTCCCCTGTGCGTCTGCGAACACGCATACGGCCATCGGAGGCTCCCAAGCAGAATCTGCTTTCATCGCTGAACACGACAGATCGCCATTGCATTATCCAGTGCAGACGTTGGCGACACCACTGCAGCCATTCCTGACGGTGGGCTGGAGTCAGAGGTACACATGCCAGAGGCACATGTGCACGTAGTCCTGCATCCAGTAGGACTACGCTTATTGTTCGCACAGTCACCTCAGGTGCAACGGCAGCTCGGATTTGCGTCGCAGTGGATGTTCTACTTGACAACACCACTCTTCTTACGCGTCGATCTGTCCGCTCATCAGTCCGTCTGTGACTCCCGGTTCCACGTCTTCTTGTGTGGGAATGTTCCTCGGACCATCTACGTCACCATCATACCACCACCGATACTTCCCGTCCAATTCGCTCCGCAATATGACGATACCACCACCCGGCCTCGCGGAGTCCGACTAGACGACCTCGCTCAAAGTCCGATAACTGCTGAAATCATACACGTCTGCCATGTCCAGGCATTGCAGCTTCTTCAGGGTCTTCGCACGTGTCCGTACGCCAACGACTGATTACATTCACTTCGCCGTACTCCTTAAATACCACCGACGATAATTTGCATATTATGCCGTGCTGTGGCGTAAGCGCTCACCGGTTGGTCCCGAAATTAACATCACACCTACGTAAACTCGACCCATTAACATATGCAAATTTCATGATCGTCCGCCAATTCCTTTTTGGTGTTCTTTTTTCACTTTCCGCCGGTGTATGAAGGAATACTGTCCTCAGAGGAAAGAGTGTCTTCAGAAGGAAGATTGTCCTCAGAAGGAAGAGTGTACCTATTTTCTGAGGGGCAATGATGAAAACCTCATCCACATTTTGGAAACTTTCAACTCATCATAAACCTGTAAAAATTATTGTTACTGTGAAACAAAACCTTCTCACCAACATATGCTCACGTCATAAAATACAATTTGGAATACGATCATGCAATCTATATTCCATTATCCGCAACGATCGTAACAAAATTAACAAGGGGAAAAATGGGGTGTGTATGTTATTCCTATGCTGGACACTATTTCTGGTGAACTAAATAATCATTATGTGGGTTCAACCAAAAGAAATTTGGATTTGAGATTAAATGAACACAGATATAATTTAAAAATGAATCACCAAAGCACCTCTTTTGCAAGAACTGTAAGTGTTGGAAATTCCATCCCAAACTGGGACAACGCTAAGATCATAAACACACCTAACTCTGTTTATTCCTTATTATTTACAGAAAGCCTCTATATTTCTGCTTATAATACACTTTGCTGTAATGACTATTATTCTTGTGTTTTACCTGAACCCTTTAATAATCTGATTAGGGAGGGCAGCGCAATAACTAATGTTTCTGTTGAGTAATTTTCGTTGGCTAATTATGCTTTTTCGACTGTCTTGTTATCTGGCATATCATGTGACACTGACATTACCTTTCCCATGATGCGTCTGTTCCACGTATTTAAGGCCAGCATGTAACCACATGATGGAAATCACATCTCTTGAAGGTGTCACTGTGACACCGAAAGTTCTCATGTTTTTTAACCTGTACATAGATTTCGTTTTTTAGCTGAATAAATATCATCGTGCAACAAGACGGATTTCTTTTAATACTAGAATTTATACACGAATTATAGTGTTTACCGTCAAAACGTTTGACTGTAGCGCCGTCAAAATTAGGAGCAACAGTCTAAAAATTACTGCGAAGGGGCTTTTGACTCTCGCAGATGTGTTTGAAAACATGTGTAAAAAGCCAGTTAAGTTATATCATGCAAATGAGGGACATTTTCAACACTTCCTATAAGTAAATTATACTTTCCTATAATACAGTTGTTTGACAGTTGTTTGATTTCCATATAACCTAAGATACCCACTGCAAAGAGACTTTTTGAAAGCGCTGTATATATATTCTAGTTCAAAGTAGATTTGACCGGGTCGGGTCCAGGTCACATACAGATCCAAGTCGGGTCCAATTATGTGACGCCCGGGTCCGTGTCCAAAATTGTTGACCCGCTTCCAACTCTAACTGTAACCACAGCTCGACAAAATTGTCGCGAAGCAGCAGCAACAGACGTCGCATTGACACCAGAAAAAAATTATATTAACAGTAAGGAGAATATTGTGGTATATTGATTATGAATTGCACTTATTAATCATTAACGAATATTAATAGATTAATGATTTTAGCTGTTAAGTAGGTGATATGGAATAATCTGGTAAACAAATTATGGATTATACGCATTGATCATTATAGTATAGAATGGTACGAAATGAAATGCTCGAAAATAGCCTAGAGGTTTTGTTTCGGCATCGCCGGTCCGCGAAAGTTTCCCCAAAGTTTTGCCAGTTTGCGAATGCAAAAAGGTTGGGAACCACTAGTTTAACGTATTACAACCACACGGATATAAGGCATGACACGAGTTTTCAGAATTTGACATAATCCATGATCAGGAGTCTTGACCTGATCCATTATTAGGAGTCTTGACCTGATCCATTATTAGGAGTCTTGACCTGATCCATTATTAGGAGTCTTGACCTGATCCATTATCAGGAATCTTATAAATACAACACAATTGTCCAGACACATTTCCTAACTCAGACGGTTAAACTGCTTTCCGTTAAATTGCATCAGGACTGTAAACTTCCAGGAAAAAAACAAAGTGAAACAAAGTGAAATTAGTGCACGCATAAATGGAACCCGGTTCGATAGCACGGAGGGTAGGCAAGGTCATACCTTCGAGACTCTTCACAAGTCAGTCTCGACGTTCGGCGAGATCGTTCGATTTTCGTCACCCTCCCTTACTGGAACTGTTCCAGAAGTTTTCACTCAATCCAGAAGAGGTATGGATGAATAGTTGCCCTTGATATTCATGAGCAGGCAAATGGTTTCGTGGAAGCATCTCAAATGAGAACCACTACTACAAACGACTATTTATTTATGATCGAACAAAACAAAATCTCGTATTTTGTTCAGACAGTGCTTTAATTTATAGATATAGAACGCCTCACACTGATGCGCAGAACTTACAAAGGTTTGGCATTTTTCGAACATTCCAGAGAGTAAGTTCTCGTTTTTAAAGCACTTTTACACTGATATCTGTTAACGAATTACACATAAAATCAAACTGCGACTAAATTCAAAATGGGTAGCATTAATAAGTAAGCGTGAAATCATAAATTTCGACAGTAGGAAAGTTATTACTAGAAAGTGTGATCACCTATCATCGTTATGCAACGAACAATATGAATCCTCGTGCTACGTACACTGTTAGAAATGGTATAGTAGGTCGCACCAAAAAAGTGGTGCTACACCAGCTGTACCGCTTTTTGAGAAAAGATGTGAGTTGAACTGTGAGGTGCAAACCAAAACCCAACAATAAGGTGCGACCTTGCAACATAATGTGGTACAACCTTGTACCATAACGTGTTGCAGAGTCGCACCGTGTTGTTGGGTTTTGTTTGCACCACATCGTGGAGTATCTTTTTTCAGAAAGTGGTGCAGCTGGTGTAGCACCACTTTTTGGGGCAACCTACGATAAAAGTTTTAACAGTGTACATAGCTATTTTTTGGTTTCAGTGCTTAAAGACCACCATAAGCAATTCTGACGGTTTAAAGCAGTCGTTCGACCCGAATTTTGGGTCAATGGGTCCTGGCAGGGGACAGTGGCGTCGCCATTGGACAGGCATTCGACCCATGCTAAGACTCGAGCCTGGGTCCATCTTAGACCAATCGGCCAACGGGGTGACACAAGACTACGAATTCGGGATCTTAGTGTAATACTTTCCATTTCTAGTCCGCGGACAGTTCTTTGCGTCTAGACTTGAAGTTCTCCTGCTAAGAACGTCTCAAGCATGTTAATTTGGATTAGGTTAAGATCCGGGTAACTTGCTACTCATTTCGTTCTCTTGAAAGCTAAATCCTGGAAACTCTCTTGTCAATTTGTTCTCTTAAGTAGCCCCCCCCCCCCCAAAAAAAAAAATAGGCTCGTAAGGCAATCTACTGTCAACCCTAGAAATGAAATTAGAGATTCAGGCATTTCCTAAAATGCTTAACCTAGGGTATTGAGAGTTAAATTCTCCAAAAATCGTTTGGCACTCAGGTTTCCTACCACTTTAAAAACATGAAGGTTTGTGAGCGTCAACTGAATACCATGGTAAAACTCCAAGCAGAATTCCACTACCACGAAAACTGCGCTTTTGCAATATGTTGGAGAGATGTTGTTTTGTTTCACGCTTTCTCGAGATGCAACTTCGTCGTAAATCCCTGCGTGCCTTGACTCATCTGCAAACAGAACTTGTCTCCACTTCTCGCTGTTCTAATAGAGATGTTTTTATCGAACGAGCTGTCTCTCGGAATAAAAATTGCAGATTTTGACATAACGATCTCTCTGTTTAAACGTTCGTGAGACTGTAGGTTGTGACGTCATGGTGTATCCGATCGCTTCTAATTCGGCCTGTTGACTTTCTTGGATTGGATAGTAAAATCTTATGAATTTATAATACGCCATTTTCTATGCCTTTCTTTCTTAGTAGTAAAGAATGCTTCTTTGTTGATGGCTGTTAACCTTGGTGTTAACTTCCTTACTTCCCTAGTTTGTTGTTCAGTATTCTCACCTCCAGTGGAGCCAGTAGCTTAGCCAGGAATGTTGAGGTCCTGTTGCAGAATCATGCAGTGGGCCCCGCTATTTCGTAGAAATACCGCAGAGTTATGTCAGGTACGACTAGGCGTATTGCAGAGAATTTCGTTTTACATATGGCATTTGTAACGTATAATCTATTTTAGCACGTCTTTTGTAAAAAAAATATCGTGCTTATGTTATCGGTTTGTCCGTCCGTCCGTCCGTCTGTAGACACGATATCTCAGCAACTAATAGTCCGATTTGAAAAATTCTTTTTGCATTAGGATGTTTGAAATGCGCGAATGACGATTCCTCATTTTTTTTACGATGCAAAAGTTTGCCGCCAGAGGGCATAAATGCAGATGATATCGAATTCAAAATACATTCTGTTCCATATATTTGTTTCTAAACATGAAATCCAAAAAAATTCTTTTATTTTTCGATTTCATTCATGTCGAAGATTATTTTAAGCATAGTCACTTTTCTAAGTTACGCATAGATCCTCCGATAGGGGGCGTAAAAGTAAATTACCTTCCCCAGATATCTCTGCTTCTAAAACTGCGATTTAAAAATTTTTTCGTTCATCGGATACATCTCGTGATGGGAAATATTTTGCATATAATTTCTAATTTTTGGTATGAAATGGTTTGGCCCCGAGGGGGCGTAAGGGTTGATTTCTGCTTCTGATGTATTTGCAGCAAAATATGAGCTTCGAAAATCTAGATTGAAAAAATTCTTTCGTCGACCGATCCTATTCACGTAGACAAACCTTTTCGGAATATTTTCTTCTTAAAATAATGCATGGTGTCTCCGCCAGGGGGCATAGATTTATATCTTGTTTTTGTCAATATCTCTGCTTCTAATAGTCCAATTTAAAAAAAAATCTTCTTTGTTTGACAGTGTTTCCGGTGCAACATGTTTCTAATGTAATTTCAAAATTTTCAAGTAATTCATTGACTTTCCGCTAGGGGGAGTAAAGTTAAATTGCGCTTTCCCCGATACCCCTGCTTCTAAAACTCCGATTTGAAAAAAATTCTTCCAGCACCGGATAAAGCTGCTAGTGGAAATTTTGTTGTTGTTGAAATTTCATTTTTTTTTTATAAAATATGGTTTCTCCACAAGGGGGCGCAAGCGTTAAATTTCTGCTTCGTACGTATTTGCAGCAAAATCTCCGCTTCTAAAAGCGCGATTAAAAAAAATTATTTCGCGGACCAATACCACACATGTCGATAAACATTTGAGAATATTTTCTTCTTAAAATATTGCATGGTTTCTCCACCACAGGGCTTTGTTGTCTATTTTATTTCTGTCAATATCTCTGCCTTTAAAAATCGGATTTGGAAAAATTCCTTCTTTGTTAGAGAGCGTTTCCGGTGTTAAACATTTCTCCTATAAATTCGAAAATTTCAAGTAAGGCATGGACCTTCCGCTAGGGAGCGTAGAGGTAAATTGCTTTTTCCTCAAAATCTCGGCTTCTAAATCTCCGATTTGAAAACTTTTTTTCTGCACCGGATACAGCTCCTGATGGAAAATGCGTTGCATATAACTTCTAATATTTGATGAAGAATGGTTTGGCCACCAGGGGCGTAAGAGTTAATTTCTGCGTCTGATGTATTTGTAGTAAAATCTGAGCTGCTGAAAACTCGATTGACAAAATTCTTTCGTGGACCGATACCGATCATATCGAAAAACCTTTCGTAAATACTTTCTTCTTAAAATAATGCATGGTTTTTCCGCCAGGGGCGGTGATGCATATCTTATGTTTTTCGATATCTCTGCTTCTAAGAGCCCGATTTGAAAAAAATATTTCTTTGTTGGAGGGCATTTCCGCTGCGAAATGTTTCGCATATAATTTCAATTTTTATTAGCCCACAAGTTTGCCACCAGAGGGCGTAAGTTTCCGTTTCCGCTTGCAACAATATCTGCGGGATTAAAACCCCGATTGAAAAACGTCTTTCTTCGGCCAGATACTACTATACTGTGCAAATTAATTGAGACAAAGTAAAAAATCACTCTTTTTTCCAAAACTATGCCTTTATATCATTCTATGCCTTGATATACACTGATAAATACCTGTATTAGTATGAATTATGTCCTCCTTTAGCAGAAATGACCTCTTGAATTCGTTTTGGCATTGACTCCACTAATTGAGTGCACATATTTTTGACTTCATAATCGTGGAACCACACTTTTATAGCATTCGTTATCATGCGTTCTTTGGTTGCACAGTCCATTTTACCTAAACGTCTCTTCAAAATATTCCACAAGTTTTCTATGGGATTTAAGTCTGGTGAATTTCCAGGCCAAACAAGCCAATTAATTTGATTTTCCAGCATGAAATTCTCGACCAATTTCGAATTGTGACATGGGGCCAAGTCATGTTGAAATGTCCCGTCAAAAGTTTGCAAGAATGGAACAATCCTACGTTGTAATATTGCTACGTACTTCGCTGATTCATCGTACCGTGAACAGGAACTAAGATTCCATTGCCATTTGATGTGAAAAAACCCCAAAACATCTGTTTCAGAGGGTGTTTTACAGTTTGTTTGACATGCTCAGGTCTTAAGGATTCACAGATGCTTCGTCTAACGACATTTGCTTGGTAACCCTGCACAAATAAACGAGTTTCATCACTGAAATTTACCTTTTTCCAGTCGTCAGCAGTTCATGATTTATATTTTTGGGCTCATGCTAAACGTTTTATCTTCATTTTCGCATTCAAATATTTTTTTTCGTTGGTCTTCTTGCCTTTCGGCTAACTTCCAGGAGCCTACGGCGTACAGTTGAATCACTAACATCACAACCACTGGTCAATAAATCTGTTTGAAGGTCGGTGCTTTTTTTTTTTATTCATTTTACTATTTCTGATTAGATATTTATCTGTTCGTGGAGTTTTTTCGTTTTCTTCCACATTTACCTCTTCTTTTTGGAGACGATGATCCAGATGCATTTTATCGCGTAAGCAGTCTTGATACACTTGATTTGCCTACACCAACTGCAGAAGCGATATATCTCACTGTCATAGAAGTGTGATCCTTCAGAGCAATTATTTTTGCACGCTTCCTTGGGGAAATATCCATTTTTCAATACACTAAAGCAACACCTACTCTCAGAGAGCAAAAACTAACATCCACCTGTCACACACGAAAGCTCACAACTGAAGCTGAAGTGCCGATTTCCTGTTTAAAAGCGGTCAAACCACATTCTTACTATCAAGTTCTAACAGTCACACCACCTCGCAGCTGATAAAAACCGGTTTACGTGGGTTTCGGACATCAACTGGCGATCACATTACAATTATGAGAACAAAATAGCTTGTCCCAATTAATTTGCACGGTATAGTACTGTATTCTATACCGACTCCATTGATTTAAAATAACTTCTGTAAATTTAATTCGCATCAGAACGGATTCAAAAGACGTGCTCATTACACCCGAAAATTCGGTGTCATCGTTCTTGTAACGTTCCTTTCGAGTTTCTTTTTCTATGTAAATTTGACTTCGTTCATAATTATAGACATTTTCAACCCTTAACGTTATGTCTTTTTCCCTCAAATGAGAATAATGTTGGCAATATACTTGGGTTGGAACAAGTGGTGTATGTGTGGCCGGATAAGAACGATAGATATAAAGGCAATGCAACGGTTGTTTACGGGTGATTGATGTTATTGATGAGAGACGTGCTGTTATAGTATGATTGGATATTGATGATAGACGTGCTATTATACTGTGTTTAAATGCTAAATCGCTGATATTATGTGGAGTAAGCAAAATAAAAGTATTTGCAAGTACTAATTGACCTCTTTCTTGTAAGGTGTATGGGTACCTTCTGATATTGCATTGACTTAGCACACATAACGTAATTACGGACGTAAGGCCTAAGTTACAGCTGACAGAAAATTACGTTATACATTTTCTTGCATACTATACCGGTAAGTCATCATGCAATCGGAAGTATAGAACGCAGAATATAAGTGTGTTTACTCACCAATATTCGGATCAACACTAACGGAGGAATCTCCTCCTTGCTTTCTTCACACTATACGATACATGGTTACAACACTGATGGGCGCACGGCTGAAAGTAACAGTTACTTTTTCATACTAGACATCCAAATGGCTTGAGAACTGCTACGAAGCTCTTCGGTCCAGGAGACAGCACAAGCTTCATACTTATTTGCCCTTAAAGCACAAGATCTCCAGCGTCTTGGCTATTCTACTAACTTGAATGCTATTATCGTGGAGTTTTGGGGATGAGGAAAACGAAATGGTTCTTCTCCAAATGAATTCAAAATATGCGGAGTTGATGAAAAAGTTGAACATCAGAGATGTAATCCAATGGTCCCGCGATATTTATATTGAACATATAACCGGAAAACGGCAATATAAATGATGTACAGGGTGATCCGTTTGAGTAGGAATAATTTAAAATCTGCATGACCCTCCTTTGAGGACTCGGTCGAGTTCATACCGGGTGCTCCATTCTTGTCACGTGTTTTCTAACAGTGATTTGAGTGGTCACCAGCTGTACGGCCCTTTTTTCTTCTCTGAGGACACTGTACGATCAGGATCATAGCTCGACATCATACAGATCTTCGTGATACCGCAACTGGATAACGATGTCATTTTACAACAAGACGGGCCACACCCTACTGGTCACTGGAAGTCAGAAACGTTTTCAACGACACATTCAATTTCAATTGGTGTGGCCGCGATGGCTCCTATTCGTTGTCCGACAAACTCCCCGGATCTCACCCCCCTGATTTCTTCATGTGGGGGTTTGCAAAGAACATTGTCTACACACAACATCAAAGCGTGGGTGATTTGAAGGTAAAAATGTCTGCAGAGGTCGCACAATTCACTACGCAGATGTCAGACAACACGTGGCAAGAACTGAACACCTGGTATGAATTCTGCAGAGCCCGAAAACGGGGGTCATGAAGAAGCCTAGACAAGCTCCCATCCATAAAGGTATTTTCTGCCAAATATAGCCTTAAATATTGACTATTACATCTGTTGCAAGCCATAACACAGCATTTCTTAGCTATCCATACTCAGAGAGATCATCCTGTATATTCTCCTTGGGGTTCTTTTCTATTGTTGATATCATGTTCTTTCTTGCACCCATATTGTTCTTTAAATGCTTGTATAACCATATCATTGTATAACACTGCATTTTAATATTGAAATTTTGATTAAGTTCTCATTCCTGAATGGTAATTTATCCTTCTTTTCATTTAAATCAATTGTATTCCATCATATACAATTGTTTACAGTTAAAAATAAATATATATAAAATAAAAATAAAAATTATTTAAAATTTTATCCTTTTTAGCACGTCTTTTGTAAAAAAGATCGTGCTTATGTTACCGGTTTGTCCGTCCGTCTGTACCCACGATATCTCTGCAACTGCTAGTCTAACTTCAAAAATTTTTTTTGCATTGGGAAGCTTGAAATATGCAAACGATGATCCTTTATTTCGTTTTTTTTACGATATACCATTTCGCCCCTAGAGGGCGTAAATACAGATGATGTGGAATTCAAAAATACGTTTTATTCCACATATTTGCTTCTAAACATCTGATTGAAAAAAAATAATTATCTTTCGATTCCACTTTTGTCGAAGAGTATTTTAGATATAGCTACGTTTTCAAATTACGCATAGATTTTCCGCTAGGGGGCGTTAAAGTAAATTACATTTTTTCCCGATAACTCTTCTTCTAAAACTCCGATTTGAAAATTTGTTTCTTCAGCGGATACACCTCCTGATGGAAACTCTTTTGCATATCATTTTAAATTTTTGGTAAAGAATACTTTTGCCACCAGGGCGCGTAAGTGTTAATTTTTGTTTCTGATGTATTTGCCATAAAATCTGAGCTTCAAAAATATCGATGGAAAAAAATTCTTTCGTGGACTGATGCCACTCACATCGATAAACCTTTTCGCAATATTTTCTTCTTAAAATATTGCACAGTTTCTCCGCCAGGGGGCGTAGATGTATATCTTATTTTTGTGAAAAAATTCCTTCTTTGTTGGATAGGGTTTTCAATGTGGCATGTTTTTCATATAATGTCAAAATTTTCAAGTAATTCATAGACTTTCCGCTAGGGTGCGTAAAGGTAAATTTCTTTCCCCTTATATCTCTGCCTCTAAACTCTCCGATTTGAAAAAAAAATCTTTCTGCAGCGGATACAGCTCCTGATGGGAAATCCTTTGCACATAATTACTAATTTTTGTAAAAAATTGTCTGGCCACCAGGTGGCGCAAGTCTCAATTTCCGCTTCTGATGTATTTGCAGAAACATATATGAGCTTATAAAATCTCGATTGAAGAAAAAGTCGTTTGTCTACCGATATTACTCATGTCGACAAACCTTTTAGAAACACAACCTTCTTAAAATAATGCATGGTTTCTACGCCAGGGGGCGTAGATATATATCTTATTTTTGTCAATATCTCTACTTCTAAGAGTCCGATTTGAAAAATTCCTTCTTTGTTGGATAGTGTTTCGGATGCATATAAATTCAAATTTTCAGGTAAATCATAGACTTTCCGCTAGGGGCACAAAGATAAATTGCGTTTTCTGCATTATTTCTGCTCCTAAAACTCCGATTTCAAAAAATTTTCCTGTATCGCATACAAGACCTGACGGAAAATATTTTTCACATAATTTCTAATGTTTGGTAAAGAATGGTTTGGCCACCAGGGGGCATAAGCGTTAATATTTGCTTCTGATGTATTTGTAGCAAAATCTGGGATCCTGAAAACTCGACTAAATTTTCTTTTTCTTGGACCGATACCCCTCATATGGATAAACCTATTGAGAATACTTTCTTCCTAAAATAATGCATGGGTTCCCCACCAGGGGACGTAAAGTCACATCTTATTTTTGTCGATATCTCTGTTTCTAAGAATCCGATTTGAAAAGTTCTTTTTGTGTTTGAGAGAGTTTCCGGTGCGAAATGTTTCACATGTAAATTCATATTTTCTTAACGCTCAAGTCTGCAACCAGAGGGCGTAAGCTCACGATTTCGTTTACAGGAATATCTGAGGGATTAAAAACCCGATTGAAGAATTTCTTTCTTCGTTCAGATACTATTGTTTTCCATATCGGTTCCATTGATTTTGAATAGCTTTGATAAATTTAATTTGCGTCAGAACAGATTCAAGAGACGTGCTTATTACACCCGAAAATTCGGTGTCATCTTTCTTATTTTAATTGCTATCAATTTGTATTCTGTCTGATCAGATGTACAGAAGTGAGTCGAAAGTTTTGCAATATTTGCATAAACGCATATGCTGCGGCGTGTATGTCACGTTTTTAAACTAGTTGAAGTTCCGCAATGTAGTCAGTCGAATGGGATATAAAGTGGTAGTCGTTGCTGTGAACAGCATAGCACGTTGTCGTTTTGTCTGTGGTTGGGACGCCTAAAAGATGAACACCCGCAAACGGCTAATTAGGGAACTTTTGCTTTACGACTTTGAACTCAGCCATAACGCTACTCAAGCAACACGAAACATTTGTCATGCCAAAGGGAAGGTTCAAGAAATTTCGCTCAGGTGACAGAAACCTCGACGATCAGCCAAGGTCCGTTAAGTCGCGAACCGTGGATTCCGAGGCCGTGCGCCAGCCCGTAGAGGTAAATCCGATAAACAGCACTCGGAGATTAACAGGCGAGCTGGGTATATCACAGACCACCGTGGTTCGTCATTTTCAGAAGTGTGTTCTTCCGCCGCAGTAGTCCGAGGCTACGTTTACGTTTCAGATTACGGCTCCCATTGTGTTACTTTGCACTACATACAGTTTCAAGCTGTTTTTACGGGAATATTTCGACTAGATTTCTTCAACCATTGTTTGGAACTTGGCATAACGTGCGCAATTTACAATTAGAAATTAGAACTTCCTGTTTACAGCTCCAGACTTCCGAAGTACTACGTGTATAATTCGGCCGCAGTTGCTTGCGGGTTTGTTTACGTCTCACCGCGGCTCTCCGCGTGTCATTAAGAGCTGTAAATCGTTCCTATGTTTATAAAACAACAGTTTTACGATTCTTCTAGAGTGGATATACATTTGAGTGAATTACAAATGCAATACAAGAAATAAAATGCGAGAAAAATGTGAGTTTCCTCGCGCTTCATATCTTCAGCGTTTAACTTTGGTATTCCTCCATTCACGCATTCTCCCAAATCATCTTGACTATTTATTTTATTTATTTAATCTTGACGTAATCTGGATCTATAAGCACTGTGCAATAAAACACAGACACAGTCTGACTGTCAAGAAACTGATGCCAAATGTCATCGAAGTTCCGATCATCACTAGCATGCTGCAGGAAACGATGGTTTTATTCCACGCGTTCCAGTTGTCCTACCTGACCTACTACTTCAGTTCAAACGCCTACGGTATCCAGTTCGTCTCACTTTCACCATGAGTGTCAACAAGCACAGAGTCGATCATAAAGGTTGTTGGACGTAACCTGCAAGACTCATACTTTACCCATGGCCAATCGTATGGTGGTTGCTCCAGAGTTGGAAAGATTTAAATCTTTTCATTTTGGATCCAAATGGAACACTCAGCATCTTTCACCGAAAGGCACTTCATGGGTAAACTTACTTCCGCTTCGGAAGAACTGCACGTAACATTTATCGCAGCACAATAGAAAAATGCAGATGTTTAAAATATTTGGATTTTGTTATACTCACAGTCAATAAAGACTGCAGGTTTCACACAACTGGGATTGCACAAGTATACAGAGGGCACAGGAAAGTCCCTTTAGCGTGGAATAACTTGCGAACGGAGAGAGGTACAGCTATGCAAGTGAGATAACGGTATATTAAAGCGATTAAGCGCGATCGAATGCAACCAATAGCAGCGCCTCTAGTGGCGAAATGCGGAAGTTAGCCATTGCAAATCGAAAACGGAAAGAGATAAAACAAAATTTCCAATTACAAAGTTGTAGAGCATCAATTAATTAGTACCAAACGACATTTATTTTACACGGTTAAGATAAATTGTCGCCTGAATACCCTAGAATGTCCGAAATCGATGCGCGACCTTTTGTGTGAACGTTTGAAGGGAACAGGCATAGGTATGAGCAAATACACAAAATTTATTGCATAAATGCGTTCTTATGTCAATACAGTTTGATGACGTCAGACAAAACAAAAAAGGCAAACTGGCGCTCAGTGATAAAAAGTTAATGTCGATTATGTTCGAAGAGTTCGCCATTGCCCACGATACACATTTGTATTTGTGAAAGTAACTCTGCATGCACATTTCTCGACATGGAAGGTGTCACACTATTGCAAGCATCTGTAACACGACGACGTAGATCCATCAGACTTGTAGGCGCTGTTGCATACACCTGATTTTTTACGTAACCCCAGAAATTCAAGATCGCCATTCTCACACAGCGTACGTAGACCAAAACCTATGACCAGGGAACATCCTGTACTGGTTTTTATATCGTAGGTACGGTACAACGTCACAATCTGCATTTGCATACGGCTACATTTGCGAAATGTGAATATGCAGATTCGAATCGTCGCGCATCGATTTCAGACATTGTAGGGTATTCAGGCAACAATTTATCTTATCCGTGTAAAATAAACGTCGTTTTGTACTAAATAATTGATGATCTACAACTTTGTAATTGAAAATTTTGCTCTATCATTTTTCGTTTCCGATTTGGAATGGCTAACGTCCGCATTTCGCCACTAGGGGCGCTGCTATCGGTTGCATTCGATCGGGCGTAGTCACTTTACTAAACCCTTATGTCACGTGCATAACTGTACCTTTCTCCGTTCGCAAGTTATTCCAGGCTAAATGGACTTTCCTATGCACCCTGTATATTTTATTCCCTAGTTTAATTCCTTTCTTTTCAGTAGTGAATGTGACGTACTTCAGAGGTGAAGCACGAGTAAAGACGACCAATCTGCAGCGATACATCCCGTCGGTACAGTTTAGTCGGTTAGAACAACTGGCTCTGGAGCGAGGAAGGCCGGTTTTGATCTCCATCACCGACAAATTTGTATTTCCTCATGCAGCATATTTTAATTAAATGTTTCCATGCAATTTATCCTAATCTTAATTTCAGAACAACTCGGAAAACGCTCGTCGGGAAGCTGATTGATGTAGATTTTGTTAAACCTGGGCGACTCCGGGAACTTTTGCTAGTATAAAATCTGATATGACTGATTATAATGCTAATTACGTTTCTTTTGTTTTCATACCAAAAATGTGAAAAGGAAATTCAAGATGAGTTCTGTTTTCAAATCCATTTATTACATATACGCGTATGCGCAACTCAGTCGTTTGATTGGAGCTTAAAAAGTTCGAGTTTTCTTGAAATTTTCCTGCGACCAGCTTATCAACGCAGGGAGAAGAGAGATCAAGGAAACTGTCCTTCCTCAAATTTTACGTTGAGTAATATTCGTATAGGGAAGCACTACAGAACCGGGCACCTCGCAGTCAGTGCCAAGGTCAAAGCAGCTGTTTTCGAATGACATGTTTCTTCCCTGAAGATTGTTTTTCCAAGAAACTTCAAAAAGCAACAGACCTTCGCTTCAGTTCACCGGTTTCGTAAAAATAACGAAAACTACAGCATTAGCTGTGAGTGGTATTTCGACAAGCGACGAACTGAAATTTTCAATTGCATAATCGTTTGCATAATTTTCCATTTCGAGTTTTGACTTTTTAAATCATTTGCGAAAATCAAGTTTTACTATGCAAACCACTAAAACCAATTTTATAAAAATAAACCAAATTTTATAACTGCTATTACTTCCTTTTGTTAAGATGTAATAGCAATTATAACAAGAAAGATGACACTAAATTTTTGGTTGTAATGAGCACGTCTTTTGAATCCCTTCTGACACGAAAAAATATCTCAAGGCAGAATTTTAGAAAATATGAAGACTCAGCAAAAGAGAAAATACATTTATAACACCCAGGCAAACATTGCACCTGATTTGAAATACACAGTGTGAGCGGAATTATTTATTCACAGTCAATAGAGCCGTTTAAAAAAAAAATCAACGGTATTTCTACAATCGATAAAATATCTGCAAATGGAAATAGCTACTTACTTCCGTTAGCGAATGAAAATTTTGTTGCGAAATTCTACAAATTGTGCACCAAAAGTTTCTCATAGCAAAAGGAAGATTTCAAAGACAAAGAGATTTTGGAATAGAACTGTTAAAAGAAGAGAAATTTAGGAACACATAAACTGTTTTAAAACAGAAATATACCCTGGCATCATCCGGTGGAAGATTTTCGATTAATGGAATAGCAGAAATTATGTGAAAAGTATTATTTATAGCAAAAGCTACGCTAAGGTAAAATAATTTTTAAAATATGACTTCTGGAAGTAGAAATACAGGGGTTTGGATATTTACGCCCCATTGCAGGAAAACTGTGCGCTATTTAAAGATGATAGTGTTCGCTACTCCTAGTGTAGCAAATGGTATATAGTAAACAACTATTCAGTAGGCCTTTTAGAAGCAGAAATACAGTTTAAAAACACAAATACACAATAAGACCACCTAGCACCACAACTGTGACATGCAAAAAAACCAAACCAAAACAAAACAAAACAAAAAACGCGAATACAAGCATAGTGTTCCACAAGGTAAATGGTACCTGGTGTTTAAAGAATTTCTTAAATTCGACTTTTAGAAGCCGAGATATCGAGAAAATTGGAAAAAAAGATTAAATATTTGCTCTCCCTTGTGGACAAATTGTGCGTTATTTTGGGTAGGAAAGGCATACAAAAAAGTTTCGTATTTAGTAATATATGACCGAAACATAATTTTTTTATATCGGGATTTTAAACGCGAAACATTGCTCTAATTACGCTGTTAGCCGAAACGTAAACTTAAACCCTCTAATAGAAAACTTGAGAGTTAAGAAAATTTTGAAATTATTTGCAAATCATTTCACACAACAGATAACCTTCGACGAAGACAGAATTTTTTCAAATCGGACCATTAGAATCAAAGATACGGAGAAAAAAGTATATACATCTATGCCGTCTGGCGGAAACTGTATTATTTTAAGTAGAAAATGTAATCTAAAGGTTTTACTTGCTTAGGGGTATCTGACCACGAAATAAATATTTCAGTCGAGTTTTCAGAATAGTAGGTATTACTAAAAATACATCAGAATCAGAAACATACACTTATTGTCCCTATCGGCAAAACAATGCTTGACCAAAAATTTAAATTTATATGCAGAGCATTTCCCATTTGGAGCTTTATCCGACGCTTAGAGAGTTTTTCAAAACGGACTTCTAGAAGCAGAGATATCGGGGGAATCGCAAATTATTGGGTTGGTGCCTGAGTTCATGCCGTTTTTTTCACCGCACTACAAGAATGTATTACAACAGAAAGAAAAACGCAATCAACCAACTCTGTATTCCCCCATTGTTTACGATGGTGTCCCAACGTCTGAATACGTCTGCAATGCTATTCTTGAAAAGAAGTGCAGATTTTGCTGAGTAGAAATCATCAAGGAAATTCTGAAGATCAACATCATTGTTGAACGTTCTACCACGGAGTGCATTCAACAGGGATCGGAACAGGTGATAGTCTGAAGGTGCGACATCTGGGGAATAGGCCGGATGTGGAAGGATCTCCCATTTCATGTCCTGAATGGCTATTTTGGTCATGTTTGCACTGTGAGGGCGTGCGTTATCATGTTGGAGAAGGACACCATGGCGCCGATGTGGCCGTTTCTTTTCCAGTTACAAAAGACGTGCTAAAAAGTTTGCAATTCTTTGAAAACGCTCAAACCCGAAACTCCTGTCAGCTTCGCGAAAACCGTAATTCCGCTTATTATACACTGACGGACAATTGCTAAGGACGGATGACAATAGCAACGATAGCAACCATAAAATGGAAGGCAGGAAAATGCGGAAATTAGCATAAGTGCGGGATACAGTAAGATGTGTTGTGCGTATACAAATTTTGGATTGCCGATCTTGTTCGTGACGTCATAGCGCTGATAAGAGATATAAAGGATTTGACGCGTATTGACCGTTGTTGTTCAAACGCAAAGTTGAAAGGGAAAGAATCAATTGACGAACTTGCAATTTTCAGTATGTCTTCCCGACATCACCTAGATGATTTTACGCGTGGCCGTATTATTGGCAAGATTGAAGAAGGGCGAAAAATAACAGATGTTGCCAAGGAGTTCGACGTCAGCCATAGTGTTGTTTCAAGGCTTTGGAAATCATTTCAAACAAATGGAGAGTGTAGCAAACGTCACGGGGGTGGTCGTGTTCGCAGTACGACACCTGCAGAAGATCGGTACATAGTGCTATCAACAAAAAGACACCGGCGCAGCACAGCTAGTGAGGTAGCAAATCAGTTTATGGCTGCTACTGGCAAGCGAATCTCCCGAAAAACTGTCGCCAGACGTTTGCATGAAGGAGGACTACACGCCCGCCGTCCTGTTGTGTGCATCCCATTGTCCAGACGTCACCGTACCGCCCGTTTGCAATGGTGTCATCAACATCGCTATTGGACTGATAACGACTGGTCTGCTGTCCTCTTCTCAGATGAGAGTAGATACAGTCTATCGTCTGATTGTCGGCGACAACTGATCTGGCGTGATAGTGGTACTGCATATTGCCCAGCAAACATACAGGAAAGGGACCGATATCCGATTTGTGGTATGGGCTGGCATCATGATCAATGGCCGTACGTCCCTCTATGCGCTTCCAACTGGAACTATGACTGGCCAACGATACATTAATGATGTCCTGCTACCTCATGTTCGCATGTTCCGTGGTGCTGTCGGTGATAGATTCATTTTCATGGACGACAACGCAACATGTCATCGAACAGTCGCTGTCCAGGAGTGTCTTGAGAGCGAGGACATTCAACGCCTCGTATGGCCAGCACGTTCTTCAGATCTGAATTACATTGAAAATGTGTGGGATGCTTTGGGGAAGGGTCTTGCTGGTCGCCAATGCCCTCCAATAAACAAGGACACCCTCATCCGTGCACTGACAGAGGAATGGGATAAATTACCCCAACAGCTGCTTGATAATGTTGTGCACAGCATGACACGACGTGTGGAATCTTGCATCGCCCTCCATGGTGGCCCTATCCCGTATTGACATCTTACGCCGGAACGCCTGCGGACGGTAATTGCGTTTTTTTCACGTTTACGTATTCTGCACAAAATGGCCTGTTTGTCCCTTGAACACGTTCCAAAGCCTCCTGGATTTCAGAGCACAATAAATTGTCTTTCTTGCAATATCCTGGCATTCTGACATTATTTTATTTCACTTGGCATCCAACCACACTTACTTTTTTATGCGCTGTATAGCCGTTTATGATCCGTCCTTAGCAATTGTCCAGCAGTGTAAGATGCAGATATAGTATCACACGGACCGATTTCGTGAATAACGAAATGGCTCTTCGTTCATTCTTCATTATTGACTGTGAAGCGGGAAGGTGGATGGATCCCTGGGCTTTTTTAATCCAAATAACTCTCCGTAACAATTTTCGCTGAATTTATGATACTCTCTAACTCAGTTTTCATGTTAAATGTTCACATAAATCATCCAGCTTGCTCGTCGTACGAACTGAAATATCATTTTACAGTTCATAAATTTGAATCATAAAGATAATTCTATTATATACAGTTTTCACAAAGGTGTTTTTTTTTAATTTTGATATCAGTATTCTCACCATAACTGGAGTATAGAAAGCTTTCTTAATATTCGTCACATACCAATAGAAATAATTCACTGTGTTGTCGATATATTTTAACACAAAGTGACTCATTTCATATTATAAGTTACAAACCTCTGAATGGCTTCGAACTTATGATAAATAAATAAGATGACATCTAATTTTCGGTTGAAATATGCACGTCTTTTGAATGCTTTCTGACACGAAAATTGTACCTCAAAGCAGATTTTTGCTTACACCCACTTACGACTGAAAAGTATATTACGGAAATGAAAATAAAATTGCACAAAAAGTTCCTCCCAGCAGAAGGAAGAAATCATAGACAAAGAGGTTTTTAAATCGAACAGTTAAAGCAGATATAGAAAAAAATATGATCAAACTTCCCGTCACATAGTGGAAAAACTGTGTGATACCAAGGGAAGAAAATTGCTACAAAATACTCTTCATAATGAAGAGTATTTACCAAAAAATAATTTTTCTAGATTTTAGAAAACCGAAAAAAGTCTTTTAAATATAAATGCACACTGACGTCATCTGGCGGCAGAATTTTAAATAATGGAAAAGCAAAAAATATAAGAAAATAATTCTTGATAGTAAAAGCTGTGATGCTAAGGAAAAAAAGTTTTCAGATACATCTCATGAGGGCAGAGATAGCGAGAATTTTTTTTTTGACATTGCAACATAAATACACACTAACACCATATAGGGCCACAATTATAAATACAAAAACCAACTAGTATATGCGAAGTGTTCCACTAGCTGAATGGTATCCTGTGTCAAATTAATTATTTATTTATTTCTTTTTTTGATTGGAGGTTTAACAACCACCGTGAGCAACTCGATGGGCTATGAGCAGTCGCCCTTCCCTAATTTAGGGAGATAGTCTGTGTCATAAGACGAGCGCAACATCTATGCCTCATGGTATTCGAACCTGGACACTCTCGGACGAATGAACACAAGCCAGCGCTTAGACCACTGTGGCACCGACACGGCCAGAAGTTTATAAAATCGGACTTTTAGATTCAGAGACATCGAGGAAAACTGATTAAACTTTACTGCCCCTAGAGTAATATTGTGCATTATTTTGGGAAGCAAATTCCCCGAAACTGTTTCCATAGTTCGTAGTGTCCAAAAGGAAAGGAGTTTTTAAATCAGGTTTTTAGCCGCTCAGATATTGCTGTAAATATGCTCTAAACGAAAATGTGATGAAACGTTAAGTAAAGTTTGAAATCATACACAAATTTTTCTGATATACATATTTTCTGAAGTGACTGAAGCTAAGTGATAAACAGTAAATACACGCAATTCAGAGCGGTTTGATTGCTGTGTTAATTTTGATGTATTTTCATGTATTGTGTGAAGAATATTTCTTGCACGGTGTTTATCTCAGCAACTGAAGATTCACGTAATGCAAGCAAAAAACGCCGAGAGGAAGCGGAGTTTACTTTGACTGGAAAAAATCAGAGACTATTTTGGTACTAATCACTCAGATACTTGGGACTTTGTCATCCTGGGGGTTGTAATGGCCAGCATGCTCGAACGGAAATCGAGAGATGCAGGTTCGATTCCTGCTCCATGGCGATGCAATTTTCAAGTTTTCAGATGTGAATGAAGTTACGTGAGAAACAGTAAATACGCGCAGTTCAGAGCGGTTTGATTGTTGTGTTAATAATTTACATATACAAAACGTTTCGCTCCAAAAAACGCTCTCCGACAAAGAATGATTTTTTTAAATCGGACAATATCGGGAAAAAATATTACATTTACTTGCCTGGCGAAAAAACTATGCCTTATTTTTAAAAGGTATACTCAAAATGTTCTTTGTGATAAACCGGGTGTTATCAGAAAATAAATTTTTCGGGAGCTTTCAGAAGCGCAGATATTGCTGGAAATATATCAAAAACAGAAATACGCATTTACGCCTCTCTAATGGTAAACCGTTTCTTTACAAAAAACATTAAAAATTATATGCAGAACATTACTTAACCGGAGCTTTATCTGATGAAAAACGAAGTTTACGAATCGAACCTTTAGAAGCAGAGCTATCAGACGACTCGCAGTTTAAGTTTATTCCCCTTAGCGAAAAAACTACGCATTAATTTAAAAAGTAACTGCTCTAAAAATAGTCACCGTTTTAATTGGTGTCGGAAGCATGCAACAAATTTTTCAATCGGATATATAGGAGCAATGATATGGAATAAAACATTTGCTGAATTCGACAGCATCTGCATTTACACCTTCTAGCGGCGAAGTTATGCATCGTGGAAATCCGGAAAACGCGGATCTTTGTTCTCAGATTTCAAGCTTCCTAAGAAAGAGAGAATTTTTCAAATCGGATAAATAGTTGAAGAGATATATGGTGACCATATGCGGAATGACAAAAAGATAATACAAGCATGAATTTTTTTTTATTTGAATTGATGAACTGCATACATCGTATAAATATACGATTTCATTTTAATATAGGAAAACAACGTTTGTAAATGCAGTTATATATTTGTAACTGTTGGCGTGGTTCTTGCTAAGTATTGAAGTGGACATGATATCATCAGAAGAATCGCTGTTTGCAGGTTCTTGTGTCATTGGAACAGGGAAGCAAATAAATAAGTAGTTAAATAAATTGAATGTAAGGATAGGTGATTTCGCTCGCACGAATCTTTATTCTTCAGATTGGGGGGAAGGAAGGGAAAATATCTGTTAGTCAAAATATATAGTATATACGTCCAGCTGGCTGATGGGTATTTATTGGATGGCTTTCTCTATGTACTTCCTGCCAAAATCTGTTCTCATTCCCGCATGTGGAAAAATGTCCTTCTCTCTCACCCAAGTCCCAAGCAAGACTCTTTTTATGACCACTGTGTATTTTTTCCTTTTACTCTCTGCTGCTTGAAGGAAGATGCTCGTGACGTAAGAAGTTGATTATTGTTAATAGCTGAGGGTCGAATTCTTACTCGGGAGGTTTCTTCGAGAAAGTGTTTGCCCTCCAACGACCGGAGATGTAGGAGGTGTGTTGTTCTTTTGTTCGTGGGTGCTCCACGGTCAACGAAGGAATAACTTTCCCTAGGGATCCCTTCAGCGCTTTTTTTTTTTTTTTTTTGTGTGTGAAGATGATTTTTAGCCACTGGTTTTCGCACGTTGAGTAACCGAAGTGATTAATAAATTATATTTTAAATATTTTTATGTAACATAACTTAACGTGTACGACAGTTTGGCTTGGAACTATGGCCCAGCCTACTCAGGACTTTGGCGTGATGATTTCTTGCTTGTGACGACTGTTGTTGGTTTCACGTGCCACATGGCACGTGGCGGTTATTTATTTTGATATACTCTAAAAGCGCTCGATAAATATGCTGATGAAAATAAATCATTTACCAGGTAAATACAGTTTTGAAAAATGTGAAGGGTTCCTAAAAAGTCAACATCAGTACCGATCTAGGTCTTTTCAACAATTTGGGGTCATCGAGCAAAAATTGGTGGATATTTTCGCAACAGTGCAGGGCTATGGAAGATTTAAACTCACACTTTTAAGCAAAAAAGTGCTGTTCTATGTGATCTCCGTGTTTGGCCTGTGTACAGCTGGCTATACTGACACCGGATGCAATCGATTCCCCAAGAGTTTTTGTCAAGAATTAGGACCTATTTTGTAGAGCAAACCATCTTAGTCACAGGAGTAAAGATTACTACAAAGGATTTTAGATATTTTTAAACAAACATTAGGAATGAAAGAAAGAACTGCCAAGTTTCGGTGACTGTTTGGAGAGATCGGGGTCAAGGTGGATTTATATTGAAGTTTTAGAAATTTTTTGATAGCTGAGTCCACCACCCGCACAGCACAGAATATTTCGTATATGTTACAATTACGTATTACTAAAACATTCAGATTTTTCAGATGCGTTGCGCAATGTAACAGTAATATTTCAGAAACCTGAC
Source organism: Macrothele yani (assembly GCA_039090855.1). Classification (NCBI taxonomy): domain Eukaryota; kingdom Metazoa; phylum Arthropoda; class Arachnida; order Araneae; family Macrothelidae; genus Macrothele; species Macrothele yani. The sequence continues at coordinate 51,071,182 of CM076995.1, forward strand.
GATTACGTCAGAATGTCCGCAAACATCGGACCAGAAATATTTTATATTTTATACTTTTGGAGTTACACCCCCCCCCCCCCCAACAGGTTTCCTGAAACAGCACATGCCCTCAGATAATGTGTTGACTTGTAGTTTGTAAATGCTGAAAATTTACCGATCGGAGCAGAAATTCTTTATAATTTACACTTTTGGTATCCCCCACGACAGGTTTACTTAGTAGGCACATGCCCTCAGGTAATGTGTCGAGTTATAGCTTGTGCATGCTGAAAGTCTCCCGATCGGACCAGAAATATTTCATATTTTATACTTTGGTGTTAACCCCCCTCCCCGATAGGTTTCCTGAGGCAGCACATGCTCTCAGATACTTTGTTGACTTGTATGTTATAAATCCTGAAAATCACCCGATCGGATCAGAAATTCTTTATATCTTACACTGTTGGAATTGACCTCCCCTTCCCCCTGACAGGTTTTCTGAGTAGGCATATGCCCTCAGATAATGTGTTGACTTGTAGCTTGTAAATGCTGAAAATTTCCCAATCGGAGCAGAAATTCTTTATAATTTACACTTTTGGTATCCCCCCCCCCACGACAGGTTTACTTAGTAGGCACATGCCCTCAGGTAATGTGTCGAGTTATAGCTTGTGCATGCTGAAAGTCTCCCGATCGGACCAGAAATATTTCATATTTTATACTTTGGTGTTAACCCCCCCCTCCCCGATAGGTTTCCTGAGGCAGCACATGCTCTCAGATACTTTGTTGACTTGTATGTTATAAATCCTGAAAATCACCCGATCGGATCAGAAATTCTTTATATCTTACACTGTTGGAATTGACCTCCCCCTTCCCCCTGACAGGTTTTCTGAGTAGGCATATGCCCTCAGATAATGTGTTGACTTGTAGCTTGTAAATGCTGAAAATTTCCCAATCGGAGCAGAAATTCTTTATAATTTACACTTTTGGTATCCCCCCCCCCCACGACAGGTTTACTTAGTAGACACATGCCCTCAGGTAATGTGTCGAGTTATAGTTTGTGAATGCTGAAAATCTCCCGATCGGACCAGAAATTTTTCATATTTTATACTTCGGTGTTACCCCCCCCCTCCTCCCCGACAGGTTTCCTGAGTAGGCATATGCCCTCAGATAATGTGTTGACTTGTAGCTTGTAAATACTGAAAATTTTCTGATCGGAACAGAAATTCTTTCTATTTTACACTTTTGGTATCCCCCCACCCGCTCCTTGACAGTTTTCCTGGGTCATCACATGCCCTCAGATAATTTACAGAATTGTAATTTGTAAACCTTGAAATCTTTTGTTGAGTTGTAGATCACAAACATTTTTTATGAAGAATTACATTAATAATCGAAATTAGAAAAGACGAAATTACGGAAACTTTATATGACTCAGATAACCAACCTCTGGGTAACGTAGAAACGAAGCGGTCAAAAATGCAATTTTTATAGGGCCTCTTAATTATTATGCGGCCACCTCTCCGGTGGCTAGTTCTCCTACACCCAGGTAACTCGGGTACGACAGTATCACCAAAGAATATCCCAGTAGCACATGGAACGACTACGAGAGTGCTTCGATGAAATGGCATAAATGCGCATGCGCATCCACTCCGTTGCAAAATCAAAAACCTTAAATATCAACGGAACGTAACATCAAGGTAGCAATTATGTACAATGGAAACTATAAAGCAGCAGTATCGGTGAATGCTATTTTTGACGTAACCGTAATGTACAAAGAGTTATGTTCCAAAACAGATGTTGCTGAAACGTTATTGTAAGATATCTCTGAAAGTGTAACGAAAATGAGAGATTGTAACATTGCTGATACATATCTGAAACGTTTTGTGCTGTATGGGCACTGAGGGTTTGAAGTCTCTGTTGATAGTTACACGTCTGACGTTATCTAGTTCTTTCTAAAAACCCTTTTTTGTAGAACATACGTTTAAGGCTCGATAGACATACGTACAAAAGGCGCTGGTTTTGTGTCGGATAGAATGCTTTGATCTTGCGTGAGGCGGTAAACTAACAGCAAATGGTTCGCTATAAACAGTAGTGATGAATGAATCTTCACACCGCTTAACTATGAAACAAGATTAAATGAAACCTGTTCGTGCCGCTTCACGAGGACCGGCACATGGGGAGCATGATGACGTCACAGCTCGCGTGATAAGCGCAGACCAATGAACAAGCGAGCACACGTTCATTCGCCTCGCATGTGAGGTTTGTGCTGCAGATCGTTGACAACATGGCCGGTGGGATTCCGAATCCGCCCAAGGGCCACGGATGGCCTAGTTGTCAACGTTCGTGACTGCCACGGGAGGACCTCAGGTTTGATCCCAGGAAGGTACGAACGCTCTAACCACTAAATATCCGTCGTGTGTCGGATGGGCACGTTAAGCTGTCGGGCCACTGGGGCAAGCACCCCGGTGATAGATAAGGACGTCTTCCTCCCCTTTTCTACCTCGCTTCCTTGTCACTTTCCTATCAGGCACTCTAGCCCAAATCTCCCAGCTTCCTATTTCTAACGGTTGTTTAAGACCTGCGGTCAGACACTCCCTTCCTAAAATCCTCTACATATGATCTGATCTGAATCCGTCGAGCGGTGATTTAGTTCCCAACAGAGGAAGGATGTCGACCCGTCGACATTCATCACACAATGGAGGTGGTGTATGGTGACAAATGTGTGTCGAAGACAACTGTGACGGACTGGGCACGAATGTTTCGGGAAGGACGTGAGGAAACGAAAGAGCTTCAGCGGCAGGGCTATGTTGTTGCGACAGACGAAGCCATCGTCAAGATTAATTCATTAATATGGGCGGACCGTCGTCGGATCTTACGTTCACTAGAGAAGGAATTTGCTATGTCATTTGGGAACAGCTTAAACGATGGTTACGAAGACACTTCATTATCGAAAGGTGTGCTCACAGTGGATCCTACAGATGCTGACCGACCACCATAAGGAAGAACGCATGGGTTGGAGTTTGAACGACTTGCTGCATTACAAAGTGGTGGGTGATGCATTTCTGTCGCGCATACTTTCAAGTGACGAATCGTGTTATCACTGCTTCGAGCCGTGCAGCAAACCAGTAAGCATGCAATGGATACATCCCGGATCCCCAAAACACAAAAAAATCAAGTCACATGCTTCCTCCGGTGAGGTTATGCTGACCACATTATTTGACCATGAAGGGCTTTTGTTGGTGGACCTTAAAGAGCCTCGCGTGAACATAAATTCCAACCGCTACAAGGAAACACTGGACAAGCTGCATAAACCCATCGAGAATAAGCGACTCGGCAAATTTTTGCGTGGTTTGATCCTGTTGTACGGTAATGTTCATATGATTGTTGCGAATATTGTGCAGGATGCGTTAGTACGGAAAAGGTGGGAGGTTCTGCACCACCCAGCATATAGCCCTAATCTGTCGCCATGTGAGTTTCATTTGTTCGGACCCTTAAAGAAAGCTCTAAACGAACAACGATTCCACTCTGATGCATACCTAGTTGCCGCGGTGACCAAATGGTTAAATTACCAACCTATAACTTTCTTCGCGGAGGGAATCCGCCGTCTCCCCAAGCAGTAGGATGCGTGTCTGAATGCCTACGGCGACTTCTTCTAACCACACTAAAGCATTCCTGCTTCCTTATACGTATATTGCTTTGTTTAATTCTGATGTACCTTTTCGTTCGTCTTAATAAAGCCATTTGAACGGGTTTCATTTGATTATGCCTAATAGTACGTCTAAAACAGAAAGAGAAACATTGATCCAATTCATTAGTAAACTTGATATTTGGATCTAATGAGTTGATCGTTGGTAACAGCTCAAGAAATTTAGAAATCTCACCCTCTCTGAGGATGAAATTTAGAACTTCTTTTTGACAAAAGACGTACTAAAAACACACTAGAAGAACAGCAGGAGAATGCAAGAAAAATAGGAAAACAGAGTAGCATAATAACATTCGTATCTTCTCCTTTATAGAAATTCTGAAGATACTATTGTTGACACAACTTACTTTGTTTTAGAAAAACCTTTCTTGACGTAATCGCATAGATGAAGAAGATAAGCTTCGGGAAAATATTCAGAGTTCAGGATGATTATTTGAAAATTCTGCATCAAACAAACTTATGAGAGTTGTTCCATTTATGTTTCGGGATTTAATGAAGGCAATTAGCAATTCTAAGGGCTATAAGAGATTACTCGCGTTCCTAACTTAGGCCTTCTGGTTCAAGGAAAGGGAAAGAACCAGAAAAATCCACCACTCAAGCTTTACTAAGCTCAAACCCTGACACATCTCGGAAAACTCAACTAAATTTATTGAAGTAATGTGTGCAAAAGATTCAAAAGGCAAAACTTTTCTAAATTATACTACTCGAAACCTTTCTGATAAATCGATCTAGTTACGTAAAATATTCTGCTTTCAGCAACTCTATTTAATTAATTAATTATACTTAACACTAAATCCTCCCAAACATCACCATTGAACAAATGACATTAACCTTGGATGACGTGTCTTCAGTAAGTCTTCGACTCATAAAATTAGGACAAATTAAAATTTGCATTCAGACCCACCAGCGACAAGAGCGCACTCGTAATACTGTATAATGAATGATGCTACCAATCAATTTCACCTCAAAGAAGAACCTATTAATTGTCCCGCAAATAATATAATAAATCTTCACAATTACCAACATCACCATAATAGGTAATCTGTTGAATTGGATGATCCCTTTGCGCGCTGTCATATAATTGTTGGAATTGCTACTGGAACTGGGAAAGGAGAAAAGGATACCCAGTAAAACAGTAGAATAGAACTAGTATTCCTTTTAGCACGCCTTTTGTAAAAAAAGATCGTGCTTATCACGATCTGTTTTTTATAAAAGACGTGCTATATAAAAATGCCATAAAGACGTGCTATATCTTTGTCCGTCGGTCCGTTCGTCTGTGGGCACCATATCTCTGCAACTATTAGTTCGATTTGAAAAATTCTTTTTGCATTGAGAAGCTTGAAATGTGAGAACGATGATCCTTGCACTCCAACTATTTTCCCGATGCACAACTTCGCTGCTAGAGAGCGTAAATGTAGATGATATCGAATTCAATGTACATTTTATTTAGTATATTTGTTTCGTAATAACTAATAAAAAATCCTTTTCCCTTCAATGCCATTTATATCAAAAACTATTTTAAGTGCAGTCTTTTCTTCAAGCAATACATAGATTTTCCGTTAGAGGGTGAAAAAGTAAATTGCGTTTTCTCTGACATCTCTGCTTCTAAAAGTTCGATTTGAAAAATTCTTCCAGCATCGAACACAACTCTTTATCGGAAACGTTTTGCTTATCATTTTTTACTTTTTGCGAATAATGGTTTGGCCACAAGAGGGCGTAAGTGTTCATTTCTGCTTCTGATGTATTTGCAGAAAAATATAGGCTTCTGAAAACTTGACTGAAAATATTTTTTCATGAACCGACGCCACTCACCTCGGAAAACCTTTTGAGAAACCTCCTTAAAATAATACATAGTTTTTCGGTTAGGGGGCGTAGATATACTATATTCAATTTTTGTCAATATCTCTGCTTCTAAGAGTCCGATTTGCAAAATTCTTTCTTCGTTGGAGAGTTTTTCCGGTGATTGTCGTATAATTCCGAATTTTTCTTAACGCACAAGTGGTGTGCCACAACAGGGCGTAAGTTCATGTTTCCGTTTACAGCAATATCTGCGGGACTAAAAACACGATTGAAAAAAAGTTCTTTTTCAGTCACATACTAGTAATCATGGAAATTCTTTGCGTGCATTTTCTTTCCAAAATAATCCACCTTCTGCCACAAGTCTGTTTTTTCTTATATCTCTTCTTCTAAATGCGCGATTTAAAAACTTCTTTTAACATGGATACTATTCACCTGGTGGAAAACTTTAGGTTTGCATTTGAAGACTTTGGCAGTCATAGTTCTGTCCAGATGGTGTTTTTGTACTTCCGTTTGTTGTTGTATCTCCCCTTCTAAAAACCCTTTGGGAAATTCCTCTTTTTATTGTTTGTAATTCACTACAATACAGATGGGGAACATTATCTTCTTTAAATAATGCACAGCTTTTCCTTTAGGAGGCGTAACCGTCAAAACATTTTTCTCGCTTTATCAGCTTTTATGAGACGTATTTGAAAAGTTATTTTTTCTTATCATAGCTTTTTTTTTGTTTTGTTTGAGGTTTAACGACCACCGTGAGCAACTCAATGGAATATAAGCAGTCGCACGTCCCTAATTTAATGATAATTGGTTCCAGGGAAGGGACAGAGCCAGTGCCGTAAGACTAAGAGATATCATCCATGCCCCACCGAGATTCGAACCCGGACCCATCTCCGGCACATGATCAGAAGCCAGCGTTTATTAGACCACTGCGCCACTGGGGTTGCACATAGCTTTACCCATTACGAATATTTTTCGCCTGCTTTCAACTTTTCCATCGTGCAAAATTCTTCCGGTAGGGGCGTAGAGTTATATCATGTTTTTTTTTTAATCCGAGGTTTAACAACCACCGTGAGCAACTGAATAGGCTAGGAGCAGTCGCCCGTTCCTAATTTAGGGCCATTGGTTCCAGGGAAAAGATAAAGCCAGCGCCGTAAGACAAACACAACATCCATGCCTCACTGGGATTCGAACCCGGACCCATCTCGGACGACTGATCAGAAGCAATCACTTAGACCATTGCACCACCGGGGCGGCTACATATAATGTTTCCTTCTTTATTTCTTCTTTTAACTGTTCGATTTAAAATCTTTTATCTCTGACATTCCTTCCACTATAAGAAACTTTTTGTGAGCCATTATATAATTTTCGTATCATAGTATTTATCCGCTTGTGGAAATAAGTAGCTGTTTCTATTGATGTTTTATCGATTGTAGAAATTCGGTTGATGTTTTTTCTCACTGGTTCCACTGACTTCGAATAACTTTGTTAAATTTTATACGCGTCTAAAAGGATTTAAAAGACATGCCCATTACAACCGAAAATTCTGTGTTATCTTTCTTGTTAGTTGTTTTTGTAAAAAGCATATGTTTTAAGTCAGTCACAGCAACCACTAAACGCATGTACGTATCTCTTCATAATTGTCTGTTACTGATTTTGTAGATATACTTCTGAATCATTTCAGCATGAACAAAATTTGTGAAAGTATCGGTACTTGCTGTTTAAGTAACTCATGTTAATACAAGTTAAAAAAATCATGCAATGCGTTGATTATTATTATATGCTTTCCAACATACCAGAAATTATTACTCAAGTTATGAGGATAATAGCTGTGGAATAAATCTCGCTCCTGTGTCCTGACCTTTGTACCCATTTCGATGATATTTAACAGAATTGGTTCAGTATACCTCCGGAACAACATACTAAAGTTTTGTTCAAAAAAAAAAAAAAAAACATTTTTAGTCAAGTTATGAGGTCATGGCTGTAGAACAAATATCGCTCCTGTGCCCTGACCTTTGACCCTATTTCGATGAAATTAAACAGAATTGGCTCAGTAAACCTTCGAAACAACATGATAAAGTTGTGCTGTAATCGAAACATTTTCAGGTCAGTTATGACTCAAAAGGGCAATGGTATGGATCCCTCTCCTATGATCTGACCTTTAACCCCATTTCGCCCATTTTCAAGAGTTCGGCCGTAAGTGGTCCCCTACTACATACTAAAATTTCATCGAAATCGAACCATTTGTACGTAGGTTTTGACACATTAAGGCAATAGAATGCATCCCGTTCCTATGTCCTGAACTTTGACCCCATTTCACCCATTTTCAATAGGGTTCGTTCCCAGGTAGTTCCCTACCACATAATAAAATGTCATCCAAATCGAACAATTTTTACGCGAGTTATGACGTATAAGGGCAATGGAAGGGATCCTCTCCTTTGTCCTGACCCTTGACCCCAATATGCCCATTTTCATTAGGATACGTTCGCAAGTGGTCCCGTACCACATACTAAAATTTCATCGAAGTCGAACCATTTTTACGCGAGTTATCGTGCGGGCGGACGGACAGACAGACGGACAAAGCGGGAACATATACGCTTCTTCAACCTACCGTTGGAAAGCGTAAAAACTCACAAGCGCATCCACGGGGGCGGGAGGGATGGGTCCCGAGCCCCCTTGGGCTGACAGAGCGGAAAATTATTACGTCGAAGCTTGAAACAAAAAATCACGATACGCGATCTACATATACTTCTTAATCATGTAACGTATAATTGTAACATACAATAATTATAAGGGAGTAGTTCTGTTAAGTAAATTTAGAAAACTGTAAACAAGAAAAGAATTTCCTCTACTGCTTCTTCTAAACATTTAACTTTCTTGTACTGCAACATTACTATCATAGTAACAGGGTAAGAATAAACGTACAAAAGTCAACTTTTTCTTAATTGTTACAACACCTGACTATTTTTCTCGTAAATTTAGGGAGATCACCCCCACCTTGGGTTGGGAAGATTCTGTGTGCCACGGCGCACAGCCCCCCCACCAACCGAGAAATTTCTTGGTGCACTACTGAATAAACGCAGCACAAAAACATCCGTGCGTAGCTATGGAAAAAGGTTTTCTCGTTCCAACATTTTTTGCTATAAAAGATTCAATTGGTTTCCATTCTTTTGAAGTTTTTCCTATTTTTTGTTAGTAGGTGTAAAGCCTAGATTTTTCATTATACTAATTTTCACCCTTCGAAAGATTTGCTTTCATTCCCCTTCCAGATACTTTCAACATCCGTAAACGTTTGCAGCACACGTTATTCGAAAATTTTGAATAAACTCCTGTTGCTTCCTACAATGCGAATGGCTCTGTGTTACAGGAAATTGCCAATGACGCACTAACGTTTGCATCATGAGAATCAAGCATTTTTTTATTTACAAAAACAGTGAAGGCGCACCACATAAATTTGTCTTTCTATTTCTTTTTCTTTTTTATGTAGAACCCTGTGATCATTCAACAGCATAGATATTTCAACACAGTTTTTCTAATTTCTAGTGAAAAGTTTCGGATTTTCTATTCAAACAACAAATAAATTCAGCTTAGAGAATTAAGAGTTCCTTTATCAGTTCGAACAGCTTTGAAAGCAGACCCTGTTATAAATGTTTAAAGGAACGTCAGTTTTTTAAAAAGAAACATTCGCTTCTTGCTCAACACTGACAAAGGATTTCAACACTTAAATAAAAAGAAACTTTTGAAACAACTTCAGTCTATCCTATCTTCACAACTGCAGAAATACCTCCAACTTCGATTTTAGGATTTTTTGCGATCTTGTTTTCGTCTTTCGCATTTCCTCTAAAGTCTCTTGACACAAACAGTAGTTCTACTCGAATTTATTCTCACAGAAAATACATTCCCCATTTTGCGTGGAGGTCTGCATTTCCCTCATCGTATAAAAAATCAGATATCTATATTCCGCTAAATTCTTTTTCGAAGGATTTTTAAATGTGAATGGAAAATAAAATCTGTCTCAAGTGGAGATTCGGCGCAAGTAGTGGTGCCTAGAAAAAAAAAGCATCAGATGAAGCAGTTTGCCAAGTTGGAAAAAATGGGAAAGATAGAAGATAATTTCTTTTTAAGTGCATGCAGAAAAGATAGCGAAACCAACCTTTTACGCAATAAATTCAGGTAAATAGGATGTGGATTGATAAAGAGTATGTACTTATTTGATTTGAGTTCAGGTTCTTAAGAACAATCTGTGTACCATCAGTATTATCATTAAATAATGAACAAAAAATAAAATAAGACTCCCAAATCATTTCTGTTATAGCTTTCCTTGAATGCATCATCTACGTTACTATAACAAGAAATGTTTTCTCATGTTATTTTGAATCGACATTTTTACATCTCTAATGATGGAAACGCTTATATTCACACGCAAGCAAATATACACTATATTCACAAAAGTCACCGGACACCCCTTCAACAGCAAATGAACGGATCTGCTGCGTTGTTAAGATGCGCGGTACAGCTGCAAACGGTATTAAAACAAGCCTGCAGCTGACCGCGATCATACCGCACTGTGAGTTTGAGTGAAAATGTCGCGTCAGGATAGAACTGACTTTGAGAAAGCAAAGTTTGTTGGATGGTATATTACTGGGTTGTCCATAGGAGAAACCGAGAGGCAGTTTAAACATACCCAAGTGAGCTGTTTCGGATGTACTGAATAAGTGGAAGACACATGGCATGCCTGAAGCAGTAAAACATACCGGCAGACCAAAGAAAATCAGTGATAGAGGACGTCGAAGCTTCAGGAAAGTCGTTACAGCTAATCGACTTAGTACTGCACAAGACGTCAGTGTACAGGTGAGTAACAATGCTGGAACCTCGGTATGTACACGTACCATTCGCAGAGAACTTCATTCCATGGGTTACCGTGGTCGTGCGGATGCTCATAAGACTTTCATCTCCACTCAGACACCCCTTCAAAAGCAAATGATCCGCTGCACCATGCTAATTCGTCGTTTAGCATAGTGTGAAGAACATTTATCGTGGACCGTGGATCAATGGAAACTGGTCCTATGGACTGATGAATCCAGATACACGATCTATCAGTTGGATGGCAGTGTGTGTGTGTATGGTGGCAGCCGGGGGAACGTTATTTACCACAGTGTACTGTTTCTACGGTCAAGTTTGGAGCTGGCAGTGTACTCGTGTGGGGGTGTGTTTCGTGGTATGGTCCCGACCCATTGGTTATCGTGTAAAAACCTGTTAACCAGCACGTCTACCTCGATATTCTGGACAGGTAGGCCCTACCAACTCTGCGGCAATACTATGGAACCGAGCCTTGTTGGTAAGAGCAGGATAATACACCGAGCCATAAAGCAAGGACTGTTACGGCGTGGTTTGATGATAATTTCTTATCGTGTGTGGACTTGCGTGCACAGAGCCCTGATCTTAATCCGATTGAGCACCTATAGGATGAATTAGAGCGCCGCATAAGAAGTTTGGAACCAAGGCCTACTACTAAGCAACAGTTAGGGGCAACATTATGTACTGAATGGAAGCGAATACCTATCGCTGTGTTCCAAAACCTTTTCCCGAAAGGTCAGGGCATGCGCGCATTAAGGCCAAAGGTGGACCGACACGGTAGTAGTATAAAAGGGCGGGTTCTGCCGGAGGATGCATCCTTCTAGGAGAAGGATGGGGGCGTGGCATGTGACCGAAGGATGTGGAGGCGTGGCAGATGACGCTAGTGTGTTGGGTCGATGTGCTGCCCCTAGCGGTGATTCTTGGAACTTTCGATGGTTTTTTGAGAGACGGCAACGACCGAGTCGGGAAAGGAGATGTGCTGCCTCCTAGCGGTGCTTCTTGGAACTTTATTATTATGTTAGATCTTTGTTTTTGAGTGATGGCAACGACCGAGTCGGGGAAAGGAGATGTGCTGCCCCCTAGCGGTGCTTCTTGGAACTTTATTATTATGTTAGATCTTTGTTTTTGAGGGATGGCAACGACAGAGTGGGAGAAAGGGGGTGGATATAGGGAGATGTCAACTCGTGTGCTGCCCCCTAGCGGTGCTTTTTGGAACTTTTAATGGATCTTTGAGAGATGGCAACGACCGAGTGGGGGAAAGGGGGGTACGTTGCCCCCTGGCAGTGCTTTTTCGAACTTTTCTCGGGAGATTTATTGGACGTTGACAAATTTTTAAGAAGTCTTTCCAATATTTATTTTTTTAATTTTCTCGGGAGATTTCCTGGACTTTGTCAAATTTCTGAAGGAAGTTTTTTTGGCGTTTCCAATTTTTTTTACTCTTATTTTTTTTTGTCCTATTTTTTCTCTCTAATTTATTTTATTAAATTTATATTTTCAGGAATTCCCTGAGGTGTTATAATTTTTATAGACGTTGCATTATTTTTTTAATTTTCTCGGGAGATTTCTCGGGAGATTTTTTTTTTATTAAATTTATATTTTTAGAACTCCGTGAGGTGTTATAATTTTTATAGACGTTGCATTATTTTTTTAATTCGTATATTTGTCCTCCCTCCAATTTTAATTTAGACGAGGAAAGGCTTTGTTTGAAAAAATTTCGTTCCTGTTGATTCATGCTCCGCTATCTTTTGTCCGACATGTGTTTTGGGATGACTCACCATTTTCTCTTTGACTCAGAAAACTTTGTATGACACGTGTTTTGGGAAGAGTGACTATGATGTGTGACGCATGTCGTGATAGCAGACATGACATCAGCCAACGCCATTTCCTCCGCGGGGTCGGCGGTTGACGTCATTTGAGATTCTGTTAGACGCCTTAAGTTCCAAGACTGATTTTTTTTCAATAACTTGATCATTTAGCAACGAATTTATTCCTTATTTTTTCCTCATAATTTCCCATTTTATATTCATAATTTTTCAACGTAACGATTTTTTTATTTTCTTTGAGGAGACTTCACGCATTTTCAACGGACGTTCCAACATAAAAACGTTTTCCAAAGTTTTGTGCTGCAGACATAATCTTAAAACACGATTGTTTATTAACGTATTTACGTGTTCATGACATTTTCTGTTACATTTTTTTAACGTTGTACCTTTTTCCAACGTACAAAGCCACAATTTTTTATGCATAGTTAAAATATTTATTTTTTTTATTTTTTCGTATTTCTTCATGATTAATCAGTGAAATGTACCTTTTAACGCATTATCTTAATCTTTTTGTTCTAAATGCTTGCGTACTCCTTAAACTTCTTGATGTACCAACATTATTTTATTTTCTAACTTTTCAAACTAAGAACTACTTTTACCGAGGCTTTATTTTTTCTGATTCAAACAAGCAAACGTTTCTTCATTATTATTTCCGTTACCTATACAAACAACTTTTCTTACTTGCTTTTAATGTATGACTTAATCTGGTTTTCTATATAGCTGTTTCATGTTTGTGCAAAAAATATACAGATCTATAGCAACTAGCTATACATAACATTCGTTCGTAACAGTATCTTTTTTTTTTTTCCAGATTTAAACCAACACACGCTTCTTAACGACTTGATATCGGTTTTCTGGGGAACTTTTCTTTTTCCTTCATTCAATTTTATTCCAGATCATGAGACGAGGAAATGCTTCTTTAGAAACGATTTCGTTCCTGTTCGCAGTAATTATTGGATTTTGACAAATTTTTTGTGAAACGACTTCATGCTAATTCTGAGTCTTTCGCCTTTACAATATTATTTTCTCGTAATTTTTTCGTGTGTTCAAGAACTCTACAGGTCTTTCACAGTTAAAATTCTGGTAAAACTATATTTTCTTACTTTATTTAGCATATCATTATAGCTTCCCAATTTTCGCTATTTTACTTCATCTTTTTTGAAATTTAGTAAAACTTTTCAGTATGTCAATAATTTATTTCTTACTTGACCAAACTTAAGACTCCTTTTATTTAGACTATTTTTTTTCATTTCATTTCAGCAAAATGATTATTTTAGATGTTGCAAACGTTTCTTCATTATTATTTCCGTTACCTATACAAACAACTTTTCTTACTTGCTTTTAATGTATGACTTAATCTGGTTTTCTATATAGCTGTTTCATGTTTGTGCAAGAAATATACAGATCTATAGCAACTAGCTATACATAACATTCGTTCGTAACAGTATCTTTTTTTTTTTCCAGATTTAAACCAACACACGCTTCTTAACGACTTGATATCGGTTTTCTGGGGAACTTTTCTTTTTCCTTCATTCAATTTTATTCCAGATCATGAGACGAGGAAATGCTTCTTTAGAAACGATTTCGTTCCTGTTCGCAGTAATTATTGGATTTTGACAAATTTTTGTGAAACGACTTCATGCTAATTCTGAGTCTTTCGCCTTTACAATATTATTTTCTCGTAATTTTTTCGTGTGTTCAAGAACTCTACAGGTCTTTCACAGTTAAAATTCTGGTAAAACTATATTTTCTTACTTTATTTAGCATATCATTATAGCTTCCCAATTTTCGCTATTTTACTTCATCTTTTTTGAAATTTAGTAAAACTTTTCAGTATGTCAATAATTTATTTCTTACTTGGCCAAACTTAAGACTCCTTCTATTTAGACTATTTTTTTTCATTTCATTTCAACAAAATGATTATTTTAGATGTTGCAAATCATCAGGTTTTTTGTTTCCTTATATATCATATTTTCCAACTTGCTTTTAAAGTATTTCTCAAAGCTTGCATGTATGTCAAATACGCATTTTTTTAATCCTTCCCTAGTTTGCTATACTTTTTTCGTGGACTGCCCCAACAGGAAAGCATTCATTGTCAAGGCATGAAATCTAAAACCTTTTTTCTTATGATAAAATTTGTATTCTTTGGGACATGTTTTCTGTATATTGTTCTGTCTCGTCCGAAAAAAACATTCATTCTGGAGGCAAAGCGAGTAATTCCGTTCTTCCACTAAACATCATTTTTTTACGTTTTACTAACTCACCACCCCCATAGCGAAAATAAAGAAATACTTACTCTGTTCTCTACATATCGACTCAATCTATTTCTTTTCGAAATGCTGATCATGACATTTCAACTAAAATTTCATACTTTCACCAAAAATCATATTCTTAAACGAGCTATTTTTTACACAATTATTTCATGTATAACTAAATTTTTGTTGTTTACTCACCTCATAAAAGTCAATAAGAACTCCCTAATCTCATTAATTTCCCTCATTTAGTTCGCTTAAATTGAGATGTTTCAAAATTTCGCGTATATTTCATTCCCTTAATGTCCAGTTCTCCCGTGTCGGCCCCTTCATTTTTAACTTCTGTGCATGATGCATTTTATCTTTAGACGTTTAGTTTCATTGACCTTTTCTTTCGTTTTAATTAGGTTTTCATTATCGTATTTTTTATTCATTGTCTCAGCAGAAAAATCTTTCATTCTGGAGACATAGCGACTAAGTCCGTACTTCCTCTAAACATTTTTTTTTCACATTTTACTAATTGTTCAGAAAAGCAGTTGTTTCCAAACTCCCATAGTGAAAATATCGTATTCCCCTTATAGTACTTATTATATTTTTCCTTCTGTTCAGTGTTGTATGATTCTTCAAACTTTGGTTTATTTTTATGAAACTTCTTTTTTTTCTTAGTTTTTTTTTCTGATTCAAACTTTCAATCTTTTCCTATCGATGTAATTACTCTTATTTTCCCATTCGACTTTACTTTTGAACAGAAATGTATCTAAAATCTTCAGATGTATTTTAGTCTACAAGGCCATTTCTTCCCTGTTTCAAATAAAGTCATTGTAGGATTTTAGTGTAAATGCTCCTAAATCTTTAGAACTTACTTTTCATAGTTAGATACAAATTCCTCGAGGTTTACATGAAAGAAGAGTGTTTTTACGCTCTCTCCAGTGTGTGAGCTTTCCCCAAGAAATTAACTTTGAATTCCCCCTTGTTTCTGTCGGAAACTGAAAATCTCCTGCAACTGTTTTCACGCGTCTCTTGCTTACAAAAAAACCTCATATGGCATGAAATCACTTTGCTTGGGAGATTAAACTAAATTCTGGTTTTGAACTTTGAATGCAAACTTAAGCTCGCAAAAGCATAGTTTTCTGAGCAAACTTAAACTGTCTAAGATGACAAAAATCTAAAACTGCTGACTCAATGGGACAGAGCGTTTGAACTTTGGCGTTAATTCACCATTTAAGAGATCCGTCGTGAACCACTAGAAGGGAAGTAAGCAGACCCTGATTTAGTCCACTGTTTCCAAGGAAGGTAGAAAGCTAGTGTCGTAATTCAAAAGCTCTTAACTCAAGCCTCCCCAGGATTCAGTTTCGGACGAACGAATACTCAGATGTCCATGCTTAGACATTGAAAAATTGCTTCAGACAAATATTTTCTTACTTAAAGTGCTTCAATTCAGAATTTGTACTATTTAAGATTTTCCTTAGTCAATATTTTTTCTATCTTAAAAACTTCTAAAGGGTTGATTTTGAAAAAAACGAGTTCTCATAAAAATGTAAAATTTCCTTAGATTGTATGAGGAACCAAAAAAAAAATTGATGAAGCTTGGACGTTAACCATTCCAACCATTTCTTTCTCTTCATGTTTCATTCCATAAACTTTCTTCAAATTCCTATATGTCCAAGAATTTTGTTAAATGTCCAAGTTCGACTCCCCCAGAAATTTTCTGAAAATGATATTCTGGAATTTTTTAAAGAGAAACTAAGAATCCCTTCACTGAAACAAGAAATTCATATTCAAAGCATTACATCCCTCTTTCTACTTCAAATACTCTATTTGTAAATCTAAGGAAGTTTTTTTTTTTTTTTTTTTTAATATTCATATATTTTTCCCTCTAACTTTAGAAGATATTGTCCCAAAATGTATGTACATATTACGATAGTAAAATATCTTACTACTTACTGCTTGATGTTCAATTCACTTCACACCGTCTTAAGGAAATTCGTTCATTTTCTCATAACACATAGACATGTTATTTTTCTTTCCATTCACTTCAAAGACTCAATTGAGATCAACCTAATGGAGTCCTTTGAGAAAAACTTTCATAGGAAAGCATAAATTTGCCTAAAAACTACATTAAAAATAAACAAATGTTGAAAGTTCCTGTACAAGAAGGAAATTCTGTTGTAACTTCTAAACGAAAAAGACAAATTCTAAGAAAATATGTAAAAATGTTCGTTGGATTCCATATTAAAAAAAATTAGTTGAAGAAAAGTGTCATTCTTTTTTTTTTTCGGAACAGTTCATTCTTTCCTGGGGTTAAAAATGGAACACTTCATTTTTCTTAGTAGACAATTTTGAGAAAACACATTTCATTAAAAGCAGGGAAATTCTCATAGAATAACATGGGAAAACTAGTATGCATAAAAAGACTGTTTCGAAACGAGTAAAAATCTGTTGAAGTTCGTTTTCGAAAAAGTTGGAAATGGAATGAAGTAAAAACAGTCACAGCAAGTTCCTGAAAGTTGAAAATTGGATGTACTAAAAATGTCTAAGGAAAGAAATTTTTATAAAGCACAGACTGTTTAGTTTTTCCAGGCTAGCTGGTCTTCAGTGAGAGCGCTTCTTTTTTCAACTCAAAGAATAAAGCGAGTCAGTTTGAAACATTTCAAACTCCCCGAAATTAAGCTGTGTACTCTGGTTTCGACTCAATACTGTAAAGCATTGCTCTCAGACCAGTCGGAATTCCGCCCCGATTGGTTGCCTAATGGAAAACATCAGACCCCTTTCCAATAACAATCCCCAAATATCCTTAAGAAAAGTCTAGCAAAAAAGCACTAGTTCACCATTAAAACAATTGGATTCATTCTGTTACTGTTTTAAACATTTCAAAAGAAGTTTACATTCTCACTTTTACTTTAAAAATCTTGAAAACTTAAATTTTGACCCATTTAAAAAAAAATTCACTTAAAATTTAATTTAAAAAAATAATAATTACTCTTTAAATTTATGTATTAAAACTAAAAAATATTTACGCTTAATATTTCAATAAATAATAAATATTCACAAACTCACCTTCTACCTTGCCCATTTAAAAAAATAATTCTGAATTTATATAATCGAAATCATTACTTCTCCAAATAGTTCTTTTCCCCTGATTGTAGAGAAGAACTCTTCTGAAATCTTCACTTTTCCACATGTGTTCATAAAAGCTTGAGCTACTTCCTTAGGATTCAACAAGGCCACAGCGTTCTGGAAACTTGAAATCGCTTTCCTGTTCCACTCAGTGGTTAGGCATGGAGGATGCATCTCAATAGTTGGAAGTACTTCCGAAATGCATTCGTGACATCTACATACCTTCAGGAGGCTCTCCCCAATTAATTTTTTAAACATTCAATTAAATTGTGTCTAAGTTCACACTCCTCAATCGATGTACTTTGAAACTTTCGGGATTCTCCGAGTACGATTTTCTGGAATTCTGAACCCATTAACAATTCCTGGATGCTGTCCCACACGCCATCCAAAATAATTTGGAGTTTCTTAAACTGCTTTCTGGTTAATGCAACTCCTGTTGTTAAGTGAAAAATCCGGAACCAGAATTTGAAAGACTTGAAGACTTCTTACTTTATTCAAACTTAGAACAGAACTAAAATTCGCTCAGCGTTTCCTTTGCATACTGTAACCAACACATGACCCTTATCACCACGTGGTGATTGATGTGTCACGATGCGTCAGCACACTAACTGCACGATGACTGTTTCCTTATCTGGTCATCTCACAACGAACATGCTATTGATTCTAATCAGGCAAAGCTAACTTCAGCTTGAGAGATAAACGAAAGGATTTCATTATAACTTTCATATCTTGAGAGAATAAACTAAAAAAATCTTCATAGAGTGCATAATAAGAGTAAAGAAATTCTTCAAGGCTGAATTTCCACTAAAATGATGGTGGTATACGGAAAGCGTGAGAATTTAATCAGACACTTTCAAAGAATTCATCTTGGAATTAACGCTGCTTTTGAAAAACGAGTGAACTATGAAATTCTTTGTTCTCCACACAAGAAAATTTCAGATTTCGAAATCTCGCCGTCCTGACCCACTTTTTCCTGAGTAAAATTTAACACAGGGTGGAAATCTCCACTTACGCATTCCTTTGAGTGGGGAATAGCTCTCATGAAAGGGGTCAACGGTTCCAAACAACATTGATTAAAACTGGAGAGAGGAAAAATATATGAATTAAAAAATAATGCATAAGCAGGATTCCCAAAAACATAAAAAAATATAAGTTTTATATAAAAAAGAAATTCCAGGAAAAATATTGGTGGGGCGAAAGATTTCCCATTCTTCCATTCCCACAAAAAATTTAACGAAGTCTAATAAATCTCTCGAAAAAAAAATTAAACAAATACTTGAACTGACAAAAGAGAACGACACGTGACGTCAACCTATCCCGCGGCTAGTAGTAGGAGATACACTGTTCCCCCTCTGACATCATTTTTTTTCTATGCGAACAGAAATTTACTTGAACAACCGTCTTAGAAAATGCCCCTTCCACGTTTTTTCTTTCCAGCCATGCAAAAACAATCAGATTGCCTTTTCCCACCAAAAGTTCTAGCAAGAAAGATCAGGAGACGCCGGAACGAAACCCGAAGGAGCTCCCTCCCTGTCTCGCCCCCTTGTTATTCGGCTCCTTCGGGCTACGTTCCGGCGTTTCCTGATCTTTCTTGCTAGAACTTTTGGTGGGAAAAGGCAATCTGATTGTTTTTGCATGGCTGGAAAGAAAACGTGGAAGGGGCATTTTCTAAGACGGTTGTTCAAGTAAATTTCTGTTCGCATAGAAAAAAATGATGTCAGAGGGGGAACAGTGTATCTCCTACTACTAGCCGCGGGATAGGTTGACGTCACGTGTCGTTCTCTTTTGTCAGTTCAAGTATTTGTTTAATTTTTTTTTCGAGAGATTTATTAGACTTCGTTAAATTTTTTGTGGGAATGGAAGAATGGGAAATCTTTCGCCCCACCAATATTTTTCCTGGAATTTCTTTTTTATATAAAACTTATATTTTTTTATGTTTTTGGGAATCCTGCTTATGCATTATTTTTTTAATTCATATATTTTTCCTCTCTCCAGTTTTAATCAATGTTGTTTGGAACCGTTGACCCCTTTCATGAGAGCTATTCCCCACTCAAAGGAATGCGTAAGTGGAGATTTCCACCCTGTGTTAAATTTTACTCAGGAAAAAGTGGGTCAGGACGGCGAGATTTCGAAATCTGAAATTTTCTTGTGTGGAGAACAAAGAATTTCATAGTTCACTCGTTTTTCAAAAGCAGCGTTAATTCCAAGATGAATTCTTTGAAAGTGTCTGATTAAATTCTCACGCTTTCCGTATACCACCATCATTTTAGTGGAAATTCAGCCTTGAAGAATTTCTTTACTCTTATTATGCACTCTATGAAGATTTTTTTAGTTTATTCTCTCAAGATATGAAAGTTATAATGAAATCCTTTCGTTTATCTCTCAAGCTGAAGTTAGCTTTGCCTGATTAGAATCAATAGCATGTTCGTTGTGAGATGACCAGATAAGGAAACAGTCATCGTGCAGTTAGTGTGCTGACGCATCGTGACACATCAATCACCACGTGGTGATAAGGGTCATGTGTTGGTTACAGTATGCAAAGGAAACGCTGAGCGAATTTTAGTTCTGTTCTAAGTTTGAATAAAGTAAGAAGTCTTCAAGTCTTTCAAATTCTGGTTCCGGATTTTTCACTTAACAACAGGAGTTGCATTAACCAGAAAGCAGTTTAAGAAACTCCAAATTATTTTGGATGGCGTGTGGGACAGCATCCAGGAATTGTTAATGGGTTCAGAATTCCAGAAAATCGTACTCGGAGAATCCCGAAAGTTTCAAAGTACATCGATTGAGGAGTGTGAACTTAGACACAATTTAATTGAATGTTTAAAAAATTAATTGGGGAGAGCATCCTGAAGGTATGTAGATGTCACGAATGCATTTCGGAAGTACTTCCAACTATTGAGATGCATCCTCCATGCCTAACCACTGAGTGGAACAGGAAAGCGATTTCAAGTTTCCAGAACGCTGTGGCCTTGTTGAATCCTAAGGAAGTAGCTCAAGCTTTTATGAACACATGTGGAAAAGTGAAGATTTCAGAAGAGTTCTTCTCTACAATCAGGGGAAAAGAACTATTTGGAGAAGTAATGATTTCGATTATATAAATTCAGAATTATTTTTTTAAATGGGCAAGGTAGAAGGTGAGTTTGTGAATATTTATTATTTATTGAAATATTAAGCGTAAATATTTTTTAGTTTTAATACATAAATTTAAAGAGTAATTATTATTTTTTTAAATTAAATTTTAAGTGAATTTTTTTTTAAATGGGTCAAAATTTAAGTTTTCAAGATTTTTAAAGTAAAAGTGAGAATGTAAACTTCTTTTTTGAAATGTTTAAAACAGTAACAGAATGAATCCAATTGTTTTAATGGTGAACTAGTGCTTTTTTGCTAGACTTTTCTTAAGGATATTTGGGGATTGTTATTGGAAAGGGGTCTGATGTTTTCCATTAGGCAACCAATCGGGGCGGAATTCCGACTGGTCTGAGAGCAATGCTTTACAGTATTGAGTCGAAACCAGAGTACACAGCTTAATTTCGGGGAGTTTGAAATGTTTCAAACTGACTCGCTTTATTCTTTGAGTTGAAAAAAGAAGCGCTCTCACTGAAGACCAGCTAGCCTGGAAAAACTAAACAGTCTGTGCTTTATAAAAATTTCTTTCCTTAGACATTTTTAGTACATCCAATTTTCAACTTTCAGGAACTTGCTGTGACTGTTTTTACTTCATTCCATTTCCAACTTTTTCGAAAACGAACTTCAACAGATTTTTACTCGTTTCGAAACAGTCTTTTTATGCATACTAGTTTTCCCATGTTATTCTATGAGAATTTCCCTGCTTTTAATGAAATGTGTTTTCTCAAAATTGTCTACTAAGAAAAATGAAGTGTTCCATTTTTAACCCCAGGAAAGAATGAACTGTTCCGAAAAAAAAGAATGACACTTTTCTTCAACTAATTTTTTTAATATGGAATCCAACGAACATTTTTACATATTTTCTTAGAATTTGTCTTTTTTCGTTTAGAAGTTACAACAGAATTTCCTTCTTGTACAGGAACTTTCAACATTTGTTTATTTTTAATGTAGTTTTTAGGCAAATTTATGCTTTCCTATGAAAGTTTTTCTCAAAGGACTCCATTAGGTTGATCTCAATTGAGTCTTTGAAGTGAATGGAAAGAAAAATAACATGTCTATGTGTTATGAGAAAATGAACGAATTTCCTTAAGACGGTGTGAAGTGAATTGAACATCAAGTAGTAAGTAGTAAGATATTTTACTATCGTAATATGTACATACATTTTGGGACAATATCTTCTAAAGTTAGAGGGAAAAATATATGAATATTAAAAAAAAAAAAAAACTTCCTTAGATTTACAAATAGAGTATTTGAAGTAGAAAGAGGGATGTAATGCTTTGAATATGAATTTCTTGTTTCAGTGAAGGGATTCTTAGTTTCTCTTTTAAAAAAATTCCAGAATATCATTTTCAGAAAATTTCTGGGGGAGTCGAACTTGGACATTTAACAAAATTCTTGGACATATAGGAATTTGAAGAAAGTTTATGGAATGAAACATGAAGAGAAAGAAATGGTTGGAATGGTTAACGTCCAAGCTTCATCAATTTTTTTTGGTTCCTCATACAATCTAAGGAAATTTTACATTTTTATGAGAACTCGTTTTTTTCAAAATCAACCCTTTAGAAGTTTTTAAGATAGAAAAAATATTGACTAAGGAAAATCTTAAATAGTACAAATTCTGAATTGAAGCACTTTAAGTAAGAAAATATTTGTCTGAAGCAATTTTTCAATGTCTAAGCATGGACATCTGAGTATTCGTTCGTCCGAAACTGAATCCTGGGGAGGCTTGAGTTAAGAGCTTTTGAATTACGACACTAGCTTTCTACCTTCCTTGGAAACAGTGGACTAAATCAGGGTCTGCTTACTTCCCTTCTAGTGGTTCACGACGGATCTCTTAAATGGTGAATTAACGCCAAAGTTCAAACGCTCTGTCCCATTGAGTCAGCAGTTTTAGATTTTTGTCATCTTAGACAGTTTAAGTTTGCTCAGAAAACTATGCTTTTGCGAGCTTAAGTTTGCATTCAAAGTTCAAAACCAGAATTTAGTTTAATCTCCCAAGCAAAGTGATTTCATGCCATATGAGGTTTTTTTGTAAGCAAGAGACGCGTGAAAACAGTTGCAGGAGATTGTCAGTTTCCGACAGAAACAAGGGGGAATTCAAAGTTAATTTCTTGGGGAAAGCTCACACACTGGAGAGAGCGTAAAAACACTCTTCTTTCATGTAAACCTCGAGGAATTTGTATCTAACTATGAAAAGTAAGTTCTAAAGATTTAGGAGCATTTACACTAAAATCCTACAATGACTTTATTTGAAACTGGGAAGAATTGGCCTTGTAGACTAAAATACATCTGAAGATTTTAGATACATTTCTGTTCAAAAGTAAAGTCGAATGGGAAAATAAGAGTAATTACATCGATAGGAAAAGATTGAAAGTTTGAATCAGAAAAAAACTAAGAAAAAAAGAAGTTTCATAAAAATAAACCAAAGTTTGAAGAATCATACAACACTGAACAGAAGGAAAAATATAATAAGTACTATAAGGGGAATACGATATTTTCACTATGGGAGTTTGGAAACAACTGCTTTTCTGAACAATTAGTAAAATGTGAAAAAAAAATGTTTAGAGGAAGTACGGACTTAGTCGCTATGTCTCCAGAATGAAAGATTTTTCTGCTGAGACAATGAATAAAAAATACGATAATGAAAACCTAATTAAAACGAAAGAAAAGGTCAATGAAACTAAACGTCTAAAGATAAAATGCATCATGCACAGAAGTTAAAAATGAAGGGGCCGACACGGGAGAACTGGACATTAAGGGAATGAAATATACGCGAAATTTTGAAACATCTCAATTTAAGCGAACTAAATGAGGGAAATTAATGAGATTAGGGAGTTCTTATTGACTTTTATGAGGTGAGTAAACAACGAAAATTTAGTTATACATGAAATAATTGTGTAAAAAATAGCTCGTTTAAGAATATGATTTTTGGTGAAAGTATGAAATTTTAGTTGAAATGTCATGATCAGCATTTCGAAAAGAAATAGATTGAGTCGATATGTAGAGAACAGAGTAAGTATTTCTTTATTTTCGCTATGGGGGTGGTGAGTTAGTAAAACGTAAAAAAATGATGTTTAGTGGAAGAACGGAATTACTCGCTTTGCCTCCAGAATGAATGTTTTTTTTCGGACGAGACAGAACAATATACAGAAAACATGTCCCAAAGAATACAAATTTTATCATAAGAAAAAAGGTTTTAGATTTCATGCCTTGACAATGAATGCTTTCCTGTTGGGGCAGTCCACGAAAAAAGTATAGCAAACTAGGGAAGGATTAAAAAAATGCGTATTTGACATACATGCAAGCTTTGAGAAATACTTTAAAAGCAAGTTGGAAAATATGATATATAAGGAAACAAAAAAACCTGATGATTTGCAACATCTAAAATAATCATTTTGTTGAAATGAAATGAAAAAAATAGTCTAAATAAAAGGAGTCTTAAGTTTGGCCAAGTAAGAAATAAATTATTGACATACTGAAAAGTTTTACTAAATTTCAAAAAAGATGAAGTAAAATAGCGAAAATTGGGAAGCTATAATGATATGCTAAATAAAGTAAGAAAATATAGTTTTACCAGAATTTTAACTGTGAAAGACCTGTAGAGTTCTTGAACACACGAAAAAATTACGAGAAAATAATATTGTAAAGGCGAAAGACTCAGAATTAGCATGAAGTCGTTTCACAAAAAATTTGTCAAAATCCAATAATTACTGCGAACAGGAACGAAATCGTTTCTAAAGAAGCATTTCCTCGTCTCATGATCTGGAATAAAATTGAATGAAGGAAAAAGAAAAGTTCCCCAGAAAACCGATATCAAGTCGTTAAGAAGCGTGTGTTGGTTTAAATCTGGAAAAAAAAAAAAAAAAGATACTGTTACGAACGAATGTTATGTATAGCTAGTTGCTATAGATCTGTATATTTCTTGCACAAACATGAAACAGCTATATAGAAAACCAGATTAAGTCATACATTAAAAGCAAGTAAGAAAAGTTGTTTGTATAGGTAACGGAAATAATAATGAAGAAACGTTTGCAACATCTAAAATAATCATTTTGCTGAAATGAAATGAAAAAAAAAAAAATAGTCTAAATAAAAGGAGTCTTAAGTTTGGTCAAGTAAGAAATAAATTATTGACATACTGAAAAGTTTTACTAAATTTCAAAAAAGATGAAGTAAAATAGCGAAAATTGGGAAGCTATAATGATATGCTAAATAAAGTAAGAAAATATAGTTTTACCAGAATTTTAACTGTGAAAGACCTGTAGAGTTCTTGAACACACGAAAAAATTACGAGAAAATAATATTGTAAAGGCGAAAGACTCAGAATTAGCATGAAGTCGTTTCACAAAAAATTTGTCAAAATCCAATAATTACTGCGAACAGGAACGAAATCGTTTCTAAAGAAGCATTTCCTCGTCTCATGATCTGGAATAAAATTGAATGAAGGAAAAAGAAAAGTTCCCCAGAAAACCGATATCAAGTCGTTAAGAAGCGTGTGTTGGTTTAAATCTGGAAAAAAAAAAAAAAGATACTGTTACGAACGAATGTTATGTATAGCTAGTTGCTATAGATCTGTATATTTTTTGCACAAACATGAAACAGCTATATAGAAAACCAGATTAAGTCATACATTAAAAGCAAGTAAGAAAAGTTGTTCGTATAGGTAACGGAAATAATAATGAAGAAACGTTTGCTTGTTTGAATCAGAAAAAATAAAGCCTCGGTAAAAGTAGTTCTTAGTTTGAAAAGTTAGAAAATAAAATAATGTTGGTACATCAAGAAGTTTAAGGAGTACGCAAGCATTTAGAACAAAAAGATTAAGATAATGCGTTAAAAGGTACATTTCACTGATTAATCATGAAGAAATACGAAAAAATAAAAAAAATAAATATTTTAACTATGCATAAAAAATTGTGGCTTTGTACGTTGGAAAAAGGTACAACGTTAAAAAAATGTAACAGAAAATGTCATGAACACGTAAATACGTTAATAAACAATCGTGTTTTAAGATTATGTCTGCAGCACAAAACTTTGGAAAACGTTTTTATGTTGGAACGTCCGTTGAAAATGCGTGAAGTCTCCTCAAAGAAAATAAAAAAATCGTTACGTTGAAAAATTATGAATATAAAATGGGAAATTATGAGGAAAAAATAAGGAATAAATTCGTTGCTAAATGATCAAGTTATTGAAAAAAAAATCAGTCTTGGAACTTAAGGCGTCTAACAGAATCTCAAATGACGTCAACCGCCGACCCCGCGGAGGAAATGGCGTTGGCTGATGTCATGTCTGCTATCACGACATGCGTCACACATCATAGTCACTCTTCCCAAAACACGTGTCATACAAAGTTTTCTGAGTCAAAGAGAAAATGGTGAGTCATCCCAAAACACATGTCGGACAAAAGATAGCGGAACATGAATCAACAGGAACGAAATTTTTTCAAACAAAGCCTTTCCTCGTCTAAATTAAAATTGGAGGGAGGACAAATATACGAATTAAAAAATAATGCAACGTCTATAAAAATTATAACACCTCACGGAGTTCTAAAAATATAAATTTAATAAAAAACATATTAGAAAGACTTCCTTCAAAAATTTGTCAGCGTCCAATAAATCTCCCGAGAAAATTAAAAAAATAATGCAACGTCTATAAAAATAATAACACCTCAGGGAATTCCTGAAAATATA
This sequence comes from Macrothele yani, assembly GCA_039090855.1. Classification (NCBI taxonomy): domain Eukaryota; kingdom Metazoa; phylum Arthropoda; class Arachnida; order Araneae; family Macrothelidae; genus Macrothele; species Macrothele yani. Next base: position 51,097,511 of record CM076995.1, read on the forward strand.
AATTTAATAAAATAAATTAGAGAGAAAAAATAGGACAAAAAAAAAAATAAGAGTAAAAAAAATTGGAAACGCCAAAAAAACTTCCTTCAGAAATTTGACAAAGTCCAGGAAATCTCCCGAGAAAATTAAAAAATAAATATTGGAAAGACTTCTTAAAAATTTGTCAACGTCCAATAAATCTCCCGAGAAAAGTTCGAAAAAGCACTGCCAGGGGGCAACGTACCCCCCTTTCCCCCACTCGGTCGTTGCCATCTCTCAAAGATCCATTAAAAGTTCCAAAAAGCACCGCTAGGGGGCAGCACACGAGTTGACATCTCCCTATATCCACCCCCTTTCTCCCACTCGGTCGTTGCCATCCCTCAAAAACAAAGATCTAACATAATAATAAAGTTCCAAGAAGCACCGCTAGGGGGCAGCACATCTCCTTTCCCCGACTCGGTCGTTGCCATCACTCAAAAACAAAGATCTAACATAATAATAAAGTTCCAAGAAGCATCGCTAGGGGGCAGCACATCTCCTTTCCCGACTCGGTCGTTGCCGTCTCTCAAAAAACCATCGAAAGTTCCAAGAATCACCGCTAGGGGCAGCACATCGACCCAACACACTAGCGTCATCTGCCACGCCTCCACATCCTTCGGTCACATGCCACGCCCCCATCCTTCTGCCGCAAGCCACGCCCCCCATCCTTCTCCTAGAAGGATGCATCCTCCGGCAGAACCCGCCCTTTTATACTACTCACGGTACTAATGTATGTCAATAAATGCCATGCAGTGTTTCTCTTCTAGGTGTCCGGTGACGTTTGTCAATATAGTGTAGTTTCCTACTCAGGAATGACTGGACCCAGGTTTTCACAGCAGAACATTGCCCAAAGCATTGCACTTCCCAACGGCTTGTTTTCGCACCATGGCTCATCCTAGCTTCAAAACTTTCCTATGTAGACAACGCACACGTACCCTGGCGTCCACATGGTACAACAGAAAACAAGATTCATCTGACCTGACGACCTTCTTCTGATTATTCAACGTCCTGTATTTTTGCCCGCGTGCCATTGTAGGCTCATTCGATTGTGAAGCGTTTTTAGCGTGGGCTCTCGGAGCGGCCTGAGGATACGGAGGCACATTTTTAGCAAGGTTCGATGTAGTGTGTGTTGTGACACATTACTCCAGTCACCAACATTCAAATGACCAGCGAGTTCCACCAAAGTATCTCTTCTGTTGGCTCGTACCATACGAGACAGACTACGCTCGCCTCTAGCATCGATGAGCGGTGGTCAACTACCGCTCATCGACAACAGCGTCTCTGTAAAATCATTAAGTACTCTAAAATCTTTTCACATAATATTTTTTAAAGGGGATGGCTTGTTTGGCATAACGTTGTAGTTAGAAGAAGAAAAAGATTCTGCCTTCAAGTGGATTAAAGTTCTTTCCTTTTTTTGTCTTTTTTGTTTTGGATTTGGGGCTTAACGACCAGCGTGAGCAACGTAACGGAGTGTTAGGAGTACCCCGTCTATAATTAGGCCACTGATTACAGGGAAAGGAGAGAGACAGTGCCGTAAGAGAAACACAGCATCCATGCCTCACCGGGATTCGAGCCCAGATCCATCTGAAACGAAAGATCAGAAGACAGTTCTTAAACCACTGTGCCACCGGGGTGGCCTCTTTGACCTTCAATTTGATGAAGAACGCATTATAAGATTATTAGTGTTTGATGTTTTGGTGTGTTTTTCAGAGGGATGTAGAGATTTGTTTTTTATTTTGAGATTGATGTGGCTCCTTTTAGGAATTGCATCTGAGCTGATTTCTTGAGTTGTCCTTTGACGCCATTCCTTTTGAGGAGTTGCAGCTGGGGGATCGCGTTCAGCACTGCATCTTCCCAGAGCGTCCCAAACATTTTAGATTATATTCAGGTCTGGAGATTACGCGGCCCACTTCATTCGATCGAACCTTTCGCCCTCCAACATTCCTCAACCCATGATGATCGACGAGGACGAGCGTTACCGTCCATGAAAACGGAAGAATTTCCCACAGCACAATGGAACAGCCTTACATATTCTAAAATAACCTCCTCACAATAACACTGGGCATTCATTGACCCTTTCTCCAACATCAGGAGCTCTGTACTCCCATTTATCATAATCCCAGACCAGATCATTACTCCATTACCCCTGTAATGGTCAATTTATACGACGTTTCTGGCTGAATAGGCCACTTCAGCCAGAAACGTCTATAGGCCAATTACAGCCAGTTTATACGACGTTTCTGGTCGAAATATTTGAATCAGAGATATCGACAACAATGAGATGTACAGCTGCGCCCCGGAAGAAGGTATTCTCAAAGGAGTTTCCGAAGTGAGCAGTATCGGTTCACGAATGATTTTTTTAAATCGAGGTTTCAGAAGCTCAGATTTTGCTTCAAATACATCAGAAACAAAAACAAACACTTCCTGTCCCTGGTGGCCAAACCATTCCTTATCAAAAATTGGAAATTATATTCAGAACATTTCCCATCAGGAGCTTAATCCGATGAAGAAAGTACTTTTGAATAAGAAATTTTAAGAGCGGAAATCGCAATTTTACCTTACACCACCTGGCGGAAATCTATGCATTATTGGAATAAGAAATTTTACACAAAATAGTCTTTGGTATAAATGGTATCGAAAGGAAGAAAGATTTTTTGCAATCGAATCTTTAGAAGCAAATATCTGGAATAAAATGTATTTTGAATTTCATAGCATCTGCCTTTACGCCCTCTAGAGGCGAAGTTACGCATAAGAAAAATTAGAAAACAAGGATCATCGTTCTCACATTTCGATCTTTACAGAGCACAAAGAAATTTGCAAATCGGACAATAGTTGAAGAGATATGGGGTCCACAGACGGAAGGGCAAAGTGATACTACAAGCACGTACTTTTTTTACAAAAGACGTGCTAAAAATGTAAGCAGCAAACAGCTCTATTTTACATGTTACTATATACACTGAAGGGCAATTGAAATAGAGACAGCTGGCGTTATGCAAATGTGGCGATGTGGGCGGCCCTGTAAATGGAAACTACATGATGTATGCAGCGATCCAACAATATAAGGAGTGATGCGACGGGAATCAGTAAGAGTCGGACGCAGTATGGGTAAGACGAAGGATCTAAGCGCATTTGTACGTGGGAAAACTGTCGGGTCCCGACGAGTGGGTCACTCCATCTTGGAAGTCGTGCAGGCACTGGGATTTTCACGAGCCTCTGTGTCACGGGTGCACCGTGAGTACATCGAATCCGGTAAAACCATCCCCGCAAGGGCCAACTGTCGTGGATAACAGCGTGTGGATGAGCGGGGTCATCGTCGGCTAGCTCGCATTGTAACAGCGGATAGACGGGCCACAATGAAAGAAATAACTCGGCAATTTAACGCTGCTGTACAAAAACGTGTAAGCAGCCACACCATCCAGAACCATCTCCTCGCTGTGGGGTACAGAAGCCATCATCCCACGAGGGTACCGCTGCTGACCGCACATTACAGGGTGAAAAGATTAGCATGGGCACGAGAACATCGCCACTGTACGCTAGACATGTGGAAAAATGTTGCCTGGACTGATGAGTCGAGATTCACTTTGGCACATGCGCGGATGGCAGGATACGAGCACTGCGCAAACCTCATGAAGCGATGGACCCTTCTTGCCAGCAGGGTACTCTTCAAGCTGGTGGGGGTGGCATTCTCGTCTGGGGACAGTTTACGTGAATTGAAATGGGACCCCTGGTACTTGTGATTTCGTCCCTCACAGGTCAACGTTACCGGGATATCCTGGACGAACATTTGCTCCCGTTTGTGCGTCTTCAACATCCCACTGGGGACCTCATCCTGCAACAAGACAATTCACCGTGCCATCGCTCCCGAAGTGTATCCGAATGGTTGGATGAACACTACACTGACGTGACCTCGCTTCCTTGGCCAGCGAAGACTCCTGACCTCAATCCCATCGAGCACATCTGGGATATCATCGAGAGAGATGTTCGAGGCTCTGACCCCCCTGCATCAAATCTTCGTGAACTGTGGGAGCTTTTTCAGGGGTCGTGGATCCGTATGGCTTACCAACGCTTCCGGTGTCTTGTCGAGTCCATGCCGAGACGAATCGACGCGGTCATTAGGACGAAAGGTGGTGCTACACGTTACTAGACAGGTATCTCTAACTCAATTGCTCTTCAGTGTATTTACATGTATTGTAATTTTGGCGCTTTTTTTATTGGCATTCATTGGTTTGAAGAATTTTCTGAAAACAATGGCAAAGGAGTAATTGTCAATGGCGGGATCTACAGCACAATAAGATTTGCTGATGACATTGCAGTAATAGCAGATAATGAAAGGGACTTACAAGAGTCATTAGAATAATTGAACAAGATTCTTGAAGACAAATGCAAAATGAATATAAATGTGATAAAAAAAAAAGTATTGAAATGCACCAGAGACGGGAAGCAAGAGATTAATATCATATTAAAGGGAAAAAAGTAACTCACGTTAAGGACTTCATTTACCAAGGTAGCATTTTTACATCCGATGAAAGAAAAGTAAAAGATGTGAGAGGTATTATAGCACAAGCAAAGAATGCTTTCATTAAAAATAAAAGACCATTAACACCCAAGCCCATCTATCTGGAAGCAAAGAAAATATTTATAAAACATTTATATAGAATGTAGATAACTTTATGCATCTGAAACTTGGACATTACAAGAAACAGACAAGGCAAAGCTACAATCATTTGAAATGTGGTGCTGGCGACGTATTATAAAAATTACTTGGACAGAAAAATTACAAGTGTAAAAGTGTTAAAAAAAGCTCAGGAAAACAAGAAATACTATGGACTATAGAAAGAAGAAGAGACCGCATGGTAGACCACCTCATAAGACCTTTGGAGTGGTGTGCCAACTTGATTGAAAGAAGAATGGAAGGAAACGCTGGAAGAGGATGCCCGAGAATTCAATATATGTGTCAAATAACAAGAGGAAGACCCTACCCGAACATCAAGCTTATGGCTTAGGAAAGAATTCCTTTGTGGATGATGACCAATGCTATCCACCAACCTTAGGGTTGAAGAGAGAAGAAGATTGCTTTTCTGATGTTCTTACTTACTGCACTTTGAATTCCTACTACCTCTGATCCATTTTGAAGATCTATCAATTTTAAATTACGCGTGCTGATGTTTCAGTCATTAGGGTATTGTAGTTTTGTACTGTACAGAAGGGAAAGATGATTTCAACTGGCACTCAAATTAAAAAGAGGCATCCTTTGGGTTTTTTTAAGGAGGAAGAAGTTATGAAAATAAGTCTGTGCAGTACACAGTGTTTCTTCCGTTTTAGAAGAATTTCCACAATCGCGGTAAGGTTGTGGTAAGCAAAATGTGCAAGAGAGTCATTAGAAAAACAACCTTATTTAAAAACCCTCTGTAAAAAAAATCCTGTTGGACTGAAAGTGACAGGTTCTTAGGCGTGTCGTTGCAAATAAAACATCTGTTTCGGTTACCGACAAGAAATTCAATGTATATGAGTTGCCACAGAAACAATGGAACCAAAATCTACCAATGAGAAACTAAAGAAACAAAAAACAAAAAACAAAAACAATAAATAAAGGAAACCGGGCAGTTAGCTTGTGAAGCAATGAGAACAGTAGGTTCTGTGGTGAAGACGAAGTAACCGTCGTGTGTTTGTTAAAAGGTAAATATATTCAGAAAATAATTTTTCAGTTATATCTTTTCAGTTTATAATAAATGTTATTAAAATATCATGGAGGCTGTAATCAATTATCCTGAAACGTCACAGCAGTCGAAGGTTTTAGTTTTTTCTGGTCGTCATGTAAAGTTTAAAACTCAGTGGCATTCGCTCCTTGCTGAAAGAATGACTCGAGATACACCTGTAGAAAACTTTAAAGTATTAAAACTTTGCTACTAGATTTCATATTAACAAGTAATTTAGTAATTGCTGAGAATTTCAATCGATTAATTTTTATTGAAATTGCCTGAAAATGCACGCGACTATAACAGTTTAACAGCTTTACCCAAAGAATTTCCATACCCAGTAAAATTGATTCATTACAGAAAAAAAGAAAGCCATTTTTAAAATGTTGGTGATCAGAGTTCATCCGATTTGAAAATATTTTGAGCACTCCTTACATTTTTGTGCAAGAAATTTGTGATTATCATTGCTTGGAGATATACGACTAAAATAAACGAATACATCGTGAAATTGTCTCTCTTTCTTTCTCTCTACATTAATTTTTCTTTACTACGAAAAACCACCTGCAAACCTTGTCGTCTAGTAGTTTCAGGTTCATGTTTACTTTAATTTATAAACATTAATTTATTACTTCATAACTTACAGATCAGAAGCTTTTGCAATCAGGAATAAGTAGATCTTTGTATTAGTTTCAACATGTTTCAGAAAGTTGTGAGTCGTTTGTTTTCATGATGCACTGAATTCCGTCACACATGAAGCCTACAACATTTCTTAAAGTGTAAATGTTTGAATAATCCCATACAAAATCTTGCACCTGGCTTTAAGATTTAGCTCTTTATTTCCCGTTTGAATCACCTAGCACAGAATGTTCAGTTTTGTTAACATAATAAAAACAAGAAAGATGACACCGAATTTTCGGGTGTAATAAAGCACGTCTTTTGAATCCGTTCTGACGCAAATTAAATTTATCAAAGCTATTCAAAGTCAATGGAACCGGTATGGAAAACAATAGGTCTGACGAATGAAAGAAGATTTTCAATCGGGTTTTTAATCCCTCAGATATTGCTGTAAACGGAATCGTGAGCTTACGATCTCTTAGAAACAGAGATATCGCCAAAAATAAGATGTGACTTTACGTCCCCTGGCGGGAAAACCATGCCTTATTGTAGGAAGAAAGTATTCTCAAAAGGTTTATCCATGTAAGCGGTATCGGTCCAAGAAAAAAAAAATTGTCGAGTTTTCAGGAGCCCAGATTTTGCAACAAATACTTCAGAAGCAGAAATTAACACTTATGACCCCTGGTGGCTAAACCATTCTTTACCAAACATTAGAAATTATATGAAAAATATTTTCCATCAGGTCATGTATGCGATACAGGAAGAATTTTCAAAATCAGAGCTTTAGGAGCAGAAATAACGCAGAAAACGAAATTCACCTTTGGGCCCCTTAGCGGAAAGTCTATGATATACTTGAAAATTTTGAATTTATAGGGAAAATGTTTCGCTTCGGAAACACTATCCAACAAAGAAGGAATTTTTCAAATCGTACTCTTAGAAGTAGAGATATTGACAAAAATAAGATATACATCTACGATTCCTGGCTTAGAAACCATGCATTTTTTCAAGAAGAAAGTTTTTCTAAAAGGTTTGTCGACATGAGTAGTATCGCTCAACAAACGACTTTTTTCAATCGAGATTTTAAAAGCTCATAATTTGCTGCAAATACAACAGAAGCGAAAATTAAGACTTATGCCACCGGGTGGCCAAAACATTTCTTACAAAAATTAGAAATTATGTGCAAACGATTTTCCATCAGGAGCTGTATGCGGTGCAGAAAGAAGTTTTCAAATCGGATATTTAGAAGCAGAGATATAGGGGGAAACATAATTTACATCTACGCCCCCTAGCGGAAAGTCTATGAATTACTCGAACATTTTGAAATTATATGAACCGCATGTCACACTAGAAACACTATCCAACAAAGAAGGTATTTTTCAAATCGGACTCCCAGAAGTAGAGATATTGACAAAAATAAGATATACATCTACGCCCCCGGGCGTAGAAACGCTGCACTATTTTAAGAAGAAAATGTTTCTAAAAGGTTTGTCGACATGACTAGTATCGGTCAACAAACGACGTTTTTTTCAATCGAGAATTTAGAAGCTCATATTTTGTTGCAAATACAACAGAAGCGGAAATTAAGATTTACGCCTCCTGGTAGCCAAACTATTATTTTACAAAAATTAGAAATTATGTGCAAACGATTTCCAATTAGGAGCTGTATCCGGCGCAGAAAGAATTTTTCAAATCGGAGATTGAGAAGCAGAGATATAGGGGGGGGGGGGAGCAATTTACCGCTGCGCCCCGTAGTGGAAAGTCTATGAATTACTTGAAAATTTTGAATTTATATGAAAAACATGTCACACGGAAAACACTATCCAACAAAGAAGGAATTTTTCAAATCGGACTCCTAGAAGTAGAGATATTGACAAAAATAAGATGCACATCTACGCCCCCTGGCGGATAAACTGTTCAATATTTTAAGAAGAAAATATTTCGAAAAGGTTTATCGATGTGAGTGGCATCAGTCCACGAAATAATTTTTTCAATTGATATTTAAGGAGCTCCGATTTTATGGCAAATACATCAGAAGCAAAAATTAGCGCTTACGCCTCCTGGTGACCAACGTATTCTTTACCAAAAATTTGAAATTATATGCAAAAGATTTTCCATCAGAAGATGTATCCGCTGAAGAAAATTTTTTTCAAATAGGAGTTTTAGAAAAAGAGTTATCGGGAAAAATGTGATTTTCTTTTACGCCCCCTAGAGGAAAATCTATGCGTAATTTGAAAAAGTAACTATATCTAAAATACTCTTCGACATAAATGGAATCGAAAGATAAAATATTTTTGCAATCGAATGTCTGGAAGCAAATATGTGGAATAAAACGTATTTCTGAATTCGACATCATCTACATTTATGCCTTCTAGCGGCGAAATTGTACATCGTAAAAAAAACGAAATAAAGGATCGCCATTTGCATATTTCAAGCTTCCGAATGCAAAAAGGATTTTTCAAATCGAACTAATAGTTGCAGAGATATCGTGGGTACAGACGGACGGACGGACTGACAGACGGACTGACGGACGGACGAACAAACCGATAACAGAAGCACGATCTTTTTTTAAAAAAGACGTGCTAACCAGTGTACCAGGAGTTGCCCTGGTTTAACAAAAAAACATCAATCAGCTTCTGGAACAGGGCTTTCCAAGTTTTCCTGAAATTGTGTTAGGATGTATTTACTGCACGAAAATATTTAATTGAAATATGTTCCAGTAATCAAAAAAGAGGAATGAGAAAAAATGAACAAAATCTAACTTGTGCTGGCGCATTTGGTTTAACCCTTTAACGACCATGACCCCAAAATCTTATATCGCTCTAAGTACCATAACGCCCGAAACTTTCTGTTGGTTCACTTCTTTGTTTAGTAACAACAATACTGACTGAGAGTGACACCTGCTGATCCATCATAGGTTGTGCAAATGTGAAGAGAAGGTAAGAGTAGGAAATCTGACTCACTCCAGATAAGTGTTTCGGGCGGCTATGTTCGTTTGTATGTACTGGCGTTTTGGGCGCTATGGTCGTTAAAGGGTTAAACTATACTCTTTATTGACTGCTAATGTAGGAAATTTGAAATATCTGAAACATCAGTATTTTTCAATCGTGTTGTGATCAGCGTAATGTACAGTTAATTCGAAACGCAAGTAAGTTTATCCTTGAAGAGCCTCTGGGTCGGCGACGTTGTGTGTTCCTTTGTTTGGAACCAAGATGAAGAGGTTCTCATTTTTACTAAATCGAGAGCAACCAACATAGAGATGGCGATGGGAAAATAGAAAATTCTGCAGGCAGAGGGTGTAATGTTTGTCGGTTAAATATGTCACTACTTAAACATTACCTTCGTACCATCAGTCGGTTGTTGTTGTATCACTGAAACTATGTACTGTTAAATCTTGGATAGCTAGTTCATAAACAATTCATAACTGAGCTAAATTAGGTGACCTAATGACCAGAAGATAGAAATCTTGAAAACACTTACGAGCAAATACGCTGCATTATCGAAACTGAACGGCACGTCAGATTCATAAGGTATCACAAATGATCACATCAGCATAATTCAGAATACTGAACTTCTATCAAATTTGGTTCGACGTGTTTACATCCAATTTACCAATTACAACAAATAGCAACAGCAATCTATCAACAGCATGCCACAACATCACACCACACTCTGCCTGCTAGCTCCACAGATTTTGTGTCGTTATTCCTTTGCCAAAGATGTACACGCTGTAAGATTCGCAAGACCCCGTCAGAAGAAACTAATTGTAAATATACATATATAAACTATATTGACAAAAGTCACCGGACACCTAGAAGAGAAACACAACAAAGCATTTATTGACGTACATTAATACGGTGCCGGTCTACCTTTGGCCTTAATGCATGCACTGACCCTTCGCGACATGCTTTCGACAAGGTTTCGGAACATATAGTTAGGTATGCGCTTCCATTCAGTACATATCGCTGCCCCTAACTGTTGCTTATTAGTAGGCATCGGTTCCAAACTTCTTATGCGGCGCTCTAATTCTTCCCATAGGTGCTCTATGGAATTAAGATCAGGGCTCGTCGCTGGCCAGTCCCCACACGATACGGAATTATCGTCAAACTACGCCGTAACAGTCTTTGCTTTATGGCTAGGTGCATTATCCTGCTGGTACCAACAAGGCTCAGTTCCATAGTATTGACACAGAGTTGGTAGGGCATAATTGTCCAGAATATCGATGCATACGTGACGGTTAACAGGTTTTTCCACCATAACCAATTAGCCGGGACCATACCACGAAAAAGACCCCCACACGAGTGCACTGCCAGCTCCAAACTTGACTGTAGGAACAGTACACTGTAGTAAATAGTATTCCCCGAGCTTCCGCTATACCCACACACGGCCATCAGACTGATGGATCGTGTATCTGGATTCATCAGTCCATAAGACCCGTTTCCATTAATCTACGGTCCACGATAAATGTTCTTTACACCATGCTAAACAACGAGTAGCATTCCGAGTGGAAATGAAAGGCTTATGAGCAGCCGCACGACTACGGTAACCCATGAAATGAAGTTCTCTGCGAATGGTATGCATACATACCAAAGTTCCAGCATTGCTACTCACCTGTACACTAATGTCTTGTGCAGTACTCCGTCTATCAGCTGTAACGACTCTCCTGAAGCTTCGAAGTCCTCTATCACTGATTTTCTTTGGTCTGCCGGTAAGTTTTGCTTCTTCAGGCACGCCATGTGTCTTCCACCTATTCAGTACATCCAAAACGGTTGACTTGGGTACGTTTAAAAGCCTCTCGGTTTCTCTTATGGACAACCCACTAATATAACGCCCAACAATCTTTTCTTTCTCAAAGTCAGTTCTCTCCCGCCGCGACATTTCCACTTAACCTCACAGTGCGATATGATCGCGGTTAGCTGCAGGCTTGTTTTTGCACCGTTTGCAGCTGCACCGCGCATTTTAACAACGCAGATGATCCGTTCATTTGCTTGTGAAGGGGTGTCCGGTGACTTTTGTCAATATAGGGGATATTCATTTGCACATGAAATTTCTTAGTTGGCCTCATTTTCGGGCAAAGCGGACAAAATCAGCATGTTAAAGGCTGCTGCTGTCAGACACACGTGATTAGTTGCATTACAATCGGCTTGGAACCTAAATATTTGAGTTGTATTGTATCTGTGTTTCTTGGCAATGGGATTATCTCGAGAGCGCGTTAATGAGAGAAAGGCAAGCTTAACGGTGTTTGCAGGTAGCCCAACGGTAGTGAAGATTTTATCCGATTAATTGGGGGAGTGGAAATGTTCTGAAGTTTAAAAGCAGAAGGGGCACTTTTTCTTTGGGTGGTGGAAGCGAGGCAGACGGGACCGGAGTTTTTGGAGAGACAGGTAGGGTCTGGTTATTGGCGTGGGAGATGATTTGTTTCCCGAGAGCGATTGGTATTGCGTCGCGTAGCTGCAGTGGCAGTTTACGGGAAACATGAAGTTCGGGGCTAGTGCCGATAGCATGGACGGAAACGAAGTCAAATGAAATATTCAATGAACTTTACCTGCGAGAATTACCAAGCCATATAGTTTTAGTGAAATAAACTGTTTTTGTTATTGTTAGAAAGGGTCTGAATCCTATTTTTCTTCGAGTGTGTGATTTTACTATGAAACGAACCAAAACAAAATTATGTTACGGCTCTCGCTGGATCGCGGCTATGTTGAGCAACAGCTAGAAAGGAGCGAGGGTCGTTAATGCGTCATTAATTCTTGACCTCAAGACTGCTGCCAACATAACATTTAGTGAGTGAGAAAATATAACGTAAAAGTTGAAACGCTAAAAGTGAACGAACTCAAAATTTACATATAGAAAGATAACTAAAAATGAAAGTTAAGTTAGAGTATATACATCACAAGGGCAACAACTTTTAATAACCTGTGCATTTTGATACTCATGGAGAGACGGAGAAGAATAGGAAGCTGTAGGCATTTGAATTGAAAGGGAAAGTCAGATGGGACTTTTGGAATGCGTGGAATGAAAATATGGCATCCTGCAGCATAGCCAGTCATGACAGCAGCTTCAATCACATTTGACGTGAATTTCTTCAGAGTCAAGATTGCAGATTTTTGGTGGATGCAGATTACGTTAATATAAAATAAATAAATAGTCAAGATGAAATGTGAGAAAAATCACATTTTTCTCACATTTCATTTCCTCTTTCAATTTGTACTTCACTGAATGAAATATATTTCCTCTCAAACAAAAAAAACAAAAAAAACAAACAAACAAACCCGCCGGACTATCGTTATTTGTAATCACTGAACTATTTATTGCGACACACGAAGATCCCCAGTGTAAAACGCAAACAAACGCTCCCGTAACTGTGGCGGAAGAAAACATGCAACACTTTGAAAGTCCAACACAGTAAACAACAAACTAAATTTCCAATTGTAAATAGCACGCGTTACGTGTAATTCCGGACAATGTTTAAAAACACCTAGTCAAAACCCTCCCGGTAAAATGATGATGATCATATGTAGAGGATTTTAGGAAGGGAGTGTCTGAACCCCAGGTCTTAAACAACCCTTAGAAATAGGAAGCTAAGAGATTTGGGCTAGAACGCCCAATAGGAAAGTGACACGGGAGCCAAGTAGAAAGGGGAAGGAAGACGCCCTTATTTATTACTGGGGAGTCAGTACCCGGGGTCCGACGGCTTAACGTGCCCATCCGACGCACGGCGGATATTTAGTGGATCGAGTGTTCGTACCTGCCTGGGATCAAACTTGAGGTCCTTCCCGCGGCAGTCACGAAAGTAGCCCACTGGGCCCCCGCGGCCCATCCCGGTAAAATACGTAGCTTGGAAGTATTTATAGCGAGTAGTAGCACACGCAGGACCGTAGTCTGGAACGTTGTCAAACTCGCCGGCAAACGGCGATGGGAAGATCTACGTAACTGTAATCCCGGGTTATGAAATCTTCCAGCACGTCTTGGATTCTTTTAATCATAGTTATTTATTTCTTTTACAGAGGTGGGCCTACATGAATTTTCATTTTTTTTATTAACGTAGGTTTTCTGTGAAGAGCCATAAACAAGAACAACAACAACAACAAAAAATATGCCTAGTAACTACCACGATTATTTTAATTTAATCAGGTAATTACGAACTGCGTGTTTGGCATGTCACATGCATCATAAAAACACATAACATCCAGAGAACTAATAAACAATTTAGTAAAATCATGCAATGCATTGATACGCTTTCCAACATACCAGAAATCATTACTCAAGTTATGAGGATAATGGCTGTGGAATAAATTTCGCCCCTGTGACCTGGCCTTTGACCCCATTTTGATGATATTGAACAGAACCTGTTTAGTATACCTCGGAAAAAACATGTTAAAGTTTTGTCGCAATAGAAGCATTTTTACGTAAGTTATGATGCATAAGGGTAATGAAATGGATCCCGCTCCTATGTCTTGAGCTTTAATCCTATTTCGCCCATTTTCAATAGGGTTCGTCCCTAGGTGGTTTCCTACCACATACTAAAATTTCATCGAAATCGAACCATTTTTACGCGACTTATCGTGCGGACGGACGGACGGAGAGACAGGCAGACGGACAAAGCTGAAGCATATACAGTTCTTCAACCTACGGTTGCAAAGCGTAAAAAATGTCTGTTCAGCAATATTTAAGGATTCACTCAATTTATTTCAACTCAAACATCTTTCAGTTTGCTATGAGGGAAAAATTCTTCATCCGAAAAAATCCGCTAGAGGTCTTTCATTAATATGCGATGCAAGGTGAAGGTAAGTTAATCCATAATAATAATTAACAAGTTTGTGAAATCATGCAATGCATTTATTATGATAAGCTTTCCAACATACCAAGAATCATTTCTCAAATTATGAGAATAATAGCTGTGAAATAAATCTCGCTCCTGTGCCCTGACCGTTGACCCCATTTCAATGATATTCTACAAAATCAATTCAGTAACGCTCCAGAACAACATGATAAAGTTTTGTCGCAATCGAAGTATTTTTACGTAAGTTATGACGCTTAAGGGCGATGGAATGGATCCCGCTCCTATGTCCTGATCTTTGACCCCATTTCTTCCATTTTCAATAGGGCTACTCCCCACGTTGTTTCCTACCACATATTGAAGTTTCATGGAAATCGACCATTGTTACGCGAGTTATCATGCGGACGGACGGACGGACAGACAGACGGGCAAAGCTGGAGCATATACGCTTCTTCAACCTACGGCTGGAAAGCGTAAAAAAAGAGCTGTGTGGAACAGTGGCTATTGATGAAAACATATATATCAGTCCTTCAACTTCTTATGGACGTAGGTGCTGGAAACATGTGGGGATTTTACATAATCTGAAACTTAATTAAATATCCTCCGCCTGAATCAAGAATCTTAGTGTGACGAAAACGCAAGGTTTCTCTAAAACGTATTTCCTTCTAGTTGCAAGGAGTGTAACTGCTCTCCAGTTTATCGTAAGTAATGCTAAGCCGAGGAAGAATTCCTTGATTAAACTACCCTAATGTGATACATCACATATTATAGGGTGAGCCAAAAGTCCATCCCATTTTGAGCTACACAAAATGTTAGGCATCCATTCCTGTGGGAGACTCCTGCCAGAGTCATCTGGATATTGCGATGACGTGGGATCCACGACACTGATGACGTGCACTTGCCACAGAGCTATCTTGGATTGTCAGGTGACCAGAGAATGGAGGTCGGTAAAAGTGCTGTTCGGGTGCTTCTCCGCTATTACGCGAAGAAAGAGTTAAACGCGGGAGCAAAGGAAAACAGTAGACAGCAGCATTGCACGAAAATAGTTCCGGCGTTTCAATGCTGGGAACACCGTCTCGAAGACATGCTGAAGTTGGGACGTCCAACGATAACAAATAGTGACACCCTGATCACAGCTGTGACAGGTAACTCGGGTGATAGTGCACGACAATCGGCAGCTGAAATGTGGTCTTCCCAATGCATCGTCATTCGTCACCAGAACCACCTTGGTTTCTCCTCCATGCACAAACGAATGATTCCTAATGAAATGACATGTCAGTAAGAGGACCAACACAACGTGCCGCTCTTTATCGCAGATTGCTGTCAAATCCGGAGGACGATAGGTTTTGGCGTCGTTTCGTCACAGGTGATGAAAAGTGGATATCCCTACATCATGCTAGTATTGTGAACCGGTGGCTGAGGCCACGCTAGGAAGCACAACTACATGGAACTAAGTGGGCTGTTCAAGAGGAAAGTCATGTTGTATATTTGGTGGAATCGGGAGGATCTTGTGCATTGGGGACTTATGCCAGATTGTCAGGCTGTGGACCGAATCCTCTGTACAGAACAGCTGCAAACGGTCTATGATGCTCTGCGTTAAAGATACCCTGCACTCATCAGTATGAAACGGACGTTGTTGCAAATGGATAATGCCCTGAGTCATTTCTCCATTCAAACTACAATAATTCGAAGGTGTTGAGATCCTTCTTCATCAGTCCGGAATTTGTCCCTCCTACCACCGCTTGGTTTTGATGTAAAGGCAAAACATAACGCAACGATGATGGCGCTGCAACGATGTCTCATAACTGGTGTGCCCGCAGACAAAAGAGCTTGCAATGTAACTGTGTTACGAAGGCTAAGCAGTAGCAGATTCTTTGCCAGAAGACACATGGTATGCTTCCCGCTGGCACCTAATCAGAAAACGGGTCGTCAAAGCGGATACCGCCGATTTATGACTTGGATGCTTGACTAATGGGTTACAATCTTCTCTCCCGACGAGACTGTAACTATTAGTCAGGAGTCCAAGTCACATGTCGGCTGTATGTGTTTTGATTGTAAGCCTCACTTAACCTGGATAACACCTGGAAAGTGTTATCATCCCTCTAACATAAGTGAAAAGGGAGAAGAAGATAAACAGTGAAGATTATTAATGGAAGATGAACAGCCGCACTCCGCTTCATGTCTTTTACATAGGAGTTGTTACAGCTCAGAGATACAAAGTCTATAGCCTCAAACCCTATGTTCCACGTTTTAGAGATACTTAGGCCCAAAATTTTCTGTTTATCGAATACAGCTCGCGTCCTCGATGTGATGACCTTGTGGAAGAATACTTTAAAGCTAAAGATGCCGAATAAATGGCTTGACGAGCTAAAGTAGAACTTCGACTTAAATCCCACTAAACTACGCTCTTTGGACGTACTTTAGTGGGAGGATATCCAAAGAGCGTAATTTGGACGTACAACATGGAGTGTTTTCCACTGTTCTGTTGATGAATCAGTTAAAAGTTTAGTAGGCACTACTGTCCCAAAGGGAAGAGGAGCTTGGATCTTTCCCCAACGAAATTTCAACTTCGGTCTGGTCTTTCATGCAATTGCAGTTTCGAGCCACGTGGCATCGTGGATGACTAAGATACGTGTTACACATACAAGCTTCCACTAGTCCGTGAGAGATGCAGATTTTTTGCGCTGAAATACTTTGGCGTTTCCCATAAGCAACTCCAGAAATGGATTACTTAGGAGGAGGCTGCAAGCCACAGGCTAGAAACACTACTGATCAGTAAACGTTAGAGTCCTGTTTCCAGGCTGGAAACAGGACTCTACTAACGGTTCGTATGTACTTCTATATATACAGTGGTATTCGAAGCATCTGCCAAAATTGGTTTTAACATCTGATGATGGACTTTACGTTAAAGTGCGAAAGATCTTATGTCATTTTAACTATGTCTTTTTACCTACTAAATTTAGTTTGAACAAATATTTACTTATTGCTTCAGATTATCATCGTGCACAGACGGCAGCTGTTTTTATCCCTCAAAGATTGCAGGCTCTACTGGACGGGAGCATGGAAGAAAAATAACAGTTTAAATCGCACATAAAATTTCAACCTTGCAACTTATAAGGAATACGTACTGTATCTAAAAACGTCTAGTCTTTTACATAGGAGTCGTAACAGCTCAGAGATACAAAGACGGAAAAAGTTAAAATATTGTGCCGCGTTCATCTGATATTTTTGTCCCATTCTTAAGGTGTGTTTTCTCGTATTTACATCCCAGAAAAACGCCCTCTTGTCTTTCCCAAACTAAGTAACCAGTTTTTTCTTCCGTCATTTCTTCGGGTGCACATTTTTGAATGATCTCCGTTGCGAGGTGTCTTTAAATTCGTTGGTTTCGCCTGGGAGGGTTGTCATTCTTACATCGTCGGAGGTAAAAATTTTCTCATGCGAACTTTTGCCTAGATCGCCGTTAAGGAGTCACAACTGACAATCCATTATCTGTTTTCCTTGTCCAGGACGCTGTGCGATGGGTTCTCTACTGGAGGGGTTTGGGTCTCGGTTGGGTGGAAGCATCATTCCTTTGGAATGCTGTAGGGATCTGTGAGAGAGATATTTCCCCCGATAAGGAAGTTTCTTCTAAATTGCTTAGCTGAACTTAAACTACTCCGATTACCTAACTTTCGTAATTAATGTCATGGGTTCATAATGTTAATTAACACGAAGATATATCCGAGAAAATGTATGAAAAGAGCGCCACTTAACAAACAAGCTTCAAAAGCAGTTAGAATAGATGGTGGTGCAAATACAAAATAAACTATTAAGTGTGGAAAATAACGTTTTTGTGATAAAATAAATTGGTAACGAAAAGAAATTAATGCGTGCCGGAAATTTGGTTTAGACGACGACGTTGTAACAGCTGAAACACAAGCAGAGGAGATCATTAGCATGGAGGTAAAATGGAAAAGAAACAAATGAAGCGGAGAAGGAAGATTATAATCAAGACATCGAAGCGGCAGTTCTTATTTCAAATGAGATCCTTAATGTCATTAGGACTGTAAATCGATTTATGAAGAAAGATCAGAGAACACGGAAATTATTTCTGAAATTTGGGAAATCGAGGAAGATTTTGAGGAGCAGTATTGAACAAAATGAAAGCCGAAGAAAATAAAACATCTATTCTCTAAATCTTCGTAAGTTTTTATTTCAATGATATGAATTTATCATTCAAAATCTGTTATTATATTAAATTTAATTTTTCAGAAATATTACTGAAACTAAGGTTTAGTTTACATTCAAAGTGAATTCTAGTTGTGTACAAAATGATCCAATGTTAGCAGCGCTTCTTCTGAAATCTGATTTAATCCCTTCATTTGTTAGAGCATGATTCTCGTTTAGAGGGATATACATTTTGCTGTCCCTTCGATAACGTTATACCGAAGTCTGACTGTGGTTTATATAAAATCACATGGAATATCCCAAGCAAGACATTTTCTCACTTCTTTTGTCAAATATATTCTTTTACAACGATTTTTTGTTCAACTAAGGGATATTTTACCCCCTTTAGAATCCTTACATAGAATGAATTGACGTCAATTTACAGTGAGTTACGCCGCAGAAGAGTGTTATGTAAATTCAGCAGATTTCTGTACGTGACTGCTGAACAGATGTGCTTTATTTCGTTTTATTAATAAATAAAGTAGGATATTGATATGTAACCTTCCATTACCTTAGGAGACGGATTAGATATATGTAAATCGCTGTCTCCGAGCTTAAATATTGGATGTGTGCATAAGTTCTACCTGTTCTTGTAGGCTACAAAGAAAGGAGGATAACACAACAAATAACGTAACTAGGATTTCACATAATTGTCATCAATCTGCATGATCTCTTGCCATCTGTCTATGAGTACGGGAATCCCACGCCTGAAAAACTGCTGTGTTTTAAAGTAAAAAAAAAAAATATAATGCCGTTTTCACATCGTACTCATCATCGAAGGTTTGGAAAGCTAAGGCGTTCTGTAAAGATCGAAAAAGGTGATAGTCCGTAGGTGCCAGATGAGGGGAATACGCCGGGAGAGGTAACACTTCCCAACCAAAGTTCAGTAATTTTTGCCGAGTGATTAAAGCAGCATGAGGTCTGGCGTTATCATGATGAAGGATCACGGCTTTGCGTTTGAGGAGTGCTGGCCGCTTCGATATCAGTTGTTCTCGCAATCTGTCCAACTGTTGGAGGTAGTGGTCAGCATGTATCGTTCGGTCAGGTGCCAACACCTCCCAGTGGATTATTCCCTGGACATCCCACCAAACACTCAACAAAGCCTATTTGGGATACAGTCCTCCTTTTGAGTTCGATGGAGTAGGCTCCGCACCTTGGCACACAGTCCGTCGACGCTTTGCATTACGGTACAGTACCCATTTCTCATCACCCGTTGCAATTTGTTCCAAAAACGGTTCATTTCTTTGACGAGAAAGCAAAGAAACACAGGTACGGATTCTCTCCTCTCGTTGCTTTGCAGGAAGCTGGTGCGAAACCCAGTTTTGAACCTGGTGATGAACCCAAGCGCATGCTGCCGTTTTTCGAATGTTGTTCTGCGTACCGACAACGTTTCTGCTAATTCCTGAACGGTTGGATGTAGGTTATATGTTATGGCTTGGCCCACATCCTCGTCAGAAACCACGGATGAACGTCCAGGACGTGGTTGATCTTTACAGGTTCTGTCTCTGTCCCGGAATTTCCTAAACCAACGGCGACATGCGCTATCACCAACTGCATCCTCCCCATACGCTTGACAGATGTTGCGGCAAGCAGTGGCTGCAGTACTGCCTTTATCGAACTCGTACAGTAAACAATGTCTAATGTGCTCCTTATCGCATGCCATGTTACACTGTCCGTGATTTACGTTAAGAATGACTTACTCGGACAAACCTAGTGCGTCTATATGCTCTACTGCTCCAGGCGTTATAGGCCGAAAATTCGGCATCACAACTACTCCGATCGCAATTTGCATCTATTACAAAAACGGGTAGAACTTTTGCACATACCCAATACATTCTCCTAAGCACAGGGATTTGTTTGGCACAAGCGGTTTTTCTTTCTTTCAAATTCGGGGTATTAACGACCAACGTGAGCAACTTATTGGGCTATAAGCAATCGCTCGTCCCTATTTAGGACCATTGGTTTAAGGGAAGGAAGAAAGCTCGCGGTGTAAGACAAAAACAAATTCCATTCCTCACGGGGATTCGAACCCGGACCACCCCGAAAAAGACCACTGCGCCACAGCAGGGGCCACAAGAGTTTGACTAAAACGCTAAAATGCTGGAAAACAGATCTCAATGGAAATACACAATGACCTGCCTGTATAAATGGTTACACTCGGAGGTATCCGCGTTAATTTGGTTTCATTGGGCACGGGTAACGGAGATCCATTGACAACTACCAGAAGAGTGTAATCTTATAGTCATGAATACTCGAGGAGCATGAAAGAATGGTGTTTAAAGTTTGTAGAAAGGTGCAATGCGTTGAAGGATAAGAAATGCAGTGGTGGCTCTTCAGCATGAACAATAGACAGCAACGTGATGTGTGTGGATCCTCTGTTGCATAAAGACAGACGGGCGACTTTGTGCCAGATTGATGCAAGTATTTCTTTCGGTACCGCGCTTCACATCGTTTAAACTTAATCACCACGCGTACCTCCGAGTGAGAGTATATTTCCAGGCGTCTCGTCATTTTCACGAGAATATGTTCTCCAGTGCGTTTCCTTTTCAATTGAAACTACTGTACTGAACAACTGTAGTCAGGAAAATGTAATATCGATAGTAAAAACTAATTTATGTGTCCCTAATCACCCTTCACAGATCATCGGAAGTTATTTATTGAGGATCGCTCGTAAAATAAACTCTCACTTCTCATCTTATCTGTAAATATTTCTTTGTATGAAGCCCATTTTTTGCGCAATCCCGGATTTATACTGTTAATCTGAAGCTAATTTGATCGTTTATAACGAACAAGATTTAATGGAATGCTACGGATTTAAAGAGGGAGAGAAAAGCTAAGATGGCCACTTTTAGCAAGAAAAGTAACAAAATTTAATGAAATTCCATATTTAACGAAGCAGGAAAATCCTGCTGCACATTATCTTGAAAGGGAGGGATAGAAATGGTGGCACACAGGATGAAATTGCAACAGCGCAGTAGAATCTTCATGTGCTAGTGGAAGGATGTTGACAGAAAAGCAATGAGAAAGTAATACATCTAATGCTCAATAAGCAAGTTATCAAGCGAATCTCCGTCACCCTCTCCAAGGGATATGCTTTTGGTGTATCATATCAGCAGGTTTGAAACCTGACGTTCTATTGCTGGGAGTAAAAAAAAAAAAAATAGAATGGGTGGGATTCACAGGCATGCATTAAGTGGGTTTCTGGGCGACGATTGCAGAGAGGAATAGAGGAGAAATGGAATGGGGATGTGGCCCAAGGGAAAACAGAAGATAAAAATTTCTGGAATTGTGTCCATTATCTCTTTCACCCTCCAAGTGAGCGTTGCATTGGGAAGATCGGTGCTGCTTTTACTACGTGTTTATGTCGCTAAGCAGCGGACAATCTCACGCAGCGTTCAAGTAGGAACATCTAAACTTTTATAAGAAAAAGATGTCTAAGGAGGATGTATTATCCTTAAAGGATAAGGTAATCAACGTTAGAGAGCTAGAAAATGGGGGAAAATGTTGCCAGGTGTATCATCGTCATCATCATCATTGTCAGCCGTTACCAATCCACTGTTGGATGTAGGTAACTTCAGGTTTCTACCACAAGTCTTTAGCCAGTTTCCTCCATGCTACTTCCGCATGCCTTCGAATTTCATCCACTCTTCTTCTGGGTCTTTTCCTGTCCCATGGAATCCAATCAAAAATTTCGGTTGTCCGTTCTTCTTGCAATATATCCAGCCCATTGCCATTTCAAGGATTTCACTGTGATCATGATGTTTTCCACTCTTGTCATTTTCCAGATCCTCGAGTTCCTCTTCTCATCTTTTCTGGTTACACTAAGCATGCATCTCTCCGTGCTACTTTCAGTTTTTGAAGCCTTGTATGTCTTTCTTAGTTAAATTCCATGTCTCTCTTCTATATGTAAGCAATGGAAGAATGCATTGATTAAAGACTTTTCTTTTAAAACATAACGGCGTATTGTTCTTTAAAAATTGCACTGTTGCTCACAAGAGCTCTCCAACCAAATTTAATACGTCGATTAATTTCTTCCTCAACGTGACCCTTGTTTGATATATGCTGTCTTAGGTAAATGTAGGTATCGGTTATCTGCAGCTTTTCCCCATCAATCAATAAATCTTCATTTCTTGTAAAAGCATTGTACATTAGTTTTCCTTTCGGAGAATTCAGTTTTAATCCCACTTCTTTACTCTTGTCAGAAAGTTCTTGGATCATGTGGATATATAATTTAATCGTATACGCATGTTGTGACATTGGACAATTTTTCACCCCAAAGCGGATTTATTGAGCACCCGGTTTTAAGGAGGATATTCGTCGGTCCCGAACTCCTCGTTAGAAACGTATTCTTATGCATTTGTATACGAATCTAGAAGGAGCGAAAGAATGACACCTGCAAAGTTCGAGCGTGATCTTATATCATGTATTAAATATACACGGTCGAGTCACATTATTGTGACCACCAGCTAATATCCAGCGTAACCGCCATGTGCAGAGCGGACAGCAGCTAGACGGCCTGGGAGTGATTCAATAAGGTGCCGGAAGGTGTTCATAGGTATGTGTTGCCATGCTGACTGCAGTGCATCTGACAGCTGCTGAAAGGTGCGTGATAGAGGATCCATAGAGCGAACATCACGATCGAGAAGGTCCCACAGATGCTCAATTGGGTTTAACTCTGGGGAGTTAGGGCGCCAGGAAAGTACTTTGAAGTCTTCGTCGTGCTCTTCCAAACCACTCTAGGACATTTCTAGATGTGTGACAGGTCTCATTGTCGTACTGGAAGATCCCATCTTCCCCAGGGAAGACAATCAGCATGTATGGGTGTACGTGGTCTGCACAGAAGAATTCATAACGAATTCGGTCCATAGTGCCTTCCACAGGTATGAGTGGGCCAGGGGAATGCCACGGAAACATTCCCCAGACTATTCCCCAGACCACCCCACCAGCTTGTGTTCTTCCAGCAAAGGCTGAAAAGTGTTTGTTCTCCGATGTTTTTCGCCTTATACGCCAAACTCCATCCGTTTGATGAAGCAGAAAACGTGACTCGTTGGAGAAGGTAATCCTTGGCCAATCAGCGGAGCTCCGAATCTCGACACTGCCGTGCAAATATAAGCCTTTTCTGCCGATGCACCTTCGTTAGCATAGGTGCAGTGACCATCGGTCTGCATCAGAGCGCCATACGCAGCAGGGTTCGCTGAACTGTTGTTTTAGACACACTTCTGGTAACCCCCTGGCTTATTCGGCCAGTGAGTTGCTCCACTGTAGCGTGTCGATTGGCCCACGCCCACCTTCGCAGCCGACGTTCACCTCTCACATCAATGGCCCGTGGTGGTCCGCAGTTTCCACATAGCTTATTTGCAATGGGGCCATTTCTCCAATCACGATACATTTTAACCACAACAGCACGCGAACAGTTCACAAACTGTGCTGTTTCAGAAACATTGCCAGCCTTGGCCCGAAAGCCGATAATCATCCCTTTTTGCAAATCTGATAAATCGCTTCTTTTATCTCTGACAGCAACGAGTGATATGTTTTCAGAATGCCTACAACAGCACACCTTATATACCCTCCAAGCCAGCTCACGACACGTGCCTTCTTTCATTAGCTACACACATTGTTGACGTGAAAAGTCGGAGGTGGTCACAATAATGTGACTCGACTGTGTATATTCCTATATTTTTGGAATTATTCAGCTTTTTATTAATTTTGTACTCTCTTTGAAATGGCTTTAAATTTCTCTAAGATTTAAAATTAGATACAGTCGATTTTCTTAGTTAAGAAATGTTCAAAGTAAAGTTGCTTTACTATTTCTTTTAAGTTTATTGAAGGAAACACTGAACAAAAACAACCTGATATACTTTGGATCTTCTTACATACACAAACTCAGGAAGGCAAGGATTTCAGTTTCCAGTGCGAGAAAAGGTATCGGCTGATTGGAAACAGAAAATGTTGAGAACAGTAAATATTCGGGACTACTAAAATACAAAAATGGAATGAAAGGCAATAACTAATAAATCATACGTTGACTCCTTTCCTGATTCAGATACGGCTACCGGATGTATCACGATGTATCGCCAGATGGCTTATGTAGAGATCGTCGAATGTAGGTAATACGTTTAACGTGAGCTACTTTCTGCAGAATAATTAAGAGAATGTGGCACAGTTAAATTTAAAGTATATGAAAAAAATGTTCTTTGATGTACTAATTGAGGTAGATGTCAGCCCTAGGAAGTATGTTGAAGGCACCATCAAACTCTCCGGTATCTAAGGTAATAAAATCTCATTTATGCTCTGATAATAGAATGGCATCCCCCCCCTAGATTCTTACGAACACGTAAACATACATTACATGGTTTACAGCTGCCAATCACGTTTAGTTTTTCATGAGGTCTTCTGTGCATATTTTGAGCGCTTTATACCAACTGATCTACCCAAGTTTTACACGCCAATTAATTTCTTCTTCGATATGGCGCTCGCTTGGTATCTATTGCCCAGGAAAAGCCCAAGTATCGGTCAGCTCTAGATTTTCCCCATCATCACTAAATTCTCAGTTCACGTAAAAACATTGTACATCAATTTTTTTCCGAAAGCTCATTTTTAATTCCAGTTCTTTACTGTTGTCTATACCATACTCAGCAGCTACGAAGATAATTTGCAAAAATGACTATATGTCGTCAGTAAAACAAAGACGGGTTGAATAATCTCCATTAGCCTTTATGCCCTTGTCTTCCCAGTTCAATGAGACGTTCTGAAATGTAGGATACAAGAGATTGGGAGATATGGTGTCACCTTGTCTCACTCCGTTTTCTGTGTCTTAGCGGGTCGAACCTTTGCACTCGGATATTATAGATTTTATTAATAATGTTAATATGTGCGACTTCAATTCCTCGGGACATCAAAGACATTATAAACGTTCATGACTTCACGGAATGAAATGCCATTTCATAATCAATAAAAGCAATACATAAGGATAGTTCATATTCCCTCACATTTCTTTTATATAAAACGCGTTGTTTCAGTTTTGGACTTGACATTTTTTCCAAAGAAAGAGAATTTTTTTCTGAAGAGGAAGAAAAATATGGTGGGAAGATGATGTTGCCTGTGATCTGTGTGGAGTGAACGGCTTGTACAGTAATTTTCGTAAGAGATATTAAGAAACGCAATTTCGTTTCAAAAATATAAGAGTAATTAGATGCCACCAATGCACAGAACATCGTAATCAACGATCTAGTAACCATGACAATGCGACGTGATTGGGAAGCCGATTTATTTCTGAAGACTGCCTTGTCACACTACAAAAGATTTGCACGTGCACAAATTGACTTGCTAATTATTCTTTATGGGTGGATGAACGTGAAATTAAAATGTTTATCGCATACAAAATTGCGGGTTCATCAAATGACTGCAACTTTAACTGACCATTTCTGGTTGGTTGATTGCTAAGTACATAAGGGAGTTGTAAATTACCCTTTTCTCTGGATAATAAAAGGTATAAGTGCGAGTATTCTAATCATTGACTAGATATGGCTTGAATGTTAAAATTCTTTTGGAGACTTTGAAGTTACAAGTCTTTATTGCGTAAAGTTTACTCCGGTTGTTATAGAAAGTAAAAGTATATTTCGTGTTGATCATGCGTTTGATTTTAAATAAAAATCGCGATACGAATCACTTTGCGATCGGGGAACAGACCAATCAGGACGCAGATGTAAAACAGAAATGTTTTGCTTAAAGTTTGCAAATGAAATGTATGACACTGTAATTTTGGACTCTTTAATTTCAGGAAAAGCTCATATTAATAAGATTCTTTGATTTTCATATTATAATTTAAAATCATTTATCTATTCGTTGAAACTCTTGATGAGGCATTAAGAGGATTTTTCCCTAGTTTTCGACAGCAATTAATGATAGGGGAGAGAGCCACTCTCTGACTCTACTTCAACACTGGCCATTCTTCAGCCTTTGCTGTACATCGGGGTCGGTTCATATTATCTTACTGTTCAAAAAACCGTTTAAAAGCTTTTTTTTTTTTGGAGTTCTCGTGGATTTGTTCCCTTCTTCAGAAGGTTGTAAAATGAAAAATAATTCGCACGTAACAGGAAGACACGTGCAGAATAATTTACTAATGAAAAAGTGACAAGGAGCTGACTTGGTGTTCATAAGGGAACCACGCAAAATGGATTAGACAATGCCTGAGGTGTTTTTGAGAGAAGGGGTAGGGGGAGGTTAAAAAAAGAAAGTCTCGATGTAGGTCTTGAAAAAAGAATTTCGAAGATTTTTCTTTTCGAGGGAAAGGACCTTTCGGTTCCCCGAAAAAGAAAGGGAAGAAGAGGGGGGGGGGAATTGAAGCTAGAAGAATATTCGAAGCTGAGATGGAAGATTGAAATAGAAATTTGATTTGTAAAGAAGAACTAGTTGCTAGGTAACCGAGGAAGACGCCTGATAAGAAAAAGCATCAACAAACATATCATTGTGTAAATAATATGAAGAACAATAAATGAATCAGAACAAATGCCATACCTGACAGTCCCCGTACACATCACTGAATAAAGAGCACAACTGTAGAAGAGGGAGTTTTCATTTAGATAAAAAATACCTGAAGTGTTTAATTTCTTCACAAGAGAAACCCTGACGAACCCACGCTACAGACCACTGAAAGTAACCCAGTGAACAGCCCTCTAACAACACCGAATCGAACTTCCATCCAAGGAGCTATACGGTAGAAAAGGCCTAATTGTATAAATTAGTGCTGATAAGTAAATCCTTGCTAAAAAAGGAACAGTCTAGTGTAACCGGAGCTTCCATATTTATCAGAAGCAAAATTCTGTAGCCATTTTTAGAGATAGTGAATTGTAGTCATTTTCTTTCAATTCCCGCCATTTGGATGGGAAGGACAGCGACAGGCAAAGTACCTTTTTTCCCACGTGTATTTCGTCGATTTGAGAAGAATGAAACTGGAAATTATTGCTTTTAAGCTGTCCCAAGCAAAGCGGCGAAGCGAGTAGAGGGAGCCAACGAGCCAATGAATGAATCTTGCGTTTTTCGGAAAGGAGGCATTTTTAGGGTGTGGATTTGCTTAGGAGGAATTCGTCGGACTTGACACGGGGGAGAGTTTTGGTTCGGGGTCGGCTATCGGAGAAGAAAAGAGCAGAGAGAACTCCGTGGCAGAAGGTCGACGAAGCAGGAGATCTTGAGCGGTGGTGCTAGTATCGAGGGAAAAAGGGTGGTAGGAAGAAATGAGGCCGGGGAGAGGAGAAACGGAAAGAGATCATGAGGGGTTAATATGTAGAAAGAACGGAGATCAGGACAAGGCTTAAAGACATTCCCCGTAGCATCTGAATAAAAGTCTTCCTCACTGCAAAATTTAGCCACAGTCGATTCACTCTTCTATGCTTTGTATTGTATTTATCTGCTCCAGTCGGGAGAATTACGGATTATATCACCGATACAGAACTTACTGCTAAGGAAGCATCAAACGAACCCTCCACACAGGGCGCTGCAATCAATAGTCTGCCAAGTCTAAGAGATAAATTCAGTAGAGTTGGCCAAGACAAAAGCAGGAAAATCTTTTCCTGGCATGTTAACACAAGGAGAAAGAAGGAACCAAATGTTTCGTGTATAAAAACAACGACCTGAAAACCGCTCTTCTAGCTGAAAAAATATAAATGTTTTTTCGAATATGGAAAAAATTAAAGATTTACGTGCGACTCAAATTGCTTGTTTTCTTCCTTGCTCCCCTGAAATACAGAATCTGCAATATGCAGTATTTATAGAACCCACATTCAGTGTAAGCAAACAAGCTGACAAATGCCATAATATCTAAGTATTGTAGAAGACCTAATGCAACTTGCCACGTTACGCTTTTTTGCTGCATGTTATGGCACCTTTCTAGATGGCAATGTTGCAACACATAGCACCAGAATCGTGCAGAAATGGTTTGATGAACAATTGGAGGCCTTTCACCATTTCCTCTGATCACCACTATCCCCTGATCTCAATCCTCTTGAAAATGAAAATGTGTAGAACACGTCGGAAGCGGAAAGAGATTTTCAACATCTATGTTCTCTTTCGTCAATACTGACAGAGTTGAGCGATGTTTTTCTGCTTAGCTATCTTCGGACCAAAACGAAATCAAGTATTTAATAAAATCCATGACTCGTCGCATACTTGCTGTCATTCGCAACATAGGTGATGCAACTGGATAATAAATAAAGTGTGGGTATTTTTCGTTACACAGTTATTTCTCCTAATAAATAATGTCACAACAGTAATCGTTATTTTTTTTTTGTGTGTGTTTGAAGGTTTAACGACCATCGCGTGGAACTCAGTGTGCGATAAGCAGTCGGCCGTTCCTAATTTAGGGCCACTGACTCTAGGGAGGAGGGAGAGCCATGCCAAAAGACAAACACAATATCCATGCCTCACCGGGAGTCAAATCCGTACCACCTCGGGCGAATGATAAGAAGCCATCGCTTAGACCACTGCGCCACCGAGGCTGCTTGATCGTTATTTAAAACAGGTAAAACAGCTGCTCTCATTTCTGATTTCTGGGTATAGTTCTAATAATCCATATTGCTGTAACCCTGGGCTCATTAATTTCAGCGGAAAGTTATCATTGATAACCATGTTTTATTATTGCTTGGTAGATAAAATATTTTTTTTGCATCAGTGCTTTTGGGAAGGCACTGAGACGGTCCTCTTTCACTATTTTTCTGCCAGGCGTGTTAATGAGAGTTAAGAGAATAACTCCCTGCTGCACATCAAAAGTATTATTGGTCTTCGCTATCGTTCTTGGAATTTAGTTTAAACAACTTTATTGCGACAATCGCTTTACAGCTTTGTTGGGAGTTTTTGGAGGTGTCGTGGCAGATCCGGACGTGGCACTTCCGTACAATGAAAATTTTGTGTCAGATCCGTACAAGCAAGCATTCCTCAACTGCGTCACCCAAATGGAAAAAGGAGGCTAACTGATCGTGTGTCACTTACGTACAAAGGGTCCCGCTAATCCTTTCGTAAGGGCTAGCGAGGCAAACTAGATCGTGTGTTACTTCAGTATAAATTGTGAGATTCACTATTTTGTTAATTTGTTCTTTTAAAATTAGACAGCACAGTGCTCTAGTTGCATCTGGAGATTTTATTTAAACAAAATGGATCTTGTAGTGTTGTCTGAAACGTCAAAAGGCAAGCTTTGTGCTGTCTTCAATGATTTTCGATACCACCAACATCGTAAAAATTTATTTTTCACATGTTTCATCATATTTAAAAACAAATTCAGCACCCCCTTAATATGAAATCGTGGACAAACTTCAGAATCTATTCCTTTACAGTGCCGTTGTCATTAACAGGGAAAATGTGATGAACCACACGTCCATGGTTTCCTTATATTTCAACAACTGGACCCAAGCCCACTGCACAAAATGAAGGCATTTTGTAAATTAAAATAAATACAAACAACAGAAGTTATTCACAAAGAAATGGGATCAAAAATATTATTCCGTTCTCAGATTTACTGCCAAAAGATTAGCAACTGAGGCTTAAGATACTTGCCCTAGAACAAATTAATGAACCAGCCCTTCTCTTTCTAGAACCCTAGTTCACACAAACGGTGCAAGGGCAAAGATGATCCGCACGCATCTTCTGGGTATGAGAGAGTTAAATTCCTTTTTGTAAATTCTTTTTCTTACGAAACTGACACAAAAACGGTAGGGCCGTAGGGTAGGAGATCTCAAATACGATGGGTAATCAGCATTACAATTGTACGGAAGTGACACTGAAATTTCGATGTGCGGAAGTGCCATGTCCGGATCTGACAGTAACCCGTTCTTGGAATTCATAATTTCTTTCAGAAGTTTTTGGAACGAAGTGATTGGTACATATATTGTAAACTTCGGTTCATAGATTTTAGTCAGAATAACCTTCAATAACCAATTTGAATATTGAGCAAATTAAAATCGTTTCGCCTCTTCTACTAGTGCTCCAGGGAAGATATGGGGACTGTCTGCTTTTCACCAGTACTCAATCAGCAGTATTCATGAGGTAGGGAAGCAACCACACCCTTTCACTGTCCTTACAAGAGTTGGTCGTTCCTCAAGCAAACGGCTGTCTGATTTAATTTTATTTTACTCTTAATGATCTTTTTGTTGTAGGGAGGGTATGAAGCACATAGCTATTCTAACATCTTCAGGATTTAACGGAGAAAATTTTCACGGTGGGTTGAAGGCGTTAACGAACGGGCGGTAATAAGCATCGGAATGTGACAACCCAGGTAGCCAGGATCACGCAAAAGTGGTCCAAGAGAAAAGGCAAAGCTTATGGAGTGGGTGGCTTCAAATGATTTCTCCGTCTGGGGGAAGGAGAAAAAGAAAGGGAGAAGACACCAGAAGGTAGAAATCCATCTACGAATGGAAGCCGAGCAGCCAGAGATCTTTGGAGGGAGATACTACGTACTCGGTGGGACGGAGAGAGACAATTCTTTGCGTGCCCAGATGGGAGATTTGAAAGAGAGATAGAGTCTGAAAAAGCAAACTTAACTGCGAATTATACTGAGAAAAAAGCCTTACTGAATAGTAAGCAAATACTGATCAACGTGTTAATAGTATGGAAAAACGTAAAGAAATCAGGAGTAATCTAGAAAGATCTTTCCCCGTATACTTGCCTGAATAAATCTACTCTTCACTACAAAAGTTCGAGTCTTCACTTTAGCTGGCACTTTATCTGCTTTCATCATCGAAAAAGTTATTGAAACCCCAGAACTTCTAAATCCCTCACAAGCGAAGGTCAAACGAAACCCAGGCGACAGGGTACTGAAAGCGACTCAATGAACAGCCATCCAACATAACGAACTATCATTTACACGTAAAGAAATACACGTGTGCAAAATAAGTTGCTAATGAAGGAATCTGAGAGGGGAAAAGTGACATGGAGCTGATCTGATGGTCTCAAGATAGGTAGTCGTGATCTAACTCTTCAACAAATAGTTTTGAGGATTCTCCGTCCAAGGGAGAATAGAGGTTGGGAGAATGTCCGATGCTGAGATGGGAAACTGAAGCAGAAATTAAGTTTGGAAGGAAAAACTTAGCAGCGAGGTAACCGAGAAAAAGCCTGGTAGAATAAGCAGGAACAACCAAAGTGTAAATAATATAAAGAACTATAAATATATCAGGACAAAACTCGTGCATGACCATCTTCGTATACGACATTAAATGAAGAGCACCGCACTAAATGAGAGGTTTTTGATTTTGTGAATAAAGAGCACTACTGTGAATAAGAGGATTTTTTATTTTATGAATAAAGAGCACTACTGTAAATGAGGGTGTTTTCATTTTATAAATAAAGAGCACTACTGTACACGAGAGGGTTTTCATGTTATGAATAAAAAGCACTACTGTAAATGAGAGAGTTTTCATTTTATAAATAAAGAGCACTACTGTAAATGAGAAGGTTATCATTTTATGAATAAGGAGTACTACTGTAAATGAGAGGGTTTTCACTTTATAAATAAAGAGCACTACTGTAAATGAGAAGGTTATCATTTTATGAATAAGGAGTACTACTGTAAATGAGAGGGTTTTCACTTTATAAATAAAGATCACTACTGTAAATTAGAGGGTTATCATTTTATGAATAAAGAGTACTACTGTAAATGAGAGGGTTTTCATGTTTTGAATAAAGAGCACTACTGTAAATGAGAGGGTTTCCATTTTACGAATAAAAAGCGGTACCGTAAATTTGAGGGTTTCCATTTTATGAATAAAGAGCACTATTGTAAATGAGGAGGTTTTCATTTTATAGCAAAACTGTTCGCGTGCTTATTTTTAAGTACTGAAGTGGACCCTATATTATCAAAAGAATCGCCATTTGCAGGTTCCTGCTTCCTATGTCCTTGGAGCAGGTAAGCAAATAAATAAATAATTAAGCAAATTGAATGTAACGACAGGCTATTTCGCTCGCACGAGTCTTTATTCTTCAGACTGGGGGAAAAGGGAAAATATCAGTTAGTCAAAATAAGTAATATATACTTCCAGCGGGAGATGGTTATTTTGTAAGATTTTCTCTATGTATTTCCCGCCAAAATCTGTTCTCATTCCTTTCTGCCTACGTGCCTGCGCAAAAATCATTCCTTCCTCTTTCTAGTCCCAAGCAACACTCCCTTTTTATGACCGCTGTGTACTTTTTCCTTTCACTCTCTGCCGCTTGAAGGAAGATGCTCGTGACGTAAGAAGTTGATTGTTGGTAATTGCTGAGAGTCAAATTTTCATTCTCATGGTTTCTCCGAGAAAGTGTTTGTCCTCCAACGACCAGGGATAAAGGAAGGGGAGGATGTAGGTTTTGTTCATAGGCGGTTCACCGTCAACGAAGGAATCTCGTCCCCAAGGAATTTCTTAAGCGTCTCTTTTATCTGAAGAAGAAATTCTAGCTGCCGTTTTTTGCGTGTTGAATAACCCAAGTCACTATTTAGTTACATTTCAAATATTTCTATACAACAAAACCTCCCGAACTGTTTAATTTCCTAACAAGGATGAACCCACGCGACAGAGAACTGAAAGTAATACAGTGAGCATTACCGTTAACAGTCTTTCATTGTAATCATTCAGTTCTGGACATTATACAAGGGTTGTACTGAAAGTAAAGCAAAAGTGGGCATAATTTTTTCATTAACTAACAGAGGTCGTTCAAATTGCACATGTTGGTAGAGTAACTCTTTCTTTATACAAAGGTACTACTCAACATAGTCTTCATCACAAGGGATGCACTTGCGCTATCGTTGAACCCAACTCTCGAAACCTCTTTGAAAAAATTCAGGTGTGGACTGTTGTACCTACTTCTTCACAGCCACTTTCTTCCTTGTCTGTGTTATCAAATCGTTATCCCGGAGACTGTCCTTCATTGGACCGAAAAGGTGGAAGTCGGAGGGCGCCATATCTGGGCTGTACGGTGGAATGAGACCACCGACCAGCCTAATTTGTTAATCGCCTGATTTTTGCCAAAGATGTGTGTGGTCTCGCATTGTCATGGTGAATGTAGATTAGGATGGAGTGAAAAAGGCCAAAAAAAAACTTTTTTTTAATTTTATTGTTTTCTGACCCAACAAAGGGTTCTGTTTAGTTAAAAAAACACAGTAAAAAATTCCAGCTCAATAACTCGTCATCTTCAGGTTATACAAAGGCTAAAAACATTTAATTTTAACGTCAAAAAAGTGAAAACATGAAAATATTTCTTTTTACAATATCTTTGTTTCCTAACCAAACAAATGGTTGTAATTCATAAAAAAGAAACAGGAAAAAAGTTTCAGCTTAATCACTCGTCATCTTCAGGTTCCACACGAGATCCGAAGAAATTCATCTTGTCGTCGAACTTCGGAATTTCGTTCCGGGACTTGATTCGGCTGCGTATGAATCCATCCCTGGCTTCTACACCACATGTTGCAATTGTCGCTTCTGTCACCAGTCTCACCTGCCTCTCTACCGCTTGGGAATAGCAAGGGAGCTTCCCTATTTCAAACTGTGTACGTACTCTCATCAATCTTATGTCTTCGTCACTGAGGCTCAAGGTAGCCAGTGGTTCCAAGATATTGTCCCAGCGTATCATCTCAAAATACTCCTCTGCTTCGAAATTCAATTTGGGAAGCTCAAAATGGCGTATTTCCCCCCTTTCAGTCAGTTTTTCTTGCGTTCAGTATTTTTCTCAGGCCAAGTTCTCGAATGTGGGCTCTTTCATCTTCCAGCATCGCCAACAGAATGTTTTCAGAGTGAGCAAAATAACAGTTCCTCTGAATAAATTCGTGCACGATTGCCTTAAACTCTTCTGGCAAGAATGAACTTTTCTTTATCATTCCGTGAAGATGATGTGCCCCATGAGTTGCTCTCGGGATTTTCTTTATTTCAAACCAGGATGGCACATAAACTTTTATACCATATTCTGCTAGGAGCTTTAAGTCATCTGGTAGTCCTGCGGTTGATACGTAAAGGTGAAGAATTCTGTTGGCTGTAGTGAGCCATCTTGAGTGGCCATCTTCCCAGGACTCCCCGAGGATACTGCCCTAGAAATATCAAGGAGGTGTTTGTGGTGTGTACTGAGGTATTTTTTTTTTGTCAATTTCGGGCAGAGCAACTGGAATAGGGACATAACTTGTCACGGCAAGGTTTTCACGCGTTTCCAGAGATTTTCCTATTGTTCCGGAAAACTGTTTTTGTCCAATAATCACTTGAAAACTCAAGTGAATATTTATACTTTGTCAAAATCGCCATTGTCAGCGCGAGAAATTGCTTCCCACACCAAAATAGCCAAAATCAGGCAATAATTCATATTGCTGACAATAGCGATTTTGACAAAGCATAAATATTCATTTGAGTTGTGAATCCTCAAGATGCCAATATTTTGGGCGGAAATTTGGAGACAATTTGTTCTAGCCCATTTGGAACCTAATAATGAAGTCAGGCAATAGGAATTTCAAAAAAAGTTTTTTTTGCTCCACCCTAAAGTAGATCTTTTTCAGATTCTTGTTCGGTCTTTTCCTCCTCATGGCTTTTCTAAGCTTCTTGAGGGCCTCAGTGCACCGCTCGCTGGTCACGGTACGGCCACGTTCAAGAAAATCAGGGAGAATGACACCCCTGTCATCCCAAAAAATAATCACCATGACTTTCTGTGCTGATCGCTGTCTCTTGAACTTCTTAGACTTTGGAGAAGGAGTGTGACGCCATTCCATGGATTGATTCTTTATTTTGGGATTGCAAAGGCACGCCCACGTTTCGTCCCCTGTCGCCAGACTGAAAAAACACGTGTCTTTATTGGCATCAAACGCTTCCAGCAGATCATAGCAGACTTCCACCGTCTCTCCTTCAAATCGGGTGTCAATTGTCAAAGTACCCATTTTGCGCACATTTTCCGATACCCTAATTCCTCCACCATCTTCTGTATGGTATTGCGACCACAATCCAGTTTGTGCAGAAGCTCCCGGATTGTGCCTCGTCTCCCTACGCGAATCAATTCATCCACTCGCTGATGATTTGTGTCAGTGGTCACAGATGATGGTCTCCCAATGTGTGCTTTCAATGCTGGTTTCTCCTTCTTTAAACTTCCTCATCCATCTGTGCACATTGCTCTTGTCAGTGGTGTCATCTCATTAAACATTCTGTAGCCTTCTGTGGATGTCAGACAGCCTGCACCCTTCCTTCGTCAAGAACTCAATAACGGCACGTTGCTTCTGCTTGGAATCCTTTATTTACCTGCCATGAAGAAGAACGGTTACTATAGAGGGAGAGGTACTCTACCAACGTATGCAATTTGAACGACCTCTGCCAGTTAATTAAAAAAGTTATGCTTACTATAGCATTACTCTGCACCACCATCGCAAAATACGCCAAAGAGAACCGCTTTATATAAAATTCCACCAAGAGCTCAAAGTAAATACCAATTCTTATTGATTGCAATTTCGATTAATTTAACTTTTTGAGAGTTACAGTTTTTCACATTTTATAGAAATCGGTTAAAGTTCTTAGGTGAAAGGCTGCAGTAAAAGGCGTTGGCAAGGATCGGCACTATCCTTACTTCTGTCTCTTTTTAAAACATGAAAAAAGGAGAAAAAGGAGCAGCAAAATACCCTTTTACGCTTTGATTTAAGAAACTCTTAAAGCACTAAATGTCAAGAAAGGATTAACAGAGAAGCCAGAGGTCTATTTGTGTTGATTAATTTCATCCTCACCGAGTTGTTGACTTAGCTGTTTAGGTGAAATGGGTACGCCCAGCTTGTTGAAAGATAGTTTACAACCAACAATGGTCATCGTGAAAGTCCCTAAAGAAACAAACCTCGCAAGAAGTGTTTATCTTTCTGAATTCCCAGAGGTAATCTATTTGAGCTTGGGCGCAACTGTTAGTAGCTTTTCGGGATGAAGAGGGAGTGATAGAAGAAGACATGATATCCCTTGAGAGACGATCCATTTATCAAAGAACACTGGTGGGGAAACCTTTTCGAAAGGGTCATCACTTGAAGCATGAGAAAACAAAACAGAAAAAGAAAATATAAACAAAAGCTTAAGAAAAGAATGTGTGCTAACGGGAAACAAAGCGATGAAGAGTACGTGAAAGCTCTTCTCAGCGACTTTGTTACACTTTCTATGACATGCTTTAAACATTCGATCAAACGATTCATGTAGAAAAAGTTTTGCCTCCGACTGTTTTACAAATATAATTAATATGCTAGTGGAAAAACCGTGTTTAAATACCCAGTAATTCATAAATTGATATATTATAATTAGGGATTAAACTGCATCAAAGACATTCCGCAGAACTCTGGTAAAATTATTACAAATGCACAATTATTTTTATTAGGCCAAGCTGCGGCACGTTGAGAGACTTTTAATGGCAAGGGGAAAGTTCCAGATACAGACAACAGAAAAAAAACAATTAAGTGATGGCAAATGTCCTAACTATTTTGTTGGAAATATTTAATATTTTGCATCACATTATTCTTTAATATAAACCTACTTACATGTAAAATAGTGTTGGGATGTTTGTATCACATGGATTTGAAAACCGTGGTTCAAATTACAGACTTAAAACCAATTTTTTCCTAATGGGATGCTTTTAGCTTAAATTAATTTTTTCAACTACACACAAGATAGCAAAGAAAAACTACAATAGGCTATGTGATTTTCAGCGAGGAATGGACTATTTTTTCTTCTATTCTTCTTACGGGGCAAATTAGAAGCAAAGCGGGGGTAACAAAAATCATGTTATTGCTGTTGAGATAGCGACTCCAGTCGGCGAACTAATCATAGCCCTACGAAGCCTCCTGAAAGAGTTAGCTTTATGTGTTAGTTTACAGAAAATAAAGCGTCTAACCGGTTCTTCTTGTACTGTATGAATGCAAAAAAAAAAAAAAAATGTTTTTCTCTTTCCTTTCCTTCTCTTTTCTTTCCTCTTTCCTTTTTTTCTCACTTAGATTTCTTGAAATGTCACACATTACAGTCTTTGGGGTAAGTGTTGAGGTTTTCAAACGAAAGTATAT
This sequence comes from Macrothele yani, assembly GCA_039090855.1. Classification (NCBI taxonomy): domain Eukaryota; kingdom Metazoa; phylum Arthropoda; class Arachnida; order Araneae; family Macrothelidae; genus Macrothele; species Macrothele yani. The sequence continues at coordinate 51,134,826 of CM076995.1, forward strand.
TTCTACGAGTCTGAAGACCTTTTGGGCGGGGGGTTGTAGTCCCTGCGTTCCGCTATGTTGAAATGAGCTTCGATTCTCTTCGCTAATGTCGCCTCCAAAGGAGCAGCAGGATCCAAGATAAGTGACTTTGTGTTTTGTGTTTTGAAGTGAGTTGACTATTTAGGTCTTCGCTAATGTCGCCTCCAAAGGAGCAGACGGAACCAGGATAAGTGACTTTATGTTTTCTGTTTTGAAGTGAGTTGACTATTTAGGTCTTCGCTAATGTCGCCTCCAAAGGAGCAGCAGGATCCAGGATAAGTGACTTTGTGTTTTGTGTTTTGAAGTGAGTTGACTATTTAGGTCTTCGCTAATGTCGCCTAAAAAGGAGCAGCAGGATCCAGGATAAGTGACTTTGTGTTTTGTGTTTTGAAGTGAGTTGACTATTTAGGTCTTCGCTAATGTCGACTCTAAAGGAGCAGACGGAACCAGGATAAGTGACTTTGTGTTTTCTGTTTTGAAGTGAGTTGACTATTTAGGTCTTCGCTAATGTCGCCTTCAAAGGAGCAGCAGGAACCAGGATAAGTGACTTTGTGTTTTCTGTTTTGAAGTGAGTTGACTATTTAGGTCTTCGCTAATGTCGCCTCCAAAGGAGCAGCAGGATCCAGGATAAGTGACTTTGTGTTTTGTGTTTTGAAGTGAGTTGACTATTTAGGTCTTCGCTAATGTCGCCTCCAAAGGAGCAGCAGGATCCAGGATAAGTGACTTTGTGTTTTGTGTTTTGAAGTGAGTTGACTATTTAGGTCTTCGCTAATGTCGCCTCCAAAGGAGCAGCAGGAACCAGGATAAGTGACTTTGTGTTTTCTGTTTTGAAGTGAGTTGACTATTTAGGTCTTCGCTAATGTCGCCTCCAAAGGAGCAGCAGGATCCAGGATAAGTGACTTTGTGTTTTGTGTTTTGAAGTGAGTTGACTATTTAGGTCTTCGCTAATGTCGCCTCCAAAGGAGCAGCAGGAACCAGGATAAGTGACTTTGTGTTTTCTGTTTTGAAGTGAGTTGACTATTTAGGTCTTCGCTAATGTCGCCTCCAAAGGAGCAGCAGGATCCAGGATAAGTGACTTTGTGTTTTGTGTTTGGAAGTAAGTTGACTATTTAGGTCTTCGCTAATGTCGCCTCCAAAGGAGCAGCAGGATCCAGGATAAGTGACTTTGTGTTTTGTGTTTTGAAGTGAGTTGACTATTTAGGTCTTCGCTAATGTCGCCTCCAAAGGAGCAGCAGGAACCAGGATAAGTGACTTTGTGTTTTCTGTTTTGAAGTGAGTTGACTATTTAGGTTTTCGCTAATGTCGCCTCCAAAGGAGCAGCAGGAACCAGGATAAGTGACTTTGTGTTTTCTGTTTTGAAGTGAGTTGACTATTTAGGTTTTCGCTAATGTCGCCTCCAAAGGAGCAGCAGGAACCAGGATAAGTGACTTTGTGTTTTCTGTTTTGAAGTGAGTTGACTATTTAGGTCTTCGCTAATGTCGCCTCCAAAGGAGCAGCAGGAACCAGGATAAGTGACTTTGTGTTTTCTGTTTTGAAGTGAGTTGACTATTTAGGTCTTTTATCGTACTCTTAGAAGCATAGATATTGACAAATAAAAGATATGCATCGACGCCCCCTGGCGGGAAAAACTTGCATTATTTTAAGAAGAAAGTATTCTCAAAATATTTTTCGATATGAGCGGATCGGTCCAGGGAAGAATTTTTAGGTCAAGTTTTCACACGCTCAGATTTTGCTGCAAATACATCAGAAACAGAAATTAACACTTATGCCCCCTGGTGGCCAAGCCATTCTTTACAAAATATTATAAATTATATTAAAAACATTTCCCATCAGGAACTGTATGCAATGCAATAAGAATTTTTCAAATCGGAGTTTTACAAGCAGAGATATCGGAGAAAACGCAATTTAGCTTAACGCCCCCTAGCGGAAAGTCTATGATTTACCTGAAATGTTTGCAATTACGTGAAAAATATTTCATAGCGGAACCGCAATCTAACAAAGAAGGAATATTTTAAATTGGACTCTTAGAAGCAGAGATAATGACAAAAATAAAATAAACATTAACGCCCCCTGGTGGCCAAAACATTTTTTACAAAATTTCGAGATTATATGCAAAATATTTCCAATTAGGAGCTGTATCCGGTGCAGAAAGAATTTTTCAAATCGGTGTTTCAGAAGAAGAGATATCGGGGGAAACACAATTTACCATAACGCCTCCTAGAGGAATGTCTATGAATTACTTGAAAATTTTGAAATTATATGAAAAACATGTCGAACCGAAACCTCTATCCAATAAAGAAGGAATTTTTCAAACAGGACCATTAGAAGCAGAGATATTGACAAAAATAAGATATATGTCTACGTCCCCTAGCGGAGAACGTATGCATTATTTTAAGAAGAAAATATTCCGAAAAGGTTCATCGAAGTGAGTGATATCGGTCCAAGGAACGAATTTTTTCAATCGAGATTTCAGAAGCTCAGATTTTGTGGCAAATACATCAGGAGCAGAAATTAACACTTATACCCCCTGGAGGCCAAATTACTCTTCACCAAAAATTAGAAATTATATGTAAAACATTTCTCATCAGGAGCTGTATCCGCTGAAGAAAAAATGTTTCAAATCGTAGTTTTAGAAGTAGAGATATCGGGGAAAACAGAATTTACTTTTACTCCCCTAGCAGAAAATCTATACGTAACTTGAAAAAGTGACTATATTTAAAATATTCTTCGACATACATGGAATTTAAAGCTAAAATAATTTTTTCAGTTGGATGTGTAGAAGCAAATATATGGAACAAAATGTATTTTGAATTCGATATTATCTGCATTTATGCCCTGTAGAGGCGAAATTGTATCAGGTAAAAAAAAAAAAAACCGAAATGAAGGATCATAATACGCATATTTCAAGCTTCCCAGAAAAGGAGAATTTTTCAAATCGGACTAATAGTTGTAGAGATATGGGTCCACAGACGGACGGGCGGACGGACAAACCGATAACAGAAGCACGATCTTTTTTACAAACGACGTACTAAAAACTAGGTATACAAAATTCATTTTTGCCGTTTAATTGGTTCTATTCAATATTTTACACAGCGCTGCTTTAAATAATGCGTAGTATTTTGCTGAAGTTTTGCTATTTTTAAAAATGCACTTAGGATTTTTTTTTTGTGAGAACGGTTTTACAATATACATTCTCTTTACACTGGAAAATTCAGTGTCACGTCTCTTAATTTATTTCTTATCGCATTTGAAAGGAATTTAACCATGGTCTGTTTTCAATTGAAACATACTAAACAAATCAAATATGCAAATGGAATGTTTTTTTCTTGAAAGGTTCGACTATTTCGATTGTTGGACATAGAGTGAGAATATACGGAAACAAAATTTACTTCTTAAATTAATATCAGCATCGCTGAAGAGACGTAGTATTTAAACTAGTTTAATTCTCAAAAAAGTTATCACACATTGTAAACTTCCCTATCGAACAATCTCAAATATAATCATTTACTTAAATGTCAGTCGCCTTCTAACAGACGAGCGATATATCTTTTACATTCTCAATCACTCCAGTCAGGACTGGAGAGTTTAAAAATACGGCATTGTTATTGCAACTAAAATCGCGTAGTTTGGTGTCAGAATTTTCTGTAACTGATAGCAGCAGCTCAAATAAATTTGCATCTCCGTCACGAAACGTCAGTTTTTCAGACACATAACTCTCAATAACAGTGCGATTGTTTATTTTTCCAGACTAAACACACGAAACCCAGTATGGATGGATCACTAGCGTGTGTGTAAGGTCACGTTTTGATTTAGGTGAGATTACTAGCCTGTTAGCCGGTTATCTTTCAGACGTGGGACTTTCGACTTCGAAGCATGAATGAGGAAATAAGTGAAAGATGTTCTACAGCTTGTTACGATCTTTTCCTCATTCCTTTCAACTCGCGAGAAGCGGTCATTGTCCCCGCATATTTAAAATATTTTTTTCTGGAATTTGTCAGTCTCATTGTCGTAATATGAAAAAAACAACTGAAATGCCGTGGGTCAAACACACACACACACACACACAAAAAAAAAAAAACTTACAAAACGCTCTTACACAAGTAGGAAGTACTAACGTAAAACGGAAAGCCTGAACGACTTAAAGAGTTACGAATACCAGGAACAAGAGGACATCCACTTTCCTCCCGTCGTTAGCCACTACTCTCCCCCAGAGAGAGCCCGCCAGGGACAATCCGAGTAAGCAATTAACAGTCAACTTCTTACGAGAAGAGCATCTTCCTCGGGGACAGATTGTGAATAGGAATGGGATTGATAGGAGTCATAAACGATAAGTCTGGTTAGAGATTCGAGGGGAGAACGACGAGGTACTTTTTGCTGGAATACAAGGCAGGAAGGAACGCTTTTGTACGGGTTGAAATAGAAGGACTCACTTATACATATCTATCAACCTTCCAGCAGGTTGATATCTATCCCGAGATATCTATCAATCTGCTGGAAGTATATACTATTTATTTAGACCAACTGATATTTCCTCTTTCTTCCCCAATCCAGAGAATAAAGATATGTGCGGACGAAACCATCTGCCTTTACTCTCAATTTGTTTAAGTGCTTATGTTTTTTTTTTTTTTTTTTTTTTTGATTGGAGGTTTAACGACCACCGTGAGCAACTCAATGGGCTATAAGCAGTCGCCCGTCCCTAATTTAGGGTCACTGGTTCCAGGGAAGGGAGAGAGCCAGTGCCGTAAGACAAACACAACATCCATGCCTGACCGGGATTCGAACCCGGACCCCTTACGGACGAATGATCAGAGGCCAGCGCCCTAGACCACTGCGCCACCGGGGCGGCATTTTTATGTTTTTTGCTTCCCGGCTCCAATGACAAGAACCTGCCACCAAAGATTCCTCTATTACCGCGCCAAGCCCCGTTTGGCCGCCCCGGTGGCGCAGTGGTCTAAGCGATGGCCTCTGATCATTCGTCCGAACGGGGTCCGGGTTCGAATCCCGTGTGAGGCATGGATGTTGTGTTTGTCTTACGGCACTGGTTCTCTTCCTTCCCTGGGACCAGTGACCCTAAATTAGGGACGGGCGACTGCTTATAGCCCATTGAGTTGCTCACGGTGGCCGTTAAACCTCCAATCAAAAAAAAAAAAATCCCCGTTTGGGAACTTGAGGGCATAAATTTTGTTACTGAATTTCGATCGACTAAGTGGCAACAATGACATTGGGTTTCCTAGTATAGGCGACCCAGTCTCATCGTTGGGACCTGAAAACGTCGTGTTTCATACGAGTTCGTACGAGGTTGTCGCAAGAACTCATATGCCGCAAAGAAATTAAGTTTAAAACTAACATTTCAGTATCATGCTTAAAATCGTGGTATCTTTAAAGAACGAAAAACTGTTTACTTCATTTGCGGAATTTGCACCTGGCCTAGCGTTTACGTTTCAATCTCCTTCAGACGCGAAGGGAAAGCAAGGAATTAAAAAAAAAAAAAAAAAAAAAAAAGAAACTAGTGAATACTTATGCTGCCTGTGTTGGGATAATATTTCTTCTACCCAATTAGGAATTACTCTCTTTAAAAATTATTAATTAACTGTGCTAATTAATTAACATAATTAACACAATTATTCAGGTAATTAAATCTCGAATTTGGGTGTTTCCTTACCAGAAGCAATGTGCCCGAAATTAGAAGAATTTTCGCGGCAACACCAAGTTGGCGGCCACCTCAACACGTAAAATTAACCAAGAAAACAGAACCAACAGTTTCTACTAGGGTGGGATTAAGACCCTAGTGGGTACCTAGGATAAGATGTCCGAGTGGGCCACCAATGTGATAATAGGGAGGAATCATTGAAGTCCAGTAAAACACGAAATTGGAGCACTATGCATTGGATTTTGTGATACGTAATTAATACGCTATGCATTCTTCAAATTTTTAAATTATGTGCAATTGTGCATAGCTTTTATACCAGAAATAAGTATCAAGACGCCTTACGTACAATAGCGAACAAAAGTATTTGGCGAAACACTTTTTCGACCATAATTTTTTTTCTGCTGGACCAAATCTGGTCATTTTCGGATATGATATGTGTTATTTAGTTGTAAACATAACCCATATAAAAATGGATCGGAAACCTTAACACAGATCAGGTACCGAGCTTAATCGCAAAGATCATACAAATTGGCCAACAAAGTAGGTGGTGTGCATCACATTCATTTGATGCAACGATAACAGAAAACAAGTACGAGAAAACGACAAAACAATAACTAATACTTAGTGGGATAACCACGAGACTTAATAACAGCTGCACAACGAGCTGGCATCGAGTCCACTAGCTTCTCGACGGTGACCTGCGGAATTCGCGCCCATTCTGCAGACAGCTGGTCAAACTTCTGGGCCCTATTCCGGCAGGTTTTGTTGGCACATCGTCTCTCCAGCTCCTCCCACATGTGCTCGATGGGATTGAGGTCTGGAGATTGGCTTGGCCAGTCTAAAAGTGTGACCTGCTGCTGCTGGAAGACTGCCTTCGCTACTCTGGAGGTGTGCTTCGAGTCGTTGTCTTGCTGCATGATCCATCCGGGTGGCATGTTCTGGTTTGCCCATCGGAAGACATCGTTAAAGAGCATGTTTGTGTAGCTCTGGCCGGTCATTATTTCGTCAATCTTGATGATGGGGCCCATTCCATTGTGAGAGTAGGCGCCGTAAACCATGAGCGATCCTCCTCCGTGCTTGGCAGTCTTCTGAATGAACTGGGGGTCGAATCTCTGGCCACACGGATGTCGTACGTATCGGATGCCATCGCTTCTGAACAAGTTGAATTTGCTCACGTAGATGAAAAGCAACTCACTCCAGTCCGCCGCGGTCCAGTGTCGATGACGGCGCGCGAACGCGACTCTGGCTCGTCGATTCTTGACTCCGATTAGTGGTTTCTTGGCGGGGCGTCTTCCATTTAATCCACCAGCAATGAGACAACGGGATATGGTCATTCGGCTGACGTTCAGGTCGTCGCTGTCGAGGTATTTGGTGGCGATGTCCACAGCAGTCAAGGTGGGATCAGCACGAGATCGACGGAGGATGCGTCTATCCTGACGCAACGTAGTGGAACGAGGCCTACCACATCGCGGACTGTTCTCGACGGTCCCAGTCTTCGTATAACGTTGCAGGATAGCTGAAATGGACTGGTGTCGGATCTTCAGCGCCCTCGCAATGTCGGTGACGCGCATTCCCGATTCCATCATGTTCACGGCCGCCTGGCAAACTCCATCAGGGATCTCCGCCTTTTTATCTATTTCTGAAAACCTAAGATTGACTTATTACCACACTACACATCACAAAACCCACAAAAATCACAAGAAAAACAATAATACATGCAGCAAACTAATGGGTAATAATTGGTGACTTTTGAATATGGCCCATTTCGAACGACAAATTCGCTCTGAGCGAAATACAAACTACGCGGCATTGTAACCCACGAATCAACACATATCATATCCCAAGATGCCGCGATTTGGTCCAGCAGAAAAAACATTATGGTCGAAAAGTGTTTCACCAAATACTTTTGTTCGCTACTGTATAAATCACTTATTGCACAAAATCACACTTATCGTACAAAATCACACTTATTTGTGTACGAGGTAGGAAATATGACTCCTTTATATTATAGTAACACCATACCCATTTCGTCAATCTCAAAGAGGCTTTCTCCTTGATTTTATTTGCGCAAAATAAGGTATTAAATGAGTCATAGAAATGCATTGATCTCACTAAATCACTTTCAATGATCATTTGCACGAGTGACCTTTCCCAATCACTTTCAATGACGTTTTCGTTGCACGCTCTTTCAATTTTTTGTAACCACCTGTGTTTAGCGTCGGAAGACACTGGGCATAAATGAACAAGATTTGTAGCCGGCAAACCACTTTTTTTTGAAGATTTTACGACCACCGTGAACAACTCGATGGACTATAAGCAGTTGCTCCGTTCCTAATTTACGGTCACTGTGGCGCGATTACTATATTGTTAACTCATCGGAATTATTACACTGCTTTTTTGATCCTGCGGGGAGAGGGGATCCTATTATTTTTCAGCATTTGATTTGGTTTTTTAGTCACCCAAAGGTTTATATTCTGATTTTACCGGGATTTGATATAATTTCTCCTATTATTAGATCAACTCCAGGAAATGGACAGAACCAGTGCCGTGAGACAAACACAACATCCATGCTTCACCGTGATCATGTTGAACTGTTGCCGCGAAAATTCTTCTAATTCCGGGCACATTGCTTCTGGTAAAGAAATACCCAAATTCAGGATTTAATTACTTAATTAATTATATTAATTTGGCTAATTAATTAACACAATTAATTAATAATTTCTTTAATTATCGTAATTCCTAACTGGGTGCAGGAAGTATTATCCCAACCCAGGCCGCATAAGGTTCGCTGGTTTCTTTTCTTTTCTTTTTTTCCCTTGATTTCCCTTTGCGTGGGAAGGAGATCCAAAAGCAAACGCTGCCTGAGAAAAGGTGTAAAGTTCTGTATATGAGTGAAAGGTATTGATAAAAAAATTTGGTGTCTAAATTAATTAATTATAAGGGAAAGGGGGACGGGCTCGATAAGCGTGACTAAATTATGATAATGTTTTAATTAAGTATTCGGCCAATTGCAAAATTAACCTGAAACATTGGTACGCTTAATTTTGGAAATCTGGTAATGTGCTTTAGCTGGGTGGAAACAAAGGAATTCTAAGGTTGCCTATGAAAGCCCACCCATAAACAAAGAGGATCACCCAGCTCGGCGTGAGAGCGGCATCCAGGCCCTCATAAATATGCCTTCTTTTAGCGATTTACGTCAACAAGCTCTAAGTCGACGCTCAAATTATGGATATCGTGGGTCGGTGATCGATAACGATCACAGTCTAGTGCCGGCGATAAGCGCTCTGTACGAAAAGGGGAGAGCAATGCTAAGATGTTGACGGAAAAAGAATAAGGCAGACGCCTGACAACAGGAAGGAGCAATTTTTGTTTGCCACCGAGAAGAAGCAGACGAGAAATTGTTCAGTTGGTTTTTGCAGTCCGCGGTGGTAAGACGGGCAAGGGACTGACCTGCTGGAGAAAAGAAATAGCCGACGGTACCCGCTTCGCAGTGGTCAGATGATTCGGGTAAGGTTAATAAAGAAAAGCCTAGCCGTAACTATGTGCTTATGTAAGGCCACCAAACTTTTTAATTGAAGGCATCCGCGGAATCAAGAGGAGGCCGCCCAGGATAGTGATTCGACCGCTGTATAAAAGAGCGGCACAATTTATGTGCAGGCGTCATACGCCGCTGTCAGAGCGCTTAGTTTGTCGTAAGTTTCACTCATCGTATGGAAAGCTCCAGACAACTCCTCGGTCGTGAAGTGAATCCATAGCAAGGGGCTAGTGATAAATTAGGCATGGAAATCTGGTCAGTCATAAAGGTCTTCTTCATCCCGCCTAGGAGTCCTGACATGAAAGGGTTTTTTCCTCAGCCGGAGAGGCGTGGAGGTCATTGATCCCTGTGACACCGCCAGCCGCTACACGTACCAAGCTGAGAACGGATCCCTCTGCAGGGTCAAAGAGTTCAAACCCTCGTCTACCCCCATCCACCTCCGTCAGGTCTTGGAGGGAGGAAAGAAGGTGATTTGCTCCTCGAGGATAGTGAAAGGAAGGGAGTGCCCACCCTCCCGATGTAATACAGGTAAAAGGCTACTGATAGCCTTAAAGTACTTCTCCTCGTCTCTCGTGTCCTTGTGTGTCTGTGTGGTGAATGCTTCAAGGTAACGACGATTTAAGTAATTCTTTAAGCCGGAAGCGCGTCGTGCCGGTGAGACCAGCCATACTCTAACATCAGGAGGATTACCCATTATCGGCAAGCTATATGTCAGTACTTGTTTTATTGTTATTATTTTGCATAGTTTGGTGGACTAAATATCTGCAGATTCCGAACTTTCGTGAACTTAGGTACGCCTAGCGGCGAAGAACTATTTCACCGACTCTAGGTGCAGGTCTGTAAAACCAAAGGCAACGCTCCGGCCGAAAGGTTCTGCCAATAATGAAAATGGTTGAGTGTTTGACTCTTGCTGTCTGTTTTCTATAGGCTCTGGTATTAAAATTCCTGTCTGACGGCTGACTAACAGTCGTTCTCGCCTAACCAAACCAGCTCCAGGATGGCACGAAACCCATGCCACACGTATTGAAACAAAACCGTTCAGACACGCATCAGTACTTTTCATTGTCCGACATTTGCGAAGCACCAGCACTGCGGATTTCATAATGCAGCCTTAGCTAACAATAGGCCAGTAGTGACTATGCAGAAAAAGCTAAGAAAGAATCCTAAATCTGGTAAGACGGTAAGCTTATGTAATAATTGTTACCCAGGGTCTGTGTCGGGAAACATAATTCAGTCGGGCATACGTGCCTTCGAGCATACTTAAAGATTTAAAAAGGGTTTCTCCGATGGTCGCATAATAGAACTCCGAAACAGGGTGACAGTTAGGGCCAAATAAATTTTTAAAGGGCTTAGTTCAGCAGATGGTCAGCTGTCCAGGAGAACATCTGCTTGAAATAGCCACAGGTCAACATCCACCGGACGGCAGGCCACTGACGAATGAGGGGGACAGGGAACCAGAAACCAATGAAGGTGCGGGGTACGCCTGCAAGAGGGGTGAACACGCCTGGCAGCACGAGGAAAGCAAAAACGAAACGAAAATAAAATGGGCAAAACTTGGAGAAATCAGGGTCGGTTGTTGTGAATTTGTTGTTGTCGTCGGTTGGCAAGAAATGCTTGGCTGTGCGTGGGTCAACATGTCGGACCCACGAATTTAGTAGCATGTTAGGTACCAAAGGGAGGTAGTAGTGAACAATGCAAAGTAGAGTATAGGGAAGTTATATAGTTGTCGAGCGCTCCCTGGCTGCATTTTATCCACGGAGGGTACCAGCCCCAAGATCGCGGATACAAGAAGAACAACTCACGAAATAGTAGCCCCATCATCAACCCTGGGATCTGTGTTGAACAGCAGAATATTTTAGGGTAAGACATAATCCAAATATTTCAATCCTTGCATGCTGAGTATTCCTTGTAATTTAAAAATGAAGTGTTATTGCTCACCTTGTACTAGTTGGATTGCTAGGAACGTTTCTATTTCTATAAATCTTAGGCTAAACTTTAACTATTTTGGTAACGATGTCTTAATATAACTTAATCTGGTCCCACCATTAGTTTGTACATTAATAAAGAAATATCTTAAAATAAATTCTGTATTTGTTTCTTTACATAATGCAATTTTTTCGCTGCTGCCCTGCAAATGAGTAAAAGTGTCGGGCTTTGGTTTAATTTAAAGTAAACAGTTTTTCGTTCTTTAAAGATACCACGATTTCAAGCATGATACTGAAATGTTAGTTTTTAAACTTAATTTCTTTGCGGCATATGAGTTCTTACCACAACCTCGTACGAGCACGTATGAAACACAACGCTTTTAAGTCCCAACGATGAGACTGGGTTGTCTATACTAGGTAACCCAATGTCATTGTTGTGACTATAGTCGATCGAAATTCATTAACAAAATTTGTGCCCGCAAGTACCCAAACGGGGCTTGATGTGGTATTAGAACGAATAATCACCAACCCTTAGACTTGTGCACCATCTGGGAAGAACTCCATTGGTCTGGCCTGTACTACTAGTCTGACTTCGCCCAGGGCTGAACTTTCCTGCTACTTTGTACTTCTATTCAGTGTGGCCCGTTCTACCTATCCTTGAACTTTATGTATGTGTGCTTCGTTTCTTTTCTCAGAAAGCACGCGAGCTATTTTCATTGCTTCCTCTCTCATACCATTTTCGCGTGACCCCTTCTGAGACCCACGGACCGAATCGCAACCACTTTCGATGCCAATCACCACCCCTTCGTTAACAATTTACTTCATTGTGGGCATTTCCTTTGACAGATCCCGGCTATCAATTCCTCTTAGACCAACGGTAAGAATTTCTTCATTAAAATCTGAAGATGAAAGACAAGCCATTTGCTCTCTGTGAAAACACAAGTTTGTCCGCGACGGGTATCGAATCCGTGTCCCTTCACTCCGGAGTAAGTCGCTCTCCCAACTGAGCTACGCGGACAGAATGTCTCAATGCAGATTTGTCGTCTTGACACATGTTTTCACCTCTGTAGTACGTCACATCCCTGCGAGGATTTTGATATTTTAAGGTGATAAGATTAATTAGCACTCCACAGTGCAATAAGATTGAAAGCGAGACATCCGTTTGCATTGAGAACTGAAAGTCGGGTAGCCGTGTGAACGAAATGGAGTGGCTTGGCTCCTCTCAAATTCCCAGCTGGCAGAAAACTGCTGAAAAAGGAACCGTCCCCAAAATTTCCCCGAAAGCACTTAAGGAAAAACGTAAACCATTTTAATTTACGAGATATTAAAAAAAAAGTTATTAAAGTTTCCTCCTGCTAAAATCTATTGGACTCGGGTTACAATATGGTGTCCAAAAACAGGCAGACTGACGGACACAGTGATACTACATAATTACATAATTTAATTATTTCAAACCACCAGCTAAAAACAATACCCTATAAAAATGCTACATTTACGTTAGATATGAACTACTTAAATAATTTTTGCTAGCAAAGGTGAAACGGAACTGTCGAAAAATTATCGCAAGAAAATTTTGCTTTAGCTAATTTACCTGGTCTCAGTTCTGGCAGTTGAGGTATGTGAACTTTTAAATATCAAATAGACCCTTTACTTCAGAATTTCGGATGGTGTCGTTGAATCTCGAAAAAAATGAGCCTTAGCTATAAAAGAACAACGGCCGCTCTTAATAGCTCTTACTTGAAGCTGAGTACATAGGACTGCCGGTCGCTGAAAATTTTTGATCCAATCCGACACGACAATCGCCAGTTAAGAGTTTGGATCGGCCTGGTCAGAAAACTCCAAGTCGTTGTCTGAGCCAAACAAGCCAGAAACCGCTCGAAAATGTAACCCGTAAACTCATGTCACCCTCCGTTTATGTAGTTTATTCTGTCAGCAACTGTTTTCTTGTCCTTTCGTCAGATATCTTACTTTTACACCAGAAGATGAATACAAAAGAAGAAATGACCACGTAAATTTATATTCACGTATTAAAGTACACCTCAACAATATCAGTTTGCTAAAAAATGTTTTCCAAATGCTTGACAAAATTAACTAACTAAGATCTTACGCATTTTCTAGAGAAAGATGGTCCACCGACTAAATTTTTCGAAATTTCGCGTATATGTTCCGTATTTGTATGAGCGTAAACAATGTGTGTGTGTGTTCTATATGTGTGCGAATGCATTTTTTCTCGAAATATAATTTTAACAAAAGAATGTTTAGAAAACTGCTAAGATTGTTCGTCAGTCTGTACTAATTTTGAATAGCCAGAAGAATACTTCATATAGTTGTGATGACATGGAGTGATGTAGAAAAAAATAGAAGAAAAAATTGTCTGTTGTGAAAGAAAAATCTGTGGTACTGTGAATTCCAAAAAACAAAGGTAAAGCGAGAAAACTCGTATAATGGGACGTCATTACTGAGTGAACGAGAAGAGAGGAAGAAACTGCAGCCATCTTTGAGACAAGGTCACAAGAATCAGGGAGAGGTTGCGACCTTCTAAGAATTTGGAATTCATAGAGACCATAGCAACAGCAGTGGGCATCTGGGTTATGTCATAGGAAGGTTGACAGGATTCGGAGAGCACGGGATGCCTTTGGAGTCGAAGGGGGGGGGGATGCAAGCCTGTGATTCGTCATGCAGTGACCAGGGTCAGGGAAGAAAGTTAAGGGACGTAAAACACGAAACTTTGGTGCCACTCCTCGTATAGCTTTCGCTGGGAACAGAGGTTAGGTCAGCTACCAGGATGAATTTTGAGACCTAAAACTTAGGCGCTCATCTGCGGTTGAGTTGCTAGAGGAGAAGATTTTTACTAAGTAATTAGGCTGCGGCCTTACCAACGTAATTAGGCTGCGGCCTAGAAAGCTGAACAACGTAGATAGCTGGCAAGTGTAGTCACTCCTTTTATTACAATGGCAGTATTGTGACTATCCTGAGCGGCAATTATTAAGAATTTTTTTATGCATTTTTCAAAGAAAAGCCTGTAGCATAATGATGTTTCGTATACCATGACTGTGGACTGCGTGAGCATCTAGATGGCACGCTCACTGCTGGGTAAGACTTGGACTATTGAAAAGGAACTGGGCAGGTTCAATACCTCAAAAAGCAAACCTCAACTTGAACTCCACCATCATTGTAAATGTTTCAGCAACCGTCACGGCATCTAAATAGATTAAAGTTGATATCTCTTTCAAGATGTCAGCTCTGTGCGTGTCACCAATGCGTGATTCTTCACTACACCTCTGAGGCGAGTGGAAAATGAAGTTAAGGGTGTCCAGACCCTACTGTCATTCTGGACTGGTGGTAGCAAGTAACATCTTTAATATAGGTACTAGCAACTAACATAATAATATAGGAGTTATTAGTAGTACAGTGGCCAATTTAACCCCAAAATTAATGATTTCATTATACTACACTTTAATTCAATCTCATCTAATCTATTGTATATCTGTTTGGGGATCGACTACTTTATACAATATGAAAAAACTTAAGTCGTTACAAAATAGATTCACAAGACTACTACAATTTAAATTACAAAATACTCAATTTTCAAATACAGTCTTTCAGGCTAGACTCAGTCCAAGCGATTTTAATATACTAACTATTCAACAATTGCATATCTATAGTATAGGTAAACTAATGTTTTTGAGGATTAAAAATGGTTATTACCAAGATTTAATTAAAATAAGTACTCACAGACATGATTATTCCACGAGACATAAAACAACATTAATCCCCATGTTTCCACTAATAGAACGATTTAGATCATTTATTGATTATATTGGTCCTGCATTATGGAATACATTTCCTACTGATATTATATCACTTAATAATATTAATATATTTAAAGGAAAACTCAGGCATTTCTTACTGACCAAAAGCTCATAATGCCCTATTATCTTTATTAATTGATAGCATCACCCTAGCTGTGTTTGATATTATGTGGACTTGACTTGTTTATGTTTTTTTGCATTTTCTTTTAATTTCATGAAAATTTTGATGCTTTGGGAGAAGTCAGGCCTATCAGGCCTTTCCCTCCTCATTCCCTGTTGTTACAAAAATATATTATTTGTGTTATATATTTATGATTATGTAATACCATGTCTGTAACAACTAAAATGCAATAAATGAAATGAAATAGAATCGGGTGAAAATTCTAACCCAGTGCATATATGATAATATCTGACGATACTTATCATCAGAATAAACACTACTTCAAAACCACACCAGCAAAAGAATCACCAATCTATAACAGGTGGTTCGGCAAAATATAACAATAGTGTTAAGGCAATAACAAATAATATAAGCTGTAAACATGTGAAGCTCCAAAATACAGTGGTACAGGGCTCGGTGCTGATTTATATCTCTGCGCCCTGTGAGAAGGGTACGTTGCTGCTTCGCTTGCAGAGAGTTTTTATTTCGGGAATTTAACCCGTACTTTGCTCGACTGGAGCAGATAAATAAAATATAAGTAAAATATCGACGAAAGTTATAATTTGCTCTTGCTGTGAGGAAAGTGTTCATTCAGATGACATGGGGGAACGTCATTAATCATTGTCCTGATTTCCATCCGTTCTTTTGCTTATTAACACCCTGAATCCCCTTCTGTCGCGCTGTCAGTATTCCTCCCTAATCATCAGCGGTCATTGCTTTTTGCTTATCTCCGTTCACACCGATCAGAGAGAATCTACCACTTCCTTCTCTGGTCACTTCCAACCGAATCACCAGCAGTAGAGTGAAACGTCCTCTTCTGAGAAACATCCCACAAAAAGGGTCCCTTCATTAGAAGGTAGAAATGCTCCTTCTTTCCCTTCCTCAGTGACCCTCTCAGACTACCAACCAGTTATCTCTCTCGCACCCACGAAACCATTTCTTTGTGTTATGACGCTGAGAAAGTGCGAGTCATGTCCACTGCAGAGTTGGAAACGGGTCAAAAATTTCGGATCCGGACCCGACCCGCACCCGACCCGACCCTGACTCGTAACTGATCCGGACAAATCTGCTTCGAACTATAAATTCGAAACTCAATTTATATATATGTACATATAAACGTAATATATGTATTCATCCCAATAAGTGCTTGATATTTAATAACTGAAATGCTTTTTTAATAATACAATTTTGTTACTTGCTAAATTTTAGTGCCATTTTTAGTGCCACTATTTTACGTAATCCAGAAGTAATGGCTAACTATGACCGTGACAATGGGGTATATTACAAATGGAAATCATCATTTACGATTACAAAAATGCATTTTTTTAAATGTATTTAGATTGTTCGCTCTTTCGATGCTTTGATGGAGGTGCGCATACTTTCAAATGGCCCGTTATATTTTTGGTTCCCTAATCTTTTTTTACATCGTCGACATCTTTCTTTGTAATTATACACTTTCCACATTTTGAACAACAAGCAAGACCAAACAACACAGAATTATTCACCGGTTCCTTAATGAGACGAAACAATTTCCAGCATTCACTCTTCCCCTTGTGGTTTTCAACAAGCACGTATTTATTGGCCTCGACGTTTTTCTCAACCTCCTTAATAATAAATCCATCCATATTAACAAATAAGGAGTTAATTTCGACATGAAATGTCATGGGAACGCGATGTTAGCACATCAATCGAAAACCTCTGAATGTTCAATGCAAAAGATGTGATGTGAAAAATAACTCTTAGTCATACATTGAACTTCGCACGGAGAGAGTGAATCAGCTGAGAAGCAGGCGAATGGCATTTGCCTGTACCTTGGCCTGGACAATCTTCACTGTAAAAGAACGCAAAAGAAGGATCTTTTTACGATATGGAGTCGATGTGTAGTCTGACGTCGTTCGGTGGAAATCTTCGTTGCTTTAAGAAAGAGACGACAATAATTTTGCATGGCAGAGAGAAATAATTTTGTATAGAGACGACAATAATTTTGCATTATTCACTCCGTGGGCACCAGTACCGACTACAAAATTCCACAACGCGATTTTTTTTTTGAAATATATTTTTCTCTTTTCAAAAATAAAACGAGAATAAAACCGGGTCAAAATCGGATCAGGAACACCTTGACCCGACCCGTTGGACCCACAAGAAATTGTCAACCCGTTGACCCGTGACCCGTTTCCATCTCTTGTCCACTTCTCAGCGCATCAAAATGGCGGGAAAAGTGCTTACAATTAACTATCCTAAAATGATTCCTAACTTTCCTCTCGACAAACATGGGTACCCAGGTTACAACAAACCCTATAATTTAACCTATCTTAGGATTGCTCTGCTTTCGAAATATGCACATACACAGACATCAATATACATTTCACTTCCTAATGAGCATTTCTGTTTTGGGCACCAATTATAAAATTTCTTACCGTGCTGTATTTTGTGATCTTGACTTTATCTCCTTTTATGGCATTCAGTCATTTCTCGATAAATTCTCGTCTTTTGGGATTAAGAACATTCTTATCTTTGGTAAAATTTGGTAATTTCCGTTACGTACTGGGACGCAACATGCGAGTGGCATTCCATTTTTTTTAGTACACTAATTTCAACGACTCATACGAGTGTTGACAATCAACGTGTCTCGGCCTCTGTGGTGGATCCACGTGCGCCCCGCAAAACTCGGTAGATCCACAGATGTGACGTCAGCGCAAAGACCTTCTATATCGATGGTCACGCTCGAACGCGGCCCAATGTCTGGCCGCGTTTGAGTTTATCCCGATTGATCCAACCCGTGCAGGATAAGTCCTCAGTTATCTCTTACACAGAAGTGCAAACTATCAATAGCTCTTACTCTTTCTGGTGTACATGATTACTCCAAAATGAAATATGTTTTTATCTTGTAAAATAAGAACTAAAATTGATTTACGTTGTCTTCTAAACTAATTTAAATCACTTTTAGCATCTTCAGTTTTCGCTTTAACGAAAGCTTAGAAATTATTCGTTAGAGTCTGAAATTTTGTCATTATGTAGAAAGTAGTCTTCGCCTCCAGAGCTTACAGATAGCTTACGTTTCGGAAGACTTCACAAATATCTTTTCCCTGACTTTGGCTCAAAACCTTTTAACCCACGAACACACTTGAGTGTCTGTAGACCGTTTTATTTCTGCTCTATGATTTCATTACTATATGTTATTCACTTATTCCGCTTTTTTCTCATACTTACTTAAGAGGAAGAAACATGAGTTTGAAGCTAAAATACTTCGGTATATAACAAGCGGAGTGATTTCATGCATGTTTTGAAGGAATACAAAGAGCTTTTTACAAAGAGAAAAACACGGTACTTTTCATTCGATTACCCCTCCTTATATTTCTCTTTAAGGAGCTTGAAACGAGATGTTACGAGTCTATTCAATCACGGCCAAGTGGGGTGATTTGTTAATGGAGGTAACAAGATAAAGAACTGAAGACGTCTAAGACGAGGAAGTAGTATTTCAGAAGCAAAGAGACGAAATGAGAAGAATGTGGAAATGCAGTTGATATTTTAGAAGAGTAATGCTTTTATTTCCCCAAGAAAGATTACCGCTTGAACGAGAAAGACTGCAGAAAACATATATCTTTAAAATATTCGGGCGTTTTCTTAACTAAAGAATATTTTAAGAAAAACGAGCAACTGATAAGAAATAAAATGTAGGGCGTGGGAAGAGAAGCACCAGTAAGTTAACTAAGCTCAACAGAGATTTACGTCCTACACGAAAATAAATGCGTTGGCGGTTTCGGAAATCTACTTTGAAAGTAATTGATGACGAGGAACTGTATCCCAAACTATACTTAAATTAGTAAAATTATATACTAGTAATCTGAATTGTTTGCCATAAAATAGTAATAAAAGTTTCCAAGCATTCGCACATCAACGAGATGGCTTTTTCAAGGAGGGTATACAGCATACGGCAAACTGAATAATAGAAGTGGTGCCCTAATTATTATAATTATTATAATTAGATCACCATGAGTCACATGGTGCCCTAATTATTTTGACCAGTGTAGGTGCTGATAGATCAGAGCCTAAAGTAGATAAATTGTTTAATTTAACCAATTCCACCGGTACTCATGTACCTAACCTTAAGCTCATTTCTTCAAAATAAATCTTTCATATTTATATTTAGATTTAATTTTTGTCTCTCAGTTGGTTCTTAGAGGAAAATTTCAAAGAAATTTTCATGGTGTTTACGTACAAGTGTTTAGTGACGGCATATTTTTTAAAATAAATTTCTTATGTGACATGTGGAAGGGGTTGGCGACCCCCATATGAAGCACAATGGCTGTGCCATACGAAACACAATGGCTGTTCTATATGAAACACAGTGGCTGTTCCATGTGAAACAAAGTGGCTGTTCCATGTGAAACAAAGTGGCTGTTCCATATGAAACACAATGGGTGTTCCTTATCAAACATAATGGCTGTTCCACATAAAACACAATGGATGTTCCATATGAGATACAATGGCTGTTACATATGAAACACAATGGGTGTACCTTTTCAAGCACAATGGCTGTTCCTTATCAAACACAGTGGTTGTTCCATATGAAACACAATGGCCGTTCTATATGGCCTTTACACAGTGGCTGTTCCATATGAAGAACAATGGCTGTTCCATATGAAACACAATTGCTGTTCCATATGAAACATAGTGGCTGTTCCATATGAAACAAAATAGCTGTTCCATATGAAACACAATGCAATGCAGTTAATTTAACCCTGAGGTTAGAGGCCAAAGATTAGTGAACACCAAATCATCATTGACGCTGATAGAAGAAATTTAGCGAGGTGGTTGTTTCCAAGGTTATAAATGATTTACTAACTCCCACTACGGCGTATAAGACGTAGTAGTGGTTCGCGGAATTTTTAAGGGGGCGCAGTAAATAGTTACAAGGCTATTCTGTAAATTTACTTTCAGCGCCCTGTTGCGTGGGATCGTCAGGACTTTCCATGGAAATTAATTTAGCAGCTCCGGGATTTTAGCTATACTTTCCCCCGATGATGAAATGAATGAATTACTAGAGCTAAATGAGAATCGCTCTTCTGGAATGAGACTTTTCATTTAATGCAATATATGGGGTAGTTTACCGATATTCTCGTCCTGATTTCTATGGTATATTACTCTTTTTATTGTCTATGCATTGATCTGTTCCCCCTTATTCTATGAGAAGGTTTTTTCGTTTACCTCGCTGCCAAGTTCCCCCGTTCCCGTTTTCCAAATTAATTTCTGCTTCAATGTCCTACCTCAGTATTATAAATCTTTTTCTTTCAGAGAGAGCCAAAAAGTCTCTCATTCTCACGGAGAATCATCAAATATCCTTCCTACGTACTTCGAGCTCCAGATCAGAATTTTCTTGTTTTCCTTCCGTATTTCTAAAAAGGATGGGCTTCTTCTATTTGTTCATCGCCTGTTTCAGACTACCGGGTCAAATGCCGAATGCCTATAACACACACACACACACACACACACTACCTACATACCTACCTACCTATCTAGCTATCTTGGTGTCCCTCGTCACCCCTTCACTAGCAAATTACTTTTCGCGTGTGCATTATCATCATTGCGCTTTCCTCTTACGTGTGAGCCATTACTCCTTCCACATCCTCATGAAAAAGGGGATGAATCCCCAGAAATCCAAACTTGCCAAGTGTTCGCATCTCTTCTTACGCGGACACTAATGCCATAAAACCATTCAATCATTCACTCCACCTCTAAGTTTCATGAAAAGCTGATGCAGAGAACGGCCAGTAATAGTGCTTTTTCCGAAATCTAAAGCACAGCGGGAAGTGGTGATCTCGCTTGCCTCGTTAATGGCTGGCCTGAGCACTAGCAAAGGAACCATCTCAATGTCCCCAAAAATCACTAACGAAAAGGGAATTGCTTTTAATTGATGAGATGATATTAAAAGAAGGTTACTAACACTAAATTTTTGGTGAAAGTGATGGACCCTGTGGTAACATTATATGTTTCGGTATGCCAAAATATTAAGCATATTGAAAAGTTTATCAATAATTGTTATCGCATTTCAAGACAATTTTAAGGTACATTGTGACTTTTTTTTAAATAGGAAGAGATGGGCAAAAGATACAAACAAGTATTGAGATCGAAAGAGTTACTATGTTATATCGTACCAAAAAAAAAAAAAAAAAAAAAAAAACCTTCCCAGCCGATAGTCACCACACACAAAAGTAGAAGTTTGTTTCCTGTAATTCAAAAAACTTTGTAGCTTCGTAGTACATTTTAACGTGTAAAACACTCATTTACTCAATAAATCGAAATTTTGGGTTTTGGTAAACTTTCCTGCCTGTGATTCTATTGAAAAGGCAATCCGGCAAAACATTGATTTTACTAGAGTAAAATAGTGTTTATCTTCAGAAAAAAAGGAAAGCACTGTTATTATTTTAAGAATCGTAGAAGAAAGAAGTTACTGTCGTAACTCTGATCACAGAATAAGAAATCAGTGTAAATGCCAGGAAGTCACTTAAATTAGAAACTCTTTTCAGCCAAAAGACACAAGAAATTTAACAGATGGCTGCTGATGGCAAAGCCGGGGATAAACAACACTATCAAGTTGCCCGAAAAGTATACAAAGCAGCGAACAACTTGCTGGCAATAGACGAAAGTATGTAACCACTTGTGAGAAATAAAAAAGATGAAGGAAATATTCTCCATCAAATCAGGTTCAATAGCGACAAAGTGAATAAATAACATGTAAGACAGTAGGAAACAGAAAGAAAAAAAAAGCAAGATAAGGAAAGGAGAAATAAAATAAAATAAAATAAAAACAGGATCTATATATGTATCCGGATGAAAAGACATTGTCTTTTGTTGAATAAAGGCGAACAGGAAAAAATTCTAAAAAAATACTTATAACATTTTTCAACTTTAATTGTTCAGATCTAGGTTCTTTAGATATCATCATATAGTTTAAAAATTCAGATTTCAAAATACTACTCAAAGGGGTGTGTAACATTTTATGGAATTGAAGTTTCTGACAGACAAATCATCATCAACAATTATCCGTCCATTGCTGGATGAAGGTCCCCTAAGTGTTGGCAGGCATGCCAGCTTATTTTCACGGACTCTAAGAGATTGAAATAACGATTGCATTGACGCCAAGAGATATCAGAAGAACTGCAAACTTCTTACGATTTTGGAACATGGAAGAACAACAAATGAATTAAAGTTGCAATTAAAATCTTTATTTCCCTGAATGGGGGATGATATTATGATGGCAAAATACTTATTGCTTCCAGTGGGAAGGGGGTACCGGGGATATCCTCATATTTTCAGCCCAGAAATTGTCCTCTTTTCCTTTCTGTGCCATAACGAAAGCAATTGTCTTTCTCGCTCTAACAACCTAACTTCAACTGTTCATTCTCTTTTCTCTTCTCTACGGAAGAAAATGGCTACACTGTGTGACCCTCCATGCAAAAGTTTGTCAACTGATTGGCGTCAGTTTTACAACTCTGAAGGAAGTCTTCTCACGCTGACATCTGGCGTGAAAGTCACTCGCAAGTAACTTCTTGTCCATGGCGTTTGGAATGGTAAGGTTAGGGGATGATAGTCGTTCTTCTCTAGTGGTGTGTTGGATGATCAACAAGAAGGACCTCTGTTTTCCCAATGGTACTCTTAAGTCCTTTTCCTGAAGACAAAACGCTCATTGTTTTTTTAGTTGAGTAATTCGTGCCACCATTCATTATATTAGCTGATAATAAAAAATAACCGTATAACTCAAATCTCTTCCCAAACTGTATAAATTATAATTATATAGTAACTTGGGTTTACACAACGAGAGCAGCAGATAGAAATTCGCCTTCAGAAATGGCTTTTTAACAGGTCTCCCGGGAGAACGATTCCTAGCTGACCGGGACCACGCACTAAGAAAAGGAAGGACGCACCCCTCCTTTATCCCCCGATGTAGGAACTACAAACTTTCTCCAGAATACCCGCGTGAGAATTGGACTTCCAGCAATTAGCAACTCCTTACGTCATGGACAGCTTTTTAGTTCAGGAGATAGAGAGAAAGAATAGAGGTGAAAATATATGGACGTTGAAAAAGAGAGTCAGGCTTGGGACTCCAGAGGGAGAAGAACGATTCTATTAAGAATGTGGGTAGGAAGGAGAAAATAACGGATTTTGGTGGGGAAAATACAGGGAAACAAATCCAAAATACCCATCTCCTCACTGGGCGCAACTTATATTACGAAAAACCAATATTTTCCCTTTTCTCCCAATTAGAGGAATAAAGATTTTCCGTGTGACCAAAGTCAATTGTTCTTATCTTCAATTTGTTTTTTAATTATTTGCTTTCTTATTTTTATCTTCAGTTTGTTTATTTATTTACCTGCAAACAGCAATTCTTTCGATATTTTGGTGTCAACCTCAATGCTTGACAATAACCACGCCAGCAATGTCATCCCATCATGCTTTCGAATCTCATTCACTCATCTCTCACTCGGCCTTTTACTGGATCTTTTCCTGTCCTTTGGTGTACAGTTGGTCAACAATGGTCAGTTCTTCATGCAGTATGTTCAGTCCATTTCCAATCGGGGGTCTTTTCAGGCATGCAGTTCCGCGTGATTCTTTGAGTTGTTCGCTGCCTCTGTAGGGTCGTTTTTAGCAAAGTTCATGATTCTGATCCATAAACGAGCAACAGAAGGATGCATTCATTAAAAACTTTTCTTTTAAGACATGCTAAGAAGAACACTTAATCCGTAGTTCCCAGCGAAAACAAAAACAAATATTTTTACAGCTATTCAAAAAAATATACAGTAATGTCCTTTAATATCCTATTTTAACTTTTTGGTCTTTTTTTAATCCTTTTCCCTTCATTCGTTTTTTATAAATGTATATCGGCCCTGACTGTAGTTTTTACTTTATTTCTGCTCATGTACTCCTTCTTAAAACGCATGAGATTAAACAAACACAAACATGCCGAATTTCCTAAGCTGAATATGTGGAATGTTTATTCAGATTTTTTATATTAAATAAGAGATGTATGTTAAGAAAGAGCTTCCGTGCCATTTATTATTCTGAGAATTTTCTTCTCAACGTGTAACGTTGCTGACATCCATTTGAATTCACTTCTGTTGATATGTAAAAATTGTTTATTCATTTGTGAAATAAAAGCAAGGAAATGAAATAAATTTTGGTTGTGAATCGTTCGTATCCAAACTGTCAAAGAACAGAATTACTTTTATTCAATAAAAATGGTAATTCTTCGCGTGAAATCATTTCATGCTTAACAGGAACTTATTCCACCGACAACAGTGGCATTGTAATGTTTTATTTACGGTTTTATCTCTTTTCGTTTTAAGGGACATAAACCAGTTTAGTCTTCTTTATAAAACCAGCTTTCAAGCCAGATTTACTACTAGCTTGCGAGAAAAATGGTTCACCGTCTAGCAGATGTGTAGGATGTAAAATGACGTCAAAAGCTTTGATCTGATTTCTTTTATTTTTCACGAAGAGATTTTCAATGCGTTTTCCGCCATTATTTCGCTTTGTTCAGCGAATACGAGGTGATCACATCTAGCTTAGGAAAAAAAGTCCTTTTCTATCGGCAAACGTCTCAATGAAACGCAGTTACATAGATTCCAAATTTTATTATTCATCTTTAATTCATTTAGGCAGAATAAATTTTGACGTCAGTTGTTAATCTTTACTCTTGTGAATTAGCTTCTCAGTTAATAACTCAAAATGATTTCCCCGTGCATTTCCTTTAAATTATGAGAATAATTAGCTTCTCTTTGATTTACGTGGCTTCTGCGTAATGTAGCAAATCCCAAGCAGACTAGCACGCAATATAGCAAATAGGCTGGTGTTAGCAAACCGGCAATGTAGCAAATCGGCTAGTCTTCCAGACTGGCCAAAGCCCTCTCTAAGTAGAAAGCCGTGGCTCACGTGACCTGAACAGAGGCTCAAACTGCGCCATTGTTTTCTCCACTGACCAAACCAATTCTCAAAGGAAAATTAATAGCGCCGCCCCGGTGGCGCAGTGGCCTAAGCGCTGGCATCATTCGTCTGTGAAGGGGTCCAAGTTTGAATCCCGGTGAGGCATGGATGTTGTGTTTGTCTTACGGGACTGGCTCTCTCCCTTCCATGGAACCAGTGATCCTAAATTAGGGACTCGCGACGGCTTATAGCCCATTGAGTTGGTCATGGTGGCCGTAAGGTGGTTCTACCTAAAATCTCTGCCTTATGCTTCCAATGGTAAAACTTGTTTACATATTATCTTTGCTATTAATATATTCAGAAGGATGAAAATTTGCACATCGATAAAACTAACTTGAAGTTATAGCATGGGATACTTAATACATGCTAAAACAAAACCATAATAATATTAAAAATCAATCGTTTTTCTTTGGGTAATGTTCAGATCTGTTAATAGATGGCGCGACATGTGCATTGATGACGTCAGTAGACAAACGAATGTTGGATTGCTTAATTATGGTTATGTTTTAGCAAGTATTAAGTATCCCATGCTATAAGTTAAAGTTAGCTTTATCGATGTGCAAATTTTAATCCTTGGAAACACATCAATTGCGAAGAAAATATGTACAGAAGTTTCACCATTGGAAACATAAGGCAGAGATTTTAGGTGGAACCACCTTAAACCTTCAATCAATCAATCAAAGCAAAAGTCATAGATATGTTAGCTATTTTCGAGTACACGGTTGTTTTGTTTGTCATATAGACGTACGTGACAAGCACTTTTCGCTTTGAAATGGATACCAGCAATAAGCGTAAGTCCATTTTTTTTGCGTGTTACAGGTCTTTGGCTCAAAGTGTGACGTCACGTGATGTCTCGAATGTACTTTTCCCTCTGTGATTAATGAAAACCACCCTGTGAATTTGGAACTACGTGCATTAATTTACTTGAATCACCGTGACTTGTGGAAATGTTCTAAAAAAAGATTTCGCGAAATCAGAAGAATGTAGAAAGCATTCCATGGCTTTCTTTTTTTTTTTTTTTTTTTTTTGATTGGAGGTTTAACGACCACCGTGAGCAACTCAATGGGCTATAAGCAGTCGCCCGTCCCTAATTTAGGGTCACTGGTTCCAGGGAAGGGAGAGAGCCAGTGCCGTAAGACAAACACAACATCCATGCCTGACCGGGATTCGAACCAGGACCCCTTACGGACGAATGATCAGAGGCCAGCGCCTTAGACCACTGCGCCACCGGGGCGTCACCATGGCTTTCGCTTCGGTTATATGAACCACAGATTTCTACTTATACTTCGGCTGTATATTCATTACCTGAATAACTCCTACATCCTGAATACTTTTAAATAGGTTTGAGTTCCGCATTCACAATGGCGGCTTTCATAAATCATAGAAATGTATCTGATGATGTCATATGACGTCACACGTGAAAATAAAGAGCTATAGTTAAGGTGACCAGATATTAAAACACTCATTTGAGGAGAAATAGCGCGGCGTTCCCATAGCGACAGCTCATTTGGGGACACATATACATACATGTGTATACTAATACTGAATACGTAAAAAAAAAATATTCAAAATTGTATTGTTTCTGTAAGTGATACATCACATCAGAAATTTAAATATATTAAAAGAATGTATCTTGTAATTGTTTGACTATTGATAACTTGTACCGAAAAAGCGGAGCTGAGATGGGGAGAACATGGCAAAAGTGAAATACTTTGAATGAAATATTACGCCAGTAAACGGATTCACATCTCCCAAATTTGTAGCGAAATACTTTACCTTACATACACGTGCTGAATTAAGAGCAAGCTGCATAATGACTATATTATTCTGAAGATGCATGGAGAATTTTCTTACTTTATAAAAGTCAAAATTTGGTCGGCGAGGTGGTCTAAGCTATTTAAGCTCTGGTTGCAGACAGTTTAGCCGAGTGGATTGGGGTTCGACTCCGGGATGAGGTATAGGAGGTGTATTTGCTTTTCGACACTGGCTCTCTCTCTTCCCGAGAACTAGTGGCTCTAAATTAGGCACGAGTGAGTACTGTAGGCCCCCTTCTTTTTTTTTCGGGCTTAACAACCACTTTGAGTTAACCACAGTGGTTGTTAAAATCCGAAAATAACAACAACAAAGATAGACATGGGTACGCCGCTCCGGTGGCGCAATGGTCTAAGCGATGGCCCCTGATCATTCGTCCGAAAGGAGTGCGGGTTCGAAATCCGGTGAGGCATGAATGTTGTGTTTGTCTTACGGCACTAGCTCTCTCCTTCCTCGAACCAGTGACCGTAAATTAGGGACGGGCTTATAGTCCATTGTGTTGCTCACGGTAGTCGTTAAACCTCCAATCAAAAAAAAAAAAAAAAAAAAAAAAGACATGGGTACAACGAAATCTAATTTTTATGATCCTAGTTTATTACGAGTGTAACGACTGAAGTCTAAATCAGAGGACATTTGAAGACTAAAATCAAAATTCGAGGACCATTTGCGTCCCCAAAGGCATCGGATATTTTTGGGGACAGTAAACTAAGTTCGAGAACTGTCCTCGAAAATTCGGGACTTTTGGTCAGCTTAGCTACAGTATATGTAATACAATAGAATTACCCTAACAGCTGGAATCCGTAATCTCGCTTATAAATGCTGGCTATGTGCACTCACACCGTATCTGAAATGCGTGCTGGAAAGCAACTAACATACCCATGACACTTTGCTAAGCCTCACCCTTGAGCATCGGTTTGGTCAGTGGAGAAAGCGATGGAGAAAATTTTGGCCCCCGGTTTCAATACATGCTCCCAGGCTTTCTCACTGTTAGAGAGCTTTGGACTGGCACGCAATGTAGCAAACTGTAAGCAGACTAGCACGCAATGTAATACTAGCTGATGACTTTACCTGCACCGTCAAAGTGCTGACATCGCAGGGAAAGCGCGCAATGTAGCAAATCCTAAGCAGACTAACACGCAATGTAGCAAATCCTAAGCAGAATAACACGCAATGTAGCAAATCCTAAGCAGACTAACACGCAATGCGATGGCCTCTGATAATTCGTTCGAAAGAGGTCCGGGTTCGAATCCCGGTGAGGCATGGATGTTGTGTTTGTCTTACGGCACTGGCTCGCTCCCTTCCCTGGAACCAGTGACCCTAAATTAGGGTCGGGCGACTGCTTATAGCCCATTGAGTTGCTCGCGGTGGTTGTTAAACCTCCAATCCAATCCAAAAAATCCAACACGCAATGTAGCAAATCCTAAGCAGACTAACACGCAATGTAGCAAATCCTAAGCAGACTAACACGCAATGTAGCAAATCCTAAGCAGACTAACACGCAATGTAGCAAATCCTAAGCAGACTAACACGCAATGTAACAAATCCTAAGCAGACATATATACACAGTCGAGTCACATTTTTGTGACCACCTCCTACTTTTGACGTCAATAGCGCTTAGCTAGTGAAAGAAGGCACGTGTCGTGCGCTGGCTTGAAAGGTATATAATGTGTGCTGTAGACATTCTCAAAACATATCACTCGTTGCTGTAATAAATGAAAGGAGCGATTTATCAGATTTGCAAAAAACGACGATTATTGGCTTTCGGGCCAAGGGTGGTAGTATTTATGAAACAGCGCAGTTTGAGAATTATTCGCGTGCTGCTGCGGATAAAGTATATCGTGATTAGAGAAATGGCACCATTGCGAATAAGCAACGTGAAAACTGCGGACAACCACGTGCCATTGATATACGAGGTGAACGTCAGCTACGAAGTTAAGTAAGGGCCGATGGACACGCAACACGGGAGCAACTTATCTGCCGAATGAACTAGGGGGCTACCGGAAGTGTGTCGAAAACGACAATTTGGCAAACCCTGCTGAGTATGGAGCTCCGATGCAGACGGACGGTCACTGCACCTATGCTGACGAAGGTGCATCGGCAGAAAAGGCTTACATTTGCAGAGCAGTATCAGAATTGGACCTCCACTGATTGGCAAAGGATTGCCTTCTCCGATGAGACACATTTTCTGCTTCATCGAACGCATGGACGTTGGTGTATAAGGCGACAAACATCGGAGAACTACTTCAACCATTGCTGGAAGAACACAAGCTGTTGGGAGAAGTGTTATGGTCTGGGGAAATGTTTTCGTGGCATTCTCTGGGTCCACTCATACCTGCGGAAGGCACTGTGGGCCGAATTCGTTATGAATTTATCCTTGAAGACCAAGTACACCCATGCATGCTAATTGTATTCCCTGGGACGGATATGATCTTCCAGCACTACAATGCGACGTGTCACACAGCTAGAAATGTCTGAGAGTGGTTGGAATAGCAGGATGAAGACTTCAAAGCACTTTCCTGGCCCACCTAATTCCCCAGACTTAAACCCCATTGGAAATCTGTGGGCCCACGTGTTGTTCGCTCTATGGATCCTCCACCACGCCGCATCTTGCAGTAGATGACAGATGCACTGCAGTCAGCATGTCTCCTATGGGGAGACATAGGAGACATGTTGACCTGTGAACACCTTCCAGCACCTTATTGAGTCACTTCCAGTCCGTCTAGCTGCTGTCCGCACTGCACACGGCGGTTACTCTAGCTATTAGCTAGTGGTCACAATAATGTGACTCGACCGTGTATATTTATACACTGGTTTCCATAAATTAAGGAACAAAATGCAAAATCACAATTAGTTGGTTAGTTATCGTTAAACATGCACGAAATTTCCATATATGACAGGCAAAGTACTGCTGCATTAGTGAATGGCATGTAAGTGAGTGGCCCTGGCATAGCCTTAACTAAATTAACAGCAGCATAAACCTGGTTGTTTCTCAGTAAATCGCCAATTCACATGTAGATATTGAAGAAAGGATTTCGTGATAGAGGTTGTGTTGTAATGACTTCGACACGTCATTTACCAGCGCAGTTACTCCACAGAGCTACAGGGAGACTCGAAGATCGCCAAAGTCAGGCGAACATAGCCAGATGGCTGAAGGTAAGTCCTTCTGTTGTCCAACCGCCGTGGAACCCCTTCCAAACCACAAAACCATGTTCCCACAGGTACAGGGAAGGCAGGCCTATGTTAACAACATTCTCACAAAATCGGTATTTCCAGATATCTGCGCACCGAAACCGATATGCTTCACTGAAACATCTTTGATCCGTACTTGCTGTAGCTACCGGAAGGACAGTATCAGCTTCTACGGTAAGCAAAAACTACATGATGGAGGGCTCTATGCTAGGCGGCCCGTAACGTGCGTGACCACGAATTCCCGCCACAGGAGTAAACGTTTGGAATGGGCGTGCATGATGTAATTTGCAGGGCATGATGTAAAGTCCAAATTAATGGAGATCTGTACTGTTCCCAGACGAGTCGAGGTGTGCTTTAAAGATGTGATTCTCTGCGAAATTTCACCTGGAGAGAGCCACGGACCAGATATCATCCCTCTCATATCCGTGGATGGGATACATACGGTTGAGGTAGTGTGTTTGTTTGAGGAGGCGTCACTTTAGTGGACGTACCGACCCTAGGTGCTGTCAGGTGGCAACTTGAACGGTCGTAGGCATAGAGATGATATCCTGGACCATTTTGTTCCGCTATATGCAGGTGCAATTGGCGACACATTCATACTGCAATACGATAATGCTCACCCACACACAGCGCTCTGGTACAACAATACATTGAAGAGGAGACTATTGTTCGAATGGAGTGGCTAGCACGCTCTCTTGACCGTTACCGAATCGAGCATGTGTGGGACTCTGTAGATAGGCGTGTTGCTGCTCTAAAACACCATCCTTAAACCCTGCAAGGGATTCAAACTGCTTTGCTACAACAATGGGGTATTGGCTACCTACGGATCTCATCGACACCAGTGTTAACAACATGAAACATCGCCGTAAGGCCTGTATTGCTGTTCGGGGTGACCACACTCCATATTGAGACACGTTTTAATTTAAGTTTTGGAATACTGATTTATGTTTATATATGTATATATACAGTATATACCGTATTTACTCCAATATAAAGCGCACTTTCCCCTCCAAAATCGAACCTGTTTATCCGGATGCGTGTTCGAATCGGTAACAAATATCTACATTGGGAGTCTCGCAAATGCCTGACTGGCTAGGATGTCGTCGTTGTGGCGTGCCAGCGGATGGAATTTCCTTTGAGCGTCTGACTGTTGCTATGGCCACCGACAATCTCCAACTTTCCCCATTATTTTACATTCGTTGAGAAGCTTCGAAGAAAGATATAAAATGCGGACAGTCGCTACCCTCATAGTGATGTTCTCTGAAAGAAACACTGCATTTTGTTACTTTAACGTGAAGTATACTGTCCGGAGATGTGTTCTAAACAGCAGCATTATCCAGCAAAGTTTAAACTTCAGGTGGTTGCCTATGCAGAGAAAAATAGCAATGACGCTTGTTTTAGGGAGTATGGAGTTTCAGAACTGAATGTAAGGCTTTGGAGGAAGCAAAATTAAAAGCTGAACCAGTGCTCCAAAACAAGAAAGACGTTCTCGGAAACTAAGACGGGTAGATTTCCCGAGATTGACGATCGTCTAGATCATTTCATGAAGCAGCAACGTGCATCAGGTTTTCTCTTACTGTAGACATTCTTCAGACAAAAGCACCAGAAATTTATCGTGAACTTGGATCCAGTGTAAGGTTCACTGCTTCAAGGGGATAGATTTGCAGTTTTATGAAAAGAAAAGGATTTACTCTAAAGCGCCGTACTTCAATATGTCAGAAAATGCCATCTGACTTTGAAGAAAAGCTATACAGTGTTTTCAAGTACGTTATATCCGTAAGAAAGCAAGGGCACCAAGTTTTAAGCCAGATTGGGAATGTTGAGTAAACACCGTTGTATTTTGATATGCCATCAAATTACACTGTAGAAACTATTGTTGCAAAGCAAGGGAAAGTGTTAACAACAGGAAACGAGAAGCTTCGAATGGCTGTCATGCTTTCCATTACCGCCAATGGAAACAAGCTACCACCGTATGTTATTTTCAAGAGAAAAACATTTCCGAATGAAGAGACTTTTCCTCAGAAAATTCTTGTCAGAGTTCAAGAAAATAGCTGGATTATAACGAAGTAAATTTCTCCGTCATTTTTGGTCTACGCCGGGATTCGAACCCGAGGTCGC
This sequence comes from Macrothele yani, assembly GCA_039090855.1. Classification (NCBI taxonomy): domain Eukaryota; kingdom Metazoa; phylum Arthropoda; class Arachnida; order Araneae; family Macrothelidae; genus Macrothele; species Macrothele yani. Next base: position 51,167,026 of record CM076995.1, read on the forward strand.
TTATTCCGGAACAAGTCGCTCTACCAACTGAGCTACGCAGACGTTTATTCTGATTCCTATCTGCCTTTATGTCGTGTGCGTCCTGCTGGCAGGTACGTCACATCTCCTGGTACGTTACAGGATGACCGAAAAACTAATAAAGGACTTGCTTCAAAAAGTGTGGTTTCGACGACCAAGTGCAGGGCGACTGCGGTCCATGCTTGTATTGGATTCATTCAAGGGGCATGTAATCAACTCGGTGAAAACCAGGATTGTTGAAAACAGAACTGATCTAGTTGTAGTGCCTAGAGGAATGACTTCCGAACTTCAGCCCCTTGATGTCTGCATAAATATTCCTTTTAAAGCAGCAATTCGATCACGCTATAATGCGTGGCTTACATCGGGAGACACAAAATTGACAAAAACTGGATGTGTTAAAAAACCTTCACTCTCTGTAGTAGCACAGTGGATTGTAGATGACTGGGAGTTCATTCCTAATGACTTAGTTAAGTGGTCATTTCTGAAGGGCGGCGTATCCAATGCGATGGATGGCACTGAAGACGACGCTATCTTCGAAATATCCAGCAGTGAAACCACAGCCGACAGCAGCACTGAGGATTCGTGCAGTGAAATATATGAGGACGTAGATAGAGAGATGTCTGTGAGCAATGCATAATTTGGAATAATGTG